>CM062808.1:115057363-116257363 GCA_031772625.1 Pinus tabuliformis | reverse complement strand
GGCCAAGTGGCACAGTCATTCCTCAAGGTGTCAATGCCCAGGAAGCTTCCAAAATGACACTTGGATCAGAGAATTCAACTGGTGATGAGTAAGAGGGTCTAGATCTCCAAGTGGAAGCAAGAACCTCCAAGTGGACTCAAGAACTGAAGAATAACTGAAGTGGGAGAGGACACTAGTCAGCTTCATGCCAGCCTCAAGCTGACTCATCCTTTCTCCAAAACTCCTATATATAGAGCTCTCTCATGAGGTCTAAGGGGGCTGGAATCTTGTGAATGTAAGGAAGTGTTGTTGGTTTGAGTATAGAACTATTGGGTGATTTGCTTTGAAGAAGGTGAAGAGGAGATTTCTTTCTGCTGGGATGTGATGCTGGATTGGGCCTCTTATGGTTGTATCACTTCCTGAACTTTACTTCTTCCATTAATAAAGCATTTGAGGTTCTTCTATATGCATGTATCTCAATGATGTATTGTTGTACTTGTGTATTTGATTTATTCTAATCCTTAAATCAATTATGAATGTATGCTTCTTGTAGTTTCCCTCTCTTGTCATTTTGCAGGATCTTGGTGTAGCTGGGCCAGTGAAAGAGCAAGGAGCTGGGAGCAAGCAGCAAGGAGAGAAGATTGGATCAACCATTAGCGGAAGACATCAGTTAGTGGATCTCTTTCTCCCCTGTTTTACTTTCATAAAGAAGAAATCTTAGATAGATTTACTTCGATTGTTGCTGAGGTACTATCACCCTTAGAGTGGGATAGGGTCATTCCGTATTGGATACTTTTCCCAACAACACACAACACTGCATTTGTACCAATGTTTACTTGTTTATTTTTTAGTGGCCAGTGATGTCGAGGTCCTCAATTGTTGGTCCTCTAACCTTGCGACTCCCTTTGGTTTCTGGAATATTGATGTTTCGGGGGTCATCTTCATCCTCTTCTACCTGTACATTATAACATTCTAAGGCATGGATTAATTGGGTCGACCATGCTGGTTGAACTATTTCCCGGGGTTCTTTTGGTACCTTGAAGATGGAAACTTTCATGGCTTGTAGCGCATCGTCAATTGTATCTGACCATGGGTCTTCAAATGAGAATTTTAATAAAAAGCCCTCGCGCAAGACATCACATTCATCAGTACCATGTCGGAGTTCAGTCTTGGTGTACCAATTTCTGGGTATGAAATCCAGGGTATGGTAAAATAAGTGTACCCATTCAAGTTGAGGCTCTTCACCACAGACCTTGGTCCAATTTGCGAGTTCAGTACATGGGTCATCGAGTCCATCGTATCTCTTAGCTATTCATAGTTCGGGTTCCCCAAAACGTAGCTGCATCATCCTCTGGAAATCGTGCCAGTTTTCAAAGTTTCCTTGATGTGTTCCCCACCAACGCGTAGGTGTCGCACGCAGTGCCCATTTCAACACATCAAATTGTTGGTGCTCCGGTATTTCACTTTCAAACTTGTTCAAGAATTCATCCACCACTATCAATCCATCATACGTCGATAGGTCTCGGGCCTAGGCCGTTACACAATGCAGTGATTTAGTCATCATATTGAAATTCAACATTGTTACTTCTTTCAACCGATTGCGCCAGCGTTCATCTTCTTCGTCAAAATCTGAAATGTAGGATCTTGCACGCTCCCACGAGACTATTCCATCTGCAATCGCATTTACCCACTCCTGATCCCACACAGTTATCTTGTAGATACAATCCAGCTCATCATCACTTTGATTGTCGCGTACAAGTTCTGTGTAGCATGCACCTTCGGCCGAATCTAATGGAACCACTACGTGAAGGGGTTTCTTCTCGAATATCATCTTCCTTCTCTTCAGATTGATGACTCCATTCATATCCATTACCCAGTCGATTCCCAATAGCGCGGGGTATGGATTGCTGTCGTCAACAATTTATATTAGTTCGAAATCCATCTGGGTGCTTGCGCCCTCAATATTAACTGTCACTTCCTGTAGTCTTCCCATGGGCACGATATTTTGTTGGTTCACCATTTATAATTGAATAGGGGACCATTGCAATATGGTCCTACCCATGCATTCCCAGGTCTGCTTAGGTAACACATTCACATCCGATCCCAAGTCTAGAATTACCTAATCCATTTCATATTCACCGACATGCATTGTCAACCACATCTCTCTTCCCGTGCGCAAAGTATGCTTTCCCAATTTCTAGATTACACGGGGTTCACCTGTTCCCGCGCATCACGTGATCAATTCTGGTAATCCTTTGACTACCTTACTATCATGCAACAGCTTCATGTAGGCCTCCAGAAAGGTAGTAAGCATGGATGGATCCATCCCCGACTCTGGTTGGTCCTTACTACCTGAGGTGGAGGCTTCTGTGAAGCTCTTCTTAGCTTCAATAAATGTCTCCTTTGTGCATTGCAAGTCAAACTTAGATTCTTTTGTAGGGACCTTGCAAACCCATGTGTCTTCCTCGGACTGCTTCCCCTTGTCTTCCCCTATGGTTGCCCTGATTCTGAGCAAAATATTCACATTAGGGTCTTCTTCACGTGGCTCAGACTTCATCATTTGGACATTCTAGGTTAGAGTAGGCTGTGGTACCCCTTTTTTGCACATCTGTACAATCAACATAAGACAATCTACCATTTCATGATCAAACTAATAGCAATACGGACAACATATTCTGGTTAGATTCGTATAGTCGCGTGCATAGTGCCTAGATCCTCCGCAATTATAGAATATTAACTGTCCGCATCCCCTTCCTAGTCCCATTCCTCCTCGTCCTCTTCCTCCCCCATGAAATCCATCGCACCCCATTCCTGCAACTAGATCGAGATCATGAGTTTCAATTTGCATCCTATATGCCAGAGTTTGATCCATCAATAGTTCATAGTTGTGGAAATTGCGCTTGTCATGCCCAACTATATTGCAGAACTTACAAAAAAATTGTTGTCGACCCTGTGTATACTTTGGCAACAAATGATAGTTGTCCGTTGTGTGCTTTCCTCCCACCTGGTAGATTGCGCACTAGAGTGAAGGTGCCGCACTTGCCCCTGCTTGTGCCTCTGGTCTCAATGGCATTGATACCCTTCCTACTACATAATTCACGAATACGGGACAATGATCCTTATCATGGCCCATGCCTTTTCATTTTATACACCATATCTCTTCGCGCACTTCTGGTCACGATGCCCTATCTTGCTTCAGTCTCTACATTTCCAAGCATAGGTTCTGTAATTGCACGTGGATTTGTTGGACGCCCAACCTCAGATCCTATATCGGTGTTTCATGCAACCTCATCGCCGTTTCCAATGCTTCTACCTGGGTTGAGATCTTCTGCTGTGATAGCACCACCCTTAGGTGTGGTGTTAAGGATGCCACAAACCATGCGCAGTGTTGCACATCTGTCAGTGTCATGTTAGCTTCGTGGATCATACTCTTCAACCTTTGATCCAGATCCCATGGGGTTTCGCCTGGAAGAATCATGATCTCCTTAAATCTGATGATGGACTGAGTCTCTGAATTTGACCGGCTAAACTCTCTATTCAATGCACTCTAGATTTCCTCTATTCCGGTGTTCGGGTGATCATTTGAGTGCTTGATATACCCTGTCAATGCGCGATACTACATCGCGCTTACCAATGTGGCCTTATTGATATTATCATATGTAACTCTGTGCGCTTCCCATACCGCTCTTACTATGAACCAAAACTGATCAGGATATTTGCTTCCTACTCCTTTGAATACAGGTAGTTTGATTGTACTCGCCATTCTAAACTGCTGGTTTGGCGGTGCTGGTGTGGGTGAAGATGGCGGTGACAGAGGTGACTCGAGTGGTGGTGTTAGTGAGGGTGATAACTGCAGAATGCATTGCCCTATCAAACTGACCACACTCCTCGGAGAAGCCCAAGCGTGCTCTTCTTCACCCACTCATAGGGCTGAGATTAAAGGATTGTTTCCTAACCCTTCGATGCCTTTGTAAATTTTTCCACTCCGCGTCGCCCCACTCATTATTGTATTCGCATCACCCGTTTAATAGCATCTTAATCTAGGTATTCAATGATTTGATGTACTTACCTCGCGGTCCAACTATACAGCTCTGAGGCGAATGTCGCAAAGAAGATCTCGTGGATTTCCATATATATATAGCGATCCAGCCACCTTTTCTCGGGTATCAACGAAGTTTTGTTTTCTTGTACCATGAACTTGTGTAGCTTCTGATCTAACCAATCTTCAATTTCCTACTTTGTAGGGTTCCAATGTTCCGACATCAGACATCCCTTAGGCAGATCCCGATCCCGGCGACGGAACCATTTGTTGGCTTGATGGGGCCTGACCAGGTTCAAAGTGTTTTAGCCAAACAAATTCCAACACTACCAACCCTTTTGGCAACTGTCCGCAGAGCACAGAATTAGGTCTCACCCGAGGTAGTATGGGAGGGTGCTGGAACTAGTTTTCCGCACCCTTGGATGTCTTGATGAGATCTGGATATTTCGCGAGCCAATCTATTGCACTAGTACCATTCCGCACAGCTATCCAGCTTCTGCGTAACCCTCATTCCAGGCACGAAGAGGTGATGTCTAGATCTCTTATCTTTAGTATGTTTTATTATATATCTGACTTAAGTTATCAGTCTTTATTACTCATTCAACATTCATAACAAGTGCACACAACCATAAATTGTAAAAAGATGCATAAAACCATAATCTGAAGAATAAACACATAGATCTACAACCAGTTGTACAATATTTCAAAATACTTTCCTTTTATTAGTCTTATGTTTTAGTACAATCCAATTCTGCCCTATGCACAAAGCTACAAGGGTCCGCGCACACAACTGCAGACTCTACTAGGCCTCTGCGCACATAGCTGCAGAGCCTCTTCTACCACTACTACCCTTGACTCGGACGTACAGACTCAGATCAAATACCGTTGTTAGAAAACCATAGTAGTTCCAATCTTTTTCAAGCCACCTCCTACCCTTAGAGCCTCGCTCTTATTTATACATTCCCATGGTTCGCAGACCATGGGTAGGCCGACACATTCTAGATTTACTTACAATATTTCAGGGTAGACTACCCTTAGACTTGACCCATTATAATTCGCATTCTGTGCACTTCACGGAGCCTTTATAGTACCAATACCCAAATTTGTGGGCTTTAAGCCCCAAAACCGTTACGCTGGGGATCCGCTGTCCAACACCTCCCCATCATCAAAACTTTCCTCTGGCATCTTTTCTTTCCCTTTGTGCAGCTGCTACACCCATACCTATTGTGTTTGATGAAGAAGGAAAAGTCCCTTCCACATCCTGTGGAGCTAGCATTTGCCTATGAGTTGATGAAGAAGGCAAGGTCACTTCCACATCCTGTGGAGCTAACACTTGCCTATCAGTTGCAAACAATCTCCTTGTGCCAGTCTGATATGTCATGTAGGTCGCAGACACCTCAGTAGCTCTAGTCTCTTTGGCCTTCTCATCTGTTTTCACCTTAGCATTACTAGAAGGTCCCCCTAAATCTTGAGAAACTGGTGGAGGAATTTGAGGAGCCCTGAAGATGTCATGAGTAATAAAGGTCTCCCAAGAGATGTTGAGGAGGCTAAGATGATGAAGCACAATCATCTTGATCAGGGAATAATTATAGAGACTGCTCATCTGCTGAGGGTATGGTTTTTTCTGCACAAAATGGGCCATCTTCTCAATATTCCTGAACAAGAAATAAGGGAGGTTTAACATCCTTACCCTGGTAAAATGCACGAGAATCCTGATGTGATAGGTGTATAGCCTGGAAAATCTGCCCTCACAAGTAAAATATTTCATGATGGTTTTCATCATGGGGGCATACTTGTCCTCAAGGAATCTGAAAGGAAAAAGTATTTTCACTTCATTTATGTACGTAGGTTTGATATAAGGCTCATAATAATGTTCATCCAGGTCCTGTGCCTTGTACCATTTCTCCCCTACATCCAGAATCTTGGTTGCATATGCAATAATGGAGGGTGAGACTGTGAATGTCACCCCAGCAAGAGTCACCCTGTTGTCCCGAAGATTGGCTACAAAGAGCCTGGTGAGCTCAGGATGGTGTTGAACTCTCTCTACCTGCTCACAGAACTCATAGCACCCTAGATGTCTGAAACAAGTGACAACTAACTAAGAGGCCTGCAATTCTCTGAGGTTTGATGGCTCTTCCCTAATAATTTTGACTTCGTTATGTGGTTTTCTTTGATGTCGAGGTCTATCTGTTGAACTGTCACTGCCTGTGTTTTCCTCCTCCTCACAGTCGTGGTCTTCTCTGTACATGTTTGTAAGGTTTCAGGCTGTACACTCCTAGAAGAGGGATAAAGGGAATGAGTAAGAGTGACTTAGGAGTGAGGGAATGGGAGTTGACCTTGTGAGTGTTGGGCTGTTAATATGCCATTATTATTATCACTTTTGAACACTTATTCCACCCATTTCTACTATTCTTCATCATGTCATTTATTATAATTTATTATATAAATCCATTTTATGATGATTTATGCTTCTATGAATGAATATTATTTATTCTCCTTTATTTCTAATAAATTGATGTTTATGCATGATTTTATCAATGATAGTTTTAATAAATAAGTTGTAACATTATTCACCATTTTTAGCCTCCAAGATAATTTCCAGATTGAAGATTTGATCATTAAAAGTGCCAACTCAGAAATTCGCTGGAATAAGAAGTGACGGTTTTGCGGTTGAGATTCTGAGCAAATGAAGCAAAATTTGGAAAATCCGGAACATGGGTTTTGTCCAAAACGGACCCAATTAACTTTAGAAAAGAATGATTTGCCCAAATTCGGCTTGTACTGAGAGAAACGCAGGGTTCTTTGAGCACGATTTTCTCAGATTTGTTGTTGCGGCCATCCTCCAAATCTCAGTTGCAAAGCCAAATTCGTCCTGCTCTTGTTGAAAGCTGGATGGAAATATATCTTCTTGTTTATCAATTGGTTAGAAGCAAACCAATTTTGTAATAGAAATCATGCTGTACTTATCTTTATTGTAACTGCTCTTTGATCTCTCCTTATTTAAATCAGAACAAAGATCAAAGATGGGGATGATTTGGGGATGATTTTTGGGGGACTTGAATGATGGAATTGAGGATGAATTAGAGATTCAAAATTGAGGATGGTAGAGAGAATGGATAATGGATGAGAGATTGAGAGACTTCTTGTTGTAATCCACTGTAACTCTGCTTTGATAGTTTAATATAAATCTAGTTGCCATTCCATCTTTGATCCTGAAGTAACCCAGCAGCATCCGTTGGCGGCTAAGGGCCCAGCCTCTGGTGGAGTACGCTGCTGCTGTATTATATCTTTATGCTTCATGTGTGGTTTGATCTCTTTCTTTTACTCTGTTCAGTAATATGATGCACTTTACTGTTTTACATATCAGCG
Organism: Pinus tabuliformis; assembly: GCA_031772625.1. Lineage (NCBI taxonomy): Eukaryota > Viridiplantae > Streptophyta > Pinopsida > Pinales > Pinaceae > Pinus > Pinus tabuliformis. The sequence goes on along the minus strand of CM062808.1, from coordinate 116,249,976 downwards.
CTATTAGATATACTTGATTGGATACTATCGTTATCTGCAACAGGAATGCTATGTTATCATTTTAACTTTGTATCGCATTGCTGTTCCTTTTGATAATTGATATAACATTGTTTTTCCTTACAGATTGTCATTTGTTTACAGATTAACCGCGTTGTATGTTCCTAAATCGGTACAACTGTATGATGTATTCTTAAATTGTGACTGTTGTTTATTTGAGATTGTTGTTCCGTTACAATTGCTGTTACTTTATAACTGTGATTCATGCATATTGTATCAAAGCTCGGATTACTGTCCCTTTTAATGATAAGTGTGTTGCGTGCTTGATTTGGATTTTTGTACATTCACATTTAGATGCTGTTCCATTTCAATTGCTGGTCTATTTCAAGATTGTTGATTTGTTGTTTTATTTACTTGCCATTTCTTAAGGACAGACTCAGGCTGTAGTGAGTGTCAGCTTCTACTATTTGGCTCCCAGACCTCTGATCTGCTCCCATCAGTTATGAAAGGGATAGGTTATTGCCACCAAACCCTTGGCTGATGTGTTGTTCTATTTCATCGTTATTTCCTTTACTTGCCATTTCATTTATATTCATCAAGGACGATCTCAGGCTGTAGTGAGCCCCAGCATCTGCTACCTAGCTCCCAGACCTCGGATTTGTTCTCATCAGTTATGAAAAGGATGGGCTATTGCTACCGAACCTTCGACTGATGCAATGCCTGGTGTGATTTAGCCTTTTGAAGTAGTTAAGTTGTAGACATGCAGCCATTTACTTTTGTAGCTTTTAAGCACTATACTACAAAACATTACTCTTGAGTAAATAGCCGCCTCAGACTGAGTACACTCTTGAAATAAAAAGTCGTCCCTGGGTTGATAATTAATGTGAATTTAATTAGGAGTTAAAAAGACACCTTTTTATCGCTCCACAGTGAGGTATTTTGGTAGGCTAGAAAATAAAGGGAAGGGTATGAGTTATGAAAGTGAGGGAGAGGGGTGGGTATAGATGTTATGGAGTGATCTAGGGAAGGGTCTTAGGGTTTAGTGATAGGTGGTGGGAAAAATAGAGAGGATTAGGGTTTCTAGACTGTCATGGAGGGAGAAACTAGGGTTTCATAATTGTCATGGTAAATACCTTCAAACACGCAATTGCAACTTCCATTATGAGGTAGAGGGAGTGAGAGATGAGAGGGTTGTTTGGAAGTTTTTATGAAGTTTGGAGGCTTTCTGGTCTTTCTGCTCAACGTGTAGCGGCAACTATAGACGCGCAGTGCCACCTCTCAATGCGCAGCACAGTGTGATTTTTCACTGCTAAAACCTCTCAATGTGCAGCACCTAGCTCAGATGCGCAGTGCCATCTCTCAATGCACAGTGCCAACTCTCTTTCCTAAAACGCACAACACCAGACTATAGAAGTGCAGCGCCACTTCACCACACTACTCCAAACACGCAACGCCACTTCACCACTACTCTAGACGCACAACGCCACTTCTCCTTTGCCCAAAACTCAATCAAACTTTCCTCTTTTCCTCACTTTTTAACTCCTTATTTTCCAAATGATAGTGATGAACTTGAAAATGAAATGTGACACCTTATATAGGAGTAGATTTTGATTTTTCACTTGCAAAACCCACTTTCTAATGTTTCTTGACCTTTTTCAAAACTATGGTTTTAATGCCTTTCCTTCTTTGTTTCTTTTCAGGTGGATAATGGTCAACATGAACTAATTTTTGCATTGTTTCTTCATCTTGCAGCAAGGAGAGATGCATTGGTGCAGCCGGGATCATTTATTACATAAAGTGATCTAAAATTACATAAGAAATACAAATTATCTCAAAATACTCTGTTTTCACCTCAAAAACATGTTTTTTGAGGTGAAAATTACATTAGTTTAAAAGATAATTATATAATGGCTATGAATTATTATCCATCATGCTTGACTTATTTATCATCCCCATACCCTTGCTGCCCTTTATTTACACTTTTAAATCATGCTCTTGAACTATGACTTATTAGCCATCATGCTTTACTTATTTATCATCATCATACCCTTGCTACCCTTTATTTACACTTTTAAACCATGCTCTTGACCTTGGAAATGAAACCCTAATACCTAATGAAACATTCCCTATGACCTAATGAAAGCATGATTACAAATTGACCATGGAACCATAACTGAAGACAACCTGAAGAAGGTTCAGCAAGTATACTCTATGACCGGGAAATTAGATTTTCTGAAGAGAAGACAACCATCAGTGGATCAGTTTGACATGACCTAATGAAATGATGTAAAAATTTCAGTATGGGACCCCTAAAATGGAAATTCAAAGAGAAAATTTGATCCCTAATGGAAGTATGAAGATACTGACACTAACACTCTAAACCTCCACGTTTCAGACCAAGTTGACCAAAGACGATAGTCTAAGTATTTTACATCATTCTCAACCCTACCACATTATTGGTGATACTTTATACCATGTCATTGTAGATTATATTCTTCGCCGATGCCTCACGATTGAGGAAGCTGAAAGAGATCTCAATTATTTCCACTTCGAGGCATCTAGTGTTCATATATCTAGTTATGCTACAGCTTAGAAAATCCTTTGTGCAGGTTATTTCTGGTCGTCCATCTTCAAAGACTGCATTCTTGCTATCTGCAAGTGTCACAAATGCCAAATCTACCAACGCAAGATGCACGCCCCACCTGTTCACCTACACCCTATCATTACCATTGGTCCCTTTTCCAAATGGGCCATCGATTATATGACATGTAACCCTCGTTCGGCCAAGGGGCATGGCTACATTATCATTGTTGTGGATTACTTCACCAAATGGGCCAAAGCGATGCCTACATATTATATAGATGGTAAGACGTCAGCTCAATTCCTTTTTAACCATGTTATTTCTAGGTTCGGTGTACCCCAAGCCATTGTCACAAATCATGGCTCCCATTTCAAAGATTACATGATTGTAGAACTGACATTTGCATTGGGCTTGCACCAAGATGGCTCAACCCCATATTACCCTCAGGCCAATGGCCAAGTTGAAGCCGTGAAAAAATTTTTGGTCACCATGCTTCAGCATAATATTGGGATGCACAAGTCAAATTGGCATCTCATACATTTTTCAACTCTGTGGTCCTACCGAACTTCAACCAAAGACGCCACTAGTTTCACCATTCCAGCTAGTATATGGTCTGGAAGCAACATTACCCATCGAATGTGAGATTCCTTCACTTAAGTTAGTTGTTGAACTCCTCCTGAAAACATCAGCTCAAGAGGAATGCCTCTTATATTTAGAATGACTGGACAAGACTCTCCATCTCATTGTCTTGGTCATCGAAACACAAAATAAATGGGTCAGATCCCTTTTCGACCAGTCGGTCTCCCCTCGTGCTTTCTTTGAGGGTGATTTGGTCCTTCTATATGACCAAGCTAATGATAAGCTGGGGGCGGGCAAGTTCCAACCTATGTGGCACAGGCCCTATATTGTAAAACGTGTTTTGTAGAAAGGAGCCTATGAACTTACTGATTATGAAGGAAATCCCCTCGATAAGCCCCACAATGGGCTTTACCTCAAAAATTAGTATGCTTAAGTCATCTTTCATGGTTACTTATGTACATTATTGTGTGATTCATTTCTGTACAACATAGTTTTGTGTCAAAGTTTTCAAACAACATTCCTGTTTACTATGCTTTTCTTGCTTTACAGATGTCTACATCTCCTCACATTGGTTTTGCCAATGGTTCTTGCTGAAGTACCCAGAACCTATCATCCGCAGCATGGGTTATCTACAACCCTAACGGTGAGTTGATTGACCTTCAAGGTATCTGCCTGGGTCATACAACCAACAACATTGCTGAATACAGTGCGGTCATCGAACTGTTGTGAGAAGCCATCGCTCTGGGCATCAAAGAATTAGTTGTCAACCTGGACTCACAACTTGTCGTCCTTCAACTCAACGGGTAATATTCCGTCAGGAACACTCAAATATTACGAATGTATCTCCATATCCGTCTATTGGAAAGACATTTTAATTATATTACATATCATCATATTCCTAGACGCATGAATACATTAACATATGCATTAGCTAATTACATGTTGGATAGACATTTGCAAAACATGTAAAAGATAAGGAAAACCATTTGTACCATAATAAATAGGAAAATACAACAGATATATATATATATATATATATATATATATATATATATATATATATATATATATATATATATATATATATATTTCTATATATATATATCTGTGTGTGTGTGAGAATGTTTGATACATCAAAACCCGAAAAAATAATATGTATGTCCATAATAACATCGATGACTCATAGGTCTCATACATCCGTGGCACGCAGGCCTAAAAAAATATGTAAGTACTAAACCTAGGAACTACTCAACATGGTGTTCATGATAGCACGAGACAACTTGTATGACACGACTCAGCAATCGGTGAATCCGATTTGAGACTCCCACTGTGTGCCCCTGGTACCACCAAGGCATGTATCCTATCCAAGCATACTCAAGGATACCATGAGTCAACCCCTTGAGGTTCCTTACAATCTCCTCCTCGTTATCACTCCCTTCCTAATAAGGGGCAACAACATCAATAGGATGGGGATAGCACCTAGCTATCGGGAACATCTCGGCTGGCTGCTTTGGTCCAACATCTGCGTACACAAGAGAAATTCTATAAGCATGCATATACCAAAAACAATTTAAAAAACATAAAAATCAAAAATTTGATTTGTTTTTTACCTTCGTCATCAAAGTCCTCCCCATCTAGCAAGGGAATATCCGGGTTTCCTCGGAAATTAGTGCCGCTATACGACCAGTCCTCCATGACGATTTTCTGTCGTCATAGCCATGAAAAGAATGTTGGTCGGTAGGACATCTACTGACCCCCAGTGATCCTCCGTATCAAACGACTCCAGCGGGCCATCTACGGATCACATGGCGCAGGGGGATCAACCTCAATCAACTGAAAATGGAACAATGGCACGCATTCTAGGAAAAAGGTCACAAGTACTAATCCAAAGCCAAATTGCTTCATATTTCCCACCTTGGCCTTGGAAAACTGGCACTTGATGTTCATCTTCATGGCCTCTCCCGATTTGAAGATCATAGGTGTTGTGCAATCAATAGCATAAAGGAACTTCGACTTGTTAGTCTCATGTTCCTCCTAGGACCTCGCACTCTATTGATGTTCAACAGAAGCACCCTCAGTGTCAAATCCCACACACTAGAAATCTCGATCTTCCCACTTTTGGATTTCAAGGCCTCAGGACAATGCTCGGCAAGCAGGCAAGATATGCTTGCCCCGATCGGACGTGACCCATACAAGTTCACTGGCTCACCTCTGCGAGATAGCCTAGTGATGAAGTAGATATCTGAAGTTGTCAACTGTAGCTCTTGGTCTCGAATGAAAAAAATATCACGATTAATGTCTCAAAGGCTTATCAAATACCAAAGCAATTTAGGCTCTGCCCGCATCCCTTGTGTAAGGAGAAATTTGAGGAGCCCGCAAGCCCTCAAAGATTCTAGGAAATTTGTATCATTCATTGCTTGGGTGTCCACATCTTCGGGTTCTCTTTCCTTCCAATCCACCATTTTCGATAACTTATCTCCTGCAAAAGCCATTTATTTAAGTTAGTCATCGATTTTGGCACACAAAATCCAAATTGCAACAGTCAGTTATTGGGGAAAATTGGTTTTCCCCCTTTCATGATGCTGGCGCGCCTGTTTTATAAACAGTCACAACGGTCGATGCGGCCAGGTGTGCAAATCACCCTCGGTCGACGCGACTAGGTGTGCAAATCACCCTTGGTCGGCGTGGTCCCGTGCCCTGGAATCATGCCTACCGAAGGTGAATTTGTTTCTCAAAAACCTCCCTAAAAATCCAAAAAATGGCTAAAAACATAAATGAATAGCATGAAAATGGAACTCAAGGCTTCGGCTGTTAACTAGAACTAACATCTCATCCATTGAGCTCTCGGATCTCCCGCAATCTGCTCTGGAAAAACTAGGGAAAAAGTGGGTAAAAAGTCTCCACTACAAAGGTAAAATGGTAAATGGTAAAATTATATTTACTTTTCCCCTATTTATTCATTTTTTCATGAAAATATCAGATTTTGTAAATATTTTTGACCTGCTTTGCCTCAAGGACTCGATAATACGCTTTTCCTTACTTGTCCAGCAACAGATGATGGATGTTCGATGATGATGATGAGTCACATTTCAGCTCTTTTCTCGACTCGCTAAACTCATATGAAAATATTACATAGTCTTTTTTCCCTTTTTGACTCATTAAAGAGAATAAAATCGGCGGGTTGATGAGATAGATAGTTGTTTCAGTTGATTATGCGAATTTCCATTGAAGGGAGAAAAGTTAGGGTTTAGAACAAGAAGCTATAGGTGCGAGTTGGTAACAATGGAGGGGCCATGAGGAGGGAGTTCCACTCCCTCCTACAGTAACTTAGTATCAAGCAGAAACAAGGAGACGAGTTTGAATGGATTCAAGAAAACTGCGGAGGCAGAAAAAAAGGAGGCAAACACAAAAAAGACAGAAAGAAGCAAACCCGATGAACAAGAAGAGACTCACGGGGCGGTCAGGAGGGAGGAGAAACCATGAGACGGTAGTTAGATAAATGAATACAAATCTGCAATGGGATCCTGTAAACCCAAGTCAAACATTAAACCCCGGGTGGTCCTGAATGATCTTGCACTATAGGTGCATAGAGATCACATGGCGAATTACGCAATTATGTGCAAGTTTATGGGTATATGGCCCACAGAGAAGAATTTGTACACATGGATAAGAAAAAACTAGAGACCAAAGGGAGAAATAAATCTACATATACGGTCCAAGGGTTTCTTCACAGTGGTTTTCACTAACCTAGAGGACAAAGACAGAGTGTTCAAAGGAGGACCCTACTTCTATGTTGTTGCAGGCCTATACACGTGACCTTGGGTGATGAACTTTGTCCTAGAATGAGAAATGTTCACATCAGTCTCGGTATGGGTAAGACTATACTCCTTACCTCTAGATTATTGGCTGCCTGAATCCTTAAAAGCTATAGGTAATAAATTAGGGAATTTTTTAAAAATATCAGAGGTAACTCAGTGAGGTAAATATACCTCCTTTGCCTGCATATGTGTGGAAATGGATCTATCGGTAGCACTTCCAGATGAAGTTGCTCTAGAAGTATATGATGAGGAATGGGTATAGGCGGTGGAATATGAACATGTCCCATTTAGATGTTGTAAATGTCACGAACATGGGCACCTCTTTAGAGATTGCCCACAAAACAAAATGGAGGATAACTCAAGAACCAACACCGGAAAAGATCCTGAAGGATTCACCAAGATGGGAGGCAGAGGGAAAGGAGGGGGAAGAAATCACCAAAAGAAAACTAGTGAGAACAAGGTACCAAGTTGTAACAGTTTCAAGATTTTAGAGGAAGCAGGAGGGAATAATGGAAAGGACAATGCACCAGAAATCAATCCCACAGAGAAGGAAAAAGAGGACAGTATGGAAATCACACATGAAAATAGTGAACTAAAGGAGAATTTACCAAGCAATATGGAACTTGGCAGGGACCATGAGATGACCCCAATTGAATTTGGGATAGAGGACCATGAAATACAGGAGATTCTTGAGAGGGAGAATCTTAATCTAGAAAAGTTCCTAGCCGAGGGAACCAACAAAGGCATTGACTCTCTACCATAAGAGGAGTTTGAAAAAGTACAACAACTCTTCCTCTCGAGATCTCGAACAAGGGCCACTGGAGTCAAAAGGAGCCATGATAGCCAGGAGAACAGAGGTGTTAAATCGATGGTGGAAGCATCAGGACACTCTAACAAGAACCCAGGTAAGAAAAGAGGAAGGAAGAGACAGAGTGAGCTGCTGACAGAGTGTGGGAAACTCATGATCAACTCAGGAAAAATGAAAGATCTCACCAATTACTCATTTACAAACCCATCATTATGAAGCTCACAACTTGGAATATTAGGGGTCTAGGAAGTAAAAGAAAACAAAGAAATCTCAGTAACAGAATAAAAGAAGAAATCCCAGATATGGTGTTTATACAGGAAACAAAATGTTCAATAGACAAAGTCTAGAAGATACATAGAAAATGGCTTATTAAATATGAGTACCTAGAATTCAACGCTGATAATACATTGGGTGGGAGTCTCACTCTTATGAATCCTTAGAAATTTGGAATTCTGGATGCTGAAGCATCCAGGAACTACCTTTCAATGATTATCCAGCCTTTGGGTGACAAGGAAATCTATATGATCACAAATTTCTATGGTCCTCAAAAACCTGAAGACAAGCTCAGGCTTCTCACTTCACTGGAGGAACTGAGAGAGAGACACCCAGTAATGCCCTGGATTTTGGGACGAGACTTCAACATGATCAGATCTCTCATAGAAAAAAAGGAGGGACCAGAAAACTAGGCAGAGACTCCATTGCATTCTAGAACTTCCTAATCAATATGAGGTTAGTGAACATGGAAATAGCGAATGGTACCTTCACATGGAACAATAAGAGGGGAGGAGCTTCCCAAGTTGCCTCGAAACTGGATAGATTCATCATCTCGGAGGATCACTTACTCTCTGGCCTTAAATTGAATGCTTTCTTCCTTCCTTTTGGAGGATCAAACCACTAGCCTATTTAGCTAGAAGCTTCATTCATTGGCAGTCCAAGGAATACACCCTTTAGGTTCGAAAATGTTTGGCTTACTCACCCTGATTTCATCACCAATATTGGAAAATGGTGTACAGAAGACTTGCCCATTCAAGGCACGAAAATTTTCATTCTGCAACAGAGACTCAAACACATCAAGCTCAGACTTAAAGAATGGAACAAAAAGGAGTTCGGCAATATTTTCAAAGCCAAAAGATAAGTGGAACAAAAATTACAGAAAATTAACCAAATTCTCATCAAGGAATGCTTCATTGAGGATAGAAAAATACAATCTGACTCTCTATAGCAGGAATGGGACAACAGATGTCAGCAGGAAGAAATATTCTGGAGACAGAAATGAAGAGTTCAATGGATTAAAGAAGGAGAAAGAAATACAAAGTTTTTTCACAAATCTACCATGGAACATAGGGCTCATAATCGGATTACAAAACTCATAGATCCTCAAGGGAAAGAGCTGAGCACGCACAAAGATATGGAATCTATTCTAGTAAAACATTTTCAAAACATTGCAGAGGAGCCTATCTTAGAGAGATCCATATTTATCAAAAGCTTCACTCAGCACATTCCAAAACTGGTGACCAGGGAAAACAATTACAATCTCAACAGGCCAGTGACATAAGTGGAGGTCAATGAATTCATAAAGGAAATGCACAATGGGAAAGCTCCTGGCTCGAAGGGTTTCAACGTAGACTTATTCAAGGTAGGCTGGGAAATAGTCAAACATGACATCCTTGAGGTGGTAGAGGATTCAAAAATTAAAAAATAATTCTAAAAGCGCTCATTGCCTCCTTCATAGCCCTAAAACCTAGGCAGGAAAAAACATGACACCAGATCGGTTCAAGCCCATAGCTCTATGCAATGTAGTATACAAAATCATCTCTAAAGTAATTGCAAATAGACTCAAGCCCCTTCTTTCAGCTCTAGTGTCTGAGGAGCAAACTGGATATGTGGAAGGAAGGAAAATTCTCAATAAAATCATTCAAGCTCACGGAAGTGGTGCACTCTCTCAAGAATTATAAGCAAGTAAATATGATCATACAGCTTGATCTAGCAAAAGCTTATGATAATCTAAGTTGGTAATATGTTAGGGAAGTACTAAAAGTGTATGGCTTCGACCATAATTGGATAAGATGGGTTATGGCTCTAGTTACCTCTGCTAGCTTTTCAATCCTTCTCAATGGCTCTCCATCGAGATCCCTTCAACCTTCGAGAGGTCTCAAGCAAGGAGATCTGCTCTCCCCCTTTCTCTTTATCCTTACGATGGAAGGATTAGGCAAAGTGATCAATGCAGCCAAGGCGGAAGGAAAAATCCAGGGTCTCAAGCTAACACAGGATGGAGACTCATTGACTCATCAACAATTTGTAGATGACACCATGCTACAGGGCATGCCCACGGTCAAAGAAGCCAAAGGTTTCAAACAAATTCTGCATTATTTTGCTATGGCTGCTGGCACATAGGTAAGCCTCACAAATCAAAAGTTTTCTTTTTCAACACTAATATTTCTATTCAAAGAAATCTCTCTAGAATTCTTGGCTTTCAGAGAGATCATCTTCCCTCCAAATATTTGGGAATACCTCTCATTGACAAACCTCTGAGCAAGGAATTTTGGGAGCCAGTGACTAACAAACTGAAGGACAAAGTCTGCAAATGGACAAGTAGATCTTTGAATCTAGCAGGTAGGCTAGTTCTCACCAAGGCAATCCTGTAAACCATTCCAATCTACATGATTTCAGCGCTTCATGTCCCAAAAGGAGTTTTACAACAAATTAGGAATATTCAAAGAGATTTTCTTTGGGGAAAAGGGGAGGAAAAAAAGAAATGGGCTTTGGTAGCTTGAGGCAAGCTATGCAAACCCAAAACTCATGGGGGTTTGGGTCTCCATGACGCAGAAACTCTTAACAAAGTTTTGGGGGAAAAACTTTGGTGGAGATGGATAAAGGAAATGAGAAACCCATGGGCCAAGCTCTGGAAACAGAAATATGCAAAGGATTGGCTAGAAAGGGACCATATTCGAATGACTGGACATATCAGAGGCTCCCATATTTGGAACAATGCTTGGGAGAACAGAGCCTTAGTTAAGAAACATAGTTTCTGGGAGATCGGAAATGGAAACCTTGCATGGTTTTGGGAGGATAACTGGTAGCAGGAACCCAACCTATGCGGAGAAGGACTGCATATTCTCAAAGATGATATTGTCAACAAAGGGCTACAAAAGGTTAGTGACTGCTGGGATTAGACAAGGAACAATATTAAATGGAGAACATGGAAGGTACAAGTTTATAGTGAAGAGACCCCTTTGAAGACCTAGGCTGAAGCTCTTACAACGATCCTCGAAAAGAGAAAAATTGTGATCTCAACTTCCACTAACCAACTAAGATGGGGAAGAAACAACGAGGGTAACTTCAACCTCCAAGAAGCCAAAGGAATTTCCACTGGTCATAACTTTCCAAACCTTGATAAAATATGGAAGGACCTATGGCAGAACCCTTATTGGATAAAAATAAAACTATTTGTATGGATGGTACAAAACAAAAAAAATTCTGACTTGGGAAAATCTTAGAAAGAAGGGTTTTGTTGGACCATCCATATGTTAGCTATGTGGTCTTCATGAAGAAACGATGGAACACCTTCTCAACCTCTACACATTTACCTCAACCTTATGGAACTAGGTTGCCTTTATCTTCAGGAAAACTAATAGGGATGAAAATGACATCTGTACAACTTTAAAGAATTGGAGAAAAAACCTATCTGAAAATGAGATAGTCAACGTAGCCTGGACTCTGATTCCAGGATTTTTGATATGGAATGTCTGGAAAGAATGCAACAACATAATTTTCAATGATAAATCTGGCTCAACCCAAAGCATTACAACTTGGCTCTTAAGACAGCTCAAAGAAACTGTAAATATCCTTCAGAAGCAACCTCCCGAGAATCGTCCTTCTCACCAGGAGGCTCGCATTATTTTGCTTTTGGGCCTTGAGAAGCTTGTCCCCTAGGGAAAAAACAAGATTGCAACACACTCTATAGTGGGGAAGGATTACTAGCAACCATGCCCCCCTGGCTTTTTGAAATTCAATATAGACGGAGCATCAAAAGGAACCCCGGGAACTGTGGGTTACGATGGAGCTATAAGAGATGACAAGGGAAATATAAAAATCAGCTTTCATAGTAATTTAGGGAATGCTACCAACAATATGGTGGAACTAATGGCCATAGAGCATTGCTTAGAGATACTGATGGATCTCAATATGCACAACACAATCATAGAGGCAGACTCTGAATTCACAATTAACTCTGTGAAAAGAATAGCAAATGGCTTAGGACTAGAAAAAGTCTTGAACCACTGATGACTTTTGCAGGTCTATCTTCGTATTAAATCACATATGAGAATCTTGAGAATCATAAGTTTTGTTCATGTGTGCAGAAATGCCAACATATTAGCGGATCGGCTGGAGACTGAGGGTTTGATTTGTAAAAAAGATAATAGTAAATGCAAGTGGGAGTTAGCACTCGTCGGGAAACTGCATGAGGAATGCCACATTTTCGCAAGCGCAGATAGGGATCATTATTAAAGTATGAAGGAGAAGCAGTTATTTGGAAATTAAGTTGATGAAGGTCAAGGACTCATCAAGCAGAAGACCTCAGAATCGACGCGATTGGGTCCTCCAGATGGACGTCAGGAAGCGGAGAAAGAGTGGTATGTTTTTTTGAGGAAATCAAAGTTCTAGCGGTTTCATGGTTTTTAGGCATCCCCAATCCCCTAAGCGGTATTTAATGGTTTGATCCTGATGCCACTCATCAATCACCACATGGCGGTAGAAGGAGAGAGAAAACTACCTATATTGAGTGGTTTTTCCTCGTGCTTCTTCTCCACCCGATGTTCGTCTCAACCATCAGATCCTGCTTGTGAAGATATATGACCACAGTTCATTGAGCTTGTTAGTAGGAAGTGGAGATAGAGTGGTTTGTATTTTTGGGGAAATATTTAGCGGTTTTCAGGTGTCCCCATTTCCCTAAGTGATATCTAATGGTTTTCCCTTGATGCCACTCTTCATTCACCACGTGGCAATGGGAGGAGTGAGAAAACCGCCTACATCAGGCGGGTTTTCCTCATGCATCTTCTCTGACCGATATTCCCCTCAACTGTTGGATCCTACTTGTGAAGATCTACGGCCACGGTTCATCGAGCTTGTTGGCGGTGTTTTTCTCTGAGCTTTTTGTGATCTTGGTGGTGTCATGCCCGCTTCTCATGGGTTATGGATGTTAAATTTGTATAGGAGTTATCTCCCTGGGCGGACCCGTCCAAACTCTTGAGATAGTTTTGAAACCTTTTCAAGTCCATTGTGTTTGTTAAAAGGTGTGCTAGTAGTGATCTCGAATCAGATCCTACAATCGTCAGTGATTGCATAGTTTTGTGGGCACCTGGCCCAATTTTCATAGCCTAGAGGGGCCTAGTTGTCCTTGTAGGCCTCAGTTTCATGGTTTGTAATATATATTTGAAAATTTTTAGTTAATGAATGAGAAGAAAACACTCTTGCTTTAGCAACAAGAAAAAAGAAAGAATAAAACAGGTGGGTCCGCTTTCAGCTCTTTTCCGACCCTTTGAAAATAAAAAGATTGCTGAGCCCTTGTCATTTCGAACTTGTTAATGGATGCAAAACTTCGTGCACCCAGTCTAAGTTTACCCCTTTTTCGGGTTGGGAGGCACTATTTATGAAAAAGCTACTCCTTGAGTGAAATGGTCAAGCAGTTATATCAATTATTGTTTTCTATCTTTTCGGGCTCAAGAGACATAAACTTATGAAAAGGGACCTTGTGGAGTTTTCTTTTACATGTCTTTTTCAAACTCTCTAAACATGAAAAAGATATCAAGTTACACCTTTGTCTGACTCGTTAAACTATTAAATGACATCGGATTCTTCACCATGACGAACATGAGCTTCTCCTTCCTAGGGCTCATTAAAATTACTAGGTTAGATTCATCTGAAGGATGAACTTACAGTGCAAGCATATGCTATCCCCTTCAAGCCTGTGATTAAAAAATAATAGGGGTACTTGCTAGAAATGGTGGGGGAAAATTTGGAAATCTATCGAGTCATGTCAGTAGCTCACTCTTGAACATGACACTCTTTGCTTCGTGTTGGGTTTGGATATCCTCCCTTTGTATAGTTGACCTTCCTCGGTTTGGGCCGTTCATTTTTCCTTCCATTTGATCTCTGCGATGCCATCATGACGACCGATCCTATGGATCCAAAAGCTACCAAAATTCCAGTTGTGTCTCCAATATGTTCAAGAGTTGTCCTTCTGTAGTTACATTTACCTTTGTTTCTTTGTATTATCCAAAATCATTTTGCATCATCTTGTCTCGCGTCGATGATGTGGGATTCATTATCACCCTCCTTCGACACAGTCACTTTCCATCGATTTCACCTCATTATCTGGGAAGTTGACCAAGAGACTCCCTTACAGTACCTTAGAGCTTTCATACCTCAATGGCAAGTTCTTTGAACTTGATGACAAGTTCACATCATTGGCTTTCGATCGAGTGATTTCACGGGTGTTCGACTTCAGTTCTTGTATTCACATTCCTTGAATTGCACTAATATTACCTTGATTACCATTATCATTATTGGTCGTTTCACGCTTTTTAACAATTTACATCATTGACTGGTAATCAAGTGACTTTCTAGCATGTTCGATGTCAACAAGTCTATTCGCATGCTAGAATTTGTACTTTGAGCAAGGCTTGTTGGAGCGCATGACCCTGGACTCAAATTACAAAAATTCCAAGTTGAAAAGTGGTGTGAAATGGCTATAATGATATGCATGTCTCTTTCAGATGGCTGGTTGCGACCAGACCATGAGTTGTCATATGTGATCCTTCTCATTATCAGATGGCTACGACCATACCTTGGTTTCATCATGATCCTCTTTGACGGATCACTACGCCCATGCCTGTATCCATTTACATGATCATTCTCTAGATGGATGTGTCCATGCCATTATTCATGTATCATTTGACAGAGATCTCATTTTATGTATATGTATTTCTACTTTCTTAAAGGTTTTCCGATGGCAGACCAGTTCCCTGCACTGATTTATAAAGCATTTCATCCCTCACTCCGGCTCGGTATTCATACTTTATGGGGCATCTGTTGCACAAAAAAATTTCATTGTCCCTGTACTCTCCATTCCTTGATCCTAGAGGACCTCTACAATGAACCCCGCATGCTTTTCCTTCATGGAGAAACTACCATTATGTCCCTCTTCATGAGTAGATCGTTTCCCTTTTGCACCATTTCCCCTGAAACTTTTTTTTACCCAATTTACAAGGCCAACGCTAATGACCTTTGTCTCCCCCATGCTGATGTGCAGAGATTAGCATTATTCCCCACACCGATCGGTGTGACTGAGCTATGTTCCAATCACACCGGTCCTGTTATGGAAATTTTTTTCAATTAGAGCTAAAGCTTCCATCTCTAGAAGCTCCGTAACGGAAGTTTGGTAAATGGTTTGGCCGGATGGGGTCTAGGATGAGAGTTTAGGCTCCTTTCCCCTATAATGATTGAACTACCCCAAGGGATAAGTCCTTCTCCCATGAGAAGAGTATACATCTCCCATCCATCTTTCCTATATAAACCTCCCTTCTTCCCAAGCACAAACTAGTGTGAAAATCAGAGTTAGAGTTTTGGCTGAGTGTGAATATACTATTTTAGACAAGCAAGTTATTACTAGTTGTAGCCATCTAGTTGCGTGAGGGAGAAGTGTGTTTGGTTTGGAGTGAAGCCTAAAGGGAAGATTCTTTAAACTATTGTTGTTTGAAGCCATCATGAAGTGCTAGCAGAAGTATGTGGGAACCTGGTCTTGTTAGAGGAAGACTGTGATGTCAAGACGAATGGTTGCAATCTCTCTTTGAACATTGATAAATGAAACTATCGATTGATTTGCTACATGTTTTTTAATATTACATATTCGTGTCTTAATGCTTCTTGACTTGTTAAGTAGGTTGAATTGCAATTTGTCTATTATTATGTTTGTGTGTTGTTGTCATTTACTTGTTTCAGGAGCTTGAAGAAGGAAGCGAGAGATTATTGGAGCGAGCAAGCAAGGACATCATCAAGTAGGATAAGCAACCAAGAGGTAGGCCCTCTTGATTGATTCTAACATAAGGAAATCTTCCATAGAATGTATCTATTGTGGCTAGACCCATTATCGGGCTAGAGGAATTTGTTCATGTCCGCACTTATAATTTTACTTCACCACAATAGCAATAAATCCTTCTTGAAGTCTGAGCTATAGAGCGCAAGTGCTTCTGCAATGGCTTGCTCGATCGGGAGAATGCATACTTTTCCCTATTGCCCCAGCTATAGACTGAATCTTTCTTGATCATGTCCTTCATGGGCTTAACTATCTTCCCATAATCCGAGATGAACTTTTGGAGGAAGTCTATCTTGCCCAAGAAGGACTGCATGGCTTTCTTGTTGGCTGGGTGAGGGATCTGTGTAATAGTATAGACCTGGTCCAGATCCACCTTGATCCCACTTTTGGAAACAATGTGTCTAAGAAGGTTCCCCTCCAAAACTGTGAATACGCTCTTTTTGGGATTCAAGGAAATCCTGTATCTCTGACATTGCTCAAAAATTTTCTTCAGATGGCATATGTGGTCTTCTTTTATTTTTGAGTATAGAGTCACATCTTCGATGTATACCACTATTCTCTGCCTGATGATTTCATGAAGAGTGATGTACATGCCACGCTGAAAGGTTGCACCTACATTTACAAGCCCCAACGGCATTCGTCAGTAAGCAAACATACCCCACTTGGTACGGAAAGTAGTTTTAAGTGTGTCAAGTTTTGCTACCAGGACCTGATTGTATCATGAGAAATCGTCAAGAAGAGAAAACATATGAGTCCCAGATACTGTTAGAAAAATGTGGTCCATAGACAAAACGGGGTAGTTGTCTTTTTCCTAGGTGTGCTTTACATTACGGAAATTGACGCACAAGAGGATTTCCCAAAAATTCTTACGTACAGGAACAAGATTTGAAATCCATGTGGAATGAAGAAATTTTTATATGATCTGTGCATCCAACAACTTAGTGATATCTTTTTGTATGAGGGGATCAAGTGACAGATGTACTTTCCTCAGCTTTTGGTTATATGGCTTGACCCTTTCTTTGATCGGGATAATGTGTTGGATGATCTGCATGTCATAAGTTTTTAGATCATCATACGTCCATGCGAACACATCTCGGTATTGTTTGAACAAGCAGACAAAGGTTCTCCACTCTTGCTGTGTAAAACAAGTACCAATATTGACAAATTTTGAATCTTGTTATGTTCCCAAGTTTATCAACTCATGCCTCATGGTGGAACTGTGGGTCTTGCTATTCCTTGGCCCCTGAAAATGTTCTTGCAAGTCATAAAAATTTTCCAATGTTTCCATGCCTTTTCTGATAAGGTGGCCTTTCTTGTTACCAGCTTCTGCTTGCAAAGAGCGCTCATGCTCGTCATCATCTATCGCTACATATTTGAAGATGTTAGCATTGGCCATGAAATCCAGTATCTATTGATCATCATTAAACACACATAAATTAGCTATGTTATATAGGATAGATGGCTTATACAAAATTTCAATAGTAAATCTATCCCTAATAGGTGACATTCTTGAAGCTGCATTTGCTAAAGTATTGGTAGCTGCATTACGTGTACATGGTACAATAATGATGTTAAATGGTTGGAAGTTTGAGATTAGTTGCCATACCTCTTGCTGGTAACTTTTGATATGTGATGAAAAACAATGAATGGTGGTATGTACCTATCATACCACTATCTATGAATCACCTACACTTTGAGCGCGACCACATTAAGGCTGATGACTTTATGCAAGCCTAACACGAGTGCTTCATACTCAGCAAAATTGTTCATGAACTTGAACTCCAAGCGACTTCAAACTAGATGCTTCGTGTTGTAAGGGTCGATCAAGAAAAACACGGCTCCTGAGTCGTCTTATGTCTTTGATCCATCAAAGTACATGGTCCACAACTTGTCTGTACACAGACCGCTTAATGTGCTAGTACTACTACTACTACTATTGTTGCTACTACCACTACTACTGGTACAATGTAATGTGCAAGTTTCACTACCATGAGTTGGGCAAGGAAAAAGTCCCAACTATGTGTCTAGTGGGCTTGGAGCTGACCATGTAGGATAACACCCCAATGTTGTTTCAAGGAGGCAGTTTCCAAACATGAGTTCTGCAAAGGCCAATGGTTCATTCTCAGCATTAAGGGAAGTGACATTATGTTTCATATAATTATCAGATAACACCTGGATCTGGTTGCATTTTCCCTTGTATGGGAGCCACATGTAAGACTAGTCTATAGAAAAATATTCGTCTAGCTTGCTTGACCAGTCTCTGCTGAGTAGTAGAACATATGCTTCTGGTATGTCCACAACAACTATGTTGATGCATTGGTGGAATTTCCCATCATGAGATAGTCGGATGATCATGTCTAATAGTTCACCATTGGCTAGTAATGATGTTCGATCAAACTATATGATTCACGCAGATGTCTCACTCCATTGTGCATTGATCTTTTTCGCAATGGAGAGTGACATGATGTTAGCTCCTATTAGAGCCTAAATCTGCCTTAGGCTGAAGGAAGGCAAAATTCTGGATAACCACAAACCACGCTCAGCCTCGTAGCTAGCCCTACGAGGACAGGAGAGGGTGCTCTCCAGGTCACACTCAGTAAAACAAGCAATAGGGTCTGAGATGACTCAAAATGGATATTGATTTTAGGCTAGTAAGTAAATATGAAAGAGGTAGTTTAATAAATCACTGAGTTTTCAGGGCTATATGGGACAAAGAACAACATGAGCTGAGAAATTAAATTGAAGACACAGAGTGTTTCATGAGGCAAGATAGGCAGGAAGTTTAGCAATCAAATTGAAGTAATGTGGAGTGGAAAGACTATTGAGAAGCTGAAAAGGGCATATATAATGAATCCTTTTTAGATAGAAGAAGACACACAGAACATGAATGCTTTCCCAAGGAAGAGAAATAAACTGGATTGTACCTTTCTTACTTAAAAGCATTCAACTAGCAATGATTATGAATGAACAGTAAAACATAACAAGATACATATGAAACAAAAAGAAGAAACATCTGCTAAACTCATACCACATGAATATCATGAATCAGAGCTGCATCATTTCATTAATTCTCTGCCAGAACTGTGCAATGAAACGCTAGTTTTTCTTCCACACTTCTCCCAGAACTCAGACCCTTACAAATGATTTTCAATACAATAAATAAACCTAGAGGTGGGAAAACAGATCGATGAAAATAGGGAGCTATTTCAACTGAAATCCTCAAGATAGAAAAAGAGTCAACCATCTATTTCTAAAGACAGAACAAAGTTACATTTTAATTTCTCTGATGACCAATTAAAAGGAAAAAAATGTAGTGTGGATCCCATGAAATTGTGACTGAGGACAAAATAAGCAATATGTTCCTATTTCTCTGCTGTGGTAGGTATTTTTCATTTTAATTTTGGCTTTCAGTCTTTGAATTTTATCTTTTTACATTTTCCGTTTGAATGAAAGCTAACTTTTAATAAAAATAGTTTTGAATTTTGCCTTTAATGAAGGGAAACGGAATTCTTCCAATCCCAGCCCATGATAAAAACTGACACTCCTTGGACCTCTTGGGCCATGCCCTGAGATAGCTGTAGTTTTCCCATCAACCCCTCCAGCATTTGTCTGAATTTTTTATTCACTGACACAATTTTTTACAAACACACGATTCGATGACATGCATAAGGTGAAGGTGGTAGATTTTATTTTAGTTAATCCAGCAGTTTCTAGCTATATATCAGGCCTGTGTTTGTATTCATAGGATGGTATGATAATTCTATAGTGACCATCCTGCCTTTGTGGGTGATCTTATTTGTTGTCGCGGGCATTAAGCCGAATGGAATCCAAGAATGAACCTGCTCTGTACCCCTTGGAAGTCAGTAGATTCATAAACTCGGCGAAGTTTGTGTCGCGGTATATTGGCGGGTGGTGTTCATCAGTGACCTCGGGTGCAGGACCAATGTTTGCTTCAAAAGGCAAGCTCATGAAAGCCGCCACCGATATACGCGGCTTCTCTGCGTTCACCACTGCCCGGTGCATCACGCTCTTGTATCTTCCATTGCTCAGAACCTCTATATGATCGCCTATGTTTATTGTTAAAGATTTGGGCAATGGTCGTATTGCTTCCCATTGGCCTTCATGGAGCACTTGAAAGCCTCCAATCGAGTCTTGAGCGAGAACGGTAATGCAGCCATAGTCTGAATGCGGTGGTATGCCTAAGGTAAGCTCTGGCTCTGGACAAGCAGGATAGTAATTGAGAACCATAACTTGGCTGCCCTCATCACTGAAACCGTTTTCTACAATATACTTGTTGTGGGGCAATCCCAAGCTCTCCACCATTACACTCATTATTCTCACAAACAACCGCCTCACGTCTTTGCTATATGATGATACCACGCTCCTGCAGAAAAAGAATTGGATTCGTTTTTTTAAATTTGATGTAGTAGTGGCATAATCCTGCTTGGAGGCTATGTGGGCCATGTGCACACCGAGTGTGTCGCGTCAACTCTGTGCACCGCGCCAGAGAAAATTAACATAGTTAGAATGGGCCCAATGCGCCACGTCTTGTGGATGCACCGCGCCTGCTCCCAATGCATCGCGCACTCATCCAACACACAGTTTGGCTTCAAAACTTCATTTTTTCACTTCCTTGTTTTATCTTGGCTTTTGCTAATGTCTTTGGCGCGTATATGGATCATTGAATGTGAAAATAACTCATGTATACAAAGTAATTTTATTTGACAAACCCATTTCTGTAATATTTTGAACTTTGACACTTTACACCTTTAATACATACTCTGTTCTTTGTTTCCACTGATTTTTGAGTTGATGATGAATCTTGTCAACTTTTACAAGGGTGGTGGCATTAGATTTCGGAAAAAAATGACTAGAGGCTACCTTTGAACATTTTAAACCGAAAAACCTTGAAAATATACATGGCAATTATTTCAAAAGACAAAAAGACGACTTTTTTTTCAAAACGGGGTTTTGAAGAAAAGTCATGGTCAATCAGTATGATGATGAAATTTTCAAAATGAAAACATATATTGAACCTCCCTCTGGCCTGCTGGTATTATTGGACATTCTGAAGACCGAACCCTAGACCTAGTGACTAAAATAATTCTTTGCTGACCTAGACATCAAACAGGACTGTAAATAACCTTAAAATTGATTTGATGAACAAACCTGAGCCAGCAGGATAAGGCATGAGGGGGATAAATGACAAGGCCTTTCCGTCAGATAATGGCATGTCCCTAGTGGAATGTAACTAAGTGAATCGAGCGAGACACCTAAAAATGAAATGCAATAAGCGAAATGATCTCTGACGGAGGGATGTAAAGACCGACTCTAACAGCTCCCACTCTAGAATCAACCAATCAGTTGTGAACATTGCAGTTAAATATTTCGAATCATAGCAGGAATGGAGGGAAACTTGAGTTTTCTTCTTCCATCCGGAGTGTGTTGAGCACAGTGGAAATTGATCCAAGAGGTGTGCTTTCTCCCTTGCTAGTAGAGGTTGCTTTGCCCATTACTGTCTATCCCAATGCACACAGCAGGACGTATCTCTAACTATGGATCTTAGATAACTCGATCAAACTGATGTTCGCTCAATTTTTCTTCATGTCATGTACAATGTTGTATTTCGGAGGGGTAGACTCACCAAGGTGTATTAGGTAGAACGGACTTTCATGTCGTCCGACATAGTACTTTTCAGATTACTGCTCATGGATGTGCTTTTGCCCATTGCTATCTTCCCAGACTTTTTCTTTGTTTTCTACTTTAGGGCCGCTAGTGGATCAGCCTTCCTCAACAATAATCTCATCTTTTCTTGTGCTTCCCCAAGTGTAAGGGGAGCCCCTTTGCTCTTGAGATTATATCGGTCATTTTTCTTTCGGGGCTGCTTCTCAGTGTTCGTCTTCGACCTTGCTTGTGGGCACTGATATGCATTCACCACATGCCCAGAACTTGATGGTTCATCAAGTGAAACCTCTTGTTCATCATCAATGTCTTCTGACTGCTCCTGCACACTATTTTCCACATCGAAAGTATGACTGCATACAAAGTTTGCGACTTGCTTCCAGTCTGAACAAGAGTTCTTAGGGTGATTTTCTTCGTGGAATGAGCAGAACTTAGGATATGCACATTGTTCAACTTGGAAGACAGAGCTCTACACATTGTTTGGAGAGGACCAGTTGCTGCTTGATGAGATGCTTGCCTGTCTCTTCTTGGGCAAATGGCTTCTTGCAAATGTGTTTGTTTTCCATTGTTTGAGCTCAGGCACTTCCATAGTCAAGTTCTTGACCAAGCAAGTGAGGGTCTCAATATCAGTTGCTTCCTTGTCTCTACCCTTTCTCACCATCACTTGGGACTTCCTTCTCACATATTTGGAGTCTTTTGGTGATGCATCGTCCATGATGACTCCAATTACACGCAGGATTTCTCAACAATAATAGCCTCTTCAGAGTTTTCTAAGAGTGTTGGTTTCACAGCTTGCTTGATGAACTGCGCAATGTTGGTCAGCAGTGCGGACATGTAGTAATCAACAATGATGAGTCATGAGGTTTAGTGTCCGCTGCATAGTTGTTCAATATGCGTGTAAACCTCTAATTGAAGTCTTTTACTTTTTTTTTTCCCACCATCTTCAGACTTCCCAATTCTTTGATTAACATTGCTGGGGTCTTGTCATCAACAAATTTATCAAGGAACATGTGTTTGAATGCACTCCAGTTCTGTATAGAGTTCGGTGGAAGGCTATGATACCATACAGCTATGTGGCTATCTAAATTACATGGAAACAATCTACATGCTACGTCGTCATATTGTACCTCAAGGGTCTACGGATGCAGGGAGAAGTTGTCTAAGTGGTCTTCTGCCTTTTTTGGGTGCTAAAAGGTGTCGTTTAAAACTCCTAATTACCTCACATTAATCATCAACTCGGGCAAGTCCTTTTATTCCAAGAGTGTACACAATATGTGCATGCTATGAATCTGAGAGTAATGTTTCTTAAAATGAAGTATAAACCTTTGATACAAGAGTAAACATATGCATTTATAAAACTCAAATTGCAACTGTTAGAGGAAATATTACATCTAAGCATCAAGACTTAATCCTCTACTGAAATCGTAATCATATCTCACACAAGCAATTCAATTGGAAATAGCATCAACCGAGGGCGTAGTAGCAATAACCAATCTCTTCTAGCTGATTTTGTTAGGTTCCTATACCAATAGGTTTCATTTTTCATGATTGAGAGTGGAAGTGCCAAATATGTTCATCTTTGATGCTGCAAAGGTTCCATATTTTGTATACAGATAGACAGAATTAAAAAATGTGAAGAGGGTATGCCCTAAAAGAATTATCAAAGGGTAAAAAGAGTAAATTGGTCAAAAATAAAAATAAAAATGAACCCCAAAGAAATACCAGGAAAGTGGCCAGTCAAAATGCCACTACTATCTTATTTGCAAATCCACAATGTGAAAGTATTGTCGTTATCACACCTGATGGGTGGCCCAACAGTTCAATCTGGACCATGCCATGTTTAAATTGTTGTTGTAGAATAGAGAAAGAATGTCTGTCCAAACAATTCAAGCTTGGCAGATGAGTAGCTAGGTAGAGAAAGTAAGGAGCCCAACTGCTTAATCTGGGCCCTTGGAAGAGATAAGGGTAGATTTAGATAGGAGGGCAGTCAAAAGAAAAGAGGATAATCAGGGTTTGCAAGTCTAAGTGCACCCAGTCAAAAGGAAGAAAAAATGTTAGGTGTATTAGGCTGGGTAGGTAGTTTGAGGTTGCAGAAGCGAGGTTTTTGTCACTTATGGTACTGTCAAGGAGAGCTCATCTCATCAATGACAGAAATGTCAAAGCAGTTGGTTGATTACACAACTATGGAAGCATGTCTAATTCCCCTTCACTCCCCCTAAAAACTCTCTTACTAACATCCCCCTAAAGGACCTTGGGATCCGCCCAACAAGTCCTGCTTTCACTACATCTTTGTAAAATACTAAATCAAGTTTTAAGCTTTTCTCAAGGAAAAGAAGCCACATTTCTTGTGTAAAAATCCTTCACTCCTCATACCATTCACTTCCTTTATCTAAGTTTCATTCTATAAACTTAGCATCGTCCCCTACACTTTCACTCCACAAAGCCATATTAACTTCTAATTTTATTATTTAGCTCCCTAAGCTATGTTCCCACCCCTAGTTCTACAAAAACTATGTAAAAACCCCAAAAAAATATTAAATAGTCTACCCCTTGGCACCATAGCCATAAAAACAAAGTTAAGGAAATGCTAGGTCCATTTGGGGCCTTAGCATTAGCCTTCCGCGTCCTAACCCTGGAGTTAATTTAACCCCTCGTTAAATTAATAACCACTGCCCACCCCTTTACCCATAAATCTGACTTTTTTACCCTCCGCGCTTATTATTTAAGGTTTTGTTTAAATGTTTTAATTAAACATTAAACTATACTCCACCGGCGCATAACCTCATCAACCTTCATTAACCAAAGTTTTCAACCCCCCCCCCACGTGCATTTAAATATTATACCCGGCGGGTCCCACGCCTAACCGTCCGTTGCTCCACTTGCCCCGCTCGCCGTCCGATGTTCCATGCCGTAGATCTAACGGTGGGCGGTCGATTTCAAATCCCGATCCGCCGGAGGTTAGCGTCCGGGGGATTGGCGGTTTCGCTGCCGTACCCCTGCCACGCGTCATCCTCCTGGCGTGTTCAGAGGCCCCCTCCCCGATACCGCTCAGGCCCAAAGGTGGTGCGGGAGGAAACCAGAAACCACCCTCCTCTAATGACGTCGCCACTAACGTCACCACCGCGTCAGCCCGCCATTGCCCCGTGTCATTGCCACCTCACCAGCTCATGACCCCGCCCCACCAACGTGTCCTCTGCCACGTCACCGCATGAGTCAGCCACCACGTCATCGCGCCATACCCACTACCCACCAAATGACGTCATGCTGACGTCATCTCAAAAAGCGCCAAAGCGCCAAAAAGCCCCAAATTTCATAAAAATGCCCGAATTGACCGTTTTCATTCATTTTCATTGGTCAAGTTTGGAGAGCTACGCATGCTGTTTTATGTCATTTTACCACCAAAGTTCAAATTCAAGCAATCACGCCGCTGCTGCCTGCAATTTCAACTCCATTGTTCATCATTGTACCAGCTCAACCACCCTCAGCGACATAAAAACCAGGTATTTGCCCGAATTTCACCTGTTAACCCCTGTTTTCGCCATTTTCTCCATTTCAGTTGCTTGAAACTCTGCAAATTCCCAAACTAAAGGCACTCATACACCTAAATGCTACCTAAAATTCACTGATTAACCCCCTGTTCGAAGAAAATCCTGTGAACCCGCGCCCACTTGCAATTTCACCATTAAAAATCGTTTTTAAAGTTCATGTTGCCGGCAGAATTTTCATACTGTCGTGCTTTGTCCCCTTTGCCTAATTTCTCTGCAAAATTCCTCCTATTTATCTCAAAAAGGACTTTCTCATTCCCTCTGCAATTTGCCTCGCAAGCTTATCAATCCAGTGAATTCATCAAAGAGAAGAAAAGCCTGTTTGAACCCAGCAAAAATTTGCTTCTTTGTCATAAGCTACAGACAGTGAAGACTACTGCCTCATTTCAACTCATTTTACAGCTCCTTTACAAATCCTCACAAGCAAGTTTTATCAGTCTGTTGTTGCTCTAATCTTCATTCCAAGTATAAGCACAAAAAGACTTCAAGATGGCCACTCCAGCAGCTTTAAACATTACTCTTACCAATCCACCCAACAAAGAGCTTGAAGCATTGCCTCTAGCTGATAAGGATTACCTCATTCAGGATTTGGTTGGGGACAGGAATCACTTGCAGACATTCTGCCAGTTGAGAAACAGTTATTTAAACAACTGTGACATGTATGGCATATGGGAGTCTAATTTTCCTTTTTACTTCCTTCCTTATGTTAATATTTTTCCTGAGATTATCCATCTATGTGCTGAGAACTATGATCCAACCCAAAGAGCTATCAAGTCTCCATCTGGGAGCATACTCTTCCATATCACTCCTAATTCCATTAACAAAATGTTAAATTTCAAGCAGACTCAGCTTGTAGTCCCTTTTTCTATGAAATACATATTGGATGAAGGCTCCAAGCTCTCCAGCTCTGAGATTGCAAGAATTTCCAAGACATTCATGAGGGCAGACCGCCAGCCTACAGAAACACCTCCATTCCTATATGTCAACTTCAATGAGGTGGGCAAACTGCTTGTAGAAATGATTTCCTTTGTGCTAGGTTTTAAATCAAGTGAGCACATTGATGAAACAATATTGTTCTTATTGTCTGCATACAACCCAGGACAGCCCCCTGCTCTCAAGTACAACTATGCCAAGTTCATTTCTAATAAAATGCATGACCAACTAGTGAAGTTGGATAGGGATGGAATCTTCAAATATTCAACATATATCTATCATTTTTTCATGTATTACCAGTCTGAATGTTTCCAATGTCCCATCAAGAAGTTGGATTCAAAGGGTGAAAGAAGGTCTGCTATTTTTTGGTCATCAGTCTTCCATCAAGTCCAAGACTCCGCCTACTTTTACTGTGAGTTCATTGACCAATTTGTTTACCCAGTCTCTTGTCTCTTGAAAAGAAATCATCCTCCTAGATTATCTTATGACATGCAAAAGATATTGTAGCTGTCCAAGAATTACGAAATAGGTGATTGGTATCTCTACCAAAATCACACTGTCATTAGAATCTATGGTTGTGAGCTCTATACTTACAGGCTCCCAAGATATGTACCAATGAGACTGTTTGCCTTGGAATACTACAGGCAACTCATCAATTCATATCTCACTCATTTTCATAGTGCTAAGAAGAAAGCTCACTTGAAATTTGAAGACCATCTAGGCCCCTTTACTATGAACAATAAAGAAGGTTGGCAAGATGCTGACCAAATATTGAAGGAGAAACTCAAGTTGAAAAGAAGTTTCTGGTGGGTCCCTTATGACCCGGATGGCTTTATCAGTGCCAGAAGAGTTAAATATAGGCTGACAGCATATGAACATTGCAAAATTCCACACATTGAACAATTTGCTAATAAAGATGAGTGGGTGAGAGGCACATTAGTTGAAGAACTCACTCAAGAAGAAATAATGGAGCAAAATGTCAAAGATTTAGAAAAAACTCTTGACTTGGATTCTTTTTAGAAGGTAACATTCAAATTGCCACACCAAGTTGGAGAGGGCTCATCCACTACTGCAGCTTCACAAGCTGCCCAAGAAGCATCTACATCAGCAACAGGTACAACAAAAGGAAAGGAGGTGATGGATGCAGAGAAAGAAATGGTTACAGAACAACCTACCACCTCAAAGGAGCAAACTCAAGAACAGGCTCCTCCACAGCAAACAGAGGCACTGCAAGTGCCAGCTTTACAAACTCCTGCTAATGAAGAAAGAGGTAAGAAGCGAGACCGAGAAGACTCCACACCTGCTAGTGGGTCTACCCAGCAGCCCGAAGCCAAGAGGAAAAAAGTTGATCCTCCAGTTGAGGAGGAAATTAGTGAAGAGGTCCTAGAAAGTCCAAGGAGAGAAAGGGAAGCAAGCCAGCAGACACCTACTAGCTCTTTCCAGCAAGAGCAAGAGAGGCAGCATGGCATGGAGGTATCCTCCTCAACACAACAAAGCAAGCGGCCACCTGGTATCAAAACTGCTTTCATGGAAATCAAAGCCCAAAATGAACTGTTAAGAGTACAACTATATGATCAGTTCCTCAAGGAAACACCTGCCAAACAACAAAGATTGATGGCAGCTTATGATTTCAAAGAAGAAAAAATGATTCTTAGCCATTTCAAGCCGAAGATACAGCAGCCACAGTCAGCTGCAGATTATGTGAAGACAAATTTAGAGGTCCTTGCCAAGGACATTCACCCCATGGACCAAATAGAATTGCACAAGAAAATAGGTGAGATGGTCTATGCCACTCTAGCAGATAAGGCCATGCTGGCCCATGAATTGAAGGAATCTTTGAAGAATACAAATACTCAACTAGATTTGGAAAGAATGTCCTCCTCAGCCAAAGATAACAGAATAAAAACATTGGAGGACATTATTGTGGACCTGGGACATGATCCTAAGGATCCTAAGGGTGTCAAAGCCCTTATGAAGAAAAAAGAAGATGATATTGCTGCCCTCAGAAAACAATTGAGGTTGCCTCCTACTATGCACCCTCAAACTGCAGAGCTAGTACAAGAAAAATATGCTGAGGATGCAATGGATCTACTGATGAGGATGAACCAAAGAATAATTCAAATGGAGGAAGCATTAGAAAGAACAGTCCAAGGCAAGCAGGGAGAGTCAACCTCCCAGCCACCTCAAACAGTTCCAACTGATGTCCCTGTTCCTCCTACACAAGCAGCAGCAATCCCTCCAGTCATCCCAACAACTACAGCAGCAGCAACTACAACAACACCTGAATCTAGCATGAGCATGGAAGAAATGATGAAGGCTGTCAAAGAGCTAGAAGTTCAGGCAACAGAAGTAAAAGAGGCCAAAGAAAAGTTGGCCAAGCTGGAGGCAAGCTATGACAAATCGAAAATGACAGTAGCTGAGAAGCAAAGAGAGATAAAAGCTTTGGACAGCAAGGTAAAGGCCTTAGAGAAAGAGCTGGCTTTAGATAAAACTCTAGCTGAAATAAAGAAGATTTTGTGGGCCAAAATCAATCAGTCAATCACTGACCAATGGCGGTCAATTCAGGCTATATATGAACAGATTGAGTTAATAGGCCTGGCCCAGTTTGAAAATCAAAGAGCTAGAGCAGCATTGGGAGGTATGCCTGAACAGGCCAATAAGATGATCAATTTTTTGAACAAACATACCAAAGAGGAGCTTGCAGCAATGCAAATCATGAGTAGAACAGATACCATATTGACAACAAAGAAGGTGTTGACCTTAAGAAATTTTGTGCAAACTCTGGAAAGGAAATGTCATGAAATGCAAGTAGATATAGACAATTTCAAGCTGAAGCTTGCAACATTGCAAAGCAGGGGATTGCCCAGCTTGTTGACCAGCGCTGGAAGACTGCTGACCCGAGAACAATATGCCACCAGGGTGAACAATTATGTTACAAATCAGATTACTGCATCTTCAAGTTCCCCAGTAGAAACAGGGCCTCCCTCTGGACAGACTCTCTATGACAAATTAGAGAACTTATTTTACATTGAGCATGAAATCAATCATCTGTTTGAGGTCCCACCCAATTTTTATAAATACACAGAAGCTGATGAGACACTTATAAAAATACAAAGACATCAGCTACCTCCTGAGGATTGGTGGCAGGCAATGCTGGAAATTTTGCCCAGGTAATTTCGGTCTTTTTCCTCTTCTTTTCAGTTTCGGATTTTGGTCAACCACAGATCATCTACAGGTCAGCAGAGTTGAGTACGCAGGCACCGGACAGAGCATGAAGACAACAGGCAGAGCAGGTCAAAGCAGTGACTCAGCAAATCACTGAGACAACAGGCCCAAAAAATGCAAATTAAAAGCGCAGCCTCAGCCGACTCAGTTGATCCCAAAAGTCTAAATTTTCTGACAAAATGGACAGCTAGCAAGCTAATACTTACTGCAGCATTTAATTCTTCATTTACTTCCTTGGAAGAGTTGGTGATGTAATTTATTGCATGAAGACTCATCATCTAGATATTTTGTATCTCATTTTTGTATATATACCTCCCCATAGAACGTATTTGGGGTTGGTGATTTTCCCTCTAAGACACTGCGCTGTAAATTTTCAGACTTTCTAATACAAATGGCTGGTGAAGTTCATGGTCTTTGCATTGTCTGGATGTGAAAGTAATGAACTGCGTTCTGCTACAGAATTCATGTGTTGTTTAATGGAACAATAATTTTTCCTAAATTGTGTTTTGTCTTTTCTGTGTTTACAAGTTTCATATATGTTTCATGATCTTAGCAATAGAGAAGAAGAATAACTCAGGACTTGTTTGAATACACCCTATGCTCAATCTCTGTGTCTAACTTTGTTTTCTTCAAAATTGGTCATAAATATGAATTCTTAATTGCTCATGTTTGCACTAATTTTCTCATTATGAATGCTGTTTAGGAATTCTTAATTTCTCCTAGATAATATTCTCACACTTTCCCTCTATCAGCATAGTGAAAGATCCTTGACTGCCTTTCATTCCCTGATTTCATGCCATCATTTCCCAGATTTGAAAAATTGTTCCATAGATGCCTGTCTGGCTCTGTAGCATTACCTTTTCCCCAAGAAATACTTTCAGCAGTACACCATCATTGACTCCATTGCCCAATAGTTTAGACTATTTTGAAATTGCATCCCAGTTCTGCCTGAAAACATCATTCAACCAAATTTAAAACAAAACCCTATACATCATAACTAGCCTAAAATTACTCCAAAAAGAAGATAAAATATAAAGAGAGAGCCCTCTCTGGTTGCAGGTAGGCTAGGACCTGCAGCTAAAAGATTGGTTAGTGGTTACCTCAGTCGTATTCCCTTAGGAGCCAGGGAAAAACCTGAGTGATAATAGATTCAATCTAAATCACACTCAATCTCAACTAAGAAATCTAAATGGAAATGATGTCAACCGAGATTTCAATAGCGATAACCAAATTCTTTCAGCTGATTAAACCAATAAGATTCACTGTCTTAATGGCTAAATAATTTAATATACAATAGGCATAAATAAAATCAAATGACAGTGCTACAAAACATGTGAACAAAATGTACTAACTTCAATATAGGAAATCGGTAAATAGAAAATAAGATAGACTCATAGAAAATGGGAAAACTATCAAACCAATCAAACTTGCGCGAAACAGAAATATATAACACAAGGGAGCAGTTTAATCCACCAAAGGCCGGGCCCTTAGCCACCAAAAAATACTGATGATCTACTTCAAAGAATACGAATTAAAACAATGTAAATTATATATTAACCATTGAACTCAAGTCTCATTACAATATGGTCATGTTCTCCAATAGCACGAATCTATAAATTAAAATTACAATTTGAAATAATAGAGATCAATCCCCTTTCTTCCTAAATTTTTTACTTTCATAGTCAGAAAGAGGTAAAAGATAAACGTGATCCCTCAGGATCGGGAGATCTTGAGGGATTCACAACTGAATGCTATCTTCTGACACCCTTCGTATTTGGCATTGATTCTCTTGATTCGTCCTAGGGCCGAACCGCAACCGACGCGCCTCATTCTTCCTTTGTTGGTTTATGTTGTTCCATCTCTAGGGAACAACAACTTTTCCTTTCGTCATTTCTTTGCATAAAAAAGGAATAAGAGTTAGTTACGATGGCTAAATCTTAATTGGGAGTAGTTCATACGCTTCTTATCATAATCCATTGATATGTTAACATATCAAGATATGAAAGAGATAAGAAAAGAGCAAAAAGGTGATGGAATTAAGAGTAAATACATACCCATTGTGTGACTAAACATACTCCCCTACTTACCCTGTTTCATGTCCTCATGAAAATTAAATAGTTCTTATGCAATGCAGTTAAAGAGTAAGCTGGAGAGAAAGCATTAAAAATTGGTCTAAAACCATGATTGTGAGCTACGAGCGCAAAGGCGGGCCCTTCCTGTCCTTCAGGAAATTCATAATCAGCCCAATACCATTCAGGACGATACCAAATAATGGGACTCCGAAACTGTAATCCTAACCAATAAGGTCCTTCTCTCAAAATAAGATTGTTGTAGGTAACCATACGGGCCGCAACAACTTTAAAATTTATGTAATTAAATGGTTCCCTATCTTTCACACTACTAGTGGAGATCATCCATTTGAGCTTGGATGCAGTCAGAGATATTTCTTGAATAGAGAGGAAATATGATATTCCTTTCTGCACAATCTCCTTATGTATGGGCCCTAAAATTTTAATCACCCCTTCTCATTTCATTAGACTCTTGTGGTTGGCAAACATTTGTAAGGGGTGTTTAGGTTCACTTCTCACCCAAAGATCCAATCCATTTTCCTGCCTTTGAAATGCATTATAAACTTTAAACCATGTGAGTTTGTTAACTGCAAACGAAATAAAAGCCTAGAATTGAACATCTCCTACAAAATGGTTAGGGTTCTTTTCCACCTCGTCTTCTAATATGAAACTGTGCAAATAAAACTCACAAATAAGCCTTTGGACCTTTACGCTATGTTGCTTGCAGCAATTTATAAAATCTTCAATTGTCCTTAATTTAATTGGTTTACCAGTTCTTGCGTCTTTAATTTTCAATATAGGTACCGTTCTAATAAAAACGAGTCATAATTGGTGGCAGGAGACCTGCATGCTAGGACATCCAAATACAGTGAGCCGATGGTGTTTGTCTAACTTATGACTCTGTCTAGCTAGAGCTTGATCTTCTCCATTTTTTCTTCCGCCTTTTTGCATCTGTCAAAAGTCTCACTCTCTGTTCTATTCATTTCCCAAAGTTGTTTCTGCAGCTCTTGATATTTCTATCGGGAAACGATTTCTTGTTCAAGTTGTTCTAACGCGAGCTAGGCTTGTGCCAATTCTTCCTGAAGATTTAGTAGAATGGGGTCATGGTGTGTCATGATGTCTTTGGCTTGTATGTCCTTCTGAGTTCTTATGCTATAAGAAGGGATATCTTGTGTCTGTATTTCTTTATTGTGGGAGGTCCAAACCTTCGTCTGAGTGCCCATGCTATAAGAGGGAATATCTTCTGTTTGTACTTCTTTTTTGTGGGGGGTCCAAACCTCCATCTGAGTGGCTAAGTCTACTAAATATGCATGTGGTTCTTCTTGAGTGATGATTGTTTGAGTAGGTATGAGATCAGTTTGAGTTCCTCCAGCCCTGCCTTCATATAATTCCATTTGCATGGCCACATTTACTACCTCAGGGGTATTGTTTGGAACCTTTCCCATTGTGATTACTTTTATTTTTCTTCGAAGCCTCTTGACTGTCTTACGAAGTTTTTGGTGTTCTTTTCTTAGCTTCTTCAATTTTGTTCTGGCTCTATACCTTTTCTGAGGAGTAACTGGTCTGATGATAGTCTCGTTAATAGCTTTTGTCTCAAAAGAGCTCGGTTGTTCACCCTGGCTTTGTTCCAATAAGACCGTGTCTCCAGATTGATTATCAAACTCCCAAATAATCTTTGTCTCTGCTTCCTCTTCTTGGCCTATGTTTTCTGTGTCCAATCCTTCATGATTATTTTCCACTGGGAGCATGTCACCAGATAGGTTCTCTAATTCCTGAACAACCTCTGTATCTGTTTCCGCTTCGTGGTTTGTATCTTTTGAGGAAGACAAAATTCTGGTATAGTGAGAATTCTCTGGAGATTGGGTTTCTCCTAAGTTAAGATTAAGCGGTCCTTCAGGCTGCATGTAGACATTCATGTCGGCCAGGACCTGGGCCATCCCTGTCTCGAAATCATGTAATAGATTGTCTTCACAAATCATATTTGGTGTTGGATGAGGTCCCACTTCATTTCTTCTTTCATCGTCGGAATTCCCTACTCCTTCCTCGGGTTCTGATTCAAGGTTATCTTGTCCTCCTAATTCTGGTTGCAAGTCTTGTACATTTTCTGGGCTGGATAATTCTATGGGCTGACTAACGCTGCCTTGAGGATTTTCAGACGTTCCCTGGTTTGACTTCAACCTTGTAGATTGTCTATGTTTGTGAGGTATTCTTCCCGAAAGGGCAATCCTTTTTATTTTTGGAACAGGGGTAGGTGCTGGAAGGTTTTCACCTCTTTCGAGGGCCAATATGAGATCATCCCAGGTTGATTGTTTTTGGGTAAGGTTGTGACTAACTATTATCCTGATCAAACAATGGTGTTTGACTACTGTTTCTATGTGTTGAGACTGTCTCAGCCTCTTGGCAGTGTCATGCAATAATGAATTCAATAGTGTAGGCAAATTAACTGAGCATTTTTGTTTTAATACAGCTAAAAGCTTAAGTTGTCGCGGCCTTACCACGCCTCTACGCCCATCGCAGGTAATATAGTTCTAGACAATTTGTACCAATTCTCCCCATGTCTCTCTGAGAGAAGATGGTCAAATGCCTTTACCCTTGTTGATTACCTCCTGTCCTTCGTCCCTAAAAACCTCCATAGTGTCATGCAACCTTAATCGCTTGCCAGCCCATAATGGTCCTTCTGCCAGCAACCCAGATACTTCTACTATCACAACATATGTTACAATGTTTTTTCTACCTCTTGCCAAGGATTTTCCATTCTGTAGATGCTATAAAAATTCGATGGTGATTTCCTCATTAGGGAGTTGAAATCTTGTAAAATATGATGTCCATCCTACATGAGCTAGAATTTCCCTGGCTTCATTGGAGAAAGCCAGTGTTAAAGGTTCTCGGCACATTGTTCCTCCTCCCATTATGCTTAACTTATGCAGTGGAGAAAGCACAACAATGAGCAGAGCCGAGAGATGGAACAACAATTGGTTGTAATGTCTCTATCAGGTGGTGCTTTATAAACATAAATACCGTTATCAAGGACTGTTATAATGCCACACACTTTGTGATTATGGGATGTCGTATTATTCTACAAAATAAAATGGAAGGATGGCAATGCATGCATGAGTATACTGGAGGTCCTTGCCCCCTCTCAAAATGATAGGTCACCTATGATCGAATGGATGAAAAGATGACGCACTGGCGGCGAAGTACAGGGGTGATGGATTGGGTAATGAAAGTGGCAAGGTATGTATATTAATGAAAGGATCATAAAGGATATTGGAGTAATGAAAACGAGGCATGTAACGAGAATTGTTAATAAGTCATAAGATATTGTGAGGTGATGCGATAAAGAAAAAGGACAACATATACAGGAGATAATACTTTACCGCCATTATTCCACTTAAAAATGTTGTGATTGATTTTAAAAGATTAACTTATGCATAAAGGTTCAAGGTAAATTAGGGACATAATATCTCCGTAGAAAAAAACAAAAACATAAGAAGAGGGCATTATAATAATTATTGACGTAGAAAATAAAACTTCAATACCATAAGTAGAGCTTCTGTTGCTTGCAGGCATCCATAGCCTCGACAGAGTTGCTTTCTAACCCTTGGGAACCATGGTCCTCTATGTATAATTGGGGAAGTGCATTATGATGTCCATAGTAGAGACTAATGTGCTGGCATGGTAACTAGATGAACACATTGCCATTCACTAGGAAGTAGAGAAATTGGCCAGGCTGGCTCATGATGAGACCTCCCGTTCCAAGGACTTTGTTTCTTGATGCATCATTTGGATCATATCCCTGGTGTGGTGGCCATAGTGGGAATGCCACTTCGCTCCTTCCTTATGATCATGGTAGGCTGGCTCGTGATGAGACCCCCTATCCTCCATCTGTGGAAAAAAATCATAAAATTGTTAGTGAATATATATATATATATATATATATATATATATATATATATATATATTCAAGGAAAATTTTAAGGATGGAAGTTTATCTTAAAGTTTAGAAATATTGGCGAATCTTACTAGTCCCTAATATACAAATTGTAAAATGTTTGGCAATATTTCAATAAAAATATGTAGATTTCTAATGATTTTATATTAGTCTATATAAAATTTTGGCAATTTTTAAGGTAAAATAATTTTATACTATAAAATATGGGTGAATCATTTTTAAAAAAATGAAAGTTTGCAAATATATTTTTTGGAAGATCTGTGGAAAATTAGCACACCTGCGAATATTAGCCCTTGAAATTTTCCCTGTATATATATATATATATATCTATATATATATATATATATATATATATATATATATATATATATATATATATATATATATATATATTAAGCACTCCTCGTTTTATATATAGAGGGTGGCTCAGTACTCCTTAAGAGTAGGGATGGCAAAAGAAGTTTGAACATATCTGTTATAGACATTTTTGTGCCTTACAGCATGAAGCATGAAATGTCCATAATCTAAGGGATCCAAAGTCCCTAAACATGTTGTTCCTACCCCTAGGGGAACAAGGTCAACAAACCACAGCAATCCAAACAAGTTCTCCACTGAAAATTACTCAAAAACAAGGCAATTCTGGATCATGTCAACTGCTCCACTGAGCATCTGTGCTGAATGTCAACTACTCCACTGTCTACCTGCGTTGAATGTCAACTGCAAAGAAGGCTACCTGCGCTGGGTGAGTTGGGACATGTGGCAGAGTCATTCCTCAAGGTGTCAATGCCCAGGAAGCTTCCAAAATGACACTTGGATCAGGGAATTCGACTGGTGATGAGTAAGAGGTTACAAGTCTCCAAGTGGAAGCAAGAACCTCCAAGTGGACTCAAGAACTGAAGAAGAACTGGAGTGGGAGAGGACACTAGTCACATCTCAGGCTGACTCATCCTCTCTCCAAACTCCTATATATGGATCTCTCTCCCATGAGATCCAGAGGCTGGAATCTTGTGAATGTAAAGAATTGTTGTTGGTTTGAGTTTAGAACTATTCGGTGATTTGCTTTGAAGGAGGTGAAGAGGAGATTTCTTTCTGCTGGGAAGGTGATGCTGGATTGGGCCTCTTATGGTTGTATCACTTCCTGAACCTTACTTCTTCCATTAATAAACCATTTGAGGTTCTTCTATATGCATGTGTCTTAATGGTGTATTGTTATACTTGTGTATTTGATTTATTCTAATCCTTGAATCAATTATGAATGTATGCTTCTTGTAGTTTCCCTCTCTTGCCATTTTGCAGGATCTTGGCGTAGCTGGGACAGTGAAAGAGCAAGGAGCTGGGGGCAATCAGCAAGGAGAGAAGATTGGATCAATCATTAGCGAAAGACATCGGTTAGTGGATCTCTTTCTCCCCTCTTTTACATCTCATAAAGAAGTAATCTTAGATAGCTTTGCTTTGATTGTTGCTAAGGAACTATCACCCTTAGAGTGGGATAGGGTCATTCCGTATTGGATACTTTTCCCAACAAAAAATTGGCGACCATACTGGGGATCGTATCTTGTTGGTTGTTTGTGTTTTTGCTATTCATTTCCTAGACACAGGGAGTACCGAATCGAACTGCATTTGGATCTTTCAAATGCAAAGTAGAGGGTAGCTACTCTAGCTCAGTTTCTGGGCATGTTTATGATTTGAAGAGCTGATCCACAAGGACTCTGAACAGCTCTTAGTGATAGCTTTTCATCCTCCTTTGAATCATCCTTTAGTGTGTACTTGATTGGTAGCTTTGATTTTGTCAAACACTGTTGATTTTTGAGCAACCTGTGACCCAGAAACTAAGAGAAACGAGAGTTTCTCCTTCATTGCAGGCACTGTGAAGGCAGTCTGCATTTCAACGCAGGTCCCGAAGGGGCTGCCTGCGTTGAATGTCAAACTGACTGTGTTCTACCTGCGGTGAACCAGTGTGGCCTTGTGCAACTGGGGTTCTCTGCTTTCTGTTGCCCTGTTTTCATCCCTGTTTTTGCAGCCTGTTATCAGTCAATGTACCTATCTGAAACCACCTTTCTTTGCCACTATTCCACCTCGGTTGTATAAAGAAACTATATTTGTTCTTTGTGTATTTCTTACATCATTTGCAGTTTCCCATAACGAAAGTGAACTAGTCTTGCTGTGGCCTCTTAGATCTAGACCTGTGATAAGTGTCGTTCTGATCTTAAGAGTTAGTTTGTTTGTTGTTCATAGCTGATTGAGCTTTTGCTTTCGTCATATGGTTTGAATTTTGTATTTCTAGTGTTGAAACAAGTAAATCTTAAGGTTTCTTTTGATTTTGGACAAAAGCTTGTTTGCTTTCACTTGAAATTGAATTCAAAGTTATACAACAGCTTTCTTTTTGTAGTACATCAACATTAAGAAAGAGAAAAGAAATACCTGCATTGTGCATTTTGCATTTGATAAGTTTGCATGCTGGATTTAGGGAAAGTGCATTAGAGTGTGCTGATTGCTCTTTGAGAAAAGATAGTCGCTCTCTTTTCCCTTAGTAGCTAGGATTTTCAAAGTTGAAAGATTGTAAAGCTTGCTTATCATCTTAGACTGCATTTAGGAGTTGTACCATACATCTCGTGGTGATCCATAAAGGCAAACTGCTAAACAAGATCAACCTAAAATAAATTGAATTTACATAACAACGCTTTGAAACATAATGTAAACACATAGAGGTCTAAGCTAGAGACGTGTTCCGACGTCGTTAAAAGTGATATCTTACCGTTGAGTGGTTAGGTGATTCCTCCACGGTGAATCGATAAGTATCAATACGGACTTGTGCTCCCACGTACCGTCGCATATATATTGGGAGACCCCTATAGGAATAAAGCCTTTATCCATAGGAAGCCGTGTCGGCTGCCCTACTGATCGCAATGCAGTGAACACAGCATTCACGAAAATCGACCACCCGTACCGTAAAACGTATTCTGTGGTTTTGCGAAAAGTTTGGCACACCCTTTGCCTAGAACTCCAGATCAGTTTCTTTTGGCCTTTTTCAGACTCTATAACAGAAAAAGTCCATCCGAGCATTTTTCACTTCGGGCTCGTTAAAACATCGAAGGAGACTAGAGTCATCTTTAGCTTTTTCTCGAATCTTTAAAAGTGAAAAAGCAAGTTGTGTCTAAGCATCGTTAAAATTTATTTTAAACGGGATAATCATCACCATTCCCTCATTGATCTTCGAAGTTAGTCTTTTGGCATCGTAAGTTCTTGTAGAATCGCTAAGAAATCTTTTGGATAGACTAGATATGTCTGAACAACCGTCGACATCTAGGACTGTGTCGTCCGGCACAGTGGCAGCAGAGCCTCCTGCTGCTTCTCCAACGATGTTCGCTGGTATACCATCTGTCCCGGCAAATTGTCAACAACAAGCCGGAGTCCAATCAGGGACGACGACATGGTTAGTTCCTATTTCTTCATCCGGATTATCATCTAGTATTTCTTATGTTGAAACTCAACAAATTGATCCAATGTGTCTTCAAAGGCCAATTTACCCTTTAAGTACTGGATTTCCACCATATGGAGGGCAGTATGCTCTTTCATTGTTCCCTCCCAGAGAAAAACCATATGAGAGTTTACAACAAAGTTCAGGTCAAACTGGAATTACATCCAGCGGTTGGGTACCAATACTGCCTCAACAACCAGGGGTTGTATATTCAATGCAACCAGTACACCCTGTGTCAAATATTCCCACCATACCTGCTATAGTGAATGTGTCGCAAGTACAAGCTCCACCTGTTGTATGTCAACCCCAAGTTTCTCAGGTTGCAATACAACAACCTCTTGTCTCAACGACTCAATCACAATCTCAGGGTAGTGCCTCCTTATCTGGAGCGACTCAGGCTCAAACAAGTACTGTGACTCCTCATCCTGGTCAATCATCCAGTATTGGTCAACAACAAATGGTCCAACAACCAGAGCTGGTTCAATCTCAACAAGCGCCATTCCAGCAATCATATCAAGGACCTGAGCAACAAGTCTTTGTAAGTAATGGGCAACCATACTATAATTGTTATGCCCATCAACCTTGTCAAAGTTGCCAGCATTATGCTGGTTTGCAAAGACCCATTTCTCAGGCGATCCCATCTTATCCTGGGTATGCTTCGCCTAACCTGAATCAACAATTGCCCTTTGTAGCAACTCTAGAATTACCAGATCTAAACCGGCTGGCGAATGATCCAATTGCTTATGCCCCTTGGTGACCAGCGATTCCACCTAAACTTCCGTCAGATATTCCTAAATTTAATGGAAATCCGGGTGAAGACCCGTCGAATCATGTGATGACATTCCATATATGGTGTTCATCGAACACCCTGAATGATGATTCGATAAGACTTCGCCTCTTTCAGAGGACATTAACGGGTCCAGCGGCAAAATGGTACATCGAATTGCCTAGAGCTTCGTTCGACAACTTCAGTACCTTAGCCACAACCTTTTTAACCCATTTTCAATTACCAATAAGGTATGAAACGGGAACAGAACTCCTTACCAACTTCAAACAGACGACTGCCACCCACATATCTGATCATATAGATGAGTGGCGACGTCGTCGTAGGATGGTAAAAACATACGTTCCCGATCAGCTATTAGCTGAATGGTTTATCAAGTCATTACTTCCTGCCATCACGGGAGATGTGGCAAAGGGGGGAGTCGTAACGGAAGAGCAGGTTATCGCTCGTGCGCAATATCTGGACTTGGTCTATACTCAGTCCGGCACGCTCTACGACAAAATACCTGACGCCCCTAGACCGGAATTCTCAATTCCTCCTCCTCCTAAATCAAACAATGACTCTCACGCCGGCGATGGCATGATTAGAAAACACAAAATTTCTAGTCAAAAT
Source organism: Pinus tabuliformis (assembly GCA_031772625.1). NCBI lineage: Eukaryota > Viridiplantae > Streptophyta > Pinopsida > Pinales > Pinaceae > Pinus > Pinus tabuliformis. The sequence continues at coordinate 116,209,818 of CM062808.1, read as the reverse complement.
GCAAATGAAGAACTTCTTGCCTCAGAAGTAAATGCCATGTCGACCGACAAGGGCAAACAACTGAAGCAACCAGGGGGCAAGAAGAAAAAGAAAGGGAGAAAAAGGAAACCCCCGGCAGGGTGTCATATATGCGATGAGGATCATTGGACGAAAGATTGTCCACATATAGCTGAAGTTAAGAAACTCTTTAAGAGTTCAAAAACCCCAGCAGTATTGACTGATCCGTTTCCCAACCCAGGTCAAAATCTGGTTGCTAATCAAAATGCTTCCCGATCCCAAGTGCTTATGTTGTCTGTCTCGAAGCAGCAAAATGATGCTTTGACAAGGAATAAAGATTACGGGAATCCACGGCTGTCGAATAACAAGGCTAATGAACAACCTAGTAGTTCGACGACAACTTTAACCAAAGTTGTGCCACCCAACATTCCTGAACCAATGATAAAGTCGCCAAAGGGAGTAGTACACAAATCGACATTTAATCCTCGTGCCAAAATAGCACAAAATTATAATATAATAGAGGACCTGGCTCAATCGTCGTCCGCTATGTCGACACTTGAGGTACCACAAAATTGCCCCTCCCAAGAGCAAGCTTTATTATCAGCAATAGGTGGGATTGGCCCAATGGATTCCAATCTTGTGGCCTTTGATCATAAAGGATATGACCCTCAGTTACCAGCTCAACTAGCTTTCCTTATTCAAGTGAAAGCCCTCAACAAAACTGTTCATCGAACAATTATTGATGAGGGGGCATCTACATGTCTTATGTCGATGAGTTGCTGGAAAAATTTAGGCTCACCACCCTTGTCGAAATCATCAACTACGTTAAAAGCATTTGATGGACGATCATACACTCCATACGGAATTTTAAGTAACTTGCAAGTTGAACTGGGGGGCAAAACAGTAGGAATTGATGTTGAAGTAATTGATGGAAACCTCGATTACAACATCCTACTGGGAAGGCCCTGGATATATGCCATGGCCGCAGTTGTGTCGACCTACTTCAGGAAGATTGCATTTCCCTTTCAAGGAAGAATTACAGTCATCGACCAACAAACTTTCCTCCCCGACAGTTCACAAGTTACGGGAAGCATTCCAATGATCCATGGAAGCGATCATTCGCTTCAAAATATTGGGGTAGGCCTCCTAAAAGACCCTGCCTTAATGGGTACTTTTGCCCTACCGCCTCCAAGTAATCTGGCGGGAGTGGCCACGGTGGAAACCTACAAAATGAAATCTTCTGTATCTAATGGATTCGGAAGATTCCTAAATATTTTGTCGGCATGGATCATCGCCCTAATAGAAATACTATAAATACAGTGGGCTCCGAGGACGGTTCTTATCTCGTGTCAACCTCGTTAAAAAATGAAACAAGGAGTCATGAGGATAGTTCTTTACTGTGTCAACCTCATTAAAAAATGAAACAAACCCCCTTTCCAAATCTCAAAGGTAAACCTTCATTCCAACCACCGAGTTGAATGCAATGAAGCTTGGGGGGCATGCACCTCGATTTGCGTTACTATGCTGGGGGCATGCAAACTTATCAACGAGCAGTTTTAGCAAAGTTCATGCTCGTTAAAAAATAAATGAGCAAGCTTCCCCCCAGAGTTCAAGCTCATCCAGAAAAAATGAACCGGTAAATAACCATTTGAGACCGTAAATTCATCAGCCATAAAAGCCTTGGTCGTGTTTGCACCATCACCTCCACTTTTCATTTGGCCGATCATTCACCTCCACTTGATTGTTTACCTATTTTGAGGAACAGCTGCGAAGAGTGATTTCACCTAGCCATCCTTGTGACACTGCCGTGATTGGAAAATTCCAACCTGTACCTGGAATCTGCTGCTATCCCTGTTTATCACTCGTTCCTCAAAAGACGAGTCTTCTTTAAGATCTTTTCAACTGACTCATAAAATATGAAAAGATTGCCGAGTTGTGGCCTTCTAGCTCGTTAAAGGACCAGAAGAGCTATCCCTCCTCTAGATTTTAATCTTTTTGGACCTGAGGGATTATTGCACAAAAAGATCGAGCGCTTGTTTGATTCGGCTCGTTAAAGATATCGAAGACTCATCCCTTCTGTATTGTTTTATACTTTTTCGGACTTAAGGGATTAGATGACGAAAAAGGAATTGTGGAGTTGACTTTATGTACCTTTTTAGACTCTCTAAAAATGAAAAGGACCGAGTTTTCCTTGTCGTTAGACTCGTTAAAATGATTAAATAGCGACAAACTTGTCTTTAGACGAGAACGAGTTTCCCTATTGCCAGGCTCATTAAAACATAGCGATGGGCTTGCCCGAAGGGCAGGTTATAGAACAAGCATATGTTATCCTCCTCAAGCTTGACAAAAATAAAGAGGTACTGGTCAGAAATGACTGGGGAAAAATTGGGAGAACCTCAAAGCTTTAATGGTAGCAATTCGCTCTTGAACATGACACTTTTCCTCCGTACCACATCGGGTTGGGTTGTTTCATTCACCGGTCTCATCACCATGGTCTCGCCAAACCATCCACATTTGGGGTAATTCTACCGATCCATCGCATCAGTGTCGTTATATGTTCAAGAGATGTTGTTTAGAAAGAGTCAACCGTGTCCCATCCACTACCATACATCATCTTTCATCCTTTCATGACCGCCACCTTGAATCATATTTCACAGATCGTTTTCACCTCCATCACAATCATTAGCTCCGTTCCGTGTCACTGATGTGGGATTCATTAAGGCCCTCCTTTGATGGATCGCTTCTTGTCGACTTCAGCTCATTATCCAAGAAGTTGATCTAGGAACAACCCCCTCAGTACTTTGAAGCTTGCATGCCTCAATGGCAAGTTTCTCACTTCCGGCGACAGGTATACATCAATGACCTTCGACCGAAAGATTTTGCGTGGTGTTCGACGCCAAGTCCTTTATTCACACCACGTGAATTGTACTACCGTACCTTGACGGTCATCATCATTATCGGTGATTCCTCTCACGCTTGTTAACAGTTTACATCATTGACTGGTAATCAAGCGATTTCTTTCCATGTTCGACTCCAGGAAATTCTCACATGGATCGACTTGTACTTAGAGTGAAGATCGGACGAGTTTGAAGACCCCAGATCTAGTTTCATCCATCCGGGCTGCGATATATATTCAGGAAATAAAGACATTGACATGTGCAGCAGATGATCATCCTACTCAAAGGATGATAATTTCAACAGAGAATTATCAGTCTACCATCAGACGATTGTCTGTTCTATGTTCAGAAAAATGTATTTATAAAGTTGAGCATGGGAATGCCCGCCTCAGCTAGATCATGAAAGCAGTATGAAAAATAATGTATTGTATTGTATCTTAGTACAGGTCACCTCTCAGCGATTGAATGAACTTCGGATCCTCCTGATAAAGCATTTCACCCGATAAACGACCTCATACTTTAGGGGGCAACTGTTATAGACATTTTTGTGCCTTACAGCATGAAGCATGAAATGTCCATAATCTAAGGGATCCAAAGTCCCTAAACATGTTGTTCCTACCCCTAGGGGAACAAGGTCAGCAAACCACAGCAATCCAAACAAGTTCTCCACTGAAAATTACTCAAAAACAAGGCAATTCTGGATCATGTCAACTGCTCCACTGAGCATCTGCGCTGAATGTCAACTGCTCCACTGTCTACCTGCGTTGAATGTCAACTGCAAAGAAGGCTACCTGCGCTGGGCGAGTTGGGACATGTGGCAAAGTCATTCCTCAAGGTGTCAATGCCCAGGAAGCTTCCAAAATGACACTTGGATCAAGGAATTCGACTGGTGATGAGTAAGAGGTTCCAAGTCTCCAAGTGGAAGCAAGAACCTCCAAGTGGACTCAAGAACTGAAGAAGAACTGGAGTGGGAGAGGACACTAGTCACATCTCAGGCTGACTCATCCTCTCTCCAAACTCCTATATATGGATCTCTCTCCCATGAGATCCAGAGGCTGGAATCTTGTGAATGTAAAGAATTGCTATTGGTTTGAGTTTAGAACTATCGGGTGATTTGCTTTGAAGGAGGTGAAGAGGAGATTTCTTTCTGCTGGGAAGGTGATGCTGGATTGGGCCTCTTATGGTTGTATCACTTCCTGAACCTTACTTCTTCCATTAATAAAGCATTTGAGGTTCATCTATATGCATGTGTCTCAATGGTGTATTGTTATACTTGTGTATTTGATTTATTCTAATCCTTGAATCAATTATGAATGTATGCTTCTTGTAGTTTCCCTCTCTTGCCATTTTGCAGGATCTTGGCGTAGCTGGGACAGTGAAAGAGCAAGGAGCTGGGGGCAAGCAGCAAGGAGAGAAGATTGGATCAATCATTAGCGAAAGACATCGGTTAGTGGATCTCTTTCTCCCCTCTTTTACATCTCATAAAGAAGTAATCTTAGATAGCTTTGCTTTGATTGTTGCTAAGGAACTATCACCCTTAGAGTGGGATAGGGTCATTCCGTATTGGATGCTTTTCCCAACAACAATATCAATAGAAAAAATATACCCATAATCTTATTGATAATAAACAGAGAGAGTTATATGGGATGGGGGAGAACCAACATGGTAAAGATAATCAATTAGTGTCATTTATAGTGGAAATGAGGGCAGTGAAGTGATATAGATAATTGTATCCTTTGCTTTTCGATCATCACAAAGAAATCTTATTAAAGCTGATAATATTCAAGATATTCACCTGCTTCAGTAGACTCCATACTTGTTGTACTTAGATATGTATTCTACTTGTATGCCATAAAGAGGATCATAAAGAGTGAACTAGGATTGCCTAGAAAGCATGTTCTAAAAAATACTCACAAGGTGTTTTTCCCTAAAGGGAACAAGAAAAGAAAACACACACAAAACGTGATGTTCCTTATAGGGAACAACAAAGAAAAACACACATGAAAAGTGTTTTTCCCTATAGGGAATAGCAGTTGTTCCCTATAGGGAACAGCAAGGAAAAACACACATGAAAAGTGATGTTCCCTTTAGGGAACAATATCTGTTCCATATAGGGAGCAACAAAGAAAAATGCACACGAACAGTGTTGTTCCTTATAGGGAACAGCAGAGAAAAATGCACACAAAAAGTGTTGTTCCCTATAGGGAACAACTGTTCTTCCCTATAGGGAACAACTGTTCTTCCCTATAGGGAACAACAAAGAAGAATGCACACGAAAAGTGTTATTCCCTATAGGGAATGGCAGTTGTTCCCTATAGGGAACATGAAAGAAAAATTCCCACGAAAAGTGTTGTTCCCTATAGGGAACAACAACTGTTCCCTGTAGGGAATAGCGAAGAAAAATGCACACGAAAAGTGTTTTTCCCTATAGGGAACAACATTTGTTCCCTGTAGGGAACAACAGTTGTTCCCTGTAGGGAACAACAAAGAAAAACAAACATGAAAATTGTTATTCCCTATAGGGAACAACAATCGTTCCTTGTAGGGAACAACAAAGAAAAATGCACACAAAAAGTGTTGTTCCCTATAGGGAACATAAAAGAAAAATGTACATGAAAAGTGTTGTTCCCTATAGGGAATAACAAAAGGAAAACTGACAAACAATCATCTCTACTACTCCAAGCAAATAAAATCAACTAGAAAGAGAAGAGAAAAGAAATTTTATGTACAGATTTCAAAAATAAATTCTTCACTGGACTGGTGCTGTCAAAGAGTTGCCTTCTTTAGCGAGAATTCATATCTTAGAATCTCCACGTATCTGTTGGAAAAAGGATTCCCTTGTAAGTAGTTTGTGGTAGAGGCGTACCCGATGCCCATTTGCTTTAAAAGAATAGCTAGACCCATCAATGGTGGTTAATGTAAGGGTGTCATTATCATTCACCTCTTTTATCTCGTAGGGACCTAACCATCTAGTATGGAGTTTTCCCGGGAAATCCTAGAACCTAGAATCATACAGAAGTGCCCAGTCACCTTCATGGAATGTCTTTTTCTTTATGAGGGCATCATGCCATTTTTCTCTTTGTTGTTGAATAAGTGCAGTATGTTGAGGAGCTGATAGTTGGATTTCATCCAATTCATTTATTTGGTGTAGTCTATTAATATGTGCTTCATTCAAATCCAGCCCTACTTCCTGGGCTATCCTTAATGTCTGAATTTCAAATTCTATGGGGAAGTTGGGTTCCTTGCCAAACATTAGCTCATATGGGGAGTATCCTGTGGTATTCCTCCAAGTCGTGTGATATGCCCACAGGGCTTCTGACAATCGGGTAGCACAGTCGCATCTACGCGAGGCGACTGTCTTTGTTAGAATGGCCTCGATTACTTTGTTGGTACTTTCTACCTAGTCGTTTGCCTGCGAGTGGTATGGAGATGTGATTCTATGCAAAATGTGATGATTTTTTAGTGTAGCAGCAATCTTATGGCCTACAAATTGTGGCCTCCCATCCGTAATTATTTCTCTGGGCAAGGCATACTGCACAAAAATTTGGAGAAGAAAGTGGATTACTGTGTCCTCTATTGCCCTTGGTAATGCTTCTGGCTTCACCCATTTAGTCACATATTTTGTTGCAATCAGTATATATGACTTTTGATTAGATGATGGATTTATTGGGCCAATGAAATCTAATGCCCAACATTCAAAAGGTTCAATGACTAACTGTGGATGTAGGGTCATCTCGTCAGACTGGCCATGGAGGCCCATTCTTTGGTAGCTATTGCATGCCTGGACAAATTTCTTGGCATGCTTAAAAATGATGGGCCAATAATAACCCATCTATAAGATTTTATGTCCAGTCCTACGATTTGAAAAGTGTCCACCACAAGGTGCATCGTGGCAGTCTTTTAGGATAGTGTAGATTTCATCTTCCTTGACACACTTCCAGATATTCATATCAACTCCTGTGTGAAAGAGGTATCCTTCGATCCAGGAGAATTGAGTGCTACGTTGCACTATTAATTTTCTTTCTCTGGGCTTTAGGTGTTTGGGTAGTTTTCCCACTGCTACATAATTCATGACATCTGCATACCATGGTGTTTTCACGGTCACAACAAATAGGTTCTCATCAGGGAATTGGTCTTCTACTGCCACTGCGTCGTCTATTCTTGGCACACGTGAGAGGAAGCCTGCCACTAGATTTTCCTTTCCTATTCGATCCTTGATCATTATGTCAAATTCCTACAAAAGGATTAACCATTGTGTCACTCTTCCATTTGTAATAGGTTTCTTAACTAAATATTTGATAGCAGAGTGATCAATATACAGGACCACAGGGTATCCTGTTACATAGATTATAGCTAGAAACTCTTTCTCAGTCACTGTGTAATTCAACTCAGCAGGAGTTAAATTTTTGTTGATGTAATATATCACATAGGGTTTCTTGTCTTCCTCTTGGCCGAGAACTACTCCAATGGCTGTATTTGATGCGTCAGATGAAATCTGGAATGGTAAATCCTAGTTCAAGCCCCGTAGTACTAGGGTTGTTGATACTAGCCATTTTAATTCTACAAAGGTAATGTCACATTTGCCAGTCCATATAAAATCAATATTTCCTATCAAAGCATATAATGGTGTAGCAATTTGGGAGAATTTTTTTATAAATCTTCGATAATATCCAGAAAATCCCAAAAAACTGCGTACCTCAGTTTGAGTGCAGGGGGTAGGTAGTAAGAGGATTACTTGAATTTTTGTTGGATCTACCTGAATTCCAACTGATGATATGTAATGACCTAGGATCAGGCCTTCAGTCATCATCATGTGGCATTTCTTGTGGCTTAAGCAGAGCCTAGTAACAATGCATCTTTCTAGGACTTTCTCCAGTGTCTGTAATTCCTGCTCAAAGTCATATCCATAGGGTGTAAAATCATCCATGTACACCTCTAATCCCTTGTTTATCAAGTCTATGAAAATACATAGTATGGCTCTCTGGAATGTAGTAGGTGCATTGCACAGTTCGAAAGGTAATACCCTGTAAGAAAACATCCCCCAGGGGCAGGTGAAGGTACTCTTATCTTGGTCTTCAAGGGAAATTTGGATTTGGTTGTAGCCACTGAAGCAGTCTAGGAAAGAGAAGAATTTTTTACCTGCCAATGTGTCTAGAACTTGGTCGATAAATGGAAGTGGAAAATTATATTTTTGCATTGCTTTATGAAGCTCTCTGTAATCGACACATATACGCCATTTCCCATTCTTTTTAGGAACCACAACTAATGGAGAAACCCATTTTTGATCAGATATAGGATAGATGAAATTTACATCTAACAATTTCTGTAGTTCATCTTTAACAACATCCTTTAGGTGAGGGTTTAATCCTCATTGAGGTTGTCGAATGGATCTCGCATCTTTTTCAGTGTAAATGTGGTGCATACACAATTGGGGGTCAATCCCTTTCATATCTCGGTAATCCCAAGAAAAATCCCCTCTATATTTCCTAAGGATTTGGATAAGCCTCTACTGCTGGTCATCACTCAGGCTTTTGTTAATTTTAAGGACTTTCCCTAGCTTAATTTCAATGGGTTTGCTATCATAAATAGTTGTTGTTGGTATTTTTTGGTCATTGATATCTTTTAAAGGATCTTCTTCAATTTCGTTATCTAGGGCTGCTTCAATCATGTGACATTTTAGATTAGATACAGCAGCTGGGTGGTTAATGTAAGTGTTAACGATGTCATCTTCTGTTTGATTCTTAAATTCAAGAGCATCTATTACAGTCAGTGGTGATCGAATATTTTCAGTTAAATATGTTACAGGTTGCTTCCTAGCTTTTATTATAATTAGGCTTGGCTGCGCTGGATGATATAAGGCTAGGTTCTTCACATTATTTCCTCTGGCTATAGTCATACTACCTGTTCGAAGGCTTATATGAGAATCTGCGGTTGCTAGCCAAGGTATTCCTAATATTAGAGGATGTCCATCTAGCCGGTTTCTAGGATTAATAATCAAGAAATCTGTTGGGTACTCCCAAGAATCTACAGATACCGTTACATCCTATAATGTCCCTTCTGGTTTAATAATTGAACGGTCAACAAGTTCCAGAAAGGTCGTAGTTGGATCTAAGGCTTTGATGCCAAGTTTCTCACAGGTTGTTGTTGTGAGAATATTAATGGTTGCCCCTAGATCGACTAACAAATTGGGAAAGGAACATCCATTTATTTGTACTATGACAATAGGGTTTCCTGGGTCCTCATATTTCACCAGTATTTCTCTGCCTAATAATAAATCAGACAAAGTTCTGACTACATGGACAGTTGGTGTTACTTTTATTTTCCTTGTAGGTTTTTTGGTACACAATTCCTTAATGTTTTTTTCATAGATCGGAATGTCTTGAATAGCCTGGAGTAGGGGCATTTTTACACAAAGATTTTTTAATTCTCCTAGGAGATTGAAGTCAGGATATTCGATTGGGTGAGGTATAATCAATCTTCCTAGAAATGGCAGAGAAGAGATAATAATTTGTTTGTGGCTTTTCTGCTTGAGTGTATTCTCTCCTTGAGGTGTTTGTTCTACAGGTAGTGATTCTTCCAATTGTATATTTTTATCATCCTCTGGCTCGATTATTTTTCCAGACCTCAATTTGAGTTCATTACATTCTCTCAACTCAGTTTCCAGATCTAGACCTTCAATAATTTATACCAACTGGACTGGTCTGTTGTTGGGATTTGGATTAGGTTGGGCTGGGAGTTGCAGTCATAGATTGGGTTGAGGATTCTGTTGCAACATTTAAGGTGCTGGTAGCGTAGGTTGAGGTAGGGGGATTGTCCCTTCTGGCTGCTTCGTAGGTCTTAGCCAGATTGATTGCTAGTTTTGGTTTTGTGAAGTGGAGGGGACCCATTGAGATGGATATGGATTATTCTGCCAGAATGGCGGAAAGTAAGAGGAATTTGGCAAACTATTGTTTGTATTCGACTGATTGGACCAAGGTGGAATAGAAAATGCTTGTGGTGACCAATTAGGAAAAGGTGGTTGGTTCTTCCATGTAGCCCCTATGTGTTGCTAAGAATTATATTGTGAAGGCTGAAAGAATGAAGATGGGTCGGTAGGCATACTTGTTTGTCGTGCTTTCCATTGGCGATGCTGATTTAATAGGTTGACTGGTTCCGCTTCTTCCTCTGCCTCTTTGATGACCACTTTTAATCCTGGGAGCGATGGGAAATTTTTTGTGGCATCTTCTTTAGTGCATATGGCACAGGCCTGTACCAGATCCAGTGGGAATTCTTTATGACTATGTTTCTTCCTACATCAAGGGCAAAAAATAACTAGATTTTGTTCTGCTTCGACCTGCTTCTGCTTGGCTTGCATGATGTCTAATTGTGTTGACAAGGTTCCCAGGAAATCCATTTTGAAATCTTCCAGCAGGTTGCTGATTTCAGTACGAGTAATGCTTCCACCAGAGATTTTGTTGTCCTTGGTGATCATATCATGTTGAGCTGGTTTCAGTCTTGTACTACCTCTTGAGCACCTGATACACAAATCAATAATGTTATTATAGTCTTCTTGATATATATCACCTTTACCCATGATATTTAATGTCTCTATCCACTGGTCTTTCATCCCCTTAATCATCATGGTTTTTAGCACATTATCACGTTGATTTGCGTAGGGAGACCTTTGGAGGTTATATTGGAAATGCTCCACATACTCTTCCAAAGTTTCATTAGGCCTTGCTACCATTTGGAATATCTTGTCTTTTAGTTCTCTAGATCTGCAATAATCTTGATATTTTTTAAGGAAGGCAGTTTTAATTTGGTCCCAATCATTTATGGTGCCCCCACCCAGTCCCATAAACAAATGCAGGGCTACACCCTTTAAAGCGGAGCTTCAGTTTCTAGGGGTTGGCGGTGTAATCATAACCCCGACATATGTGTTGGCATTATGATTCAAGTGTTGTCCTTGATGGCAACTCACTCAGAGATTGGTACAGGTGCTCAGAGGTTGGTACAGGTGATGGCAACTTAATCAGAGGACAGATCTTAGTACAACATGTCAAGAAAGTTCATACACGCAGGTTTGTTAAGCCCAAGTCGCGTGTACACGCAGGTTGGCTTCAGTAAAAGCGCGTGTATGTGGAAAACTTATCTTTGGTCCACGACGGTTATTCCTTGGAAGTTGTGCCTATGGTTTTGGACCTTGGTGTCTCGACGGACGTGTTGATCCCTAGTTTTAAGGTTGATGGTATTGGATTTCTATGGTTTGGCTCTTGGTATTGAACAAGGCCTAAGGCTATATAAGGAGAAGATCATTAGGCAAAGAGACAAGAATGTAGTGTGTGAGTGATGAAGATCTGAGGAAGTGTGAGATCCAAATGCTGGTTATGGGTTGGTGATCTGAACCAAGGTTTCACTCATGTGGAGGATGATGAACGATGGAACGAGATCTCAAGGCTTGGAATGATTATCTTCATATGGTTTGACTGTTAATGGACTAGATCTATTGACACATGTTTATTGTTATGATCTGGGTATGTTTTGATGTCTGATATAGCTGCAGAGTTTTAAGGTTGAATTTACAGATCTATACGCGGGTTGTCTTTGGTAAAAGAGCGTATACACGCAGGTTGGGCTCGTCAAAGTAGCGTATACAATGTGAAGTATGAATATGGAGTTGGATCTGGTTGTTGTTATGCTGTGTGTGTTCTTGACAGGGTTTCAGTGATACAGTATTGGGTGATTCAGAGATTGATGATGCAGGTTGTTCTACAATGGTGATTGTTTCATGGATCCAGTATGAAAATGTATGAAACGTGGTCCCGGGAAGATTGTAGGCCGGCACCTACGTATTGGTAAATATATCAGCCAGTACAAGAGCCAAGGGGGTTGTAGCTCCCTTCCAGGAGCAGCTGGAAAATGAGTGAAGGTTGTAGCCTTCTGTAGGGTTGGCACCTACGTACTAGTAAATGGATCGGCTAGTACAAGAACTATGAGGGTTGTAGCCCTCTGCAGGTTGCAGCCTGCGTGCTGGTAAAGGACTGCACCAGTACATTGTAAAAGAAGTTTCTTATTAAAGAAGAAAGAGACGAATTGCAGCAGGTGGTTTTCACCCACATTGGGTTTCCACCTTATATCACGGTGTTCATGTGTGTGGCTCTTTTGTGATGTTCTGTTCTGTTATACTGCACCTGTTTACTGTTAATATGCTTAATAATGTTCTGATGCATCTACTGAAGATTAAGATAACTGAATTATAAGATCTCTGGATATACGCTAGTTGCTTTAGACACAGTAGCGTGTACACGCGGGTTCACTTAACTGAAGTCGCGTATATGTTTCTGAGCATGAAATTGAAAATTTTTTATTGATCTGATAATACTGATTCACCCCCCCTCTCAGTATTATTTCCAACAATATGACATCGAATTCAAACAGGAATGCATCCGGATCTTCTAAAGTGAGTCCATCAAAGGTGGGAATATTTTGTAGAGGGATAGCTTTCATGGGGGCGTTGACAGTTGTGTCAACAATAGGATACTGTAATGTAGAGGTCTGGGGTGTTTGTGGATTATTGGCCATTTGATCAAAGATATGCCAGTACCCTTCTGGGATCTCTGGAGCTAGAGAGTTATCCCTAGGATGTCTAGAAGAGGTAGGAATGATCCTAACAACACTCCCTTGATCTGGGACACTGGGTGTCCTCTGCTCAATTACTACCTCAGGGGATCTTGGTTCCTCGGATTCCCCTGTTTCTCCTTCTCCTTCACGGATGTTGCAAGAATTCCCTTCTTGTGAGGGAATTGGTCACGAATTTTCAATATCTTGAAAACTCTGTTCAGTCCCTTCAGTTTTATTGTGGACCTTAGTGTAGGCTACAGATGGTGAGCCTGTGGCCTGAAGGGAGACAGTAGGTTGTCTAGAAGCAACGATTCGGGGACCTACTGATGGCTAAGATTCAACTTTTCTTAAGATGTCATCGATAAAAGTTGATCATCCAAGGGTCACTAGTCCCTTAGATTTTTTAGGTTTGGGGTGTGGGATTGTATTGTTTTCTGGTCTTTTCTTCTTAGTCATTCATGCAAAAATCCAAATGTTTATTTCTACCTTAAATTCCTAGCAATTCTTCTGGAAAGCAGGCGGGGGAGCAGGCATTTTACTTTCTCCATACGCAGGTTATTACCTTCTATTTTTAATACCTAGTTCTCTCTCAACACATAAACATCAAACACCTACTTCACTTTTATGTAATTGTGCTGAAAAGCGAGCAAAGGAGCAAGCACTTTACTTGCTCGTTATTTATATTCTTACCTTTCGTTTTCAATACCCAACTCTTTCCCAACAACAATTATAAGATATACATCACTCTTTGTAAAATGGCGACGCTCGCTCCGACAATGGCGCAAAAATGTTGGGTGCTAAAAGGTTTCTTTTAAAACTCCTAATTAAATCACATTAATCATCAACTCGAGCAAGTACTTTTATTCCAAGATTGTACACAATATGTGCATGCTATGAATGCAGAGAGTAATATTTCTTAAAATGAAGTATAAACCTTTGATACAAGAGTAAATGGATGCATTTATAAAACTCAAATTGCAATTGTTAAAGGAAATATTACATCTAAGCATCAAGACTTAATCCTCTGTTGAAATCGTAATCATATCTCACACAAGAAATTCAATTGGAAATAGCATCAACTGAGAGTGTAGTAGCAATAACCAATCTCTTCTAGCTGATTCAATCTAAATCACACTCAATCTCAACTAAGAAATCCAAATGGAAATGATCTCAACCGAGAGTTCAATAGCGATAACCAAACTCTTTCAACTAATTAAACTAATAAGATTCACTGTCTTAACAACTAAATAATTTAATCTACAATAAGCGTAAATAAAATCAAATGACAATGCTGCAAAACATGTGAAGAAAATGTACTAAATTCAATATAGGAAATCGGTAAATAGAAAATAAGGTAGACTCACAGAAAATGGGAAAACTATCAAACCAATCAAACTTGTGTGAATCATAAATATATAACACAAGGGAGCAGTTTAATCCACCAGAAGTCGTGCCCCTAGCCACTAGCGAATACTACTAAGCTACTTCAAAGAATATGAATGAATATCAACGTAAATTATATATTAATCATTGAACACAAGTCTCATCACAATACGGTCATGTTCTCCAATAGCACAAGTCCGTAAATTAAAATTACAATTTGAAATAACAGAGATCGGTCCCCTTTCTTCCTACAATTTTTACATTTATAGTCAGAAAGAGGTAAAATATAAATGTGATCCCTCAGGATTGGGACATCCTGAGGGATTCAAAACTAAATGCTATCTTCTGACACCCTTCATATTTGGTGTTAATCCTCCTGATTCGTCCTCGGGCCTGACCGTAACCGACGCGCCTCATTCTTCCTTTGTTGGTTTATGTTTTTCGTCTCTAGGGAACAACTACTATTCCTTTCGTTGTTTCTTTGCATAAAAAGGGAATAAGAGTTAGTTACGGTGGCTAAATCTTAATCGAGAGTAGTTCATATGTTTCTTATCATAATCCATCAATATGTTAGCGTATCAAGATATGAAAAACATTAGGAAAGAGGAAAAAAGTGATGGAATTAAGAGTAAATACATACCCATTGCGTGGCTCAATAGCCTTCACTGTGCTATTAGGATTAAACTTGATGTTTATTCTCTCCACTCATTTGGCATATTGTGTAGAACAGCTAGGAGAGCCAATGGTCTATGAGTCATCCATTCCATATTTGGGTCAGCCATCTCTTCTTCTTCGTCCTCTTCCTCTCTTTCAGAATCTGATGGTTCTAGCTCTAAGTCCATTGGTTCGTCTCCGCCTTCGCCTCCTCTGTTGCCTTCCCTCCACTTCCTCTGCTGCCTTCCCCTCCTCCTCTACCAGAGTTTGATCCCAAGATCACAATAGTGTCTCGTTCACCTTGCCGAAAGACCGGAGGTTACTCTCCATCTTCAATAGCTTTAGCCAGACCTTCAAGTGTGGCAAGGACTGCTTATTCCACTGATGATACAACAACCCCTGTAGTAGTGGCTTTTGGCTTTATTGATGTGTAAGGAATATGTTGTATGCTTGGGATCAGTCTGAATGCTTTCATGAACTAGCGAGTGTTGGGATGGACGGAGTGAAGTTCTTGATACAGAATCTCATGTTCAGTCCTGGGAGGTGAGAAGTAACCAACTGTAGAGTTGCGCGTAGGTCGGAAGGAGTGTGAGTTACTTCCTTGACCAGATGGTTGATGAATGAGTGTGAGAGGATGTTTAGCCATATACAATTGGCAGCCCTCCTTCTAGTGCCATAAATGTTGATGGTGTTGGACCCGCCAACATTCAGGGGATCACCCCGGTATGAAGTCCAAACTAGACCTCATAATGTTTGGTGTGGGAGTCCCATCTAGTATGATGGCCCAATTGACATTATCTTAAAGATTTGCCTCAACTCTTGCTTGTCAGCACAAGAGAGTGGTCTTCTTTGTCTTCGAGAAGTGAGGTTCACGTGCCTGGTGATTGTAAGTGTTACTTGTGTCAATGGTTCTTTCACTGCAAAGGGAGAGGGTGGGAGTGAGTCCCAAGTTAGTTGGGAGGAAGCCCCAACTCTGCTAGGAACATACAACACAACAAAGCATGCACAACCTCTGAAGGAGCAGTCCACACTGATGCAATAGTCAAAACACACAACAGAAGATAACATGTACAACACTCAATAGATGTGTTTACATGAGTGGAACGGTTGTTATAGCAAGTTTCATGTGAAAGGTATGTCTAATATCTAGGTGGATAGCCAGCACGGGAAGGACAACATTAACAACATATACAACACATTTTCATTAATAGATTATGTATTACAACAAGTGAATTAGTTCAAGTGTGAAACAAAGGTTAAAGCAACATGCATCAAAAGTGTTCAAGATTAGTCCTACAACAGCTACAATAAATGTGTGAAAACATGTTGGTCTGTTTGCAGGCTTCTGAATTAAGCGAAAGTTCCAAGACACATTGTTACACCATACATCACTAACCTCGTGGGTGGCATGTTGGAGGCACTACTTACTCCTCAAAAAAAAGATTACAGACTCTCTTGGCTATGTGGGAGGAACTGAGGTGAAAATTCCCTTACATGTACAGACGAGGGGGTATTTATAGCCAAGGGTGAAACTTACCCTTGGGGCTGTTCGAATACCCTCATGATTGTTTGACTTCCATGACTCTTCGACTTTACATGACTCTTTGGACAACAAGTGGGTCTCTTGGACTTCCACATTACATTACATTGATAGATAGTATGGCCCACAGTGGGGATGTGGATGACATGACTCATGGCTTGACTCGACATGACAGTGCTGGTACATTCGTGTTGCTACTGGTGCGCATCTCGAGCTACAATGTTGCTGGGTGATGGATGTCCTCATCGTGTGTCCCATCTTCACCTCCGCATGGAAAAGTGTGTGGAGTCTTCGATGGTAATTGGTTCGATTAATGTTTCTTTTGCATGTTTCTCCTTGCTTGTATGTTGGAAGGCTTGACAGGTTCATCTTTTCGTGAAAGGTGCATGTTTGTTCATTCTTCTATCCATGAGGACATATTGCATGTTCGCTCATCTAATTGTCCGTGAACACATATTTTCATGATCATCCATTCATGAGCACATCTCTTTGCATGCATCGTTTGTTCGACCGTTGGTGAACCTGTCCTTCTACATGTGCTCCTTTCATTCATCCTATTCTTCGTCGTGCCATGTTTGTTTGTGTTCTTGTTCCTACAGTCACTCATGATGAGATCTACCATGACATGTGATAATTTTGGATGCAGGTGACCGAGAGAAGCAACAAGGTTGCGAGGTGGGATGGAGGTTCTAGGCACTACTGATGAAAACTATGCAAGAGTCACTGGGTGATGAAGACGGGAAATCTGGATTGAGAGTGACTATCTGTGAGGTCTAGCTCAGCTAGAGGAAAAAAACACACATTTTTTTAGGGGAACAGTCTGGGCTGCAGGAAGGTTTGGAATGAAAAATCTGTGCAGTTTCCAGAACGAGTGGATAGTAGGGGCTTGGCAGCAAAAACTACGCAATTTTTTGGAGGAACAGGTCAAGCTACAGGGAGGCTGGAAAACAAAAATTGTGCAATTTTTTGGGGGAATAGGCCGGAAGCTTGGTAGCCAAAACTATGCAATTCGTGGAGGGAACTGGCAGCTGGTTACTGGGTCACTGGCAGCAGAAATTGCACAATTCTTGATGGGAACTGGTAGTCAGATGTCAGGAGCTTGGCAATAGAAATTGTGCAATTCTTGGAAGGAACTGGTAGTCTGTTGTTGGGAGCTAATGACGAGAAAAACTATGCTGATGCTGGGAGGCCAACTTGTTGATCACCTTTGTGTAATTTCTAGGTTGAGCGGACTACTGGGAAGTAGAGGGCCTGCTCATAACAACTACACAATGTTCTAGGTGAGCAGCCCGTCGACTATCAGGAGGGCTGGCTGGAAAATTGTGCAATTTTCTGAGGGAGACAGGGACAGGAACTAGGTGTTTGCTGGCTTGTCTCCACAATTTTCTCATTCAATAGAGCGAGCAATGCTTGTAGCCTCTACATAATTTTTGGGGGAGTCAATCCCGAGGTGGCTGTCAGGTCAAACTCTCAAGTTGACCAGCATGAAGACTGATTGATTTTCTTGCAAGCAACGTTGCTTGAAATGAGTTGATTAGTGCTTTTGCGCTGTTTTGGGTGATATTCGATCAAGTCAATGGTAGGGTGATGCTCTGGTTGTTAGAGGGGAGTTGCGTTGTCATAGCTTCAACAAAATTACTAAGTGTGTGAATGAGTGAAAGATTCATATGTGATCTTGCAAACACACACTTGCATGACTCGACAATGAGACGACTCAAACCATCCGGACATACATGTTCAACATGACTGACCGACGGTACAAGCAACAAGAGTTACACTTGTGGTTTATCATTGGTCGACTGTGATGATGCTTGTTCAAGAGTGAATGTGACTCTATGTGTGAGTGCGATAGTGAATGTGACTCCATGTATGAGTGCGACAGATGTTTTCATAGCGAACACAACAAGTACATAAGAAGCAAAGACTTTGAGCATGACTAGAACATGGTCACAAGCATGAATTTGACATCAACATGCAAAACTTGGATGAAATGAACAAGAAAGGTGGATGCAAAGACTCACCTGAGCTCACGGAGTGAACCTGAGTGTGTGTAGTCATCAAGTGAAACTCTCAAGGGAGGCTCTGAAATTCGATGCAGGCCAAAATTTTCGAGGGTGGTTGTAGCCGCTACAAAAAATTCTAAAGTTGAAATTATCACAACAAAACTAACATTCAACAACATCTCAGCCCCATATCAAAGTAGGAAGGCTTGCGGTGGGGTCCAGCAAAGCACTCCTTCTGCAAATTTAGCCAAACTTTGTCTCCCACCTAGAACTTGTGTGGCAGTCGACGTTGATCATGGTGCTGCTTATAATTAGCATTGACTCTATCCAATATATCATGGACATGCTAGCGGATGTTGTGAATGCACTCGATGAAGTTGTTGCCCCTGTCGGTTTAGGACTTGACGTGATCTGAATCTGCCTCAGCGGTTGCAACCAGTATGGCCACATCAATGGCACATAATGCCTGAAATCCCAACCCTACCCGAAAGGTGTTGTGGCCCATTGAGCTATCGAGAGCTCTATTGTAGCTGTGTTGGACATAGGAGAGACTTTCATCCCATGTGCGTGGATGCTTCAAGTTTTACATGCGTAGAATGTGTACGATCATCCTGTTGAAAACCTTTGTTTGGACATCAGTTTGGGGATGGAAAGTTGTGGACTTAGTAAGTTTTGTGTCCAGCATTGACCAGAGACTTGACCAAAATGCACTCAGGAATTTTTTGTCCCGATCTAAGACAATGGACTATGGGATCCAAAAGTGTACCCACTCTCGCTCAAAGAAGAGCTTAGCAGTGGTCTCTACTATGATACTCTTCTTACAAGCCACCATTATGGCACTCTTAAAGAATCTATCAATGACCATGAAAACGCAGTCATTACCATTCTTAGTAGAAGGAAGGTCTGACATGTAATCCATGGAGATAGATTACCAAGGTCGACTAGGAGTAGGTAGAGGAGTATATAGACCTTACCTCTTGATGGTTAGTTTGGAAATGGTGCAAGCGGTGCACGATCTAATTTACTTCCCAACATCCCGACAAAGTTTCGACCAATAAAAATACTTCTGCAATACCACTACTATTTTCTCTACTCTGAAATGGCCAATGACCGGATTGTAGTGTGCATCCCAAATCATCTTGGCACACTTTCTTGAAGGAACACTAATGTGTCCCGAGTGGCATAATTATTGGGAACGACCCTGGGGGTCAATTTTGGGGTTAAACACCCACGTTTTGGGACAGAAGGCCTGAATTATGTGTAAAGAAATGTAAAGTCTCTACATTTTGTCATCGAAAACCGCGAAGATGTCTAAACTTAAAAAGGGTTTTTCTCCCTTAGTCTAGATAAGTTGTGTTGCTTTTGGATATCTACCCATGGTCCGCAGACCATGGGATTATATAAAAAGGGAAGTCTTAGAAGATCTAAGTAGACAAGTACAGTAAGTAAGTTATAAGTCATGAGTCACTGGTAAGCTTGGGTGAGCTAAGAGTGAGAGTCTTAGTGTAGGAAGAGGCTCTACAACTGAGTGCATAGAGACCTAGGGTGGAATTCCATAGCTGAGTGTGCAGACCCCTACAGCTGTGTGTGCATGATGGATAGATTCTATACTGGGAACTTGAATTATAAATAAAGAGAAATATTCTAGAATTACTGTGTTTTTTGTCTCTGATTATTGCATATAATTATGATATGTTAAGCTCTATTTTTACATTATAATGTTAAATTGATGTGCGAATGTATCTATTTCTATCTATTATTTGAAGAAAGTAATAATGTATGTTTACGCGAGGGTAATTGTAATTGTATGATAAAGTTTGCTAACCACTAAGATAATTAGGGAAATGAGACAGTAACATAGTCACAGAGGTGTGTAAGTGCCTGGATCATTGTTTAGGGTTGTGTGAAGGACAGCCAAATACCTTCATGGAGGTTCTGAAAGGTGGAAGAGGAAATACATCGATAATCCCTAAGGGCTTATCGATCTGCATGAAGGCAGGGATTAAGGTAGAAAACCGACATCACAATCATCTCAGGGTGCAGAAACTTGGTTCCCGCATCCCCCAATACTGCTTCGGGTGAGACTTCGGTCCACGCTCTGCGGACTGATGCCGAAATGCCCAGTAGTGTATCTATTTTCTTGGCTACCTAAGGATGAACCTAGATCAGGGCCCATCAAGCCAAAAAATGGTTCGATTACCGTGACTTGGATCTGCATAACGAGATGTGCAATGTCGTACCATTGGAATCCAACTAAGAAAGAGATCGAAAAGTGGTTGGATAGAAATTCCACGAATTCATGGTACAAGTAAACAAGAACCCACGATTGACGAAAGAACAATGGTTGGACAAATACCTGTACACAGAGATACACAAAATCTTCTTCTATTCCTTCCCAATTGAGTTATACGAGTGGATCGCAAAGTTGGCAGACAACCAAGGAAGGTAGAGGCTTGAAAATCTGATTGTTTGGACACCGGAGTTAGTAAGAATATTGGAAGCTTCTAAAGATAATATCACGCATGTTGTCAACCATTGGATCGACCACATCATAGGAGGATTTGTGACAGAGTTCGCGGTTGATACCTCTGTTAGATACAGCAAAGCAGAACATTGCTTCTTTAAAGGATCACGAGGTAAGTATTTAAACTCACTAAATACTTGGATTAAGATGCTCTTGTGTGAACAACGGGTTATGTGGTTACCTTGATGTTTGGACCTATGCGAAGCGGAAATTCTTTCAAGGATAAAGGAAGAAAAGGCCCTGAGTATAGCCCACTGATCGAGACTCCTTTGAGTGACGATGAAGGAGCAGCACTATCTTCTCCGCTGAGCATTATGCAGCTAATAAGACAAGGGTTTCCGCAAATACATACACCACCTCCATCCTCATCCCATCCATCCACACTACGTCCATCCTCACCTCCACCTCTTACCCCATCGCCCACACCACCCCCACCTCCACCGATGTTCAATATGCCAAACTTCGTAAAACTACATGTAGTAAAGGGTGTAGGGAATGACGATCCAGACCAATTTTGGTTCATCGTGAAGGATGTATGGGAATCCCCGAATATCAAGGATGACTAGATGAAGAAAGCCACGCTGCTTAGTGCCTTGTAGGACCGTGCACTGACGTGGTATATTAAGTACAATACTAATAACCAAACATCCACATTGGTAGATATCCAGGCTATTCTGAATAGAGAATTCACTATACCTAAGCCTCAAGTGCAGTCGATTGTGGTATTCAAGGAGATCGTGATGAAGCTGGGGGAGATGCCCTGGGATTTGGATGAAATACTAAAGTGTACGATCCGTGAAGCCAACATGAACCTCACTGATGGGCAGCACTGCAAATGGTTTATGGCCTCGCTCCTGCCCCACCTAAGGGTTGCACTATCACAACAAAATATTGGAATCCAGGCAGAAGCTCTAGAAACTGTGATCAAGTTGCATGAGACACCAATGCGGGATGCTAATATGAGGGTTCAGCAGATTCATGCACAGTTACAAAGCCTTTGTCTCGAAATGGAAAGTTTGAAGCAGGACAGAATAGCTCGGCCAAAGGTGCACGAAGAAGTTTGGTGCCCAATCTTCGCAAACTATGTTGCAGCAGGGGGGGACCAATGCCTCGATGACCAGAGGCTGCGGCACAACCAAGTGCAGGGTCCATGCTATGGTGCACTATATGCCAGGTGGTTGGGAAACATGTGACCGACAATTTCCATTTGCTGCAGAAATTTATGCAGACACCACTGCATCTCTTTTGCAATTTTTTTCAATCAGTAGGTCATGACGAGCACAGTTGTCAAAATTAGGAATTGATGATCGATAGGACACCTGCATATAGGGTGCAGGTAGAAAAGCGGCCTCCAGACCAAGGCATTGGGGGAATGTGAGGTGAGTATCAGGGGCACGGTCGAGGCTGAGGTTGAGGAGGGCATGGCAGAGGCCGAGGACAACTAATTTCTTACAATTTTGGAGGCCCAGGACACTACGTGAGGGATTGTCTAAATCTAATGTGATTGACATTGTTGGACACCTAATCCTAAAGGGTTAGCGTGGAAGTTGAATGGACAAAGCAGTCCAAGAGACCTTGGGATCTGAATCCCAAGAGTCACCTATTGTACTATAAATGTGTATCTTATGTTAATAAAAAATTGCACTCACTGATTTATCTTTCCTATTGTTTTTACTGTCCATGTGTGTTTAACATGGTATCAGAGCCACTTGTTTTTCTGTGGCCTGTTATGTGCTTGTCAGTACTGCACCTCTGCCATCACTTATGAATATTTTCTCAGCTAGAATTTAGCTGCCACCTCTTGCATATACCTGCGCTGCTCCTCCATATTCCATCTCTGCTCTCTGTCTGCCTGAAGGTCTGTCCATGAACGTTTGCTGCCTCTGCCATATGCGTTTTAAAACCTGCGCTCTGGACTGCCCATGAATGTTCCCGAAAGAAACCCTGTCCTGTGCAGCGCTGTCTATGCTGTCCCATTTACAGTTTATTCAAACCGCTGCATGACTTCGACTGCGTATATGCTCCCATAGAGAATCGCCCAAAACTTGTAACGCTAGTCCGTTGATTTGAATTCTGGTGTCAGAGGATTTCATGTATAACCGCCACAGTACGCTCCATTTCCACCGAAGCTGGATCTAGATTTCTGGCATCTAAATAAGGTGATATGTATGGCTGTTCCTTCCAACTCCGTGTCCATTCCATTATAGTTTGTGCGACTGGAGACAACTTGCATTATAGTTTGCCCTTCTGGTATTTCAAAGCAGCCTTGAAGTGCTTCTTTCTTCGAGCTTTTCTGACTTCCTAAGTTGTAAATGTAATTTTCTAAATCTCTCAGCATCACTTGTCATTTTCTCGATCTCCTCTTTGCTCAGTCGACCATCATCGTTTGCTGTGGAGATAAAATTGCCTACCCCACTTCCTTTGTCCTAATTCGTTGCAGAAAGGCCAAACGTCTTGACAGTTCTTCTTGTACCCTAGCTACTGAGGTCTCCAATCCGAGAGGCGTTCTCTCTTCAGCCTCATTAGCATCTAGATGAGGACCTGTTACAGCCCTTGATTCCAGTGATGGGAACCTGTCCGCTCTAATATGCCGAAGAAATGCCAAATGCCTTGCCATTGCTTCATGTTCTCTGGCTAGAGAAGTCTCCAATCCCGACGGTGTTCTTTCTTCAACTCCGTCGACCATCATATGTGAAGATGTTCTACTAGTTCTTGGTGCCAGTGGCAGAGACCTGGCAGCTCTGATATTGACAACAGCCGATGGCAAAGATCTTGAAAATTCGTCTTGTTGTTCCCTTATTAGAGAACTAACCAATCTGGGTGGCACTATTTCTTCAACTTCGTGAACCACTGATTGTTGAGATGTTGCAGTTATTGATCCCAAAAAATTGGACTCTTTCAGGTTCAACATTTGGATGAAGAGAAGTAGGATGTTCTGACATTTCATTGTGTTCCCTGACTGTAGCAGCAGAGGATTCCAATCCTTCAACATCAAGCATTAATGGTGAAGTTGTTCTCCTCCTCGGTTCTAATTGCGATGACCATTCAGATCTAACATGTCTGCGAAGAAGAGCCAAATGTCTTGACATTTCCTCTTGATCCCTGGAGAGAGAAGCCCGCATTCCAAGAGGAATCCTTTCATCCTCGTCAACTACGGCATGTCGAGGCGTTGTTCTACTTCCTTTGTCCCGAGCTGACACCTTCAAAATTCCACCTGCGTCCAATTCAAAGAGTATTTCAATATATGATGGGAGGCTATTCAAGGTATCGAATTTCAAGTTTTTGTCGAACCTGTCAAACTCCATCGAAGGTCATTGTTGGTTGTGAATAATATAGTTGTAATGCGTTGAAACAGTAAGTTACAAGTTGACTGTGCTGTATTGGTCGTGCATTTAATGTATTAAACACTGTGAAGGAATCTACTTGAATATGAAGCTCCAACATGTACCTGCATGTTACTTTCGACATTATTCAGATCAAACAAACCTCTCGATTTTTTGCCTAGCTCGCGTAAGGACTTCACGGACCTGCTGTGTAGCACTTAGTTTGTGACTTCACTAATCTGCACAGAAGCTTGGTAGCTGCGTAACCTAGAGTTTTTGTATCGGCCGAGCGTTGCGAAGACCAGGTGGTGATACTCCCGAGTTGTTTTGATTCTCTCTGCTCAGTTAATTAGAATAGATTTTTTTTCAACTCGTCATCGTTATAATGATAAACCAGCATATATAAATATGGGCAGACGCAGAGCAACCCAATAGCCAGTATCTGTTTGTATTTGGGTTGAGTTCGTGGACCTCCATCTGAGGATAAACTGGATTGTGTAACCTCTGCAATGGTGGATTTTGCAGTAGTAGAAACGGATCTCTTCCTCAAATCACCCATCCTCTCAGATTCGTCGATTTTGACTTCTTCAGATCTCTGTATATATTGAAATTTAACTCCCTACGCTTTGCAGAGGATCGTCCCTCTTCAATTCCAGTATGCTCTAAAGGAGTCAAAGGGTTCTCTTCATTCTACAATTGGTTGATGCAATTCGGCCACATTTACCAACTTTGCGCAGTAGTCCTTTTGGAAAGCGAATTCTTTCAGGTAACAATTTGAAAAAGTAACCTGTATACATGTCATTTTGGAGACTCGTGGTTTTTATAGACTAGTCCATCTGCAAGTTACCCACCTGTAATGTTCCTTCTCTACGTTGAATGGTGCAAGCAATCCCTTCTCTGCATTTGTTAAAACATTGCCATGCAAGTTGGTTCGTATGTGTTGGAATGTATGTACACTGGTCAAATTTTTGCAAGACATAACTGTGGTTTCAATGATGCGGGTGCTCCTGCAAGAGAATATGTATATCATATGTACAGTGCATCAATGAATTACCTGTGAAATAGTGATGAGTCTTTGTGTTCAAGACTCCTCCTAGCATATATATTATATTCGGTGTCGAAGATCATGAACTATGCACTCGGTTGAAACTCCTGTAATGAGAGGCCGATTACATACAGTTGCTGGTATGGTATGGTATGCTATGGATATATGTTATGCGTTGGAGACTAGGTAATGGTATGTATATGTGGTATATGCGTTGAACTTATATACATTCCGCGTTAACTTACTCTTGAAGGCCGATATATGCATTATGGTGGGCATACATACATTGAAGTTTTTTTCAAAGGTCATATCATATATGATGGTAGAGATTATGGTTGGTGCGTTTTAGTGTTCCATGATGCATTCTTTTTAATCTCGCTGCTGATATGGTGGAATACAATTTGCTTCATCATGGCGACAACTGCCACAATTCTGAGAGCGTCTAACAACAAAATCAACCGATCTCAAGATAAATTATAATGCAATCTAACACCGATGTGGAGTGAAAATTATGTGTTGCATTTGTGAAAGGGACCGCTCACCTCGTTTGAGGATTGGTACAATTGCTTTGTTCTTCTCCACGGTTGACCATTCAAACTTGTGATATCTCCCATCATCAAGCATCAAACATAGAAGTCTATGGGTTTTCTTTTCCTTCTTTGTGGTATTCGCTGAATAATCAAGGTATTCAATTTGTTTTCTTTGAAGAAAGTTGCTAGCTCAGAATATTTGTTCGTACCCCAGTCAAAGCATTTATATATGAGAATTCAAGTCTGGTCCATGACATGGTGCTATAGTTGTTGAAGTTTTGATAGCCATCATTTCTGCTTTGAAAGTGAAGGAGTATTTGAAGGATCCAAGCAAGTTTGCAGTTGCTGCTGCCCTAATTGTGGCATTGAACTTAAAACTCATTATAGTGCATTGTTTCCTTGATTCAACTGCCTCATAAAGATATTGGTGAACTGATTGTAATCTTTTATGCTGCACACTGATCATTCGCTGATATTTATAAAGGATATTGTTGTGTATTGTGAGTAGATATTATTTTGCATTAAGAAAAATGGCCAGACTTGAAGATGCATTAAAGTTATTGAATATCCTAATTCATTCCACTGTTGATGAGATGGTCAAAGTTAACAAAGAAACTCTCTTTGACATCCAAACCTCTCTGCAAACTGCACATGAGAATATTGAGTTTTTGCAGCTTGAAACAAAACTACAGCAGGAAGAATTACACCAGTGGAGTTATCATTCTGAACCTGTTTCTATTCAGAACAATGAAGCAGACTCCCATAAACAGCAAGTCAATAATGTTACAGTTCATTCAGATAAAGCAGCAAAGTTACATGCAGATGCAGAGGTTCAGTCTGCACTTCCCAAGCCCATCATCAAACCTTGGGAACAGCTTGTCCACAACAAG
Source organism: Pinus tabuliformis (assembly GCA_031772625.1). Taxonomy (NCBI): domain Eukaryota; kingdom Viridiplantae; phylum Streptophyta; class Pinopsida; order Pinales; family Pinaceae; genus Pinus; species Pinus tabuliformis. Next base: position 116,183,432 of record CM062808.1, on the reverse strand, counting down.
CACAGAACTGGTCTTGGATATGACAAGGACTTGTCCTTTCATATTCCAGACTATGTCAAGCCCATTCAGTTTCAGAGTGCTGGTTTCATTAATGACAGTTCACCTGCTCCTTATGACAGTTCAGCTTCAACTGTTCCAGACTCTGCCCCTCTTCTACAGCAACAACAACAACAAAAACAACAGATTGTGAAATGCCAACACTGTGACCGAGTTGGCCATTTGAAAGATCACTGTTTTGATCTTCATCCATGTGAGCACTGTCATAAAACCAGTCATTCTTCACACAGATGCTTCAGAAACAAACGTCCTGCAAGAACAAAGATTCATCTTGGATGGATCGCTTCTTGGCAATGGGCATCAACAGCCAAGAAGATATTCCAAACACATGTCAGAACTTGTTCCAGAATATTGAACAGTCTTGCAGTTGAGTTTTCTCCATCTTCTCACCTTGTATCTGACAGGGGGGGAAATGATGGTCATCTACAAGCTTCAAAGTCACATCAAGCGAGCCTGAGCCACAACCTGCCACACCAGTTTCAGAGTTGCAGCCAGAGACAAAGATGCCCGTGAACAGATTGAGAACACTTCCTCTAGCAGAAGACTCCAGCTTCTTGCCAGTTTTGGAAGAGTTCCAGGAATTGCATTAAGCATTCCAGAGTTGTTGGTTATCCTTAAACCATCACAGGTTGAGACTTCCCTTTTCAGGTTGAAGTTTTACCTTTTATGCGGGGTGAGACCTCCCTTTTATGGTTGAAGGTTTCCCTCTTTAAAACAATAGGATCACTTCCTCTAGCAGAAAACTTCAGTTTCTTGCCAGTTTTGGAAGAGTTCCGGGAACTGCACTAAGCGTTCCAGTGTTGGTGGTCATCCTTAAACCACCGCCCTTTTTATACCAACATTTCATAGAGCACATTCAGCCTAGTGCTGCCATGCATTTTTTGCACATTTTGTATTACAGCTCTCTTCTTGGACTCATACATAACCCTTCGGATTAAGGGGGGGAATGTTGGACACCTAATCCTAAAGGGTTAGCGTGGAAGTTGAATGGACAAAGCAGTCCAAGAGACCTTGGGATCTGAATCCCAAGAGTCACCTATTGTACTATAAATGTGTATCTTATGTTAATAAAAAATTGCACTCACTGATTTATCTTTCCTATTGTTTTTACTGTCCATGTCTGTTTAACAGACATGCTGCTATTGTACTCAGTTTGACCATGCGACTGAGGATTACCAAATATTATTGGCTAAGGTTCACAAAAAGGCGACACAACCTCCACAGTTGATGCAGAACCTCCAGGTGATGAGTGTTGAGCCCCATGAGGAAGACCCTAAGCTAAACATAATGCAAGAGCATGTGACTTGGAGGGGAAAATATTCAAACTTATTCCAAAAATCCAAAAAAATCTACAAGGAAAGGAGTGGGGTCCTTTAGCCATCAATTTCCATTCTTTTCTAGTTTAGGATAGGGATACAACTAAGAATAATATCATGATTGTAATAATTGTTGGATGGATAAGTTGTAGTGGAGGTTCTCGAGGGGATGCCTCACAGAAGTGTTAAATCATAATAAACAAGTTTCTGTTTTAGAAACTAGTTGCTAAAATGAACCAGCAGATATGTATTGGCATGATTTTGTAAAGGGATAAGGACCGCATGAGCTTTGTCTATTATTTTATAAAGGAAAGGATGGGACACCTCTATGGGTGGGTTGGCCCGGAGACATTGAAATATTGAAAAAAAACTCTCTATGTGCATTGGAATTTATCGTTCTCTATTAACTGGTAATTGTATGTGTGTATTAGTTTCGGTTCTTTTCTTTTGAGTTTTATATCAACAATTTGGCCTTAATTTTCCAATGAACATGGCGATTAAAGCTTTTAGACTATGTTTCCTTCATATATGTGAGCCCTGGGTCTTTTTATTTGCTTTACAGAGTTCCACAGGCAAAACTTTGTTTTATATAGATAAATCATGAAAATACTTAGCTGGAGAAAAGTTCTGAACTTGAAATATTATCACATCTGGCTTATACCCTCATCAGACCTAAAACCTTTATCGCATTGATGAGTTGGAGCGAGAAAGAAAAACCCTTTGGAACACTGAAATCTGATAGCACGACACTAATGGATCCAAAATATTATAGGGAGGCTTGATAGCATATCGGGTCTTGGAGTTTATCGCATCTCTAGATCGAAGGAGGAGGAGTCAAGCCTTTACAAAATTGGAGTCACTGATTGCGATCTCCGATAACACTATGTGTTATTGCATCGGAGGAAGGAGCGTTGGAAGGGTCGACAGTTAACCGTTGATAGTGTAAATTGTGTACAATGCATTTTGTTGAAATCTTGCGCCGATAGTGTAATTCTTTCGAATTCACACTATAGTGGTTTTAAAACGCCGATAGTGTCGTTCCGTTCCTTTGGAGCAAAAGCCCCACCGACTGTGTACATTGTGTTTAAAATGCATTTTCCTCCTTTTAAAGAAATGACAATTTATTTTTATAATTCCTATGGGATTATAGTTCTGGTAGAGGAAAACAGGCTTAGGGTATGAATTGTGTCCGATAACGAGGTTTCGGGTGACCAAAAGGAAAAAATCATGAAGCAGTCAATCTTACAATAGATGACTGGTACACCAGTTGAAGCAAAAGGAGAAATTCAGCCAAATTTAGAAGAAATTATATTAGGTTTCGGTCGTTTGTCCATATGACCTGCACCCAGGCCACCATTAGTGGTATCAGAGCAACCTATTGACATTGAATTGAATCTCAAAAGCAAGAGAAGGAAAGTTAATATTGCTTTCAAAGTTGGATGAGGATTAGGATGTGGTGGAAGAGGACAGCCTGTTGCAAATGCAGAATTGATGGAAGTTGTGCAACAAATGCAAGCTAGATTTGATGCATTAACAACAGGAAGAAATATAGATGATGGAGATGTTAGTGAGCCTGAGGTTGAAGCTGCAGAGGAGGAAGCTATAGCAGTTACTCTTGAGATGAGATTCTTCCAGTCAGTGTTGAGATCCACAACTAGGCCAAAGACTGAGGTTTAATATATGAAGGAGGACTGAATGTAGAAGAATTGATAGACTGGATTAATGGCATGGAGAAAGTCTGCGACTATGAAGAAACAGAAGACGAGAAGAAAGTAAAGTTTTTTTTCACCAAGTTAAAAGGCCATGCAGCACTTTGGTGGGATGGTGTACAGGAAGAAAGAAAGAGACTTGGCAAGAAAACTATCAAGAATTGGAGCAGGATGGTAGCAAAGCTAAGAGGTAAGTTTCTACCAAGTAATTATCAGCAAACCTTGTTCAGATAGATGAAAGAGATCTATGACAATGAAAGAATACACAGAGGAATTATATAAGGTAAGCATAAGAGCTGGAGAAACTCAGGATATGTGAATGGTCTTAGGATGGACATTCAAGATGAGATAAGTATATTGTCTCCTAAAACAGTAAAAGAAGCTTATCAGGTGGCACTGAGAGCTAAAGAAAAACTGGTGAGAAAGTAGTCTGCCAGAGGGAGAGGCACTTTCCGAGCAAGGGGAAGTCAAGGTGGTAGAGGAAGATCTATAGCACCTAAACATGGAGCTAGCAGTAGCTCAGCCCAGCATGCACCCACAGGAGGCGATGCAAGAGGCAGAGGGATTTTTTCTAAAGTAAGAGGAGGTAGAGGTAGAGGAAGAGAGGTAAGATGTTACAAATGTAACAAACTGGGACACAGAGCTTCTAAGTGCCCAGAGAATGCAGGAACAGAAGAATGCAATTGTTGCTCTAGTTGAGGGAGAAGTACCAGCAACAACAGTGGTAGAAGAAGAAAATATACCAGAGACAGGAGAATCTTTGATAGTTAATAAAGTTTTGCTCAAACCAGCGAAAGAGATAGTTGAACCATCACAAAGAAAGACTTTATTCAGGACAGTGTGTAAGGTTCAAGGGAAATTTTGTTAGATGATCATTGATAATGGCAGCACTGATAATTTGGTATCAACGAAAGTGGTGGAGAAATTGAAGCTGAAGACAATAAGACATCCAACACCTTACAAGGTAGAAGAAGAAAATATACCAGAGACAGGAGAATCTTTGATAGTTAATAAAGTTTTGCTCAAGCCAGCGAAAGAGATAGTTGGACCATCACAAAGAAAGACTTTATTCAGGATAGTGTGTAAGGTTCAAGGGAAATTTGTCAGATGATCATTGATAATGGCAGCACTGATAATTTGGTATCAACAAAAGTGGTGGAGAAATTGAAGCTGAAGACAATAAGACATCCAACACCTTACAAGGTGTCATGGTTACAAAAGGGACATCAACTATTAGTGAATGAACAGTGTGAAGTGGAGTTTCAGTTGGGTAAGTATAAAGATAAAATTGTACATGATGTGATGCTAATGGATGTGTGTCACATATTTCTTGGAAGACCTTGGCAATATGACAGAGGAGTTATGCATGATGGGAATAGAAACACCTACAAGTTTAGAAAGGATGGTGTCAATCATACGTTGTTGCCTCTACAAGAGGTAGATGCATCAGAAAAGAAGATTGATCCAAAAACTCTAGTATTAGGAGGAAAGGAATACTCGAAGAAGATTGAAGAGATTGAGGTAAATTTTGCTATAATTTGCAAGCCCAAGGTAATAATGACTTCTACTACAGTTTCTGATTTACCCATTGAAATTCAAGAAATCTTGGAGAACTATTGTGATATTATTGTTGATGATTTGACTAATGAGCTACCACCCATTATAAGAATTAGCCATCATATAGATCTGATTCCTGGAACAAGTCTACCTAACAAAGAAGCTTACAGAATGACTCCTACAGAAAATGAAGAGGTTACGAAGCAGGTGCAAGAATTGCTTGATAAAGGGTTGATCAGAGAAAGCTTGAGTCCTTGTGTAGTACCAACAATGTTGAGTCCAAAGAAAGATGGAGGCTAGAGAATGTGTACATATTCAAGAGCCATAAATAAAATCACAATCAGGTATAGATTCCCTTTACCTAGAATTGAAGATTTAATGGATTGCTTGAGTGGAGCAATGTATTTTTCAAAACTAGATCTTAAAAGTGAGTATCATCAGGTAAGGATAAGAGAAAGGGATGAGTGGAAAACTACCTTTAAGACAAATGAGGGATTGTATGAGTGGAGAGTAATTCCTTTTGGCCTGTCAAATGCACCAAGTACGTTTATGAGACTCATGAATGAAGTTCTTAAAGATTTTATTGGTAAATTTGTAATAGTATATCTAGACGATATATTAGTTTACAGCGGGTCTAAGGAGGAGCACATGAGACATCTGAATTATGTCTTACAAAGGCTACAATAGGAGAAATTATTGCTGAATTTGAAGAAGTGTTCATTCATGATGGAAGAGCTAGTGTACTTGGGTTTTGTTATTTCTATTGAAGGACTGAAGATGGATCCAAAGAAGATCAAGGCAATCATGGCGTGGCCTTCACCTAAAATTGTTTGTGAGGTAAGAAGTTTTCATGGTCGTGCTAGTTTTTATAGGAAATTTATAAATAATTTTAGTAAGATCAATGCTCCCGTTATTAAGACCATAAATAAAGAAAAACAACCATTTATATGTACTTCTGAAGAAGAAAAAAAATTCAGCTGTTAAAGAAGAAGATCACTGAAAATCCTATTATTTGTTAAGAAATTTACTGCATAACATAAATAATCACTAAGAGGAATAAATATAAAAAATAACCAGTAACAACCATAAACACATAAACAAAAATGTTTATCTAGGAAAACCCCAAATGTGGGGAAAAACCCAACCTAATAGGATCTTATTAGCATTGGCCAAAACCTTGTCTAATTCGACCAAGTGAGCCTTCACCGCTCACCTCCAGGTCTTGCATTACAATGAAGTCCTTCCAGCATTTTATAAGCTCCATTACATATAATACCACGGGAAGAATACTATGTGTGCACAATACCATGTGCCCCAAAACCATCACTGTTTAACCTGGCCAACTTTGACTCTATCCTGAGTCAAGTTTACCTAACAATTCCCCCCTTAAACTTGACTTGGGGTTCCTTGACTAACTCCAGCCAAACCTGCTAAGTGAGACAATCCCGCTCACTCTAGCTCTTACCCCCTCAGAGTTTTTACCCACGGTATTGTTAACCCGACATCCCCCCTATCACCTAGGTCTAACCCAGACTTTACCGGTGATTACCCAGGGGTGCACATGTCTTACCAAGTCTTACAGTAGTATGTCCATTTACATGCAATAATTTTGACTTCATTAAATATTTTTTGTTTATTGTTGCTGCGATTCTAATCCATCCTCTCTCAATTTGATTAGCTCAAAAACTTCTATCAAACCGCTCAAACTGCGAGCCCGACGAGAACCTTGTAGATTCCAGCACCGGTGGCCTCATGTAGCAGAAAATGAACAATTTTATTTTGTTGATCTGCATGCAGCCCACGCCTACTCCATCTTTCAACATGGCATAGAACACACAGGAAATATCCCTTATCGATTCCCTACAAAAAAAGCTCTGAACAAAATCAGCCTTGAGTTTTAATATTACCAAAGGTATCTCTCAACCTTCTTTAAATAGACGCATGAATCCTGAACAATTCGTCAGCATGTTCCAAACCAGTGAATATCAGAAATGCACTATGATCCTTGGCAGTTATGTCACTATCTTCCACACATTCTCCTCAAGGTTCTTCCGTGCACGATTGTTCCACCATTATTTTCCAGACCCAGATCTGGAAAAATGCTGCATTGATCTCATCAGGCACTATAAACCCCTGGCATCAAAGAATCCATTTGAAGCCAATATCTGGCTCCGATACCAATTGTTAAGAAATTTACTGCATAACATAAATAATCACTAAGAGGAATAAATATAAAAAATAACCAGCAACAACCATAAACACATAAACACAAATGTTTATCCAGGAAAACCCCAAATCCGGGGAAAAACCAAACCTAATAAGATCTTATTAGCTTTGGCCAAAACCCTGGCCAATCCGACCAAGTGAGCCTTCACCACTCACCTCCAGGTCTTGCATTACAATGAAATCCTTCCAACCTTTTATAAGCTCCATTACATATAATACCACAGGCAGAATACTATGGGTGCACAATACCTTGTGCCCCAAAACCATCACTGTTTAACCTTGTCAACTTTGACTCTATCCTGAGTCAAGTTTACCTAACATTTTGGTTCTACCTGATTGTAGTAAACTTTTCCAAGTGAAGTGTGATGCCAGTGAAGAAGTTATTGGAGGTGTATTAAGTCAGGAAGACAAACCTATAGCTTATTTTAACGAAAATATGAATGATTCAAAGAAGAAGTATTCTACTTATGATAAGGAGTTCTATGCAATTGTGCAGTCATTGAAAAATGGAGGAATTATCTAATGTCAAAGGAGTTCATACTTTATTCAGATAACCATGCACTACAGTATATTATGCAGCAGCCAAAACTTAGCCAAAAACATGCCAAATGGGTAGAGTATCTTCAAGGTTTCATTTGTTTTGAAATAAAGTTGCAGATGCCTTAAGTAGGAGAAATATATTACTTCAAGAGAGTCAAATCAAAATGTTAGGATTTCATTTTCTTAAATAATTATATGAGACAGATTCAGATTTTAAATAGGAATTTGAAACTTGTAAGAATCCTATTTTGATGGATAGGAGTAAATGGTTGGATTATTTCTTGCAATATGGATTGTTGTTTAAGAGAAATCAGTTGTGTATACCCAACTATTCAACGAGGGAGAATTTAATCAAAGAAAAACATAGTGGAGGACTTGCGGGACATTTTGGCATAGAGAATACTTTTGAACAGTTGAACAGATTTTATTTCTAGCTAAAAATGAAATGTGAAGTGGAGAAGTAGGTAAAAACTTGCAAACTCTATGAATATGCAAAGGGAAGGAGCCAAAACATGGGTTTGTATATTCCATTACCAATTCCAAATAGGCCTTGGGATATGGTAAGTATGGATTTTGTTTTGGGATTACCAAAACCTCAAAGAGGTAATGATTCAATTTTTGTTGTAGTGGACATATTTTCAAAAATGGCACACTTTATTCCATGTTATAAAACTAGTGATGCTTCTCACATTGCTAATTTGCTTTTTAAGGAGATTGTAAGATTGCATGGGTTGCCTAAGAGTATTGTCTCAGACAGGGATTCCAAATTTGTTGGACATTTCTAGAGGACATTATGGAAGAAATTGCGAACTAAACTAAGTTTCAGTTTCAATTTGGCCAATCATCCACAAACTGATGGACAGACTAAAGTTGTGAACAAGATTTTGGGCAATATTTTAAGGAATCTTACTGCAAATCATCCAAAGCAATGGGATCAAGTGGTGGCACAAGCTGAATATGCATATAATGACTCACCTAACAGGAGTACATGACAGAGTCCATTCTGTTAAGGGATAAATTCCCCTAGGGTCTTGGGTTAATACCCTAGAAGATCAGAGGTTATCTACGCAGAGAAACACACATTCCATACAGCCATGATGCTAATATAAACAAATTGAACGAAATGAGGTGCACCTAGGGGTCCTTCGTTTGAGAAGATCTAGGTAGGGTCCAAACCCTCTTAGAGTTCCTTTTGCTTCTTCAACCTGCAAAACAATCAATTCAAGAAAGTATAGTAGTAGATGGACTAAACATCATATAAAAATCATCTTCATAGTATATTGAAAGGTAGTTAGTTATGCAATTAAAACAACCATTCACACATGAATCATAACATGGATATCATAAACATGAAGAAGATTTATATGAGGAACGAGGACAAGTGTTTCTTTTATTATAGATAACTAAAGTACAGAAAGGTATAATTTCACCAGAGTTGTCCTTTCGCAGGCTCCAAGTGGAACCGTCCTCCAGATTCGTCCAGTCTCAAGCCTTCAACAAACTCCTTCCATGACTTACTCCATGATATCTCAAGTAGTAGAAAGGCATCATCACACAAGGAAACAAGGGTTTCCTGTAAATGGGGGAAGTGCAGGAGGCACAAGGATCTTCAGACCTGGTCAGGGAAATTCTCAACAGTGTGATCTTTCTCTCTCTTCTCTCCTCCTTAGGCCTTCCCATTGAATCCTTTTTATACTTCTCCCAAAGTAGTTTTTTAGTTGGGAATTCGTTGGGAATAGTTGGGCCACGGGCACTAATAGGTAATCAACAGGTGAAACCCGTGATCTCTGGTCGAAATTAAGGAGATTTAATTTTTTTCAGTGTTTTAAGACATATACGTGGGTTGGGTATACACATACCTATGTACATAAGCATTTATCTCATGGCAATGTCGCGTATAGGGAATAAAACATTGTTTTTTAAATTTTGGACCAGGTCTAGAAGGAGGGGTTGCCCTAGGCCATGAGTGCACCATCATAAACCTCAAGAGTGAGATTTGGAGCTATAATAGATGCCCCCTAATATATGAGGTTAGAAGGGGTACATGATGGTCGAAATGTATTAAGCAAGTACATGGAAAGGAAATCTGTCAAAAACTGAGAAGGACTTCACCAGAGTTCAGCCTGCCAAGCCATAAAAGGAGATCAGAAAGAAACACTGTCTGAGGCGAGCATACCCATGCTCAGAAAAAGTACAGTATGTCCGCATATCAAATACAAGCGGATCCACTAAGTATACAAGTATAAAAGACTAGAAAATACATAATGGATCATCTGATCACGATCAAACAAGTACATGTTTGAATGTCACATATAAGAATGTCAATGATGCTGAAGGATGAAGCGGATCACTGATATCAAAGACTGATCCCAAAAAGTACCAAATGAACATGATGGAGTAAGATGGTACTACACTACAAACTCAGGTGCCAGCATATAAAATGTCGCCATGAATGACTGCAATATATAAGGTGGATTGGTATCAACTAGCAGCAACAGGAGCAATTGTCAAGTGAACCAATGAATGTTGATACAACCTGAGGTCTTCACCGACCACCGTGGTACATTTCTACAGCATGTGAATAAATGATCTGAAGTCGACCATGTGAGAAATTGTTTGATTACCGGTCATTGATGTATACCATTAACAAACGCGAGATTACTCACCGATAATGATAGTGAGCGTCAAGGTACCCAATACAATCTAACAAGTGTGAATAGATGAGCTGAAGTCGAGCACCTATAAGAATCTATCAATCAGGAGACAATGATGGTTTCCCATTGTCGATAGTGAAGGATCTGCCACTAATCATTGCAAACCCCAAGGTATTGTCAAATGGACTCTAGATCTTTGCCCCAGAGAAATGAGTCGAAGTCGATAGGGAAACATCCACTAGAAGGAAGGCATTAAGGCATCCTTCATCAATCTAACACGAGTGTAACCCGTCGGCCAATAATGTGGAAGAAATCGGACAAAAAAGATGTAGTAACCCGACCGAAGTACGTTTCCGGTGTACACAAGATGTGGCTAGCGCATGATAGAAACCCTCTAAACCAACCAATAATGAAAGCTGACACAGAGGCGAGGTATCCACCAATAGGGTCAAATGGAAACCAAGGTACTGCACAAATCCCAATGTGTGATAATGTAAGATGATGTTGAACAGAAGGGAAACCACTTAGTCAAAGACCCATGATACTGATCGATGCTGAGCACAAGGTGACCTATCAATAATGAAAATAGGGCCAGGGTGCAACTCTAGGCCTATCCTCAGAGCAAGATGTTGTCATCGATAAGGATAAGACCCGCCACCAAGAAGTCAATGGAGACCTTCTCAAACCGACACGACTAAAGGACCAATATAGCCGATGTGATAATAGACATGATACTGACAACCAGGAATGGCCGACTGAAAAATGAGTCAAGTGACACCACAGAGAGGCCGACTCAAGCTAACTTCCCTTGAACAAAATCACGACTCAATGTGACTATGTGCCAGCATATGATGAATCTATATAAGCTCGTTGTGCAGGAGGCATGAACAAACCCTCCATATGATTGGAAGAAATAACCAATCGGGGGAGAACTGACTCAATAGCAAGGTTAAGGCATACCTAAGTCAAACTAAATCCCGCCCTAATGGAGGAGACTTTGTTTTTGAGTTCTTTGCTCAAGGGCGACACAACTGACTCTAGCTGCCAACAATAAATGGAAATATTGTCCCATTCCCGCTCTTTTTTGGAATATATAATTTTTTTTTTGTATTTTTATTTGAATCTGGAAAAAGAATAAAAGAATGCTATAGTATAGTGGAAAGAATGAGTGTCGGTGAAGCAGATGACCTAGTTCCTAGGATTGGAACAATCCTATGCTCAATGCAGGGAGGCGAAAACTAGTCAAAGATACTCAAAGGTGTGTTCCTTCCACGAGTCAAGGTGTGTCAAGTTGCAGAAATCAAAGGTATGCAAGTTTGATTTTGCAGTCGTCATGGTCAAAAGTTGTCTTAAACACGAGTCCAAGTGAAGCCGGCTCAAGGCCAAAAGGTGCAAATGGTCAAAATGCAATGCGGTAGTACAACTCAACACAAAGGAGCCTCTAGGGTATAAGGCCAGAACGAAGCGAAGAAGCAAAACGGAATGAGTCTTCATCGCATAAGTCATGGTGGGACTACAGAGGACTCCCAGGCCTACTCATATCAGAGAAGCATGGACAACAAATGTCAGTGAGTTGCTAACTACACTGCCCATGTAAAGGATGGCTTCTACCATCGTGTTATGATTTAAAGAATCGATGACTGAAAGTGGTTTGCGAACCATAACATGATGGGATCGACCCTATGGCAAGTGTATCGACAAATGGAGGCTAGTATGCATAATGCAACGGAAAAATGGCTTCCCTAACCTATATGCCAGTGAGAAAATGATACCTGCCATGACAGGTCAGCAGTCATGGAACTGTCTTGAAACTGTCGAAAAAATGTCCAAAATGTCTTGAAAATCAAATCATTCTCAACATTCCAAGCTCCCAAGCTAAAAGTTACATGAGGCCAAACAAAATCAAATTTTGAAAAAAAATTGCATTTCCAAAGCCTATAAAAGAGTTTTTGGACTCACCATTTTCACCATTTGAGTTTCAAAGCAAAGTAGTGGAGCAAAGGAGAAAACTTTCCCATACGCCAAATTCAACCGTTCAGATTCTTCCAAAATCACCAGGTAACCCTTATACTTGTCTTGCTATCAATTGGGGCTAGTTTTATAATTTATAATTTATGTTTTACCGTTGAATTTTTTGTCAAAATTTTCACCGCGGCGTATACGCGGGTTGGATATATTAAACCCGCGTACACGCAAGCCCTACACACGACTGTGTGTAAATGGACCTGCGTATACGCTGCAAACATTTCAAACAAAAAACTAATGGTTTAAATTTAGTTTTTCTTCAAGATGCCAGTCATTTGACGAGAAAGAGAGCATACCGCAGTGTATGATGAGGTCATGAACGATGCCAATGCTTTGGATGCCTTACAGGGATGTGGTTTGCTAAAATTCTTCAAAAGGCCGAATATGAAAGCAAACACTCGCATGCTTGAGATGCTCATTGACTATTGGAGTATCGAGGATGATGCATTTATGATTGACCAGATGCCACTCAGGATAGAAGTGGAAGACATTTATTTCATCAAAGGCCTTTCCCAAAGGGGAGAGGTAGTACATTCCAGGGGCAGGACATGAGGCAGTCTCTCGATCGAGGACTACGTACATATATATTGCCCGAGACATCCAAAAAATGTTGGAAGTCAAATTTCAATCACACATGTGGAGAGTTTATCACTGAGGATAATCTTGTTCACTATAACTAGAGTGAACAAATCAACTTCTCTGCACCAGGCATCATGGCTAGCCATGAGCCTGGCAGTCGACTGTCTCACCACCGTATTTGACTGGTGTACTCCTCTTCTAGCTAGCTTGAAAATCCAGCTCACTTCCATCAAGAGAGGGCAGAACAAAAACTTCAGATATGGGAATATTTTGTGTTCTTTCATTTTTGAGAGCGTCCCTTCACTCCGCCCTAGAGTACCAGTTTCAATCAGCACCTCACAAGATCCACGCATGGGCAAGTGGGCTGACTTGATGAAATGTCTAGGAGGTGGGGATGTCCCACGGACTGCATTTGACGATGAATTCTTCTCCTTGTGGGAGCAGCAGATCATTCCCATAGATGACTACCCTTATGTTGGGTTAGACTTCCGAGGAGATCCTGATCTCGTATTACCACCAACCGTAGCATGGGGTGACATTGGTACGTGTTTTTTGATTTTATAATTTTTTTTTTGGATTTTTCAAATATAATAATGAATTTTGAAAAATGTTTTTGATAGGATTCAAATGACTAATATGATGATCATGTTCCAGATATTGGGCCGGTACGACCAAATGAGTTCCCACGGCATAGACGTCGCGGCCGAGGGGCCGAAGAGGTAGCTGCAGACACAGAGCGACTACTTCACACAGTTCAGCGGCACTTGGTGAGACTAACTCACGGAGTACCGATGGCAGCCGTAGAGGATCTTCCTGTAGATATGCAGTGTCATGTGGTTGGCATGCCACAAGACTAGGTCCGCACTCTTAGGCGTGTGGGCAATGCAGTAGTTGCCTACTTAGCCGCTCATCCTGAGCTGGGGCATTAGATATACTGGACATGATTAGGGGCATTTGAGTACCAATTTTGTATATTATTTTGGACAGACTTATGTACGCTCGAGATGTTTTATGGTATATATATACAGTTCGACTTTTTGATGCTTGATTTTATTGTGATGAATGATTGATGTGCCAGTCTAATGCTTGATTAGCGATAGAATCAGCCAACCAATTATGAGATCTTGCAATGTGAAAATAATTAATATAAGTAAATGATCTTTGCAACAACCTCACCCTTAAATACCGGCGATATAAACATGGATCCCTTACCTGATAAATGTTATTCAATTGTGACACTATCAATTGTGAATCAAGATAAACTACCAATGAGTCGATTCCGTAGGAAATTTCCTCGGATAGTAAATTAATGATGGAAGTATACTCAGCCATATTATTTGAAGCGAGACCAATGCATACTCCCCTTTATACCATCAACTGACCATTTGGATAGTAGAGCACCCAAGCTGCAGAAGCGAGGTTCCGAGTGTGCCGAGTAGCACCATCAGTGAATCAAAAATAGACCAAGTCATCCATCAACACCTACCACAGCAGACCAAAAATTGTTGATATCAAAAACTCTCGATAAGATATGTACAAATATAAAAAATGTACAAAGAAGCCATTGCCTAGCTATTAAGCAAAGTACTTCTTAAGGTAGAGCCCATTTCAGGGCTCAGCCAGCTTGTTTCCTTGAAAATTGATTAACTCATACGACCTTTTTTCTAAAACTCATTTAATTATGAAGCGACCATACCACATAGGCTTGAACTTGCCTACCCCCAAGGCGTCCTTATCTTAGTCAAAGATGAAGACAAGGTCGCCTTCAGCAAAGACTCGAGAACAGACAACTTTATCATACTGAGTTTTAACCCTTTTCTTATGAGCCTCATTCACTGTGGCAGCATCTCAACGCTACTCATTGAGATGTTCCAAGTGAAGGAGGCACTCTTCAAGACTAGAAGTCTCTGGAAGGAGCTCAACAGCTAACTTAAGAGATGGAATTTCACATTCAATAGGAAAGATATATTCCATCCCATAAACTAACTGAAAAGGTGTAAAACCTGTAGTAGTCCTTACAGAGGTTCGATATGCCCAAAGAGCCGGATACAACATAAGGTGGCAATTGGACCAATTTTTGTCAATTGTCCTTTGCAGGATCGTCTTAAGATTTTTGTTCACTGCCTCGACCTGTCCATTGGCTTGAGGATAATAAGGAGACAAATGCTCCTAATGGAAACCTAATTTGATAGCTAATTCAGAAATTAGTTGATTCTGGAAATGACTGCCATGGTCAATGACAATCTCTCTCAAGATACCGAACCTTGAGATAATCTGATTAAAAAGGAACAATGCTACTGTTTCGCTATCGTTTTTATAAGTGGGCATGGCCTCAGCCCACTTCGTGAAGTAGTCTACAGCCACGATAATGTACTTGTGATTCGCTACTGAAGGTGGATTACAAGTTGTAAAATCAATACCCCACTTAGTAAAGGGACCAACAGTGACATCAGGAAAAACATGCGCTGTATGTGCATGCATGTTTCGAGTATAAATTTGACATGGGTGACAGCGTTTGATCGCTTCAACACAATCTTTGAAAAGCGAAGGCCAAAAATAGCCAGCACGCAAGATACGCTGAGCTGTTGCAAGCCCTGATAGATGACCACCACAAGCTCCACTGTGGCAGTCATTGAGCACTGACTATGATTCCTCTAAGGTTAAACAGAGCCGAAGGATTGAATCAACACCTCAACGATATAATGTATCACCAATGATAACATAATTTTTAGCTAGGTGACGTAATTTTCAGCGTTCATCCTTGGAGAAAGTAGAGGGAAAATTTGAAGTCTGGAGATAGACAATGATATCTCCATACCAAGGGTCGAGGGAAGAGGTCAGGAACAAATTTTCATCGAGAAAACTTTCCTCATAAATAGTATCTTCTCCACAAGGCAGCTCGGAAATTAGCTCGGCAAAAACCATAGATTTCTTAGACTTAGCGGACAAGAACTAGAGATCAAATTCTTGTAGAATGACTATCCATCGATTATATTTTCCCCCAATCACTCTCCTACTGAGGACAAACTAAAATGGATTGACCGCTGCTAAGACAAAAGTTTTGTGTAGCAAGATATAACGGCGGAGCTACTAGATAGCATGGACAGCTGTCAAGGCTAACTTCTCAATAAGAGAATAGCGAAGTCCAGGACCTATCAAGCCTCGGCTCAAACAATAAATCACATGCTCTATGAGAGCATCGTTTTCCTGAACGAGAACCATACTAATGGTTGATTCTGTTGCAGCAAGATATAAAAGGAAGTCCCTACCATAATCCGGTGGACTCAAAAGCGGGGCAGAGACTAATGCCTTTTTCAAAGCATCAAACGACCGTTGCGCAAAGTCATCCCATACGAATGGAACTCCCTTCCATAGCAAACGCATGAACCCTTTAGTGATCTCAGCATAATTTGCTATAAACCATCTTAAGAAATTATCCTTCCCTTGAAGACTTTGAAGTTGTCGAATTGAGGACGGGGGAGGCAACTGAATTATTGCCTCTACCTTGAAGGGATCAACCCTAATCCCTTCATTTGACACAATGAACCTTAATAACCAACCAGACGTAACCGCGAAAATGCACTTACTGGGATTCAACCGGATCTTATAAAAATGACATTGCTCAAAAACCAATCGAAGATGACTAGGGTGATCAGTTCTCTTTCGAGAACGAGCAGTGAGATCGTCCAAGTATTCTTCGATGATATGTTTAATGTCGTCGAAAGCATATGACATGGTCCACTGGAAAGTAGCTCCAGCATTTTTAAGACCAAAAGGCATCTTTCTGTATGCAAAGGTACCCCAGGGACATATAAAAGTTGTCTTTTGTTGATCTTCAAGATGGATAGAGATTTGATTATAACCAGAAAAACCGTCCATGAAGGAAAAAATCTCATTACCCGCACACTCGTCGATAATCTGATCAATGAATGGCATGGGGTAATTATCTTTCAGAAAAGCCTTGTTTAGGTCCGTAAAGTCGATGAATACTTGGATTGTTCCTTGCTTTTTATCCACAGGGATTGGGTTAGAAACCCAATCGGTAAGAGGAACAGGGTATATAAAACCCGCCTTGAGCAGCTTCTCTACTTCAACTTTAATGGTTGCTAATTTCCTAGGATTAACTGGTCGAAGCCTTTGACGAACCGGTTTGGCATTTTCATACGTCTTGATCTCATGTTGAACTATAGAAGGATCAATGCCAGGCATTTCCTCATAATACCAAGAAAATACATCTCGAAATTCCTTAAAAATGTCGGTATAAATTTGAATTTGCTCAGGGGAACATTAGATTCCGATGAAGAGATTCTCAATCACGTTAGGGTTCCTAGAGATGTTTATAGATATCGTTTTTGAAATCACCGACATATTACCTTCGGCACGAAGTGTGTTGGAGCCAAGGGATTTGATACCATACAAACATCACTAGTAAAGAGCTCGGAGAACCTAGATTCTACTTCCTGCAATGGAGGAAGAAAATATGAACGATGGTGTAAGTCTTAGCAAGGTCGATCTATACCCATCATTACTTCTAGCTTCTAGGATTACTTCTTCAAAAGGTAAAACCATATCTAAGCAGTCCAAGGCGGAGGTAGAATCAAGGGTTCAAGCCGGGGCCACATCACCATCTAACTCCTCATCAGAAAAAAGAGTAGAGTAGTTGTCTGCAGAGTTGACGATAGACTGATATCTAAGCTCAGCTGCAGACATAGGAAATTCCATTCCATTGACTTGTCCTTCATCTAATGTGGTCATAGGTGAAGTCAAGGTCCAAGGGTCTGAAAAATAATGAGTTCAGAAGAACTCTTTTCGAGGAGACTCCTTAGATGATGAACGACATTGATTCTAGCGATAGGAGAGGGAAAATCAAAGGTACCCATCAATGAAGAATACATCCCAACTCCTAGATTCTCAGTAGGCGGATGAGGGTTATTCGCTAAAGGAATAGTAGAGTCAGAAGTTGCTTGAGGATCGACTGGACAATAATACAATTGATCAACCTTAATGATTTTCCTTTCATGAGGAAAACAAATGACATGAAACAGAGTCGAAACAATGGCATCCATTTTGTATACCCAGTTCCTTCCTAAGAGGAGATTGTATTCTAGGTTAGCATCAATGACTTCTACTTCAACATTGACGACCTTCCCTCCAACACATATAGGAAAGGCTTGGATAATCCCATGTGGCTTGTGAGAATTCCCATCAAATGCAGTCAGGAGGGTAGGTGAAGGAACAACCAAAGTCGATCCAATGGCCTTCCAGCATGACATTGACATGATGCATGTGGAAGCTCCTTCATAAATAATGGTATGAAAAATGTTAGTCTTCCGGTATGTAGATTTTATTTGAAAATCCATATGATGAGGGAGTCTTTTTTTCACATTTAACATGTCGAAAGTGAGCACTAAAGAGTTGGTTGGATCAACTGCCCCAATTGCTAACAGTAAAGCACTTCATTGAGCTGGACATGACTGGATAACCTCTAAAGCGGACATGGCACATGGACTCTGAGCAAGATCCTCAACAATGGAGTAATTCTGGGTAGTCCTAGAATTAGGATTAATAGTCGCGCATTTAGTGGAACCTTTCGGTATTCGTGGTGTTATAGCTCCGATACCACTTGTTATAGCTCTGATACCACTTGTTATAACTCTGATACCACTTGTTATAGCTCTGATACCACTTGTTATAGCTCCGATACCACTTGTTATAGCTCTAATACCACTTGTTATAGATCTAACCCAGAAATATATGATAACAGAAATAAACCCAAGAATAACAAGATCAAAATAGATAGAAATGCTACTTTATTATCAAAACCCTTAAAGTAGGGCAACACCATACATTCACTCGTTAAGGAAGGAGAGCACTCCACAAGCCATATGCATGTCCATACAATAATCCTTGACTCTATTCCTTGACATGGAGTCTCTAGCCTCTATATAGGGCTCATACATACAATACCATGGGTCATTACCATGGTTCCCTCATACCATCAACTAATACCATGGGCCCATTACATTATTATTAACTACTTGTGGTCCCTTACATGATATGGGTTAACCACCTTATTTACTACTATGGCCCATCCCATTATTACATTATTACCTTGGGTACCTCCCTTGGTACCCCATATTATCCCCCCTAGGTATATAACACGTGGTATAGTCTCGACAGGGGGTCGCTCAATATGAAGGTCGGTATTTCCGAGAGCAGATTTATCCTTGGAAGTTTTGGCTTCATCGTAATCATGTGACCGAGTGGCCACATGGACATTAGAACCCACCATGAAAACATTTGATAATTTCTCCCCTTCCTGGTTGCCCCCTACGGAGGTACCCAGATTTGAACTCGCGCCAACAAGCAATTGTTGCCCTTGGGGAAAAGGGTTGGTTAACATAGCTTGAGAACTAGAAGCCCCTTGCTGCCCTAACAAGCGTTGAGCATCCTGAATCTTTGGGCAGAGATGAGTTAAATGGTCTCCACTGCACAACTTGCATGGAAACTTGACTTTCTTTCTAGACTCATTTCTACCACCACCAGCATTATTGCCGGATTTATTTACGTCAGCCTTCCCATCCTGACCCTTTTTCTTACCTCGTCCTTTCTTTTTCCCATTGGAATTTTGATTTCCTTTGTGGTTATCATATTGGACGACATTAATCGAAGAGGGTTGGGAAGACGAAGGGTTAGACGATGTGACTTGGTTGTTAGGAGCAGTTTGCAAAGACAACTGTTGCAATTGGCTCAACAAGTTCACCGCATTTGTGTCTATCGATCCAACAATACCATCCATGTGGCGACCTAGCTTCGACTTGGCTATATCAACCTTAGACCCACGAGCATCTGGCAAGATTTTTTTTTGGATCCCAGACTGAGAGTAAATCAATTCTAATTGTTGGGCCCTAAAAATAGCTTGTTCCTCATAATAGACTCCGAACATGGAGACATCCTTAGAGATTTCAGGTTGTAAAGATTTCAAAAACCATTTGAGACGGTATTCCAAAGGGATTTCGGCTTTAATGAGCCTCTTTCTCCATCTCCATTCCTGAATATGATCAAAAATGTGAGTTTCCGTATCCTGACGAAAATTGGCCAGAAGTTTAGTTCCAGCATCATAACGGACGGGAAACTGGAAATGATTTAGGAAAATATTAGCTAAGTCAGCGAAAGATGTAAAGCTGCCCCTGGCAACTCTATATACCACTTGGCCGCATTACCGGTCAAGGTGCATTGAAAAAGTCTCAACCTAATCGAGTCATCAATAAGAGAGTTTGATGAGCACCACAAATGGAATGTGGTTACATGGTTGCCTGGGTCTTCACCACCCTTCCCTTAAAATTTTGGATTGTACGAAGGGAGTTTGGTTGGGACTGGAGGCTGGGCCGGATTGTATTTGATTGGATCGTTTGTTAATTTCGTGAGATCTGGCAAGTTCAAAGTTGCCAGAAAAGGAAGCCTAAGAGGACCTTGGGGATTCCACCCAGACTGGGCAAAGCTCCCAAAGTTCTAAAAAGATTGGCCTAGATTTTGGAAGGCACCAGGCTACCCAAAGTAACCAGCAGAACTAGCTGAACCAAAGGGCAAGCCTTGTGATCCAATGAAACTTGGAGTTTGACTAACTCCGGCTGTAAAACCTCCATAACCGGTGAAGCTTCCTCCTAAAGTATTATAAGGAGTTGATAGCCCCTGATAAGGGTTCCAATCACAAGCTAAGGGAGGAATACTTCGAAATGAACTAACTGTGGAGTACGGCCCATTCCTTTGTTGGCCGAAAAATAGATTCCCATTTCCCATGCCACTAACCACAGGGTTAGTCCAACCTTGAAAAGGATTGCTGCTTTGTCCTGTAGAATAAAAATGCATAGATCCTACTGTCGGGTTGGAATGCGGTATATGACCACTTCCAAAAGGAAAACCATGAAATGAATTCGATCCACCCATCATGGATGTGGAGGCACTAAACGAAACTGACGGAATACCCTGTGAATGGGTGCCAAATGGGAAAAATCCAGAACTAAAAGCATTGGCTTGGGAATTTCCACTTGTAGAAGGAATGGAGGTAGACCCAACTAAGGATGTGCTAGCAAAAGACCCAAACAAGGAAGCAGAGGGGATGGAAATAGTTCCTCCCCTTTGTACTGATGTTGGAGTCTGCATAGTTGTAGCACTTGTAGTAGAAGCCATGCTTCCCGTGGTGGTCATTGATGGTAAGTGCGTAATGTGACCTGGACTTGACGGTCTATGCGTCAGAGTCCCAACGTATCGTAATACTTCTGGATAGCTAGAAGGTAGAGGAGAATTTTGAGCCGCTAACGACTCTGGGAGTTCTTCTACCTCTATGTTATCTTCCATTTGAAAGAGAACTCGAGAAAGAACTGGAGTGTTACTCTCTTGTTCTGTGGAAGTTCCATGCCTATTTTGAACACTAATGCCCCCGAGAGTAGGATCAATCCTTGATGTGTCAGCTGCCACGGAAAGAAACCCACTGGCAGTATTACCTCTGCGCCTTCTAGGAGAAGGCTCTAAACTTGGTGGTGAAAGACCACGAAGTCTTCTAGACCGTCTAGGTGATCGGTTAGCCCCTTGGAATTTTTTATTAAGATCTAACTAAAGACTCAAAAAACTGAAAGTTAGGCCAACTATTAGCACAGAGCACACACTAAAAAGTCCCTGAAAGATATCAGTCAGTCAAACAAATTTCAAGTATTTCCGCACCGAGTGATGAGGGCCAGACACCAAAATACACGAAACTGAAGTAAAGGGCCTTCCGAAGATAGTCTGGGATAATGACGACCTAGTCCTATCAGCGAAGGTAACAGAGGAAGTTACGATGACCTCCTAACAATAGCCTGTGCTGGTGCAAGCCCCCAAGCTTCGCAAGGGTTCCCTCCAGTAGTACTGTTGAGAGTGATACAACGTCGACCTCAGGTGCCAAGGGATTCCCCTCCATAGCCACCTATGTAGATCCCTAGGAGTAGCAACTAAGGTTACCAACTCGTGTCAAAAGACAGGCGAAACAGTCTTGAGGTAAGATCCGACAAGTAGGAGAGGGGGTATCTCTCTTCCCTGTATTCAAAAACCCTCATGCTTAACTCCCAAATCCGGAGCTTTCCTGGTCTTCCTAACGCTATTGCATTTTCACTCACTATTCAAACTCCTATATTTGACAGTTTAAATGGCCTTGGAGAGTTTTCTCTCCACTTGCCTAATCCAAGGCCCCAAAATATCCTAAAACTTGTTGGTGTGTCTAACTTGACAAAAACGTTCTAGTATATTTTAATCAGCGCTTGTTTTTAAATGGGATATTTTTTAAGTCAAGGGGTAGGCGGAAATGAAACTAGTGGTGTTTTGATGCAAAAGAAATTAATAAAAACCAAACTATATGCAAATGCACTTGTTTTGTTTTTCGATGAAAGAAATCTCTACTAGGTTCAGAGGAACTTCAAAGAAAGTAACAAAATTTTCTTTTCTTTTTCTTTTACGCAAGCTTCACACTCACAAAAATTAACAAAACTATGGATGCCTAAAAAGATGCACAAATGTACCCTAATGCAATAAGTACATGCTGATGCAAAACTCAAAACTACTCTTAAATCAAGAAATGAAAGTAACTTGTTTATCAATTTTAATTTGCCACTTAAAATGTTTAGATAGAATATAAATTGCTAATGTTCATTTCGTCTAAACACTAAAAGCAAGTTTCAAGACAAACAAAAATTCACTTTCACTCAAAAAGGAAACTAAATCAAAACAAAGTTCAAGAAAGCAAAAACAAGTTTTCAAGAAGTTTTCTTCAAAAGCAAAACAAAAATGACTTTTCAAAAGTGCTCTCAACAAGACTGAAACTTTATGATCGAAGAATAGGCCACAAAACACTTTGTGAGTTGGCAACACAAAACATGTGATAACTCAACAAAAATGTGTTTCAAAATGCTCTTAACAATCAAAAAGTAGCAACAAGAGCTTGGCAAAAAACCAAAAGATTGAAAAGACAACTTTCCAAGAAAGTGTAAATCAACAACTTTCGGAAAGCAAGAAAAGCAGATGGTCACAAAAATATAGTTTTGACATGCAAACCAAAAAAGTCACCAAAACAAGATTTGACACAAACATTGAGATCAACCTTTCTGCCCTGACAAAACAGAGCAGCTAAGACTCCTACCAAGAAATCTTGTGTGCTTAACAAAAACGATGATGCTTGCAATAAAACCAATAAGACCAAAACTTTCCACAATTTAGAGAGAATTTGAAATCAGATACTTGCTGTAAAATTAAAGACTGACACAGAAAAGTAACTATTCAGGACTGAACCAAACCAATAGATAGACCTTCAGAAACAAAGAGATTTGAAAAATCTTGAAAATTATAAGATATACATGAATGTGTCAGTGCACAGCTGCATGTATACGCAAATAAGCTTAAGGAAACATGTGTATACGCAGGTTGGCTTAAGGAAACATGTGTATATACGCTTCTATAAACTAGAAAAACAGTGTATATAAAATATTTCAAGAAAAAACAAAAAACAGTGTGAAGAAACTGATCAAACTTACAATTCAAGTTCCTACAGGAATAGAATACACAGTAACAGCAAGAAAACAAACAGTTGAGCCCTTATTGGCTTGAACAAACCCAAACTAGGAACAACAATACTGTTGTCCCCAGTGGAGTCACCAATTTTGTTAAGGGATAAATTCCCCTAGGGTCTTGGGTTAATACCCTAGCAGATCAGAGGTTATCTATGCAGAGAAACACACATTCCATATAGCCATGATGCTAATATAAACAAATTGAACGAAATGAGGTGCACCTTGGGGTCCTTCGTTTGAGAAGATCCTACCAAGGTCCAAACCCTCTTGGAGTTCCTTTTGCTTCTTAAACCTGCAAAACAATCAATTCAAGAAAGTACATCAGTATATGGACTAAACATCATACATAAATCATCTTCGTAGTATATTGAAAGGTAGTTAGTTATGCAATTAAAACAACCATTCACATATGAATCATAACATGGATATCATAAACATGAAGAAGATTTATATCAGGAACGAGGACAATTGTTTCTTTTATTATAGATAACTAAAGTACAGAAAGGAATAATTTCACCTCAGTCGTCCTTTCATAGGCTCCAAGCGAAACCATCCTCCAGATTCGTCTAGTCTCAAGCCTTCAACAAAATCCTTCCATGACTTACTCCATGATATCTCAAGTAGTAGAAAGACATCATCACATAAGGAAACAAGGGTTTCCTGTAAATGGGGGAAGTGTAGGAGCAACAAGGATCTTCAAACCTGGTCAGGGAAATTATCAACAGCGTGATCTTTCTCTCGCTTCTCTCCTCCTTAGGCCTTCCCATTGAAGCCTTTTTATACTTCTCCCAAAGTAGTTTTTAGTTGGGAATTCATTGGGAATAGTTGGGCCACGGGCACTAATAGGTAATAAATAGGTGAAACTCATGATCTCTGCCCGAAATTAAGGAGATTTAATTTTTATAAGTGTTTTAAGACATACACGCAGGTTGGGTATACACAGACTCACGTACATATGCATTTTTCTCAGGACAATGTCGCGTATAGGGAATAAAACATTGTTTTTTAAATTTTGGACCAGGTCTGGAAGGAGGGGTTTCCCTAGGCGATGAGTGCAGCACCACAAACCTCAAGAGTGAGATTTGGAGCTATAACACATTCCATATTGTTTATGGAATGCATCCAAGAGGAGCATCTGAGTAAAGAAACTTGGGAAAAGATGAGATGAGAAGTACAAAGGGTGAAGATTTTGCTTCAGAAATGTAAGCAATACATGGACAAGTGAAACAACAACTATAGGATAGCAACATCAAGTACAAGACCAGAGAAGACATGAGAAGAAGAGAGGTGAACTTTGAAGTTGGAGATTTTGTTTTAGCACACCTTAGAAAGGAGAGGTTTCCAAAGAGGGAGTATAACAAATTGAAGTTCAAGAAAATTGGACCATGTAGAGTATTGAGGAAATTTTCTACAAATGCCTAGGAGATTAAGTTACCCCCTGATGTTGGAATATCACCAATTTTTGATGTTCCAGAACTGTACAAGTGTGAAGGTGAAACTGTAGATGATACAACACAAGATCAAGAGACGCAAGAGATTGACTGGGTAACACAGTTACCCACAGCAAAGTAATTGCAGCCAGAAAGAATTCTGGACAAGAAGGTGTTTAAGAAAACAAGGGGATGACAGTACTTTCAGTATTTGGTAAAATGGAAGGATCAGCCAACTACCGAAGCTACTTGGGTTACATAAAACATGCTATAGAAATTGGGTAGTTCAGTAGATGAGCTCATGGACAGGAGCCCATGAATAATTTTGTCCTCAGGAGTCTGATGCAAGAGCATCTGACATGGAGGGAAAAATCTTCAAACTTATTCCAAAAATCCAAAAAAATCTACAAGCAAAGGAGTGGGGTCCTTTAGCCATCAATTTCCATGCTTTTCTAGTTTAGGATAGGGATAGAATTAAGAATAAGATCATGATTGTAATAATTGTTGGATGGATAAGCTGTAGTGGAGGTTCTCAAGGGGATGTCTCGTAGAACTGTTAAATCATAATAAATAAGTTTCTGTTTTAGAAACTGGTTGCTAAAATGAACCAGTAGATATGTATTGGCATGCTTTTGTAAAGGGATAAGGACTGAGTGAGCTTTATCTATTATTTTATAAAGGAAAGAACGGGACACCTCTGTGGGTGGGTTGGCCCGGAGACATTTTAATATTGAAAAAAACTCTGTCTGTGCATTGGAATTTATGGTTCTCTGTTATCTGGTAATCGTATGCATGTATCAGTTTCAGTTCTTTTCTTCTGAGTTTTATATCAAAGATTTGGCCTTAATTTTCCAATGAACGCAGCGATTAAAGATTTTAGACTGTGTTTCCTTCATATCGGCGAGCCCTGGGTCTTTTTATTTCCTTTGCAGAGTTCCGCAGGCAAAACTCTGTTTTACACAGAGAAATCGTGAAAACACTTAGCCAGAGCAGAGTTTCAAACTTGAAATCTTATCACATCTAGCTTATACCCTCATCGGACCCAAAACCTTTATCACATTGCTGAGTTGGAGCAGGAAAGGAAAACCCGTTGGAACACCGAAATCTGATAGCGCGACACTACCAAATCCGAAATATTATAGAGAGGCTTGATAGCATATCGGGTCTGTAAGTTTATCGCATCACTAGATCGGAGTGAGATGAGTCAAGCCTTTAAAATATTGGAGTCACTGATTGTGATCTCTGATAACACTATGTGTTATTGCATCAGAGGAAGGAGCGTTGGAAGGGCCGACAGTTAACCACCGATAGTGTTAATTGTGTATAACGCATTTTGTTGAAATCTTGCGCCGATAGTGTAATTCTTTTGAATTCACACTATAGTGGTTTTAAAACATCTATAGTTGTAGAAATTTTGAATAATATAACACTTATTCACAGAGATTATCCTGATTATACACTATTTGTAGAATGCATGCATAATACATAACCTCCTCTACCATTGATCATCAATTTTTCAGAATCAGAAACAATCGCATGTGCACATTGAAACATCAATCACACATATCAACACAGTATGTACCCACATACAGCTGAAAACCCCCAACTATCTATATATTATATTGACTTAGAACATGTAACATTACATAGTAGAATACTCCTTGCAAGTACTCAATACTATCTCCACCTGCTACACAGAAACTAGCTCATATCTGAATCAATCACAGGTTCAAATCTCCTCCGCTGCTTGCCTGCCTCTACTATGCAATCCTACATGAGAATAGATGAGAATAGAATGTGATCCAAACTCATTTTCCCTTGGTTTGTACTGCGCAATCCTCATTGGAAATCTCAATCAATGATTGTGCAAATCTCATGCACAACTATAGTCACAACTGACAGCTGTCTTGCCCTTTCACTTACCTCTAACACTTGTCTCCACTGAATTGTCCATGCACTGAGTTAACTGATGTATTCTTTAGTTGATTTATGAGTTAATAATTAGTGAATTAATTAATAATTAATTCACACCACTCATCACTAGTGTCTTTGTCAGTTAGACTAAATACAACTAGTTCAACTAAGTCAAACTAAACACAACTCCATCAACTCCTCAATCAACTCCACCAAACTCAATCACTTGAGTTCTAACTGAAGTCCATCATGCAATAGCTCAATTAACCCATAGGAAAATTGTATTTCATTCTGGCAGTTGCATGTGCCACATCCGTAGCTCGAACTGAAGTGTTGCAAGAGGATAAGATAATGTTTATAGTCCAAATATTATCAAGAGCTAATAATATTCGACTTTTCTATTTTTGACTGGCAGTCTAAAACTAAACTCTGCCCATATGTCTAAAAATAGAAGTCCATCTATTTTTACCAACATGACCAATCATCCATAAATAGCATCCTTCAACTCATAGACCGTGATCCAGATGTCTAAAAATAGACATAGTCTAAAAATAGACTTTGCGCCAAAAATAGCCTGCGAGCTCACTTAGTGAAGGCGACTTCTTTTCACTAAGCTCCATCATCTTGTTGCATTTTCAACACTCCCTCTCAACGAGATATGGATTATCTTCAACCCCTATCCTGCCTCTATGGTATTCGAGTTTGCTCCTGGTGAGTGCCTTTGTTAAGATATCAGCATCCTGATCCTCCGTGGGAATGTATGAAAGTAACATGATTCTCCGCTGCACACAATATCTGATATGATGGTACCTGATGTCGATGTGCTTGGATCTATCATGAAATACTAGATTAGCCAAGAGTTTAATGCACCTCTAGTTATCACAATAAATGACAGTGGGTTCCAAGTGTGACCCGAACAATCCAACTAGGATCTTCCTCATCCATATAGCCTCGCATGTAGCCAAACATGCTGCCATATACTCGGCCTCTGCTGAACTGAGTGCCATGGATCTCTGCTTCCTACTATACCAAGAAACTGTTGTCGACCCGATACTGAAGATCTCTCCAGATGTGCTCTTTCTGTCCGTTGGGCTCCCTACCCAATCTGCATCGTGAAGCCACATAGCTTCACCTCATCCTCCTGTCTGTACCACAATCCATATCCCGATGTGCCTCTGAGATAACACAATACATTCTTGCCTGCCTTCCAGAAGAGCTTGGTTGGCTTAACCATAGCTTGTGAAAGCTGGTTAACAGCATAGCATATATCGGGTCGTGTATTGACCAGATACATAAGCGACCCCACCAACTGTCGATAAACAGTGGCATCCACTACCTCCTCTGAAGTAGTATCCTCCTTCCTCCAACCTCCAGGAAGAGGAGTATCAACAGGCTTGCAGCCATGCATGTTGAACTTCTCCAGTATCTCCCGAGCATACTTACCCTGAGAAACAAATAGTCCATCACTGCGCTGCCAAATTTCCAATCCCGGGAAATAATGAAGGAGGCCCGAGTCCTTCATCTCAAACTCTCTAGCAAGATCCTCCTTGCATGAAAGTATCAACAGCTCATCTCCTGTCAAAATCAAATCATCTACATAAAGTACAATGATCAACAACTTACCCTCCACCACAATCTGGTATAGGTTAGGTCTGCCTCACTCTTGGAGAATCCAAGCCCGGTGAAATAACTGTCTATCCGTGTGTACTAAGCACGAGGTGCTTGTTTCAACCCATACACCGCTCTCTTGAGCCTACACACATGCGACTCGTTGCTGAAGATCTCGAAACCTTCGGGCTGCTCTATGTACACCTCATCCTCAATGAATCCATTAAGGAACGTAGTCTTCACATCCATCTAATGGATGTGCCACCCCATCTGCGCTAAGAGAGCAAGAATCATCCGTATGGAAGAATACCTTGCGACAGGTGCAAAGGTCTCCTCATAATCGATCCCCTCTATCTGTGAGAAGCCTCGGGCAATAAATCTTGCCTTGTGCTTCTCCACACTCCCGTCAGCTACCTGCTTCACTTTGTAGATCCATCTTGAACCCACCACTGATTTCCCCTCCGGTCTTGGGACAATCTCCCATGCACTATTTCTGACAATCGAATCATACTCTTCCACCATGGCATCAACCCATGCGGGATCCTCCACAGCTTCCTGGAAAGAGGATGGCTCAGTCATGACACATTTGCTCACTAGAGCCATGTATCCAGTGTATCGATCAGGTGACTGTCTCTGTCTATGTTGTGCTGTAGGTCATCCTACAACCTTCTTTGCATCTTGAGCCAGTCACTCAGCTTCTATAGTGCGCTTTCGCCCTCTGATGGTTGGCGCTGCATGAGTGGTCTCTTCCACTCCATGAACTTCATCTTGTGGCTGATCCACATCCTGAAGCTCATCCTTAGGAACTAATATCTCCTCATCTGCATGAAAGTGTGGCTCCCTCTCAAGCAAACACTTCATGGCTCTCTCCTCCTGAAATTTGATATCCCGTCACACAACAGTCTTGCGACTGTCTGGAAAATATACACGATAGTTGTGGGGCATATCAGTGTACCCCACAAATATCCCAACCTCTGCGGTCAACTCCAGCTTCTTCCTGACATCCTTCGTCACATGCATGTAAATAGGAGAACCAAAAATCCTCAAATGGGAAATATGAGGCCTCTTACCAGAATTAGCCTCCTCAGGTGTACTCATGCCAAGTATCTTGTGAGGACAACGATTGTGCACATATACTGCACTACTGCATGCCTCCGCCCACAAGTGAAGGGGTAGGCCCTCATCATGCAACATCACCTATGCAGCACCCACGATCGTTATGTTCTTCCGCTCAGTAACCTCGTTCTACTGTGGGTTATGGGGAGCTATGAGCTCTCTTCGAATCCCTTCTGCGCTACAGAAGTCCTTGAACTCACCAGAGATGAATTCACCACCATTGTCACTCTTAGGAGCCTTCACCTTCTTCCCCAATTCCTTATTGACCAGTGCTTTGAACTCACAGAGCTTTGAGTATGTCTCGCTCTTCTTCTGCATGAAGAAGATCCAACACTTTCGAGAGAAATCATCAACAAAGATCACATAGTACTTGTGCTTTGCTGTCGAAGCTACTGAGAAAGGTCCACACAAGTTTGTGTGAATTATCTTAAGGATCGTCGTGGCGTGATTATCCTTCTCATGAAAGGTTTCTTTCACAAATTTTCCCAAAGTACACCCCTTGCACTGATCTGACTGCGCAAGAGTGCCTTTAGGAAGCCCAGTAGAAATCTGCTACAGTATCTTCAAAGATCCATGGTGAAGGTGGCCCAATCTCCGGTGCCACAACTCGCCATCATCCCAGCTCACCACTCCTACCTTGCATGCCATTACTGCGCAGCCATCTACATGCAACTAATAAAGGTTCTTGACTTGAACCCCTATCTTCCGAGTTTCTCCAGTTGTCTTACTGCGCAGGAAATCCTTTCCCTCGCTGAAAACAACATCATATCCCTTGTCTTCTATCATCGCCACAGAGATAAGATTCTTCTTCAATCCTGGAACATGCATCACTTCCTTCAATACGAAGGGTTTACCAGACTCCCTCTCAAAGGAAATGGTACCGATACCGGTCACACTGTATCTACCATCATTGCCCATCTCGATGTGCACTCCAAGATCTTTCTCATCCAGATCAGAAAACAAATCTCGATCTCCTATCATGTGAAAAGATGCACCACTGTCCAAGAACCATACCGATCCCATCACACTTGATACCAAGCATGCGATCAGTGAAAAATCCAGCTCAAACTGCAAGGCTAAGGCCTCTCCCACTGCAGATCCAGCAGCTTGCTTATTTTTCTTCTTCTGCGGACAATTTGTGGCATAATGTCCGTGCTGGTGACAGTGAAAGCACTTCACCTTGGACATGTCCTGCTTCTTTCCTTTCGCACCGGAATGAGAAGCTTTCTTGTTCTTCCCCTTCTTTGCTTTGGCAACCAAAGCGCAATTTTCTTCATCAGATGCCTTTGATGAAGATCCATCCCTGGTATTCCACCTGATCTCCTCTTGCAGAAGATCAGACCAAAGTCTCTCCCATCCTGGCAATTTCTCCTGACCATTGACAGAGTCCTGATAGGAATGCCAACTCTTCGGAAGTCCAAGGAGAGCCAAGCTCACAAGTCCTCATCATCGACAGTCACCCCCACACTTCCCAGCTCATCTCAGCATTGGGTGAACTTCGTGAGATACTTGGGCATACTGTCTCCTTTCTCACACTTAATGTTTCTGAGTTTATCCTTGGGTGCCAACATCCTCTGGTCGCTCTTGCTTTGGAATAAATCTGTCAATGCTTTCCACGTCAAGTATGGAGAAGCCTTTCCATGCAGGCTGGATACAATGTGATCCTTCATGCCCTCCAACAGAATCCTTCGACACTTTGATGTCTTCTTTTACCAAGCCTCAACTTGAGCAGCATCAGTAGGCTTTGGGACTTCAACATCTATGAACTCCTTCAACCCATTATCATCTAACACCGCCTCCATCCTGTCTTTCCATGCAATATAATTCAAGCTGCCTTCAAGGGTGTACTCCAATCACAACCGTTGAAAGACATTTCAACTTCGACACCAAGAAAACACTGCTGCAAATTCGAATTCCACCAGCTCAAAACTCAACTGCTTCTGATCTAAAATTCCTGAGAAAAAAGTATTTCTTGTACAAAGATTGACTATATGGGCATTCACCGGATATCTCACCTTCCAAAAGAAGGATGAATCTAGAGGCTACCTGGCCCGATTACAGACTCTACTTGAAGAAATAAAATGTAATCACTTTCTGAATAATATATCTGATGATCAACTTCGCTCCGATACCATGTAGAAATTTTGAATAATATAACACTTATTCACAGAGATTATCCTAATTATACACTATTTTCGGAATGCATGCATAATACATAACCTCCTCTACCATTGATCATCAATTTTGCGGAATCAAAAACAATCGCATGCGCACATTGAAACATCAATCGCACATATCAACACAGTATGTACCTGGGGAAAGCATACAACTGAAAAACCCCAACTATCTGTATATTATATTGATTGAGAACATGTAAGAATACATAGTACAATAATCCTCACAAGTACTCAATACTATCTCCACCTGCTACACACAAACTAGCTCAGATCTGAATCAATCACAGGTTCAAATCTCCTCTGATGCTTGCCTGCCTCTACTGCACAATCCTGCATGAGAATAGCTGAGAATAGAATGTGATCTAAACTCATTTTCCCTTGGTTTGTACTGCGCAATCCTCATTGGCAATCTCAATCAATGATTGTGCAAATATCATGCACAACTATAGTCACAACTGACAGTTATCTTGCCCTTCCACTTACCTCTAACACTTGTCTCCACTAAACTATCCATGCACTGAGTTAACTGATGTATTATTTAGTTGATTTATGAGTTAATAATTAGTGAATTAATTAATAATTAATTCACACCACTCATCACTAGTGTCTTTTTCAGTTAGACTAAATACAACTAGTTCAACTAATTCAAACTGGACACAACTCCATCAACTCCTCAATCAACTCCACCAAACTCAATCACTTGAGTTCTAACTGAATTCCATCATGCAATAGCTCAACTAACCCATAGGAAAATCATATTTCCTTCTGGCAGTTGCGTGTGCCACATCCGTAGCTCGAACTGAAGTGCCGCAAGAGGATAAGATAATGTTTATAGTCCAAATATTATTAAGAGCTAATAATATTCGAATTTTCTATTTTTGACTGGCAGTCTAAAGATAGACTTCGCCCATATGTCTAAAAATAGAAGTCCATCTATTTTTTGTAGGAATTTACAGGGTAGGTTCCTCAGAAAGAACACCAAAAGGACACTGCTCACAACCAGATCTCAAATCAATACACCAGTATTTTTGACGTGGTTAAAACCCTCAAAGTGCAAGGAGGGAAACAGTCCACGGCTTGTCCCAACGTGGGTACTACAGGCAATTTATTAATCAAAGAATGAAAATTTACATAAGCTTCTCTCATGCACGGATTACCCGAACAATGACCCTCCATGCGCTTTAAATAGAACTCATGGACCAATCGGGTGTCAAGCCACGGATCAAGTGTCGGTAATACCGAGGTGAGAGTGAACCGTCGGATCACTACATATCGTGACCGTCGGATTGTAAGTTACAAAATGTACAACGGTAAAGAAACACACTTTACCTAACTCTAACCTAACTCTATACTAGACCAAGTTGAACTTAACTATATCCTATGTGTCGGAATATCCTAACATCCCCCCTTAAGAACAACTTGGGATAGGATTGAAGGATTTACAAATATGACACAATAGGAGAAGGAAGGAGGCACTAGAGCCTATCCCCCCTTAGTGACAACTTCCTGAACTCCAAGCATATA
Organism: Pinus tabuliformis; assembly: GCA_031772625.1. Taxonomy (NCBI): domain Eukaryota; kingdom Viridiplantae; phylum Streptophyta; class Pinopsida; order Pinales; family Pinaceae; genus Pinus; species Pinus tabuliformis. Next base: position 116,150,405 of record CM062808.1, on the reverse strand, counting down.
TCGAAGTTTAGTGAACTTCGCCTCTGTGAGAGCCTTTGTGAAGATGTCTGCAACCTGATCATCTGTTGGACAATATTGCACTTCAAGAACATGGTCATGAATGAGCTTTCTGATGAAGTGCATGTGTAGTTCAATGTGTTTGTTGCGCTGATGCTGGACTGGATCTTTGCATAGCTGAATGGCACTTTGATTATCACACCAAAGTGTGGTTGGATGCTGCTGCTCAAAGCCAAACTCTGATAGGATCTGACGAAGCCACAAGGCTTCCTTACTAGCTTCCACGGCACCACGATACTCTGCTTCTGCTGACGAAAGAGAAATGGCAGCCTGTTTCTTACAAGCCCATGTAATAGGTCCTGAACCAAGAGTGAAGACATAACCGGCAGTAGACTTCCGATCATCAGGGTCACCAGCCCAATCAGAATCAGTGAAACCAACTAACAGAGGAGCTGCTTTGGCACTGTAATGAATCCCAAACTGTACTGTACCTCGAACATAACGAAGTATTCTTTTAGCTGCTTTCCAATGACTTTCACGGGGGTTTTGCATAAAACGAGCAACAAGGCCAACAACAAAGGAAAGATCAGGACGAGTATGGGTTAAATACAAGAGTTTTCTAACAAGTTGACGGTATAAGGTAGCATCAACTTCAGGAGAAGTACAAGAGACTGAAAGTTTGACTCCAGACTGAAAGGGAGAAGGGGCTGGCTTACAGTCTTCCATGTGAAAATGACGAAGAATATCACAAGCATACTTGGACTGGGAAAGGAAAATACCCTCTTGGGATTGCAAGACTTGAAGACCGAGAAAATAGTGTAAGTGTCCTAAGTCTGTCATTTCAAATTTCTTTTTAAGGCTGGACTTCACATGGTTTATAAGGTTGGGATCACTACCAGTAAGAATAAGATCATCAACATAAAGAACAAGGATGATAAGAGAGTTGCCCACTTTCTTGGTGTAGACAGTATTGTCAGAATGACACCTAGAAAAGCCAGATTCTAAAAGAAAGCTATCCATTTTGGCATACCAAGCCCGAGGAGCTTGCTTGAGGCCATAAAGGGATTTCTTAAGTCGACAAACAAGGCTGGAGTCTGTTTGTATGAAGCCAATGGGTTGTTCCATATAGATTTCTTCCTGCAAGTCCCCATGCAAGAAGGCAGATTTAACATCCATCTGATGGACTTCCCATTTTAAAGAGGCAGCAAGGGAAAGAACAAGGCGGATAGAGTTCATTTTGGCAACAGGGGAGAAGGTTTCAGTGTAGTCAATGCCTTCAACCTGTGAAAAGCCCTTAGCAACGAGACGAGCTTTATGTTTATCAACTTTCCCATCTGGTCCATACTTGGTTCTGTAAACCCATTTACATCTAACAAGTTTGCGTCCCTTTGGTAGAGGAACAAGATCCCATGTATCATTTGTCATCAATGAATGATATTCTTCATTCATAGCTGCTTCCCAATGTGGATGGCCTGAAGCTTCTGCAAAAGTGTCAGGATCATGATTTACTGGAGCTTGAGCCAGTAAAGAAGAGGCTCTTTCAAACTGAGAACGTGTACGTCGCTGATCTGTAGGATCACCGGCAAGATCACCTGCTGCATCCCGAGTAGCACGGACCCATCTTGGAAGTTGAGGATCCTGAGAAGGTGGGGGAGGATTATCATCCTCGCTTTCATCATCTGAAGAAGAAATGTTTTCAAAAGTAGAAGAGATAGGAAGAGGTGGCACATCCGCCGGACTAGGCTCGCAGGCCGATTTATTTTCATCAAATTTTACATCTCTTCTAATGATAACATTTTTGGACTTAAATGGAATAAGTCTATAACCTTTTACATCTTCAGAATATCCAACAAAAGTACATTTCTCACTCTTAGGTTCTAAAGCTTTATGCTTTTCATCTGGAATATGGGCCCATGCTTCACTTCCAAACACACGAAAGTGACTTACATCTGGTTTAATGGAACTCCAAGCTTCTTCTGGAGTGATATTCTCTAGAACCTTAGTAGGAGTGCGATTGATTATATAATTTGCACAATTAATTGCTTCGGCCCAAAAACTAAGACTGAGTCCTTTAGATTGCAGCATACAATTAGCCATTTCCTTTAAGGTGCGATTTTTCCTTTCAGCTACACCATTTTGTTGTGGAGTGTATGGAACAGTATGTTGCATTTGAATTCCATTTTCGGTGCAAAAGTTGATGAATGTGTTTTTAACATATTCTCCACCATTATCAGTTCTTAGCTTAAGAATTTGATGTCCAGATTGTTTTTCAACAAAGGCTTTGAAGGCCAAAAAGGTGTTAAATACTTCGCTCTTGAGTTTTAAGAAGTATACCCAAGTGCGTCTGGAGAAATCATCAATGAAAGTTAAGAAGTACTTGCAGCCAGAGAATGAAGCAACAGGAAGAGGACCACATAAATCACTGTGCACAAGCTGTAAAGGGGCTGAGGCGTGCCAAGAGGCACGTTTGTCAAAACTGTCCCGATGATGTTTTCCGAGTACACATCCGGAACAAACACCATCTCTGCAAGATACCATAGGAAGACCTGTCACCATATTTTTTTTACATAGATGCTGAAGGGAGCGATAGTTTAAGTGACCAAATCGCTCATGCCAAAGTTTGCTCACTTCATCATTATGAGCAACAAATACTGAGGGAAGATTTGATGACCCAAAGTTGTGAAACTTATACAACCTTTTGGAATCATCAGCAAGACCAGTAGCTAGAATCTGTTTAGGATCTTTTAGATCCTTGATTACAACATCATGAGGTGAAAATTCAACAATTTTACCTTCACCTGAATGAGTTATCTGATAGACAGATAGAAGGTTGCAGGATAAGGTTGGAACACATAATACATCATTAAACTGACCATTGTCTAGATGAACAGTTCCAGTCCCTACAACATTAAGAGATCTATCATCACCAACATATATATTTTTGGTGTTACAATCATTTAAAGAAGAAAACATGGCTTGGTTTTTGGCCATGTGACAAGAGGCTCCAGAATCAATGAGCCACTCATGAGAATGAGAAGAAGAAGAAGATACATTTAATGCATAACCAGACTGAGATGATTGACAATGACATGCAGAAAGTGCCATTCCGGAAGTTGAAGTTGAAGTAGGCTCCACATGGATGTTATGTTTCTTCATTGCGGCTTCCAAGGCTTCCATCTTCTTAAAGCATTTAGATTCTAAGTGGCCATCTCGATTACAAAAGTTACAATGTCTATCAGTCTTCTTCCATTTGTTTTTATTGGTCTTATCATTTTGCTGAAATGATCTTTCATTTTGAGGCTGAGATGGTTTAGGACCATTCTTTTGAGGATATGACTTCTTAGGATTCTTTGAATTTGGTTGCTGCTGGGCGGCTAACGCTTTCGTGGAAGAGTTTCCAAGATTAAGAAGACCAAGGTGTAAGAGTTTTTCTTGTTCTCTTATTAAGGAATCACAAAAGGAGTCAAAGGAAGGGGCCTTGTAGTCTTTTCCTTGACAAATGAAAGCTTCCCTTGTAGAATGGAAAGTGGAAACAAATACAGAGTAGGCTGGTCCCAACTTAGTAAGGATGGAATAAATAAGGTTACCATCTTCTTTCTTAACTTTAACACCTTCCAAGAGATATCTAAGGGTCTTGAATTTGGACAAGAAATCTTCAATGCAAGAAAAATTATTAGGATCCAAAGTAAGCAGCTCATTTTCAAGTTGATGGGCTCTAATTTCATTTTTAATCCCAAAAACTTTAGCGAGTTTTTCTAATGCTTCATGAGGAGTCTCAAGTTCTGCAATGTGGAATCTAAGATCAGGAGAAATAGACATCCCTATCAAACCACGTGCTTGATCTTGTCTATTTTCCCATTTTGCAGCCTTGTCTTCATCTTTTGGTTTCTTCTCTTGGTCTGTGGCTATTCTGAAGAGACCTTTACTTCTAAGTAAATCTTCCATGTAGGCTACCCATTGGAAGTAGTTAGTGCTGTCAAGAATGACTTGGCATGGACTTTCCATTTAAAAAAAAACTGAAGCTGAAGATGCTGAAAGTAAGTGTTCCAATGGATAGATCTCGAAAAAATAGGCGGTTTTAAAAAAAACGGCTCTGAAAAAGGCTTCCGGATGAAGAAGTTATGGCTTTTTGAAAAAAAATTGTTGACGTTGCCGGCAAAGTGCGCGAATGTGCGGGAATGAAAAAAATCCGCCCCCACAAAATGGAGACTTGAACCCAAGACCTCTACTCTCTTAAAATAGCTTTGAACCAATTGATCTATACAAAAAATTTGAGAGAGAGAGAGAGAGAGAGAGAGAGAGAGAGGGGGGGGGGCTTGGTTTGCGTGCTTGCCTTGAGAAAGCTCTTTTCCCTACAAAACACAAAACACAAAACCCAACACGAATATGCAAAGAAAAACGAACCTTGCGGCTCGAAGTTAGCTTTAGCCAAAAAACTAGAAATTTTTTAAAAAAAATCTCAAAGTTAGCTTTAGCCGAAAAACTAAATATTTTTCTCAATGTTTCTGATTTTCCGAGATCACACTAAGGTGCAGGGAAAAGAGCATACGCATGAGAAAAATCCTTCCTTTCTGTTTCTGATTTGCCCAGATCGCACAGAGTCGCAGGGCAAAGAGCATACGCAGAAATGAAAGGTATAGATCCGGTTAAAAAAAAAGGCTAAATAAACTGAGACCGAAATAAGCAGAGAGAAAATAACAGTAAACTGCAAAAAAAACACTGTATACCTCCCGATCTGAAAAATGACGCAGCTAGGGCTACCGGAAACCTTTTCGCGTGAAACGAAAGGGGTTCCTCACTGGAACAGATGCTCCGAATGCAACAGAGCAGTCCTCTCGGCCCGAAAGCAGTCAGAAATAGCAGATCTAGGAAATGACAGCCGCATGCAGTTCTACCGGCTTCAGATTTGGATCACCAATGGACACGGCCCTCAAATAGCTCTGATACCATGTAGGAATTTACAGGGTAGGTTCCTCAGAAAGAACACCAAAAGGACACCGCTCACAACCAGATCTCAAATCAATACACCAGTATTTTTGACGTGGTTAAAACCCTCAAAGTGCAAGGAGGGAAATAGTCCACGGCCTGTCCCAACGTGGGTACTACAGGCAATTTATTAATCAAAGAATGAAAATTTACATAAGCTTCTCTCATGCACGGATTACCCGAACAATGACCCTCCATGCGCTTTAAATAGAACTCATGGACCAATCGGGTGTCAAGACACGGGTCAAGTGTCGGTAATACCGAGGTGAGAGTGAACCATCGGATCACTACATATCGTGACCGTCGGATTGTAAGTTACAAAATGTACAACGGTAAAGAAACACACTTTACCTAACTCTAACCTAACTCTATACTAGACCAAGTTGAACTTAACTATATCCTATGTGTCGGAATATCCTAACATTTTTACCAACATGACCAATCATCCATAAATAGCATCCTGCAACTCATAGACCATGATCCATATGTCTAAAAATAGACATAGTCTAAAAATAGACTTTGTGCCAAAAATAGCCTGCGGGCTCACTTAGTGAAGGCGACTTCTTTTCACTAAGCTCCATCATCATGTTGCATTTTCAACAATAGTGTCATTCCGTTCCTTTGGAACAAAAGCCCCGTCGACTATGTACCTTGCGTTTAAAATGCCTTTTCCATGTTTTAAAGCAACAATAGTCTATTTTTATAATTCCTATGGGATTATAGTTCTAGTAGAGGAAAATAGGCTTATGGTATGAATTGTGTTCGATAACAAGGTTTGGGGTGACCAAAAGGAAAAACTCATGAATCATTCAATCTTACAATAGATTACTGATACACCAGTTGAATCAGAAGGAGAAATTCAGCCAGAGTTAGAAGAAATTATATCAGGTTTCAGTCGTTTGTCCATATCGCCTGCATCCAGGCCACCAAAACATCATGCTGTGAAGTGGAACTATGATGGGGGAGGATAAATGCAAGCGGTCTGCAGAAGGTGAATGGGTCTGCAAAGCACCAGAAAAAGAGACTAGGTTTGATCTGGAGCATGCAAAAGAAACATTTATGGAAGAAAAGAAAAGCTTTGTTGAGGCCTCTACCTTAGGAAGTCAGGAGAAACCAGCTGAAGAAATGGACCCATCCATGATTACCACATTCTTCGAGACCTGCATGAAACTGCTCCGTGACAATAAGGTTATGAAGGGCCTGCAAGAACTGATCAATTGGCGTGCTGGTAAGGATGGTGCTACTGGTGAACCACGCGTGGTCAAGAAGCTTGGCAAGCACAAGGCAAGGACCAAGAGTGAAAGGAGACTCACTACAGAGATAGGGGAATACGAGATGGACCAAGTTATCCTGGATCTGGGGTCCGATGTGAATGTTTTTTCGAAACAGACTTGGGAAAGAATGGGGAGACTTGTGCTCCAGTGATCTCTGATCTAGTTAAGAATGGCGAATCAACAGAAAATTATCCCAATGGGGAGGCTGCAAGGGGTAACAATTGACATCGAGGGCGTGAGCACATTGGCAGATTTTTAGGTAATAAAGATTTTGGATTATAGAAATCCCTACCCTACACTCCTTGGAATTGATTGGGCCACTGACATGAATGGGGTAATCAACCTGAAGAATTGAAAGATGATATTTGAAAAGAATTTGCTCCACGTAGTTCTACAGTTGGATCCTGCAGAGGGACCGTGCTATATAGAACCAGTCTGAGATTATGAAAGTGATGACGATCTATACCAGATTTACAAGATAACGACGCGAGACCAAGATTGGGTAAATCCGACAATGGACGAACATATTGCATGGGACTACGAGAGCTCCTACACATCATATTCGGACGAATAATTAGAGCACTAGCAGAACTGACTGCATGAAGTATCTACGTTGCATTGAAATATGATGACTAAGTCATTACGCTGCATGTCATCCTAAGTTAGGGATCTACCTCACTATGATGGGCTAACTGATGTTGATTTCTCTTTGAATGCATTTGAGAGAGAAGTGTCGAAGAAACATCGCTTCTAGGCCTTATACTGGGTACTGCGCGCTACACCTGCAAGATGGTGGGGTACGCATAAGGATAATTTTGGTGATTGGCACGAATATAGGAGGATGATGAGAATACGTTTTGGGCAGCCAAAAGTGCGGATAACAAATAAGTATGATGGAAGGGATGATCCACGTGATCACCTGGTGTGATAAAGGAAAGTGTTCTGTCTACGAATAGAGGCAACCCCTCTAGCCCTAGAGTGGGTCTAGTCACAACAAATACAAAACAACAATCAATTTCCTTAAATAGTCATCATTGGAGGCCTACCTCAAACCGGTGGTTGATGAAGTTTCTGTTGCGCTACTCTAGCTTTCGTTTCCTTCTCCTCAATGAGCAATCAACCTGAAACACCACAAGAAAACAACAGATCACATAACTGAGAACAATAATGATCTATTTACTTGTAAATTCAAGGAGTCACAAGCTATCAAGTAGATTATACACAAGATATAGGAAATCGGCATTGCTTGTATTAAAAATGAAACAAGAACAAACTTACAACCATGCCTTGACGTTGCAAGTCTTCTCGAAGGGTCTAGTCAGTATGTTCCTTCAAGCATTCACTCTTAAGAATGGGTCCGCCAATAGGACAATAACTCTCTCTCTCTATCAAGCCCTCATGCAAAGCTAAGATACTCCACAACCTCTTATCAAACTATTAGCAATCCCACACTTGCCACACTCACACCAAAGCTATCTACTTAGTCTCAAACCAAACTCAAAAGAACTAGCAAGCACTAATTCCAACACTAAATAACTAGCAAATCATAGCAATGGCGAGTGATTTTATAGGAGGAGTCTCTATGAGATGAGGGAGAGGGAGCTTATCCTTAGGGGAGGTTGCACAAGAGGTAGAACCACCATCCTAGAGGAGCAAAGGCGACCCAAATTGACCCAACAACCAGCTCTAGAAATACCCAGAAGGCCGACCGTTTGAAAAAATTCACCAAATGTAGATCGTTGCATGTCGTGAACTAAGGCTCAGCAACGACATTACAAGGAGGCAATGCATTCAGGCCAATCATCGCAATAAATAACTGGGAGCCTTGCGGCAAGCCCTAAAATCCGACCATCGCTGGAAACATTTTTACATCGGCGACGGTGTCACGACGAGGCTGTTCATGACAAGGGATCATCACACATTTTGATGGCTTATTAGCGACGATGCAGAAACTTAAGAAAAAAGGGCTAGCCTTAATCATCAAAGAGAAATTTTTAATCTTTTGCATAAGTGGGAAGATATGGACATGTGTATTTGATACATGACACAGCAGAGGGACTGAGATGAGGACATTGACAAATTACTGTGTAGCAGATGCCCCCTAAAGCATGAAGCCCAAGAGAGTGGGAGAGGTGAAATTCTTTACGAAACAATGACCGAACTGGGACACCACCTTGAAAAACCTACAGGCGCAAGTACAACTGATTTCTCTGATAGTGAAATACATGTAGTCTAGGCATGGGCGCAGCCATCCAAAAAGACATATGAAACTTGGTATGTGGTATGGACGCAGCCACCTAGTTGATAAGACCATATATAATGATAAAGGTATGGTCACAACCATCCATGAGGACTCTAATATGGTTGCAGCCATCCCATCATAATCATGTATGTAATCACGAACCAATCACGCAGCCTAAACATATGTAATCTTAGTCTGGGGTCTTGAAACCTAACTGATCTTAGTACAAACTCTAGCATGCGAAAAAATGTGTTGAATTCGAGCATGATAGAAAGTGGCTTGATTACCGGTCAATAATGAAAACCATTAACAAGTGCGAGAGAATCCACCAATAATGCCAATGGCTCTCAAGGTACTGCAAATACAATCCACTAAGTGTGAAAAATGGGCTGAAGTCGAACACTCGTGGAATCAGCCAATCGAAGACCAATGATGAAAGTCTGTCGTCGGGAATGAAGAACTTGCCATTGAGGCATGCAAGCTCCAAGGTACTGAAAGGGATCTCTAAATCAACCTCCTGGATAATGAGCTGATGTTGATAGTAGATGATCTGTCATAGGAGGGCCATAATGTTTCACCCAGCAACGACATGAGACAAGGAACAAGTGGTAGATGGTGAAACAGAGAATCAAAGGAGGAGGTAAGGGTGTAAACTGCAGAAGGATTATACTCTTGAACATATCGGTGACATGACTCTGGAATGCGGCAGCATTTTGGTACCAAGGGATTGGAGGTCTGACAGAGACAACATGGATCAGATGGAATGAGGCAAAAATGGCAACCCAAAACCCCAGAAGTCCAAATGACGAAGTGGATATCCCAACCCGACGAGAAGCAAAAGTGTTGATGTTCAAAAGTGACTAGCTGTCATAGGTAACCAATGACGACTTCAAATTTTCCCCCACCAGTGTTGGTGAGTACCCCAATTATTTTTTAAAAACAATCTTGAAGGGGATAGCATATGCTTGTGATATAAATTCGACCTTCGGATGAATCCAACCTAGTAATAAATTAACGAGCCCTAGGGAGGAGAAGATTGAGTCTCGTAATGGTGGCGAGTCCAATGTCGTCAGGGTTTAATGAGTCTGACATAGGTAAAACTTGAAGTCTTTTTCATGTTTAGAGAGTTTGAAAAAGACACAGAAAAGAAAACTCCAAGGGGGTCCTTTTTTGTAAATTTTTGTCCCTTGAGCCCGAAAAAGTAGAAAATAATATCCGAGAGAACCGCTTGACCATTATGACCAAGGAGTACTTTTCGTAATTAGTGGTCTCGATCCGAAAAAAGTAAAAAAGTGATTGAATACAAGTCATTTTATAACCAATATCGAACTCAAAATGACAAAAGTCCAGTGATCCTTTCATGTTTATACGGTTAGAAAAGAGCTGAAAGTGGACCACCTTTTATTTCGTTTAACAAGTTAAAAGGGAAAACTCGAAAATCTTTTTGTCTACTGTAAGTCAAAAAAGGGCTTAAAGAAGACTTGTAGAAAATTTCATAATATGGACCAAGCATATATCAATCATTAAATGTATCCGTCGTCCCTGTTTCTGCACAGAAAAACCACAGTATAAGATCCATTCGACAAAAATGCACTATATATTTGAAAATTAGGTTAAAAACCCTAAAACCATAGGCAAAACCCCAAGCCCTATAGTTTAAAACCCTAAAATTTGGAAAAAATAGCTATATAAGGGCTCATGGTAATTCATTTTTACATTGCATTTTGAGTTTTTTACCCTTGGTAAATTTTTTAAGTGCATACCTGTGCGATCTTTGGAGCTCGATCCTGGTACCTGTGGTTGACCATTTCACCTGAAACTTCCACCAACTAAGTACACTACTCCTTGTGCTGCATTTTGATTTTTTTCAAGTTCAATTTCATGTTCTGTGGGTAAGTTATGGAAAATTGTTTGTTTCAAATTCACTTCTCAGTCATCGCGAAAATCCCTCATGGGTTAGCAACGACCGAGGATGTTTACACGCACCACCACCGGGATCTTCGCTAGAGACAGGTGTACTGTTGCGAAAATTTGGGAAAAAATGAACTATGATAATTGAGCCGTCACTGCTGTTTGAAAAACAGCCGCGACGGCGCCGTAAAATTTCAAATTTCATATATTGCATGTTTTTAGCCCATGAAAACAATTCTAATTATATTTTTCCTTAATGCAGAGAGCAACAATGGCATTTGTATGGCAAGAGAGAACCCACGATGTTGATGAAGAATGAGCAATGAATGATCCTCAATGCAGAAGAGCCCTACGTGACTGTGGGTTACTGAAATTCTTCCTTACACCACACCTTCGAGCATAGCCAGACTTGCTCGAGTTGTTGATCCATTCCTAGAACTTGACGGAGGGTAAGTTCGTCATTCGGGGCCAGGATATTGAGTTTGACATGACCAACATATATTTCGTGATAGGTTTGTCTCATTGTGGTGACAGACCACTCATAGAGGGTGTACGGGCTGCCGACGAGACCCTTGACATGTTGATAGCACGGGTGTGCCCAGGGGCACACAAATTGGCCACTAGCAGGAAATTACAGATCCCGACAGTGCAGGACATGACCCTTCGCATAGTACTGTTTATGATTATGAGAATAGTGGGCTCTCAAGCACAGCATGAGGCAACAAACACCCAACTTCGATTGGCTCTAAACTGTCTTACTCCGACCATGTACAACTGGGCTGACACAGTGTCTGTGAAAATGAAGAGACAACTGACTAAATGGCGATGGGGAGAGACCAAACAGTTTGGATATGGATCCATCCTGGTACCACTCATGTTGGAGGAGGTACCATTTCTTCAGTTGTAGGACATGGACCTATATGTGCCAAGACCGTGAGAGACTCGTATTACCAGATGGGCACACATGATGCCACGAGGAGGTGGCGGTCGGCCAACATTATGGGGAGTACTGTAGAAATTTTGAATAATTTAACACATATTCACAGAGATTATCCTGATCATACAATTATAAGTGGAACATGTATAATACATAACCTCCTCTACGTTGATCATCAATTTACAGAAGCAGAAACATTCACAGGCACACATAGAAGCATCAATCAAACTCATTAACACAGTATGTATCCAGGGGAAAGCATCTCGCTAAAAACCCCACACTATCTGTATATTATATTGATTGAATCATGTAACATTGCAAAGTACAATGCTTATCACAAGAAATCCAGTACCAGCTCCACCTGTTACACACAATACAGCTCAGATCTGATCTCCAAATCTCCCTCGCTGCTTGTCTGCCTCCACTGCTCAATACCTGCTCAAGAACTGATGAGAATGGCTTCCCAAATTCGTATTTCACCTCAAAATAATCACTCACACTTTTTTGGACGTGAGCAAAGGCTATAATGTGGGCAAATACGTGAGCAAACTTATTGGCATACTCAATCCCTTTATTGTGCAAGATCTGGTGCACAACTATAGTCACAACTGATAGCAATCTGATTCTCTAACACCTGTCCCTGCTGAACTGAACATGCACTGACATGCAACTGAGTTAACTGATGTATTCATTAGTTGTATTATGAGTTAATAACTTGTGAATTAATTAATAACTAATTCACCCAACTCATCTCTAGTCTATTTGCCAGTTAGACTAAATACAACTAGTTTAACAAATCTAAACTGAACACAACTCCATCAACTCCACAATCAACTCCACCAAACTCAACTGATTGAGTTCTAACTGAAGTCATGCATGTAAATATTAGTCATCCCATAGGTAACCACGTATTTCCCTCTGGGATTTGCATGTACCACATCTGTAGCTCATCCTGAAGTGCTCCAAGAGAATAAGATTAAGTTTATAGTCCAAATATTATTGTGAGATAATAATATTTGACTTTTCTATTTTTGACTTTGATCACTCACACTGTGATCACTCACACTTTCATCAAAAATAGAAGTCCATCTATTTTTTTCCCAACTTGATCAATCATCCATAAACAGCAACCTGCAATCCATAGACATGATCCATATGTCTAAAAATAGACATAGTCTAAAAAATAGACTTGCGCCAAAAATAGCCTGCAGGCCCACTTATTGAAGGCGACTCTTTTCACTAAGCTCCATCATCTTGTTGCAATCTCAACAAGCATTTCTTGTTGCACACTTTTCAACAAGTACTATTCTGGGAGTGGCTGGATCGACAGAAGGTTATCGTTGAGGATTGGCCCTACACAAGAATAGACTTCCGAGGAGATCCTAACATGCTACTCCCACCTGGCAAGCAGTGGGAAGAGGGAGGTAAAACACTTGGTCAAACACCACACTATTTATGTGTTTTTTATCTATAATGTTTTTGGATTTTCACATGCATATGTCTTAATCATTATGTCCATGTTATTTGTAGATGTGGGACCTGAGAGACCTGTGGGTCTCGCTCCTACAGCATGGAGGGAGGACAACAGAGAGTTGGCTCTGCCTCGCCTAGGCGGTGATGCAGAGGAGGAGATCGCCCAGAACCTCGAGGGCCTGACTGATGGGATCCTGGATTACAAGGGGGTCGAGGAGGTCCCGCGGTAGTACCAGAGATATACTGTTGGCGTGACACCTAGGATGCACAGACTCCTGAGACGAGTAGTGTGGGCAGTGGTCTACTATAGGGAGCAGAACCCACAACAGTAGACACCTAGGCTTACTTTTTCTATTATTTTTGAGAGACATGCGTCTCGAATGTATTGTGAACACAGACTCTATTTTTTGACATACAAACTTATTTTTTGAGCGCCTCGGTGCGCCACACGATATTTATATATGCTATATATGATTTATGATTCCTATTTGTTATGTATAAGAGCTTGTTTATGATTTATGATTGTGCAAATGTCCACCAATATATAATTTCAATATATCAGTTAATATTCATAACACTTTGCATCAAAGACAAAGAACAAAATAAACAAGAAATCATCTAATGCACCAAACCATAAGAGGTACAACAGCGCAAGGGTTCATTTTTACGCAATATTGAACGTGGAAAACTATGCTTGAATAAGATTAACATGCCGCTGACAGGCAATCCGATCGAGGTACATGCCCCCCAATCTTTATTGCATTCAATAAGATGGATGTAATAAGACTTGAAAAGACAAGGTCCAAAAAAGGCTCGAGTAGCAAGAGGGAAAATTGTTTCATTGTTTTAATGAGGTTGACACAAGGGAAGAACTATCCTCAAACAATTTGTTTCATAGTTTAACAAGGTTGAAACAAGAACAAACCATCCTCGTACCTGGTTTCATTTTTTAACGAGCTTGACACAAGAGAAGGAACTATGCTCCACACCCTTTGTTTCATTTTTTTAATGAGGTTGACATGGGAACAAACTATCCTCGATCATTTGTTCATGGGCCAGATGAGAATATGGCTCCCAAGAGGTCTTCACCGAATGGAAGAAATGCACTCTGGGAGGAACACATGTCATGAGGCACAAATGACAGATCAGGTTCCAATGCCTCTAGTACATGATGTACGAGACCATCTGCATGATCATTAGCAGATGTAAAGACGGAATGGGTAGCCACATAATTGACCTGTGGTAGGGAAGGTACTGCTTGCGAGCAAGAACTGACAGGGGACGATGACAGCACAGGAGGCACCGGGTGACTAAAGAATGACAGTTGATCTATGGTCACCATTCTTCCATCGTGTGGAAAACAAACCACATGGAAAAGTGAAGAGACAAGAGCCCCCATGGCATAAATATAGTCACGGCCAAGGAGAAGACTGAAATCTAAAGCACCTTGGACAACCATCGCATCTATATAGATGGTTTTTCCTCCCAAAGTGACAGGGAACTTTGGAAGGATCCCGAAAGGTTGATGAGTTCCTCCATCAAATGCTAACAGATTCTGTGTAACAGGCACAAGCTGTGGGGAGCCCAAAGCTTGCCAAGTAGTGGAAGGCATAAGACTGACAGATGCACCTTCATCCAAGAGAGTGCCCGGTACGGCCTTATCATAGGCATGTACTGTAAGTTGGAAAGGAATGTAGGATGGAAGTCAGAATGCATTTAGATGGCTCCAGTTGAAGGAAACAATCGAGCTACTTGCTGGGGGTATCGTATGATTTCCCCCCTGCTCTACAAGAACCGAAGAAGGACGCTCTTGATTGGCTGGGATAAGAGGGTCATTCTCAAACTCAAGAGAATCTGACGATATGAGAAGAACATGAGTAGAATGATCATAACGCTCTTCTAGAGTAGAGTGAACAACTGGTGGCGGACCCAAGTGGACACTCTTTCCGACCAATGGTTGGTTAGGAACAGGCTGAGCGCAGCCAGGTTCAGGAAGAGAAGGGTGGACAAGAGAAGAATCTAAGTTAATCTTCTTGTCAACTGGGAGAGGGTCTGAAGAGAGCCTCTGATAACCAACAGGAAGTGGAGGCGAAGAAGCTGTAAGATTTTCCAAAACAGCGGAAGCTTTATCCATGAGTGGACAAAGGTGAAGGAGATGATTGCCTTCACATAGGCTACAGGGGAATCAAATCTTCCTTGCCTTCTTACCACGGCTAGTTGAGAAGGTATTATCGTCATGGACTTCAGAGGACGATGAGGTACGAGCCAGGTCGTGAGACCAAATTTCTAAAATCCTGGGAATTCCAGGACAATCACGAAGAAGATGGTCGCCCTCTCACAACTTACAAGGAAACTTAACCTTCCGCGGAGGAGTAGAAGGTGTCACTACTGGTGACGTACTTGGAACATGAGCCGGATGGGCAGCCAGATGCTTATCCAACTTCTTCTTCTTCTTCATCTTCCTCTTCTTCTTCTTAGCCTCCTGTTTACTGGATGTAGAACTTTCACCACGTGAAGGAGGAGAGGAGGAGGAAGAGACAGGGGAAGAAGGTGTAGGCTCAACCCTAGAATCATCATGTCATGATTCAAATGAAGGAGAGGGTGGGACAAGAGTCATGATGCTTGGGACCATCGAGGTAGAAAATAGCCAAACGGGAAAACTGATGGTTAGCCCAGGCAAGGACAAAGTTGCCATATACCGAGCACCGACATTTTCACAAGGAGGAAATGGACCAGGAGTTCCATCTGGGGGAAGACCTTGGCTGGTAAACTCGGGGAATGTTTCCATTGAGAACGAGCCTGAAAAACACTCGAACAGAAATGAAGAATCTTAACTGTAACCAGGAATTTTTTGTGGGTAGTAAATTTTATTACACAAGAACAAAACTTGACCTTTTCATATTTCAAGAGTTGAGAAAAGGACAAAAAGGTGACTCTATCTCTTTCGAGGTTTAATGAACCTGAAAGGAAAAGTGCTCAAATGTACATTTTCTTTTAACGAGTCGAAAAGGAATGAAAGTGACTACTCTGGAGAGCTAGGCAAAAGGTTTACTAGACAACCCGTAAAACTACATATACACCTTGGTGATCAAATGAGAGAAAAAATGACCTAGGACTTTCCGTACGGCAGTCAATCTTCTCGAATGTTGTGTTCGATGCGTTACGGTTCGCAAGGCGATAGACATGGCTTCCTATGGATGTAGGATGATAACCTAGTGGGGTCTTCCGATATATACTCGACGGTACTGGAAGCACAAGTCCGTACTAGGCAGCTATTGAGTCATAGAAGGAGGAATCACCCAACCTTAAGCAAAAGCAATAGTGACTAGGTTTAGCAACACCGGAGCACGTCTCTATCCTAGACCTCTAAATAATGTGTGTTAAGTTCCAATGCGTTGTTAAGTTCATTCAATTAATTTTAGAGTTAATCTTTGAATTAGGTTTCAATTTCCAGGCCCTACCATATGTATGTAAAAAACCCTAGGATGCAACTAGAATGAGTAAAGCATCTTTCATTTCAATGAACACCTACTTAAAGAAAGGTAGAAAGTTCATTCCAAAACCAAGATAAAATCAAGACAAGCAAATGCAAGCGCTAAGAAACACAATGCATTAACACACCAATCCTACAGTGCATCGATACTACTAATTATAGATTTAAAGTTTTCTTTCCAATTTCTCAAGCATGAAAATTTGAAATGCAAATGTACTTTCACTTTCATAGACTAAATGAGTTCAATCTTTTGATTTTTTTTTTTGAATTTAAAGACACAAACAAGCGAGTGTAAATTGATCAATCCAAACAATTTTAATCTATGCTTGGTAGTGAAGACATCGAATCAATCATAAGAAATTGTTGCAATAATCGACACCAAAAATCAACCAGCAAAACAAGTGGAAAAAACTTCAAGAAAATCAATAAGATGGTTGTGGATGAACCTTAGATAGACAAGCAACCCAGAAAAATGGTTCAAAAAACTTGAAAGAGCTAGGTCACAGGGCTAAGGAGGCAAGATTCACTCAACTGAAGCCAACAAGCAATAAGCCTCGGCCAAAGCAACTAAGACAAGCTGATGGGATAGAGAAAACAACAGGGGATAAGTAAGACTGATGGTTCCACGAGGCAAAGTTGCAAAAAACAACTAGCATAAGAATCGTCGTGGGTATATAACTAACAACTTGTGATGATAAGCCAATTGTCGCAAGGGTAACGACAGAAACAGAGCAACGTCATCGCAGGATTACACCTATCTTCCACGATAGGGCCGATTTTAGGAATAGTCGCGACTATACGACATGGGATCAGCGATGCACGGGTTTACAAAACGAGGACAGGGCGACATCTTCACAGCTATCAAACTTTTCCAGTGACGAGTTTAAAAACAAGTGAAAACTCCCAAACAAACACTAGGCTACTCTTCCAGATAGTAAGAGGAATTCCCAGATAGACCCACGCAATCCAAAAACTAAAGGTACAAACCCCAAAAACCCAAGAGACACTAAAACAAAAAGAAAATCAAGGGTAAACAACAAAAAAACATACAAAGGACTCCCCAGTGGAGTCGCCAACTTGTGATAAAGGAAAGTGTTCCCTCTACTGACAGAGGCAACCCCTCTAGCCCTAGAGTGGGTCTAGTCACAACAAAGACAAAATAACAATCGATTCCCTTAAATAGTCATCGTTGGAGGCCTACCTCAAACCGATGTTTGATGAAGTTTCTGTTGTGCTGCTCCAACTTCCGTTTCTTTCTCCTCAATAAGCAATCAACCTGAAACACCACAAGAAAACAACAGAGCACATAACCGAGAAAAATAATGATCTATTTACTTGTTAAGTCAAGGAGTCACAAGCTATCAAGTAGATTATACACAATATATAGGAAATTTTCACTGCTTGTATTAAAAATGAAACAAGAGCAAACTTACAACCATGCCTTGACATTGCAAGTCTTCTCGGAGGCTCCAGTCAGTATGTTCCTTCAAGAATTCACTCTTAAGAATGGGTCTCCCAATAGGACAATAGCTCTCTCTCTCTATCAAACCCTCATGCAAAGCTAAGATACTCCACAACCTCTTATCAAACTATTAGCAATCCCACACTTGCCACACTCACACCAAAGCTATCTACTTAGTCTCAAACCAAACTCAAAAGAACCATCAGATCAAAATTTCTCTTGAGGATAGAAGCAAGACGACCTTTGTGACTAATTGGGGAATTTTTTAGTACACCATAATTCCTTTTGGGCGGAAAGATGCGTCAACAATATTTTCACCGTAGTCATTGCGACATTCAAAGACTTCATTCATAAGTTTCTAGAGGTATACTTTGACGATTAGAAAGTGTTTGGATTGGTCAAGAATCATGTGGAAAGTCTACACTTAATTTTAGATACATGTTAGAGATATCAGATCACACTCAATCTAAAGAAGTTTATGTTTTATGTCCCTTTCAGGATCCTGCTGGGTCTTGTGGTATGCAAACAAGGATTGATGGTAGACCCCATGAAGATCGCGGTGATAATCAACTTGGAGGCACCAAGGAATGTGAAATAGTTGCGCACAACTCTAGGGCATACCGAATACTATAGGAAGTTCATCAAGAGCTATGCCCAGATCACCGTGCCCATGGAGAAATTGTTGAAAAAGGATGCTACATTTTGTTGGAGTGATGAATGCTAGAAGAGCTTGGACGTGCTGAAATAGAAAATGGTCACCATGCTAATCCTAGTCTTCCCGGACTAGAATAAGGAATTTCATGTGCATGTGGATGCCTCATGTATTACACTGGGGGTTGTGCTGACACAGGCGGGCAAGGGGGAATTGGACCACCCTATAGCATTCGCGAGCAGAAAGTTGTCCAAGGTTGAGAAGAACTATTCCACTATAGAGCGCAAAGGACTAGCCATGGTATACGCGCTCCAAAAGTTCAGGCATTATTTTCTAGGTGGACATTTTAAGATGCATATGGATCATCTGCATTGAAATACCTAGTCAATAATCCTGTGTTGGGGGGGAAGATCTATAGATGGTTTTTGTTGTTCCAAGAGTATGACTTTGAAATTATTGTGAAGCCAAGACGACTAAATACGGGACCTGATCATCTTTCGTGCATTGAAACGGGAGAGGAACCTACTAATTTGGAGGAAGGGTTGCCTGACACACAGCTCCTTGAATTTCGTGTCATGGACAGTCACTTTGAAGATATCATACATTTTTTTAACAACATGAACTACTCTATAAGGGTATACAAGCCAGCAGAAGGAGTTAGTAGTGCGCACGACAGACTTCTCTATCATTTCCGGGCACTTGTACAAAATGGGGTTAGACGAAATACTGCAACGTTATGTACCTGACTTTAAATGAAGCAGAATTCTCTTGGAGGCTCATGGAGGAGCTGCAGAAGGACATTATGAAGGAAAAGCAACAGCACAGAAGGTTCTGTTTGTTGGGTTGTGGTGGCAAGTCTGCATAATGATGCGAAAGCATATTGTAGGGCCTGTGACACATGTCAAAGGACTGGCATGCCATTGCAAGGGGATGAACTACCTTTTATACCGCATGTGATGTTACAACCATTTCAGAAATGGTCGATTGACTTTGTGGGTCCAATTCAGCCTCTAGGAAAGAAGATAGGTGCATGGTACATCATCATCGTGACTAAGTACTTGACCTCATGGGAAGAGGCGCAGCCTGTGAAGGACTGTACAAGTGCAACGGTAGCAACATTTATTTTTTAATATGTATTGACAAGATTTGGTTGTCCAAATATCTTGATGAGCGATCACGGTGCGCACTTTCTTAACGAAACAATCAACACGTTGACAGAAGAAGTTTAGGTGTATCACTAGAAGAGTACACCTTATCACCTACAGCCCAATGGGACGATGGAAGCATTCAATAAGATATTGGAAAACACACTGACGAAGGTCTGTAATGCTCAGAGAAGTGACTGGGATGTGCACATACCAGCAGTGTTATGGGCCTATAGAAGGACTTGCAAGAAGTTGACTGGGCAAATGCCTTTCAGACTCTTGTATGGCGTAGAAGTTGTGATGCCAATGGAATACATTATACGTAGTCTTCACATAGCGGCACTCATAGGAATGGAGGACCGTGGAGCCCTGGAAGAGAGGCTCGTGCAGCTAGAAGAGCTTGAGGAGGACTGTTTCTAGCTGGATTCCACCAACAAGTTCAAAAGGAGTGCGAAAAGGCATGGCACAATTAGCACATCAAACTATGCCCATTCAAGGTAAATGATCTAGTCTTATTATATGACAGTAAATGTGATAAATTTCCAAGGAAATTCAGGATGCGATAGCTAGGACCATATGTCATCAAGGAGATTACCAATGGTGGAGCAGTTCGATTGGTAAAATTAAATGGAGAACCCTTCCTAGGGAAGGTGAATGGTAGCCGATTGAAGCCATACATCGGTGATCCAGCTAGGTGACTATATGAGGGAAGCACAGTCTTAGCACTCCAAGCATCTGAAAGGAAGTGCGAGACAATAAAATACATTACCCGAGTCAAAGAGTTGCACGATCGGAGAACTGCGTGGAATGAAGATATGTCACAATTCCCACGGAAGTGCGTGGCACCCACAAGTGTGGCCATTGGCAACACAAAAGCCGTGAAGATGTTGTGCGCTAGGGACCCCCGAGCCATACTACTGCCAGATGGAGCATTGATTATGATGACTGACACTAACAAGCCCACTGTCAATGCCCTCAAGGGTGTGGGACTTAATCTGGCGGTGCTTCCTAGTGAAGTTCTTTACCTTTTGTAGGATGGTGTGATCGTCAAACTTCGAGCCCGCACATCACTGCCCTTTGCAGGTGATCAGTGAGCAAAGGTCAACAATGCTTAGATGGTTGTACAACACAACTCCACCATCAACCTTGTGTCGGACCTCATAGATAAGAATCAACATCTCACTAAGGTTGTGGATGAAGCATGCCAGACTGTCCCAAAGCTAGACATACTTGAGGCTAAGCCAGTCGATGTGCAGGTTCAAAAACTCACTACGGGAGTACGAGATGCATGCACAGAGTTGGCCAAGGTTCAGCTAGAGTTGAATCTTAATATCGTGGGGTTGTAGTTGAAGGCTCAGACTTTGACTCCACTGGAAGTCAGGGAGAAGTGTGTGACTGCTGTGGCATATGCGGTAGCAAGTGCAGTGACGGACTGCACGAAACTTTTTTATTAGTCACCCAAGGTCCTCACCAGCCTACAAGAGGACCCCAATGTACATAGGCTGGAGATAGAAGCACGAGAACTACAATAGCACTATGAAAATGTTAAGGCAACAACGTGTACTATTGTCATCACGCAATGGCTCGTGAAGCTGCAGGAAGCCAAGGAACTGAAGGAATAGGTAGACACAATGCAGCACAAGGAAGTCGTGTTGAAGGCTCACTTGAAGCCTTGGTTAGATGAGACCTATGAGATCATGAGTACCATTGAAGGAAAGTTGGCCAGTCTACAGGAGACTCAGTAGAGGCTACAGACTGCTAGCGCAAGGCCAGTGACAGAACAGTTGGTTGAGGAGCTGAAGCAGGCGGAAATGGAGTGCGCTGCCTAGGTAGCAGGTGTCTATGTCGAGCTAGGAGTTCTTCATGACAAGATCTTTGAACCAACTGAGTGACTCGAGGGTGAGTGACCATGTTTTTGTTGGGGGCCTGTTGGGAACATGTCCCCTGCGGGTCAATTTTAGGGTTAAACACCAAAGTTTTGGAGCAGAAGGCCCAAATTTTTTGTAGAGAAATGTAAAGTCTTTGCATTTTGTAGTTGCATGGCATGAAGATGTCTAAAGTTAAAAGGGTTTTCCGCCCTTGGTCTAGATAAGTTGTGTCAGTTTTGGAGATTGACCCATGGTCCGCGAACCATGGGATTGTATAAAAATGGAAGTCTTAGAAGATCTAAGTAGACAAGTACAGTAATTAAGTTAGAACTAATGAGTCATTCATAAGCTTGGGTAAGCTAAGAGTGAGAGTCTTAGCGTAGGAACAGGCTCTGCAGTTGAGTGCACGAACCCCTGCAACTGTGTGTGTAGGGCGGATAGAGTCTGTACTGGGAACTTGAATTATAAATAAAGAGAAGTATTCTGGAATTACTGTGTTTTTTGTCTCTTATTATTACATCTGATTATGATATGTTAAGCTCTGGGTTTACATTGTAATGTTAGATTTATGCGCGAATGTATATGTTTCTATCTATTATTTAAACGCAAGTAATAATGTATGTTTACGCGAGGGTAGTCTTAATTGTATGATAAAGTTGGCTAACCACTAAGATAATTAGGGAAACGAGATAGTAACATAGTCACAAAGGCATGTAAGTGCCTAGATCATTATTTATGGTTGTGCAAAGGACAGCCAGATACCTTCGTAGAGGTTCTAAGAGGCGAAAGAGGAAATATATCTATAAGCCCTAAGGGCTTATCGATCTGCATGAAGGGAGGGATTAAGGTAGAAAAACGACATCAAAAACATCTTACGGTACAGCAACTTGGTTCCTGCATCCCCCAATACTGCTTCGGGTGAGACTTCGGTCCACACTCCACAGACTAATGCCGAAAGGACCAGTAGTGTAGGGATTTGCTTGGCTTCCTAACACTGAACCTCGGTCAAGGCCCATCAAGCCAATAATAACAATGAATCCTGAAGGTGAAATTTTGGAGCTTGCTTCCCTTCCAAGAGTGTCTACTATGTGCTGCCAAATTTTGGATCGCTCTGGTAAAGCTACAGCCACTCTGAAGTCTCTTGCCCACATGAGTCGAGCACATTGATCAACACCATGACTCGTTGTTGGTTGAGGTAGTTTGTAACATTGTTAGTGCTTCCCTTTTTTACTTAATGTTTAGATGGAACTGTTGCAAGTAGGTGGTCCATTTTTTATGGTAACCATTCTTCAACTTCCCTTATGTCTGTATGAACTGTAGGGGTCGGTGGTCTATGTGGATGACCATTCCCTTCCCTAGAATGTAATGCTTCCATTGACAGAATTCCTGCACAATGTAATACATTTATCTTTCATAAGTGGGATACTTTCAGACTGTGTCTGAAAGTGTCTCACTATGGTAAGCCACTAAATGCCCCTATTAAGTAATAAATTCAGCAATAGCATAGTTGTAGGTGTCCGTCTCAATCTCAAATGGTTGTTGCAGTTCTAGTAATGTGGACACTAGTGTAGAGCAGAGGCAATGCTCCAACTTGAAAAATGCCAGTTGTTGGGTTTTATACCAAAAAAACTTTGCTTTCTCTCTGTCTTTGGTGAATTGACTTAAAGGCCAAGTGATATGAGCGAACCCCAACATGAGCCTGCAATTGAAATTGGAAACACCTAGAAAGTTACGAAGCTCTATTAGGGTGGTTGGGGCTGGCCAATCCCAAATGACTTGTATCTTCATTTGATCCACATGCACCCCTTGCTCATCAATGATGTACCCAAGATATTGAGCCTGAGTCATGCCAAAAATGCATTTCTCCAAGTTAACACACAACTTGTGTTGTTATAGGGTTTGAAGGACCTGTCAAAAATGGTGGAGGTGCTCTTCCCAAATCTAGATGAAGATCAAGATGTCATCTAAATACACCACCAGGAATGCATTGGTGAAGGGTTGCAAGATGTCATCCATCAATCCCATGAAGGTTTTAGGGGCATTCGTTAGCCTGAAAGGCATGACCAACCATTCTAAAAGTCCCTCCTTGGATTTGAAGGTAGTATTCCATGCATAGGAGGGTTCGATATACACATAGTGATAACCTAACTTCAAGTCAATATTGCTGAAATATTTGGCCCCTTTGAGTTGGTCGAGAAGGTCATCAATCTATGCGATTGGGTACCTATTTCAGACAGTGATTTTGTTCATCTCCCGATAGTCAATACAGAGTCTTCAGGTCCCATCCTTCTTTTGTACCAATATAATTGGGCTCCCATAGGGTGATGAGCTTGGCCTAATGTTCCCTTCGATAACACTTTCTCAATCTGCCTCTTGATCTCATCATTCTCCAGAATAGAGCATCGATAGATAGGTCCATTGGGCAGTGCCATGCCAAATTTCAGATTGATGGAGTTCTTAACCTAACAGTGCAGAGTTACCCCTGTACGTGAAGCAAAAATGTCCTTGTACCCCTCCATGACCTTGTCCATTTGATTCTATTGTGTGGAGGAGCCCTATTTGGAAGCTGTCGCCACAACCTTCTTCTTGCCTTGAGGGTGAATCATAAGGAAAACAAATTTCCTGGTCTGGGAAATGATCTTACTGCATTTCTTTGCAGTGATCAAAGAGATGGCGGTAGGTGAGGCTACCTTTGGTATCTTGTACAACTTATTGGCCAAAGTAATAATCACAGAGTGTGGTGTAGACTCATATACAGCATGTCACTTCCACAAGTATGGTTGTCTTAATAATACATCACAAACTTCAAGAGGAGCAAAATCACACAGTTCCTCATCTGTGAAGGGTTTGATGTTGTAGGGAAGGCGAAAATGTTGGTTGATGCGGAGATCTTGTCCTTGGTGAAGCCACCCTATGGTGTACGAATGTGGATGTGTTGTAGTCTTTAGGCCCAACTGATTCATGACCTCTTCTGAAATGAGGTTCTTTTGGCTCCCACTATTGATAATGAACTGCAACAAACAACCCTTCACCCACATCTGTGAGTCGAAGAGGCGTTCCCCCTCCTGTGGATCTTTAGGCTCATTCTTTTGGATCTTAGTGGTAGCCATGGTGGCATTGGGCCATGCATCAATGATCTACTACCATTTTTAATTACCCTTATTGAGTTCTGACTCAGAGTTAGAACATGTGTCTGATTCATATATCTTCAACTCGGTCACCAGTGACTCTTGGCCTGAAACTCACTTATGTTGTGAGTGGAGTTCTTATGGAACTCACACCATTTCCCATGTCCTTTGTATTTGAAGTGTTGTTCTTTGCTTGCGGCTTCGGTGGGATGTCCTGGGTAACCCACCTTGGCACTATCCTTTTCTCTATGGTTTGGGGTGTCTTCCTTTGCTTCGGATTCGTAGATCCAAACTCTTGCTTCTTCTATTTAAACTTCTGCTCAATCTTGATAGCATATCGGTACTTCATTCCAAGTGAGGAAATGTTTAGAAAATCTATCTCCACTTGGACGTACTTGTGTAGATGTTAGGATATTCCGACACATAGGATATAGTTAAGTTCAACTTGGTCTAGTATAGAGTTAGGTTAGAGTTAGGTAAAGTGTGTTTCTTTACCGTTGTACATTTTGTAACTTACAATCCGACGGTCACGATATGTAGTGATCCGACGATTCACTCTCACCTCGGTATTACCGACACTTGATCTGTGGCTTGACACCCGATTGGTCGATGAGTTCTATTTAAAGCGCATGGAGGGTCATTGTTCGGGTAATCCGTGCATGAGAGAAGCTTATGTAAATTTTCATTCTTTGATTAATAAATTGCCTGTAGTACCCACGTTGGGACAGACCGTGGACTGTTTCCCTCCTTGCACTTTGAGGGTTTTAACCACGTCAAAAATACTGGTGTATTGATTTGAGATCTGGTTGTGAGCGGTGTCCTTTTGGTGTTCTTTCTAAGGAACTTACCCTGTAAATTCCTACATGGTATCAGAGCTATTTGAGGGCCGCGTCCGTTGGTGATCCAAATCTGAAGCCGGTAGAACTGCATGCGGCTGTCGTTTCCTAGATCTGCTGTTTCTGACTGCTTTCGGGCCGAGAGGACTGCTCTGTTGTGTTCGGAGCATCTGTTCCAGTGAGGAACCCCTTTCGTTTCACGCGAAAAGGTTTCCGGTAGCCCTAGCTGCGTCATTTTTCAGATCGGGAGGTATACAGTGTTTTTTTTTGCAGTTTACTGTTATTTTCTCTCTGCTTATTTCGGTCTCAGTTTATTTAGCCTTTTTTTTTAACTGGATCTATACCTTTCATTTCTGCGTATGCTCTTTGCCCTGCGACTCTGTGCGATCTGGGCAAATCAGAAACAGAAAGGAAGGATTTTTCTCATGCGTATGCTCTTTTCCCTGCACCTTAGTGTGATCTCGGAAAATCAGAAACATTGAGAAAAATATTTAGTTTTTCGGCTAAAGCTAACTTTGAGATTTTTTTTAAAAATTTCTAGTTTTTTGGCTAAAGCTAACTTCGAGCCGCAAGGTTCGTTTTTCTTTGCATATTCGTGTTGGGTTTTGTGTTTTGTGTTTTGTAGGGAAAAAGAGCTTTCTCAAGGCAAGCACGCAAACCAAGGCCCCCCCCCTCTCTCTCTCTCTCTCTCTCAAATTTTTTGTATAGATCAATTGGTTCAAAGCTATTTTAAGAGAGTAGAGGTCTTGGGTTCAAGTCTCCATTTTGTGGGGGCGGATTTTTTTCATTCCCGCACATTCGCGCACTTTGCCGGCAACGTCAACAATTATTTTTCAAAAAGCCATAACTTCTTCATCCGGAAGCCTTTTTCAGAGCCGTTTTTTTTAAAACCGCCTATTTTTTCGAGATCTATCCATTGGAACACTTACTTTCAGCATCTTCAGCTTCAGTTTTTTTAAAAAATGGAAAGTCCATGCCAAGTCATTCTTGACAGCACTAACTACTTCCAATGGGTAGCCTACATGGAAGATTTACTTAGAAGTAAAGGTCTCTTTAGAATAGCCACAGACCAAGAGAAGAAACCAAAAGATGAAGACAAAGTTGCAAAATGGGAAAATAGACAAGATCAAGCACGTGGTTTGATAGGGATGTCTATTTCTCCTGATCTTAGATTCCACATTGCAGAACTTGAGACTCCTCATGAAGCATTAGAAAAACTCGCTAAAGTTTTTGGGATTAAAAATGAAATTAGAGCCCATCAACTTGAAAATGAGCTGCTTACTTTGGATCCTAATAATTTTTCTTGCATTGAAGATTTCTTGTCCAAATTCAAGACCCTTAGATATCTCTTGGAAGGTGTTAAAGTTAAGAAAGAAGATGGTAACCTTATTTATTCCATCCTTACTAAGTTGGGACCAGCCTACTCTGTATTTGTTTCCACTTTCCATTCTACAAGGGAAGCTTTCATTTGTCAAGGAAAAGACTACAAGGCCCCTTCCTTTGACTCCTTTTGTGATTCCTTAATA
The DNA here is from genome assembly GCA_031772625.1 of Pinus tabuliformis. Classification (NCBI taxonomy): domain Eukaryota; kingdom Viridiplantae; phylum Streptophyta; class Pinopsida; order Pinales; family Pinaceae; genus Pinus; species Pinus tabuliformis. The sequence continues at coordinate 116,123,475 of CM062808.1, read as the reverse complement.
AGAGAACAAGAAAAACTCTTACACCTTGGTCTTCTTAATCTTGGAAACTCTTCCACGAAAGCGTTAGCCGCCCAGCAGCAACCAAATTCAAAGAATCCTAAGAAGTCATATCCTCAAAAGAATGGTCCTAAACCATCTCAGCCTCAAAATGAAAGATCATTTCAGCAAAATGATAAGACCAATAAAAACAAATGGAAGAAGACTGATAGACATTGTAACTTTTGTAATCGAGATGGCCACTTAGAATCTAAATGCTTTAAGAAGATGGAAGCCTTGGAAGCCGCAATGAAGAAACATAACATCCATGTGGAGCCTACTTCAACTTCAACTTCCGGAATGGCACTTTCTGCATGTCATTGTCAATCATCTCAGTCTGGTTATGCATTAAATGTATCTTCTTCTTCTTCTCATTCTCATGAGTGGCTCATTGATTCTGGAGCCTCTTGTCACATGGCCAAAAACCAAGCCATGTTTTCTTCTTTAAATGATTGTAACACCAAAAATATATATGTTGGTGATGATAGATCTCTTAATGTTGTAGGGACTGGAACTGTTCATCTAGACAATGGTCAGTTTAATGATGTATTATGTGTTCCAACCTTATCCTGCAACCTTCTATCTGTCTATCAGATAACTCATTCAGGTGAAGGTAAAATTGTTGAATTTTCACCTCATGATGTTGTAATCAAGGATCTAAAAGATCCTAAACAGATTCTAGCTACTGGTCTTGCTGATGATTCCAAAAGGTTGTATAAGTTTCACAACTTTGGGTCATCAAATCTTCCCTCAGTATTTGTTGCTCATAATGATGAAGTGAGCAAACTTTGGCATGAGCGATTTGGTCACTTAAACTATCGCTCCCTTCAGCATCTATGTAAAGAAAATATGGTGACAGGTCTTCCTATGGTATCTTGCAGAGATGGTGTTTGTTCCGGATGTGTACTCGGAAAACATCATCGGGACAGTTTTGACAAACGTGCCTCTTGGCACGCCTCAGCCCCTTTACAGCTTGTGCACAGTGATTTATGTGGTCCTCTTCCTGTTGCTTCATTCTCTGGCTGCAAGTACTTCTTAACTTTCATTGATGATTTCTCCAGACGCACTTGGGTATACTTCTTAAAACTCAAGAGCGAAGTATTTAACACCTTTTTGGCCTTCAAAGCCTTTGTTGAAAAACAATCTGGACATCAAATTCTTAAGCTAAGAACTGATAATGGTGGAGAATATGTTAAAAACACATTCATCAACTTTTGCACCGAAAATGGAATTCAAATGCAACATACTGTTCCATACACTCCACAACAAAATGGTGTAGCTGAAAGGAAAAATCGCACCTTAAAGGAAATGGCTAATTGTATGCTGCAATCTAAAGGACTCAGTCTTAGTTTTTGGGCCGAAGCAATTAATTGTGCAAATTATATAATCAATCGCACTCCTACTAAGGTTCTAGAGAATATCACTCCAGAAGAAGCTTGGAGTTCCATTAAACCAGATGTAAGTCACTTTCGTGTGTTTGGAAGTGAAGCATGGGCCCATATTCCAGATGAAAAGCATAAAGCTTTAGAACCTAAGAGTGAGAAATGTACTTTTGTTGGATATTCTGAAGATGTAAAAGGTTATAGACTTATTCCATTTAAGTCCAAAAATGTTATCATTAGAAGAGATGTAAAATTTGATGAAAATAAATCGGCCTGCGAGCCTAGTCCGGCGGATGTGCCACCTCTTCCTATCTCTTCTATTTTTGAAAACATTTCTTCTTCAGATGATGAAAGTGAGGATGATAATCCTCCCCCACCTTCTCAGGATCCTCAACTTCCAAGATGGGTCCGTGCTACTCGGGATGCAGCAGGTGATCTTGCCGGTGATCCTACAGATCAGCGACGTACACGTTCTCAGTTTGAAAGAGCCTCTTCTTTACTGGCTCAAGCTCCAGTAAATCATGATCCTGACACTTTTGCAGAAGCTTCAGGCCATCCACATTGGGAAGCAGCTATGAATGAAGAATATCATTCATTGATGACAAATGATACATGGGATCTTGTTCCTCTACCAAAGGGACGCAAACTTGTTAGATGTAAATGGGTTTACAGAACCAAGTATGGACCAAATGGGAAAGTTGATAAACATAAAGCTCGTCTCGTTGCTAAGGGCTTTTCACAGGTTGAAGGCATTGACTACACTGAAACCTTCTCCCCTGTTGCCAAAATGAACTCTATCCGCCTTGTTCTTTCCCTTGTTGCCTCTTTAAAATGGGAAGTCCATCAAATGGATGTTAAATCTGCCTTCTTGCATGGGGACTTGCAGGAAGAAATCTATATGGAACAACCCATTGGCTTCATACAAACAGACTCCAGCCTTGTTTGTCGACTTAAGAAATCCCTTTATGGCCTCAAGCAAGCTCCTCGGGCTTGGTATGCCAAAATGGATAGCTTTCTTTTAGAATCTGGCTTTTCTAGGTGTCATTCTGACAATACTGTCTACACCAAGAAAGTGGGCAACTCTCTTATCATCCTTGTTCTTTATGTTGATGATCTTATTCTTACTAGTAGTGATCCCAACCTTATAAACCATGTGAAGTCCAGCCTTAAAAAGAAATTTGAAATGACAGACTTAGGACACTTACACTATTTTCTCGGTCTTCAAGTCTTGCAATCCCAGGAGGGTATTTTCCTTTCCCAGTCCAAGTATGCTTGTGATATTCTTCGTCATTTTCACATGGAAGACTGTAAGCCAGCCCCTTCTCCCTTTCAGTCTGGAGTCAAACTTTCAGTCTCTTGTACTTCTCCTGAAGTTGATGCTACCTTATACCGTCAACTTGTTGGAAAACTCTTGTATTTAACCCATACTCGTCCTGATCTTTCCTTTGCTGTTGGCCTTGTTTCTCGTTTTATGCAAAACCCCCGTGAAAGTCATTGGAAAGCAGCTAAGAGAATACTTCATTATGTTCGAGGTACAGTACAGTTTGGGATTCATTACAGTGCCAAAGCAGCTCCTCTGTTAGTTGGTTTCACTGATTCTGATTGGGCTGGTGACCCTGATGATCGGAAGTCTACTGCCGGTTATGTCTTCACTCTTGGTTCAGGACCTATTACATGGGCTTGTAAGTAACAGGCTGCCATTTCTCTTTCGTCAGCAGAAGCAGAGTATCGTGGTGCCGTGGAAGCTAGTAAGGAAGCCTTGTGGCTTCGTCAGATCCTATCAGAGTTTGGCTTTGAGCAGCAGCATCCTACCACACTTTGGTGTGATAATCAAAGTGCCATTCAGCTATGCAAAGATCCAGTCCAGCATCAGCGCAGCAAACACATTGAACTACACATGCACTTCATCAGAAAGCTCATTCATGACCATGTTCTTGAAGTGCAATATTGTCCAACAGATGATCAGGTTGCAGACATCTTCACAAAGGCTCTCACAGAGGCGAAGTTCACTAAACTTCGATATATGCTTGGAGTTCAGGAAGTTGTCACTAAGGGGGGATAGGCTCTAGTGCCTCCTTCCTTCTCCTATTGTGTCATATTTGTAAATCCTTCAATCCTATCCCAAGTTGTTCTTAAGGGGGGATGTTAGGATATTCTGACACATAGGATATAGTTAAGTTCAACTTGGTCTAGTATAGAGTTAGGTTAGAGTTACGTAAAGTGTGTTTCTTTACCGTTGTACATTTTGTAACTTACAATCCAACAGTCACGATATGTAGTGATCCGACGATTCACTCTCACCCCGGTATTACCGACACTTGATCTGTGGCTTGACACCCGATTGGTCCATGAGTTCTATTTAAAGCGCATGGAGGGTCATTGTTCGGGTAATCCGTGCATGAGAGAAGGTTATGTAAATTTTCATTCTTTGATTAATAAATTGCCTATAGTACCCACGTTGGGACAGGCCGTGGACTGTTTCCCTCCTTGCACTTTGAGGGTTTTAACCACGTCAAAAATACTGGTGTATTGATTTGAGATCTGGTTGTGAGCGCTGTCCTTTTGGTGTTCTTTCTGAGGAACGTACCCTGTAAATTCCTACAGTAGACAATCATGGTACTTGAGTACCAAATGCCACTCAGAATATTTAATACCTAGCTTTGTGTGAAGGGTATGGAAAAAATTGTGAACTCTGGCACATCTTGGTCCCTTCCCTGTCATAGCATGGTCCACTTATGTATTTAGCTTCATAGCTCTTGTTGGGAATGGGTTCCCCTAGAAAGACCAAAATTTGTATGAAAGAGTATAAAGTCTCCGAATTTTGTGGTCGCAAAGCATGAAGATGTAAAAAGTCACCAAGGTTTTTTTTCCTTTCTTTTATATAAGTCATGTCAACTTTAGAGATCTACCCATCGTCCGCAGACCATGGGATTGTATAAAAACAAGTGTTAGAAGAGTCCCTTAGTAGTCATAATAGCTAAGTAAGTTTGAGTCATTGATGTAATGGGTCTTTGAAGAGCTAAGAGTGAGTAGGAAAGAGGCTCTGTAGTTGAGTGCGCAGAGGCATAGGGTAGAAGTCTGCATCTAAGTGCGTGAACCCCTGCAGCTGTGTGAGCAGGGTAGTTAGAGTCTATACTGGAGATTTGGATCATTAATAAAGAGAAGTATTTTGAAATTCCTGTGTATTTTACTTCTGTTAAATGCATGCAATTATGTTATGTTGAGCACCAGGTTTATATTTAATTGCTATTCTGATGCGCGAATCTATATGTTTCCCTTTGTTATATGAACATAAGAAAAGATATATGTTTATGTGAAGATAATCATAAATGCATGTTAAAGTTGTTCAATACTTAAGATAATTCGGGTAATTATACAGTAGAGTAGTTATAGAGGCGCGTAAGTGCCTGACTCACCTGTTAGGGTTGCACGAAGAACGATCGTATACCTTCGCGGAGGATCAGGGGATGAATAAGAGAAGTATATCGATAAGCCCTAAAAGGCTTATCGATCTGCGTGAGGACAGAGTTGAAGGTATAAAACTGACATCACAACCATCTCAGGGTGCAAAAACTTGGTTCCTGCACCCCCCCATACTGCTTCGGGTGGGTATTCAGTCTGTGCTCTGCAAATTGATGCTGAAAGGGCCAGTAGTCTAGGGATTTGCTTGGTTGAATAACTCTGAACCTAGGTCAGGGCCCATCAAGCCAAAAAATGGTTCTATTGTAGGGATCAGGATCTGCATGAGATATGTGTGATGTCACATCACTGGAATCCAACTAAGAAAGAGATTGAAGACTAGTTGGATAGAAAGATCGACAAATTCGTGGTGCAGGAGAATAGGAATCTGCGATTAACGAAAAAATGTGGTTGGAAAAATATATGTACACAGAGATACACAAAATTTTCTTTTGTTCCTTCCCTGTGGAATTATATGAGTGGATCGCGAAGTTAGTAGACAACCAAGGGAGGTGGAGGCTTGACGGTTTGATTGTTTGGACCCCAGAGTTAGTGCAGATATTGGAAGCCTCTGAAGATAAGATCACATGCTTTATTGATCATTGGCTTAATCGTAACATAGGAGGGTTTGTAATAGAGTTTGCGGTCAATACTTCAGTTAGTTACAACAAAGCAGAGCGACGCTTCTTCAAAGGGCTGTAAGCATTTAAGGCCTTTAAATACTTGGACTAAGATGTTATTGTGTGAAAACCAGGTTATGTAGTTACCTTGATGTTTGGGGCTATGTAAAGTGGAAGGAATTAAAGGAATGGAGGGAGAAGAGGCCCTAAATATAACCCATTGATTGAACCTCCTTTGAGTGACAACAAGGGAGCAGTGCAGACCTCTTCGCATAGTGTTATTCAATTGATAAGATAGGGGTTCTCGCGAATACCACATCCACCCACACCGCCTCAATCTTCACCTCCACCGTTGATACCCTCGCCCACACCACTGCCACCCCCACCATAGTTCAATATGGAAAATTCAGCCAAGATGCCTATTCAAGGGATTGGAAATGAGGATCCAAACCAATTTTGGTTCGTTGCAAAGGCTATATGGGAAGCTCAGTATGTCATAGATGATCAAATGAAGAAGGAAACCTTGGTTAGTTCTTTACAAGAATGTGCACTAGCCTGGTACATTAAGTATTGTACTGATAACCCAACAGCTACTTTGGTAGATATCCAAACCACGCTAAATAAGGAATTTAGTAGACCTAAGTCTAAAGTGCAGTGAATTGTGGGATTCAAAGAAATCATGATAAAATTGGGCGAGATGCCCTGGGAGCTGGATCAGAGGTTGAAGTGTAAGATCCATGAAGCTAATATGAATTTGACAGATGGGCAGCACCACGAATGGTTTGTGGCTTCGCTCCTACCCCACTTAAGGGTTGTGTTATCGCAATAAAGATTGGGACCCAGGCAGAAGCCTTGGAGATTGCAATGAGATTACATGAAATGTCAATGCAAGACCCAAATCTGGGAGTTCAATAGATCCATGCGTAGTTGCAGAACCTTTTCTTAGAATTATAGAGTTTGAAGAACAATAGAATAGTTTGGTTAGAGGTGCGCGAAGAGATTAGGTGCCTGAAATGCAATGGTCAGGGGCTTGATAAAGATCACTACCTAGTCTTTGCGAATTATGTTGTAGGAGGACCAATGCCTCTAAGGCTGGAAGCTCAAGAAGGACCAAGCACAGGGCCTGTGCTATGGTGTGTTATCTGTCAGGTAGCAGGAAAACACGTGACTGACAATTGCCATTTGCTGCAAAAATTTGTACGGACAATGCAACAACTCTTCTACAACTTCTGTCAATCGGTGGGTCACGATGAGTGCAATTTCCATAGCTATGATTTGATGATGGAAAGAACACTTGCATATAGAGTTCAGGTAGAAACACAGCCTCCTAATCAGGGCACTGGGGTAGCATGAACAGGCTTTCAGGGGCACAGACAAGGCCGAGGTGGAGGAGGACCTGGAAGAGGTCGGGGGTAGGTAATCAGCTAAAATTGTGGAGGACGAGGGCACTACGCACGAGAACGCAGGAACTCAACGTGTCTATCATGCCAATATTGTACTTAGTATGTGGTGGGCTCCAGTATTGTAGCAATAATGCTACAACTCCTGGAGCTTCCTTCTTTAATTTTATCAACTCGGTAGTTCGTAACAAACTTGGAAGCGACGGTGTTGTATGCACAAGTACTAGCTCTTGCTGCAGCTGTCACTTGGTCAGCTGGTACAAGTCCGCTAGGGGCTCAAGCCAACTTCTATGAGCTCTTAGAAGAAGCTTTTTAACTGATGGACGAAAGCTAACTCAAAGGAAGCTAATCTATTTGCAGAAAGGAACTGAAAGCCAACAAGAAACGCAAACCCTAGCAAACCCTAATTCTACCAGCTAGTCTTACTGATGCAGAGATGGGAATGAAAACTACTGAAAGAGATGCCATTACTTCTATGAAGGTAAAATGCATGTGTCTAGACTATCTCTATCTGAAGAAAACATTTTTTTGTATTTTTGTTTCAATTATTAGAATTATCATGCATGTGCTTTTAACTAGCTTTTTACTGTGCAGAGGTGGATCAAGGAGGCGAAGGGCTTGGAACAGGCTGGGAAGGTTCAGAGAAGGTATAAGGGGTTCCTAACACCCTTCCAGAGAGTTTCACAAAGTTTGGCTGCCAAAAACCGAGTTTATGAGCTTCTACAGGTAGTCTGCAGGGGTTCTACAGGATGTTTCAGAATTTCTACAGGATGTTCAGTAATTCCTACAGGATGTCCTACGATTGGATTTTGGATGATGGGTGAGCGAAAAGGGCTGCATGGATGGATAGGGAGATAGGAGAGGGGTTTCTAATGACTTAGTGACAAGGAGATGAGATGATGAGGGGGTATGCAAAGCTAGTTTGTCTGAAGGAGGGTAGAGGGAATGGAAGGCCGAAAAGGTAGGATAACGTGGGCAGTAGAGTAGTTGAGAGACAAGGGGTCTAATTGGGAGATGAGTAGTTGGCCTGGGCAAGGCTTAGAAGGACGAGAGAGTGAGGGAGTAGCACTGCACAATGTAAACTGAACCAGATCATCCACGTCCTACACATAATCAAAACATTCCTAATCTGTCCTAACTATTTAATGGAACCAATGATCAGCAACGTTATTTCTAAAGAAAACCATATATTGGTACTGAAGCAAAGAAACATTCCAAGAGGACTGAGCGCATGGACAACTATTACAAACGAAAATATTGCACCAAAGATTGCAAGAGTACGTAAACCAATGTTTTTGGTGGGTAGCACTGTCTGCAATTCTAGCCCCTAGAAAGAGGTGAAAATGAGTGTGCAGGCAACCCTTTTCTGGAACTTTTATCAACTCCAATCTCTTCACTCTATTCTAAACAGCTGAAGCAACTCTATCTTCTAACAATGACCTACTTAACCACACCAAGAAATCTAACTCAAAAAACTGCGTTTCAAATGCATGTAAAGAAAACCATAATGCTGAAAGAAAAGATAACAATACAGAAGAAGGAGGCCTTAGGCTCTCAGGTTGGGCCCAACCCCGAGAGCTATGGCTCCTTTAAAAGCTTAGAACTGAGATCAAATCTGACTGCTTTCCATTAAAAAATAATAATCATAAGTCAAAGAGCATGCCAATAATGGCTACAAAAGAGCAAAACCAAACTAGCAGCTCGTAGTGCAGAATGTGCAACAATATTTCAAAAGTCCTTTTCGAAGGCTAAAGCCTTATCATTTATACATCACGAGGCCCCAAGCTGGCTTCCTAAATCAGTGGGACTTGGCTGACCAAACTAGGAGTGAACTGCTGCTTCCTCAAAATCCGTTTGGCTGCCTTCGAAATCCGGTTGTGGTGGCTATTGGAGCTCGGAGTTGGGGGTGAAGATCCCGAGGAAGGCCATTTAATGATGTGGACAACCCTCCTACGAATCCTCAACCCCATCTTGGCTGTCTCCTGGCCCTTATCTGCTCAGTTTTGTTCCAATCATGTGTCAAAAACCTGAAATGAGCACGTGTTAGCCACCTAGGAATAGTGACTGCCCTTATTCGTGCAAATGACATAAACATACTAAAAAATGATGCATAAGTTATGAAAAATGAAGGATTGAGCAAAGGTTGTTAGGCCGAATGAGCCCAAAATGTTACCAAATTTGGGGCTCATTATCACCCCCCAGCTAAAATGATTGCTCATCCCTAAGCAACTAATCCAGCTCCTCGTCCTTCATTGCTTTCACCGCCACCCTCACATCCCAGGCTTCAAAAGTAGTCTCCTCCTCATCGGCATGGAACCCAGCCTTCCTTTCCACCTCTTCCCACTGTACATGCTCTTCTTTTTCTGCGCTGCCTTCCATCAATCCTAACAGCAAAGGTGGGCTTAGCTTGACGCCAATCCAGCTGGCTTGGAGGTTCTGTATGGATTTCTTGTAGAGGGGCACCTGTGCTAGAGCTTCCCTCATTCGAGTTGGAGTGTGATATTCTCTAATTTTAAGGCTGTGGGACAATGTGTTCCATCGGCGGGTGCAAGCATGAACAGAGTTGTCCCCTAATAGTCGCTCCATATCCTTGAAATGTGTTATGGCCTGAGCTTGCTGATCCATGTATTTCAATAAAGTTTGAGGGTTGGTGGCTAAGTGTTGGTGGGCCGATATCAATGCAGTGGGATCCTCTGGCTCTGCTCTAATCAACAGTGGCTCATGTAATTCTCGGTCCATGACCTCTTTGACCTCTGCTGCCCTTTTTTCTTCATGGTTCAACCATGAGGCAAATTCCATCAACTGCATATCCCCTGCAACTGTGTTGGGATCCCATGAAGTCACAGTAGGAAGGGCCAAATTATGGAGATAGAACTCCGATAGTTTGGCCTTATCCTCTGATGAACTGCTATTGCATAACTCTGTGAACTGCTGGGGGTCTTGGATTTGGGAGATACCCCTCTGTGCCAATGCATTAATTTGAAATTGTAGCCACTGGTCCCGTAAGTATAGGCCATAAGATTTGGCTGGTTGTCTGCATTGTAGAGCATCCATGGCCCAACTGGCCATGCAAGCCAGTTGTGCCTCTTTTTGCTACAACTGCTGTTTGAGAGCTTGTATCTCGATTTGTGCTTGCAGTTCCCTTTCCTGTAGATGCGAGGTTGGCTCCCCAAGACCAACTTGCAGTGCTTCTCTGCCTTGATGTTCTGCTGTAGTGTCCCATGAGGATGTGCCCTTTTCCTTCTTCAGTTCCTGTAGCTGCAGTTTAAGTTTCTCGTTCTCTTCCTGTAGGAATACCCGCTGGCAGTTTGCCACGTGTTTTGCCATAGCTAATTCTTTTCGTGCCTCCTTGAGTTGTTCCTCCAAGGGGCCTATATCTGCCACTCCTTTTGATTTAGCTATTTTCATCCACGTGTGGGTTCTCACTCTTTCTTCCTCCAACCCAAAGAAAAGCGGCACTGTGAATTTCTGTGGAATAATTTTCCCAGCCTCCAAAAAGTTATAATACGAGCTCAAGCTTGGCTGGGGACTAGGTTCCGGAATATGCTCTTTCTCTTCTTCCCTCGGTGGCTCTACTCCATCTTCCCTAAGTGGTGATGTGGGTGCCTCTCCCTCCATCCTCTCTATCTCCTTAAGCCAGGCCAATGTTTCCTGTAGAACGGCCTCAGCATCCTGTAGCCGGGCTTTTGAAGCCAACCTGTCCATTCTCTCCTTCCAAGTAGTTGTCTTCGGGCTCCCCCGCTCATAAGTGACTGATATTTTTGACGGGGACCTCTCCCTTCGCGAGGTAGGGGTGTCTTCTATAGTAATGGGGCTGCTGGATGGAGGTTGGGGCCCGCCTGTTTTGATTCTCACACTTCTCCTAGCTTTGAAATATAGAGGGATCTCCCTCTTTCGTTTTTCCTTCGGCTTAGGAGGTGTACTAAGGGTGGCCAGCACGGCTGCTGCCTCCCTTGCAAGAATTTCGGCTGTCTTCTCCTTTGGTTTTCCTTTCTCAGGGCTTCCTGTAGAAGGCCCTGTATCAGCTGATTTCTGGCTTCCTGTAGAAGTCGTTTTTGGTTTTCCTGTAGAAACAGGTGGCACCGTTTTAGCCTGTTTGGCTGAGGGTGCTTTGCCTTTTGACTTGGTTGAGGCTGCTTTCAAGGTGCCTTTACTGACGTGGACTTGTTCAGTCCTTTCCACCCTACTCTGTAACCTTTTCTCTCTGGGTGTCAATGTGGATTTGTCACCCTCCTTTTTGGCAACCTGGGGTTTCTCTTACCTCCCCTTTTGTTCTTTCTTCAGTGCTTTGGCCGCAGTTTCTTGGCCTTTCCCTTTCTTCTCTGTGTGTACTGACTCCTTCTCCTCGCTGCTGGAGGAGGTGAGCTCCTCGGTCAACATTTTGATATCACCATCCTTAGTCAAATTTCGGAAGGCTTCCCACGAGAGAGGGACTGTGTAGGTGTGGAGTGCATCCTCCACGAGGAGCTTAATGAGCCCATGGTGGGATACCTGGTCTGGCATGCCCTCTCGTAATTTGGTGGCACATTCAGTCATGGACTGTAGGAAGAAGTAAGGAATACTTAGCTTGTTTTTTGAAGGTAGGTCCATTTGGTGCCTCAGTTCTGTGAGCAGCCAGAAATGGTACCCATATACGATGCTGAATCGTCCTTTGCACGTGATATATTTCATAATTTGGAGGCTGACCTCACTCCAAAGCGGCTGTAGGCTAGCTCTGCGAACCCCATTCTTATCCTCTGAGAATTTCTCCTCCAGTGGAAAGAACTCCTTTTTAGCCTTCTGGCCTAGTTTTCGCTCCTCCTTATCCCACGGTACCCCCATTGGGAGATCAGTGACTCTGCTGATGAATTATGGGGTGAGTCTGAGATTCAAACCCCTGAAATTGACAACGGCCAGCGTTTTTTATTTTGGCTTCAAAGCTCGCAGGAACTCCTCTGCCACCTCATCATCATAACCTTGAAGCTTGTCGCAGAACGACATCCATCGCGCACAAGTGAACAGTTCTACCACCTCTGGGTTTTCCCGTAGCTTCTTTGAGTCTGTCGGTTCCTTCCTAATGAATCCACCCGGCATGGCGAAAGCTTGCTATGTTAGCCGGAGGTGGCTGGTGCGTATCAAAAGATGGGCCTTTCGGATTTCTTGAGACAGAGCGCAGAATTACGCCTCTGTCACGCACACAATTCGTGAATACTCGGCTATCTATAGGTGAGCCTTGACAGGGGCTCAATTGCGAACCACATCCTGTAGAAAACCCCGCATATACTATGACGACAATTTTCATGCAAAAGGAAAACGACGCGTGCAATTTTATGCTCAGACTGTAGTTTTACTTTTTTGAGGACGTCGACTTCGCCACCCTTCAAACCAATTGCATGGGAGGAACAGGTTCAGGCTTACCTTTTCCAATTCGCCACCTTTGACGTGAATAGATCGATTTCCTCCGTAGCGGCGAGCTTCCTGTAGCGCAGCTTCCTGTAGAAGTCGCGCACAGGTTCCGGAGAGCACGTCAGTGGTTCTGCGCCTTCTGTGCAACCACCAGACGTTTGAACAAGCCGAGGACTTGGAGTAACGAGCTTCAGAGAAATTCGGACGCTTACTCGACTGCAAAACGGCTGGTGATAAATGAGTGGAGTGACGATCTAGCCGGTGGATTTGAATCCCGGCCGAACTCATGGCGCGGGGGTGAGCTGTCCCTGCCGGACCGTTGGACGATGTCACCTACTCATTTCACTGCAAGTCTGCCTGACCGCCACATCATTCCCTACATATCTGCCGCCGCCATTTCCGTTAGATCGTCACTTCTCCCCGACTGGACGCTTCTCACGTGTCCATTACCCGTTTTGCTTGCCACGACCAACACTTTCCAAATCTGACGAGACCATCTGACTGGTCATGGTGGCCAGTTGAATGGCTACCCGACTGCTCAACCCATCCATTTCCACACTTGCAAACATTTTAGACTATTATTCATGTAATTTGACAAAAAAAAGGGTGAGGCACTTACCTGTGCGGCCGCGACGTTATTTTTAGGTTTCAGGATGAGGGTGATGGACTAGCTTGCTGCTGCTTCATGCACAGGCATGGGGGTTCCTCCTCGCAGACTGTTGTTGGTTATGAATCTTATTACCTGGCTGCGGATGGTGCATGTGCCCGCTCTATTTGTTGCAGGCGCCTTGATGGTGTACACTCTAGCTGGATGAACTGCTACGGGATTCCTGTAGGATGTCCTGTAGCAGTTTTTCCTCCTCGGGTGCATGCCGAAATAGTGGAGACGGTGGCATCACGGTCACGGTTGCAGGGCCCTCGGATGGCATTGATAAGTAGTGCATGGTGTCTCTGCATCCTTTATTCCATTTGAGAATCGCTTCCTCTGATAATTCAACGCTCTGATTTGGTTGTGCAGGTATTTCCATTGCATGGCGACTGGGGTGGTAGAAGGAGGCGACAACAGTGCGTGATGGAGAAAACATTAGCTTGCATGCCTCCGTGTCGGACCTCGGGCGTTAGATCTCCCCACACAGTCAGTTCTGGGCCATCCAAAGATTCTACAGGAAGTTTCCTGTAGAAATAAGGAACTTCCTGTAGAAAGTCCTGTAGCTTCCTGTAGAAGGCTAAACTGTGATCAAATCATGCCCAGACCTTGGAAGAGATGAGTGTTTCTGGAGGGAGGGCTGGTGAGGTCACCTAGTAGCATAGTAGGGACCCTTGTCTTTGAATTGAGGGGCCTCTTTTCCTGCATGGAATACCTGCAACCTGCATGCATTGCCACATTTTGAACTTGTTTTCCCTGTTTTTTTTGTTTGTTTGTTTTTTTTTTTTTTTTTTAAAGACAGCAGGGGCACCTCCATGAGGTTTTCACCCTTACCATCTGCCTTGAGCGCCTCAGAGAGGTTTTTAGTCAAGGGTCTTTTTCAAACATTTTCAGAAAGACAGCAGGGACGCCTCAATGAGGTTTTCACCCCTACCATCTGCCTTGGGAGCCTCATAAAGGTTTTCACCCAAGGATCTTTATTATTATTATTTTTTTATTTTTTTATATTTTTTTTATTTTTTTTTTTAAGATCTTCAGGGTATGCCCAAAATAGAGGCAGAACCCTTCTCTATGACCAGCACTAATTTTTCCACAGTTTTGATGAATTCTTGCCTTGAAAGAGGTTTTCTGTAGATCTTTAGTCGATGCCCATTGACAAGCATAGGGATGGCCTCCTCATCAATGGTCCGAATAAGAACAGATCCATTGTCATAACATTTTTCCACTGCATATGGTCCCAGCCATCTGGTTCTCAGCTTCCCCTTGAAATCCTTATGCCTGGAATCATACAACAACGCCCAATCTCCCAGCTGAAATTGCTTGTCATTGAGGTGTCGGTCATGCCACACCTTTCTCTGAAGTTGAACCACTTCTGAGTGGAGAAGGGCCTGCATTCGGTGTTCGTCCAATCCATTCAGCTGCAATAACCTTTCTTGTTGGGCATGGCTGAGATCCAGGTCCAGCTGAGCTGCCATCCTCAAGGTGTTGTACTCGAACTCAATTGACAGCAAGCTCTCTTCCCATAGACCAGCTCATAAGGTTTGAAGCCGGTTGTGGTCTTCCAAGTGGTGTTGTAAGCCCACGTGGCCTCAACCAGGCGATCTGCCCAATCTTTTCTACTGCTGCTCACCACCTTAGTCAAGATCCCTTCCAATGCTCTATTGGTGACTTCCACCTGCCCATTCGCTTGAGGATGATAGGGGGTGGAAGTCCTATGCTTGATTTTGTGATGAGCGAGTAGGTCTTCAATTAAGCTGGAGGTGAACTGGCTTCCTTGATCAGTGACTAGCTCTCTTGGGTAGCCAAATCTGTAGAAGATGTTTTCGCTTAAGAACTCGGCCACCGTTTCTTCTGTCGTTGCTTTGATTACCTTGGTTTCTGCCCACTTTGTCAGGTATTCTGTGCACACAATGATGTAAGACCTCTGCCTCGAAGGAGGATTGATTGGACCCACAAAATCCATACCCCACTTCTCAAATGGCTCAAGAGTCACTTGAGGTTGGAGAGGCATTTCATCCCTTGGAGTCGGTTTCCCCATTCTTTGGCATCAGTCACATTGGCTGATATACCTTCTGACATCTTGATGAAGCGTGGGCCAATAGTAGCCTGCCTGTAGGATTTTGAAGGCAGTCCTTTTGGCTGCAAAATGTCCTCCACAAGGTCCGTCATGACAGGTTAGGAGGATATCAAAGACTTCCTCCTCCCTTACACAACGCCTTAGATCTGATCCGGGCCAAGCTTGAACAGGTTGCCCCCGATCCAAGTGAATGAGGCACTCTTCCTTACGATCCTACTCTTCTCCCTTGAGGATAGGTGCGGAGGGAACTGTGCTGAGACAAGGTAGTTTGCTATATCAGCAAACCATGGAGAGAGTACTGAGATAGCAAACAGATGTTCATCTGGCATCTGGTCATCCACTGTTCCATCCTCACCTGCGGGTAAATCCAATCTAGACAAAAAGTCAGCAACAACATTTTCTTTACCTGGCTTGTCAACAATAGTCAAATCAAATTGCTGCAACAAAAGTAACCATCTAATAATACGAGCATTCACATCCGGTTTATTCATTAAATATCTAATTGCAGCATGATCAGTATGTACAAATGTTTGATATCCAGTGATATAATGTCGGAATTTGTTCAGTGCATGGACCACGGCCAAGAATTCTTTCTCAGTTACAGTGTAATTCAATTCTGCCTTGGATAAGTTTTTGCTGACAAAGTATATGGCGTATGGAAGTTTTTGTTCAACTTGTCCTAAGGCTAACCCTATGGCTTTGTTCGAGGCATCAGTGTGGATGTGGAAAGGTAGGGCCCAGTTTGGACCTCTTAAGATTGGGGCAGACACCAACTTGTCCTTTAATTCATTCAGAGCCTTCTGACAATCGTCAGTCCATTTAAACTCAACATCTTTTGCCAAGAGGCTAAACAATGGCGAGGCTAGCTTGCTGAAGTCTTTAATGAATCTCCTATAATACCCTGCTAAACCTAAGAAACTCCGAACATCTCTTACCTTCTGAGGAGGTGGAACCTTCTTGATGAGAGCAATTTTGTTGGGATCCACCTGTAATCCTTGGCGAGAAATGGTATGGCCTAGCACGGTCCCCTCAGTCATCAAGAATTCACACTTTTCAGGACTAAGGGACAGGTTCATCTCAATGCACTTGGTTAGGACTTTTCCCAGATTGGACAATGCTTCCTGGAAGTTGGACCCATAAGGAGTGAAGTCATCCATATAGATTTCCACCGAATCATGGACCAGCTCAGAAAAGATGCTCAAGACAGCTCTCTGGAAGGTGGCAGGAGCATTGCATAGTCCAAAGGGAAGAACTCGGTAAGCAAAGGTACCCCAAGGACAAGTGAAGGTGGTCTTATCTTGGTCTTCTGGGCTGACTTGGATCTGGTTATACCCGCTAAACCCATCTAGGAAAGAGAAAAACTTCTTTCCTGCCAGTCCATCCAACACTTGATCTATGAAGGGTAGAGGAAAATGGTCTTTCTTGGTGGCCTTGTTCAGTTCTCGGTAGTCCACACAGATTCTCCACTTCCCGTTTTTCTTGGGAACTAACACCAGAGGGGACACCCATTCACTATCCAAGATGGGGTAAATGAATCCGGCATCCAACAGTTTTTGCAATTCCTCCTTGACGATGTCCTTAAGGGCTAGATTCATTCTCCTTTGGAGTTGCCTAACCGGTTTACAATCTTCTTTGATGTAGATGTGATGGGTACAGACCGAAGGATGGATTCCTTTCATCTCCTTATAGCTCCAAGCAAAAGCATCTTGATGACTGGCCATCAGACTACACAGTTCTTTTTCCTAGGAAGGAGATAGGGAGGAGCTGATCTTTAACGTTCTCTCAGGGCCGAACTCCACATTTTTGACTCTGGGAGAAACAGGGTTGGTCACACAAAGGTCCACTAAGGTGTTGGATTGGGCATCCTCCACCAATTCCTCTAAGGACAATGCACTGGGAGGTGGATTCTGGATCAAGGTCTCAATCCAATCATCCTCGGTTGGGGGGCCTCCCCTAGTGGTGTCTAGGGTGCACAAAGGTGCTGAGTACACCTCATCCTCTTCTCCTTCCTCCAACCAAAGTGGTAAGTCATGCTCTAATAAGGGCTGGGCAGGAGGGTACAGGACTAGCTGCTTGGACATAGGACCATTTTTGATGGTCATGTTTCCTGCACGGCAGCTTATGTAAGCATCTGCAGTGGCTAACTAGGGCCTTCCCAAAATAAGAGGGTATCCAGTAAGCTTTGCCTTTGGTTGCAGAACCAAGAAGTCTGCAGGGTACTCCCAAGAGTCAACAGAGACCAAGACATCCTCCACAATCCCTTCGGGAGTCACGGTGTTGTGATCTGCTAATTGCAGGACTGTCGAGGTCTTTCTCAAGGAACCCTGAAGGTTGAGTTTGAGCATGGTATCTCTAGTCATCACATTAATGGCAGCCCCCAGATCAATCAATGTGTGTGGTATGATGGTGCCATTGATGTGGACATCAACTACAGGACTCCCAGGATCCAGATACTTTGGGCAGATGGCCTGCCCCAACATAAGATCAGACA
This sequence comes from Pinus tabuliformis, assembly GCA_031772625.1. Lineage (NCBI taxonomy): Eukaryota > Viridiplantae > Streptophyta > Pinopsida > Pinales > Pinaceae > Pinus > Pinus tabuliformis. The sequence continues at coordinate 116,105,979 of CM062808.1, read as the reverse complement.
GTTGTCCTATGACATTGATGGTTGAAGCATCTCTTTTTCGCCTGCCTGGGTGTCTGAAACACTTTTCCTTAACCAGTTTGTTGTATATCGGTACATCTTTGATGGCTTGGAGAAGTGGTATTCTCACACACAACTGTTTGAGTTCTCCTAGAAGCTCATCCTCCTCTGGGTTGGGTTGTGTGGTGGCCGTTAGTCTCTCAGGAAAGGGTGGAATGGCCTTTGGTTCACTTTCCTGTTTATCTTCCTCGTCCTCTGGGGGAGGAGGTTGGCGATCCGGAAGAGTCTTTCCAGATCGCAGATTGATCTCGTGGATCTCCACAGCATAGGTAGGGCATGATGTTTCCCCAGTATATACCTGCTGGGCCTGTCGGTTGTTGGGGTTTGGGTTCGGTTGAGCAGGCATTTGGGGTTGCCTTGGAGGAGCAGGAGGTAATGGTTGTGGTTGAGCTGGTGGTGGAGGAAAAATGGTGGGAGGAGTATTGTACTAGGGCCTCCACCCCAATTGATGTTCATTCCACTGAGGCTATGGTTGGGCATGTGAGTGAAACGAATGAGTAGTGGGCTGAGTATGGTACTGAGGCGGGTAAGACCATGGAGGAGGTATAGACCAGGAAGGATGAACAGGGGGTCCCCAGGAAGGCATAGGAGAGGATTGGTTGGGGCTGTAATAAGCTTGGGGTGTCCCTTGCATCCCCTGTTGGTAAGGTCTAGGTCCATGTGGCCTCCTTTGGTTGAGGAAATAGAGAGGTTCAGTGGGCGCTTCTGTCCCTTGATACATGGATTTAAGCCCAGGTAAGGTTGGACATTGGTTTGTGGGATGGTCCTCCTCACAGACAAAACATACCTCAACCGAATGTAATGGGCACTCGTTCTTAGGGTGTTTCCTTGTACACCTAGGGCAAAAGATAGCCAAAGCCCTCTCAGCTTCCTCTTTCTTCTGCTGGATTCGGAATGTATCAAGTTGCATGGCGATGGTCTGTCTCACCTCACTCTTGAGGTCCTCTAATTGATTTGCAAACTCATGTTTGGAGAAAGGAATACCAGCTGAGAGGAGGTTTCCTCTACCTCTTTTTTGGGCTGCCCTAGAGTGGTTTCTAAACACAGTCTTTATGCCCTCATAAGGTAGTTGGTAAATATCTCCTCCAGCTAGCATGTGAAGGGTATCTAAGAGGTCTTTAGGGACTCCTCGAAGCAGGACCAACTTGAGGGATTCAGGGTCAAGTGTGCACCTGGCCTGTTTATAGCTAAGTTGGAACCTTTCCTCGTAATCTTCTAAAGACTCATCATTTCCCATGGTCATCCGAAAGATTTCTCCCTTGGTTTCCTTGGACCTACAGTAGTCCCGGTATTTGGTATTGAAAGCTTGTTGCATCTGGGCCCAAGTGGTGATACTGTTCCCAGGTAAGCCCATGAACCAGCGTAATGCTACATCCTTAAGGGTAGAGGGGAAGAGTTTCAGTTTTTTCTCATCCTCGGTATAGTCATAGGCTCGACAAAGGATGGAAAACTCAAACAGGAAGGTATCAGGGTCTTCAGTAGTCAGTCCATGGAAGTGAGGTAAAGTGGAGGGGCTGATGTTCTTCATTTTCATGTCTCCATTGGTCTCTTGGATGGGGAAGGCACCTTCAATTCTCTCATCTTCTCCCCTATTGTCAGCCATAGCTTCAGATGGAGTGTTCTCTAACTCTTCTTCTGCTATAGGATCTTCGTATATCTCGGGAGGTTAGCCTATAGGTTCTTCTGGATCACTGTCACCAAAGAAGAGAGAAGGGTGACTCAATGATGTGGTGGGGGTGTTGGGTAAGAATTTGCCTGTTTTATCTCAATTTCCACGAGGCATGAAATGAAAAGACTTTTGATTGCTTTTGTTTTTTCTGGTACCTGCAAAATTAAAACAGACTGAACTGCAACTAACTATCTTGCTGAAATGGAAATGCGGAATTGAAATGAAAGCATGAAAGAACTAATCTATTTTTCTCAAATGAAATTGCAGGAATGAAATGCTACGCTATGCTTGCGGAATTGAAATGCTAATCTATGCTTGCGGAATTGAAATGCTAATCTACGCTTGCAGAAATGAAATTGCGGAATTGAAAGGTTAATCTATGAAAGCAGGAAATGTCTATGCTACTTTTGGAAAAAGGAAATTGCAGAATGGAAATGAAATACTACTTAGCAGAAGGCGAGAGTAGGAAAGTAGAAGAAAAGCAACAATCACCAATACTCTGACGCTTCCCCGGCAACGGTGCCAAAAATATGGTGGTCTCCAGTATTGTAGCAATAATGCTACAACTCCTGGAGCTTCCTTCTTTAATTTTATCAACCCGGTAGTTCATAACAAACTTGGAAGCGACGGTGTTGTATGCACAAGTACTAGCTCTTGCCGCAGCTGTCACTTGGTCAACTGGCACAAGTCCGCTAGGGGCTCAAGCCAACTTCTATGAGCTCTTAGAAGAAGCTTTTTAACTGATGGACGAAAGCTAACTCAAAGGAAGCTAATCTATTTGCAGAAAGGAACTGGAAGCCAACAAGAAACGCAAACCCTAGCAAACCCTAATTCTACCAGCTAGTCTTACTGATGCAGAGATGGGAATGAAAACTACTGAAAGAGATGCCATTACTTCTATAAAGGTAAAATGCATGTGTCTAGACTATCTCTATCTGAAGAAAACATTTTTTTGTATTTTTGTTTCAATTATTAGAATTATCATGCATGTGCTTTTAACTAGCTTTTGACTGTGCAGAGGTGGATCAAGGAGGAGAAGGGCTTGGAACAGGCTGGGAAGGTTCAGAGAGGGTCTAAGTGGTTCCTAACACCCTTCCAAAGAGTTTCACAAAGTTTGGCTGCCAAAAACCGAGTTTATGAGCTTCTACAGGAAGTCTGCAGGGGTTCTACAGGATGTTTCAGAATTTCTACAGGATGTTCAGTAATTCCTACAGGATGTCCTATGATTGGATTTTGGATGATGGGTGAGCGAAAAGGGCTGCATGGATGGATAGGGAGATAGGAGAGGGGTTTGTAATGACTTAGTGACAGGGAGATGAGATGATGAGGGGGTATGCAAAGCTAGTTTGTCTGAAGGAGGGTAGAGGGAATGGAAGGCCGAAAAGGTAGGATAACGTGGGCAGTAGAGTAGTTGAGAGACAAGGGGTCTAATTGGGAGATGAGCAGTTGGTCTGGGAAAGGCTTAGAAGGACGAGAGAGTGAGGGAGTAGCACTGCACAATGTAAACTGAACCAGATCATCCACGTCCTGCACATAATCAAAACATTCCTAATCTGTCCTAACTGTTTAATAGAACCAATGATCAGCAACGTTATTTCTAAAGAAAACCATATATTGGTACTGAAGCAAAGAAACATTCCAAGAGGACTGAGCACATGGACAACTACTACAAATGAAAATATTGCACCAAAGATTGCATGAGTACGTAAACCAATGTTTTTGGTGGGTAGCACTATCTGCAATTCCAGCCCCTAGAAAGAGGTGAAAATGAGTGTGCAGGCAACCCTTTTCTGGAACCTTTATCAACTCCAATCTCTTCACTCTATTCTAAACAACTGAAGCAACTCTATCTTCTAACAATGACCTACTTAACCACACCAAGAAATCTAACTCAACAAACTGCGTTTCAAATGCATGTAAAGAAAACCATAATGCTGAAAGAAAAGATAACAATACAGAAGAAGGAGGCCTTAGGCTCTCAGGTTGGGCCCAACCCCGAGAGCTATGGCTCCTTTCAAAGCTCAGAACTGAGATCAAATCTGACTGCTTTTCATTAAAAAATAATAATCATAAGTCAAAGAGCATGCCAATAATGGCTACAAAAGAGCAAAACCAAGCTAGCAGCTCGTAGTGCAGAATGTGCAATAATGTTTCAAAAGTCCTTTTCGAAGGCTAAATCCTTATCATTTATACATCACGAGGCCCCAAGCTGGCCTCCTAAATCAGTGGGACTTGGTTGACCAAACTAGGAGTGAACTGTTGCTTCCTCAAAATCCGTTTGGCTGCCTTCGAAATCCGGTTGTGGTGGCTGTTGGAGCTCGGATTTGGGGGTGAAGATCCCGAGGAAGGCCATTTAATGCTGTGGACAACCCTCCTACGAATCCTCAACCCCATCTTGGCTGTCTCCTGGCCCTTATCTGCTCGGTTTTGTTCCAATCATGTGTCAAAAACCTGAAATGAGCACGTGTTAGCCACCTAGGAATAGTGACTGCCCTTATTCGTGCAAATGACATAAACATACTAAAAAATGATGCATAAGTTATGAAAAATGAAGGATTGAGCAAAGGTAGTTAGGCCAAATGAGCCCAAAATTTTACCAAATTTGGGGCTCATTAGTATGACCATGAGACTCAAGATTTCCCCTTACTACTAGCAAGAATACGTGAGAAGGGGGCGCAACCTCCACAACTGACCCAAAACTTGTAGATGATGAGGGTTGAGCCTGTAAAGAGGATCCAAACGTAAATATAGTGCTGCGAAGTGGAGTTAAAATGGGAAAAGATAAGGGGAAGTAGCCTAAATAAAGTACGTGGGTCTGCAAAGCCCCAGAAAATGAGGTTGAATTTGATCTGGAGCGCACATGTGAAACATTTATGGAAGTGAACTAAAGCTTCGCTGAGGCCTCTACCTGAGGAAGCCAGGATAAACTCGTGAAAGAAATGGATCCTTCTATGCTTACTACCTTCTTAGAGACCTACATGAATTTGTTACATGATAGAAAGGTTGTAAAGGGATTACAGGAGCTGATAAATAGGTGTGCCAGAAAAGAAAATGCTCCTGGTGAACCGTGTGTTGTCAAAAAGATTGGTAAGAATAAAGCAAGGACGGGGTGTGAGACCAGACTCACCACATAGATAGGAGAATATGAAATGGATCAAGTCATTTTGGATCTAGGGTTAGATGCTAATGTTTTGCCTAAACAAACGTGGGAATGAATGGGGAGATTTATGATGTAGTGGTCTCCAATTCAGTTGAGGATCGAAAATCAAGAGAAGATCATCCCCATGGGACGACTATAGGGAGTAACAATAGATATTGAAGGTGCAAGTGCATTGGCTGATTTCAAAGTAATAGAGATTGTGGATGACAGAAACCCCTACCCTGTGCTCCTTAGAATTGATTGGGCTACTAACATGAATGGGGTGATTAACTTGAAGAAGTGAAAGATGACATTTGAAAAGAAGTCACTTTACATCGTAGTACCATTGGATCCTACAGAAGGTCTGCGTTATACTGAACCAATCCGTGATTAGGAAAGTGATGATGATTTGGACCATATATATAAGATAAAAGCGCGAGATCAACATTAGGTAAACCTGACCATAGATGGACGTATTGCATGGGACTGCGAAAGTTCCTGCACATCAAACTTAGTTAAAGAATTGGAGCACTGACAGAATTAATTACATGAAGTGTCTATGATGTGCTGTAATATGATGACCAAATTGTTGCATTGTTTATTGTAGGAGGTTAGGAATTTTCCCTCTTTTGATGGTTTGACTGATGTAGATATCTTTTTTGATGCATTTGAAACTGAAGTGCCAGAGAAGCATCGCTTCCAGGCATTGGATTGGGCGTTGTGCTCTATGCCCATAAGATGGTCGGGTATGCACAAGGATAGTTTTGATGATTGGCATGAATATAGGAAGATGATGGGAATATGATTTGGATAGCCAAAAATGTGATTAGCAGAAAAATATGATGGGAGGGACGATCTGCGTGATCACTTGGCCAAATGAACTAAAGTTTATGGAGTAGAGCCTCAACCTGAATGGGTGCATTTGTTCTACCATACTTTAGATGTGATACCGATGAATTGGTACTTGGACACGGAGCTCCACCATGGTACTGAAGAATGGGATATTTTTCGCCAAGGGTTCGTAATGATGTTCATCTTTCAGGACAAATTTAACTGTATTGATGAAGCGCTACAAGAAGTCAAAGTAGTGCTCTTTAGGATACCACAGGATCTTTTATATCTGATTCAAACTGATTGGACTACTCAGTTAAGCCATGCACTGGAGTGTTATAATGTGATCATTATTGAAGAAGAAGATGAGGATCCAAGAAGGATTAATATTCTAGAGACTGAAGGTCACCACGAAGTTGAAGGACCTCAAATAGAGAATCCTGGCATAACCACACCGCTCAAAACTAGACAAGTAAACATTGGAATAGAAGCAGAGCCGAAATTTGAGAAAATTGGAGACTACTGGGATGGCGCAACGATGAATAAGGTCGCTAAATTGCTCCGTGAATACCAGGACTTGTTCCCTATGAAGTTTTCGGACCTAAAAGAGATAGTAGGGGACTTGGGCATTATGAAGATTACTTTAAAACTAAACGCAAAGCTGGTCAAGCAAAGACCTTACTGCCTCAATCTGAAGTATAAAGAGAAGGTCTTCATGGAGTTGGATAAGATGCTCGCGGCAGGAATTATTGGACCAGTAGAAGAATTTTGTTGGGAAGCCTGATGGTAGTCCAAGAAATGAAGCAGAAGGATGAAATAAGGATATGTGTAGATCTCAAGAAGTTGAATGATGCTTCCATTCATTATCCTTTCCCGACTCCGTTTACCAATGAGGAACTGGATAATGTGGGTGGTCAGGGAGCATATTCATTCACTGATGGTTTCTCTGGGTACCATCAGATCAAAATCGTGCCTGAGGATAGAAGTAAGACAACCTTCGCAACCTAATTGGGATGCATTCAGTACACTGTAATGCCTTTTGGGCTGAAGAATGCGTCGGTGATCTTTTCATGCATAATCATCGCGGCGTTCAATGACTTCATTCATAAATTTCTGGAGGTATGCTTTGATGATTGGACAATGTTCGGATTAGTAAAGCGCCATGTGGCAAGTCTACGCTTGATGCTCGATACATGCAGGAGGTACCAGATCGCACTTCATATGAATAAATGTTTGTTTTGTGTCCCTTTTGAAATCTTGTTGGGTCATGTGGTATGCAGACAAGGCTTGATGGTAGACCCTACGAAGATTGCAGTTATAATCAACTTGGAGGTGCCATGGAGTGTGAAACAATTGCGCATAACGCTGGGGCATACCAGATACTATAGGAAATTTATCAAGAACTATGCCCAGATCACCACACCAATGGAAAAACTGTTGAAGAAGGATATTACGTTCTGTTGGAATGAAGAATGTCATAGGAGCATGGATGTGCTAAAAGAGAAAATTGTCACCATGCCATCCTAGTGTTCACGAATTGGAAGAAGGAATTTCATGTGCATGTGGATGTGTCATGTATTTCATTGGGAGTAATGCTAACATACACTGATGAGGAAAACTTCGAAAGTAGGAGCGTTCACAAGTATGAAACTATCCAAAGATGAGAAAAACTATTCCACGACAAAGCACGAAGGACTAGCTATGGTGTCTGCACTCCAGAAGTTCACGCATTATTTGTTGGGCAGACATTTTAATATGTATACAGACCATTCCATGTTGAAGTACCTGGTCAACAAGCCTGTGTTGGGGGGGAAGATATGTAGGTGGATGTTTTTGTTCCAAGAGTATGATTTTGAAGTCATTATGAAACCAGGATGATTGAATGCAGGACCTGATCATTTGTCGCGCATTGAAATTGGAGAAGAACCTACTAATTTAGAGGAAGGACTACCTGATGCGTAACTATTTGCAGTACACGTCGAGGATAGTCACTTTGAAGGTATAATACACTTCCAGATGATGGGAACAAATCCAAAAGGATATACAAGCCATCAGAAGAAGGAATTGGTGGTGTGTGTGATAGAATTTGTTGTCATTGCAAGGAACTTGTAGAAAATGGGATAGGATGAAATACTTCGATGTTATGTACCAGAGTTTGAACGAAGAATCATACTCACTGAGGCTCATGGGGGAGCCGTGGGAGGAATTTATGCCGGATAAGCAATAATGCAGAAGATTCTATGCGCTAGGTTGTGGTGCCCAACCCTGCATAAGGATTCAAAAGCATATTGTAGGGCATGCAATGCATGTGAAAGGATTGGAAGGCCATCGTGAAGGGATGAGCTACCTCTGAATCTGCAAGTGACATTACAACCATTCGAGAAATGGGCAATTAACTTTCTAGGACCAATTCAGCCTCTAGAGAAAAAGAGAAAAAGACAAGTGCGTGGTACATCATCACCACGACTGAGTATTTAACCAGATGAGTGGAGGCACAGCCTGTGAAGGACTGTACAAATGCAACAATAGCAAAGTTCATTTTTTAGTATGTTCTAACAAGATTTTGGTGTTCGAAGATTTTGATGAGCGATCGTGGTATGCATTTTCTTAATGAGACGATCAGCGCGTTGACAAAGGAATTTCAGGCGTACCATTAGAAGAGTATGCCATATCAACCGCAGGCCAATGGGATGGTGGAAGCATTCAATAAAATATTGGAGAGTGCACTGAAAAAGGTTTGCAATGCTCAAGGAAATGACTAGGATGTGCGTGTACCCACAGCGCTATGAGCTTATAGAATGACTTGCAAGAAGTTGACGAGGCAAACACCTTTCAGGTTGGTTTATGGCGTAGAAGTGATGTCGATGGAGTACATTGTACCTAGTCTATGCATAACGACACTCACAGAAATGGCGGATCACAGAGCCCTAGAAGAGAGGCTCGTGTGGCTAACAGAGCTTGAAGAGGATATATTTCTAACTGGATTCCATCAACAAGTTCAAAAGGAGAGCGAAATGGCATGGCACGATTGGCACATCGAATTGTGCACCTTCAAGGTAAATGATTTTTTTTTATTATATGACAGCAAGTTTGATAAATTTCCAGGGAAATTTAGGATGCATTGATTGGGGCCATATGTCATCAAGGAAATTACCGATGGTGGTGCAATTCAGTTGGTAAAGTTGAATGGAGAACCCTCCACAGGGAAGGTGAATGATAGCTGATTGAAGCCATACATCGACGATCCGATTAGATGACTACACGATGGAAGCATAGTATTAGTGCCCTAGGCAGCTAAAAGGAGGCGCGGGAATATAAACTACACTACCCAGGTTAGGGAGTTGCATGATTAGAGAACTGCACGGAACGAAGGAATGTCACAGGGTCAACAGAAGTGCACAGGGAGTTATGCTATCAAGGAAGAAACCACGTAGGGCAGCCGAAAAGTGATTGTTATGGTCATTGTTCATGATTTGACGATGAAAAAATGGCTAAATGGAGTGGGGGCGGCATTTCAGTCAGAATTTAAGGGCAATATATTTGAAAATATGCTGCCAATATAGCATTTATGATAATATTTTGGGGGGAACTATCATATTTGAATTCAAAAATTCCTATAAATTACAGATGGCTGCCCATCAGGAAACACTTTGCATTTTGAGATTTTTGAGTTATGTAATATGTTGTTCATGATCCAAGTTTTCTTCGAAGAATTGCTTGACTGCCCAGTGTTTGATCAATTTCCAGAGTCCGACCGCAAGATCGTCTATGAAATTATGCTAGGACCAGGCACCGCAAAGACCACGATCGCTGGAGAAATAATGGCAGCTGAGAGAATTGCCCCAAAGGTAGCAATGACATCCGAGGGAGTTTCCCTAGAGGTTGTGAGTGTTGAAGTACCAGCAGAAGTGCCTAAATCACCAAGGTCACCCAAGCCAAGGCCTACGCTGACCAAGGAGGGTCTGAAAACAAAGAAAGGTAAGAAGACAATGATGCCATAGCTAGTGCATGCATCACTCGAGAAGCACCCACAGAAAGAAAATCCCACTGTGAGGAGAAGGGCAAGGTTTTTGACCTCGAGCCTGAAGAAGATGTTGAAGATACCTATATGGGTGAGGAAGATATTGATATGGGGGCAGAGGACGTTAACGTGGAGGGGTCTGACCCTATCTCTAAAATGCCCAAGTAAATTCCTCTGTGTAGAGGCAAGACAAAGGTTCTGAAGGACATTGATGAAAGTAAGGTCACGCTGCATACACCCTTACTGTCAGAAAAAATCGTCTTTGAAGGACCGCGCTTGGGGTGTGTCCCCCATTTAAAATTTGAGGATTCAGATTTGGATGATATGGAGCACTTCCCCCACTTAGCGACAAATCAACTTATGCTCCACATATTCTACAAAAACTATGGTGTGACCGCCTTGGAGCCAAGGAAGTGGCTAAAAGGCATGGACAAGGTAGGATTGTTTAGCCTGCTATGGGTGCCTCATTACAACCACGTGCCCATCATCATGATAGTCATCAAGTAGTTGTTGTGCTTGGTGCATGACGGGTGCCTATGTCTTGAAGAGCCGATACCCATCATTGACATGCTGATCCATTGGATCACTCAGCTGCCGCACTCAGGGGAAAATCTGGCCATGGAATTTGGCGGAAAGACAAGTGAGCGCGACATCACCAAAGCAATGAAGGACAAATTTAAGCTTGCAAAGAAACTGCGTGGCTATGCCATCACTAGCATAACCAACCCCGTGGTCAAAGTTGCTACTCAGATCTTGGCAGGAAAGATCATGAGGAACTGTCGCACAGACAAAGTGTCGGCACTAGTGGTATCATTAGTGACCCAATGCGCGGAGGGAATACAGTTTAACTAGGCACGCTACCTCTGTAGTGAGTTCCTCGTGAACTACAGAGAGGTGCAAGATCAAAGAAAAACTTTCCACTATGCATGGCTACTGCTTTCCATAGTTCTAGTTGCGTGGGAGTTTTCAAAGGATAGTAAGTTTCCTCTAGTCGTGCAGGACCTACCAGAAGCAGTGAAGTTTGCTTCGCTCTGGGCTACGAAGGACCCCCAAAGGGTCAAGGATAGCAAGATCTTTTGGATCTTGATGGAGATGAGTATCCAGATGGCCATCAACCACAAGCTACGGTTATCATCGATAGTTTTTTGTCAGCTGATAGAGTATGTGGAGTTCAAGGCGGACTTCCACCATGTCTCCATGCACACGTGGAAGGACCCTAAACAAAAATGGTATGACCTTCCATACCCGGCCATAGACGATGTGATCGTAGCAGTCCTCGATCGCTGGTCGGAATATTGGCGCACCACTTCGGACTTGACAACTGGGTCTAGCAAGTTTTCAGCACAGCGAAAGAAGGAAGAGGCCAGGCTAAAGATGGAACAATTGGCCGTGAAGAGGAAGAAGGAAGGTAAAGAGAAAGCCAAGGTAGAGCGCACTACCATGAAGGAGATAGGGGCATAGGAAGAAGAGGAGGAGCACGGATCTGATAAGAGTCAGAAGTTGCCTTCCCCGGAGATAGAGGAGAAGGAACAACAGTCAGAGCAGGGAGAAGCGGACCCGTAGACTACTCCATTCCAGGTTAAGCACAACAGAGCAAAGGAAAAAGTAGGGTGGAGGAAGAAGTCCAAGGCCAACAAAACATCCCTCGATCCAATCACCTTGACAGAAGGTGATTTGAATGACATTGGTGACGCGGTGAGGGATGCAACCCCAAAACTACTACAGCAGTTCGAGCAGCAGCAGAAGTATGCCTTGGGCACCATTTAGATGGGTCTTTGTGAGCTATAGATCCAAATTTCATAGGTACATACCAGTGTGGGATGAAGCAGCACAATGTCAACTAGTTTGGCGCATGGCACCTTAGAAGCAATAGGTATAGTGCGCACACTGGATCCTCGGGAAATAGCACTATAGAATGGAGCGCTGACTACAGAAATAGAAGCTGACAGACCCACTATCTGTGCCCTCAAGGGGGTTGGACTCAATTTGGCTGCACTTCCAAGTGAAGCCCTTCACTCTTTGCAAGATGGTGTGATCGTGGAACTTCGGGCCCGTGAACAACGCGTGTTTCATGTTATCATTGAATAGAAGGTGAACAATGCCTAGATGGCTGCACAAAAAAATTATGTTATTGATCTCGTTAAGGCCATTATGGACAATAATGAGTGCACAACCAAGGTAGTGGCTGAGGCTTGCAGGCTTTTCCTAGAGTTTGACATTCCTGAGGATGTGTCGATGGATGTGCGGATTCAAAAGCTCACTACCGGCGTGCGTGAAGCAAGAACAGAGTTGGCGAAGGATCAATTTGAACTAAACCTTGAGATTTTAGAACTATAGTTGAAGGCCCAGCCTTTAACTCCACCAGAATTCGAAGAGTAGCACGAGGCAACGGTTAAGGACGTCGTTGCACCAGTATATAGTGTAGTAAAGGATTTCACTTCGAACTTCAAGCAGTCGGTCGAAGTAGTCACTAACCTACAGGAGGATCCCTATGTGTAGAGGTTGGAAACAGAGGCATGGGAGCTGCAACAGAGATACGAAGAAGTTAAAGTGATGGCGTCCACTATCCCCATTTCCAAAAGGCTAGTGAAGTTGTAGGAAGCAAAGGCATTGAAAGAGCAAGTGTACACATCACAGCACAAGGAAGTAGTATTGAAGGCTCACTTGAAGGCTTGGCTAGACAAATCATATGTGCTCATGGCCACCATTGAAGGAAAATTGGCTAGTCTGCAGGGAACACAGTAGCAGGTACAGGCAGATAACACAGGGCCAGTGATGGAACAACTGGCCGAACAGATGAAGCAGGAAGCAGCACAGTGCACAGCCAAAGGTGCAGTAGTCCAAGTGGAGTTGGGAGGTCTTCACGACAAGATGTTCGTGCCAGCAGAGTGACTTGAGGGTGATTCACCATGTTTGTGTTCAGGGCTTGTTGGGAATGAGCTCCCCTAGATAGCCAAAAATTTGAATAAAAGAGTGCAATCCGCATTTTGTGGTCGTGGAGCGTGAAGATGTAAAAAGTCACCAAGGTTTTTCCACCCTTCTTTTGTATAAGTCACGTTGGCTTTAGAGATCTACCCATGGTCCGTGGACCATGGGATTGTATAAAAAGAAGTGTTAGAAGAGTCTCTTAGTAGTCATAATAGCTAAGTAAGTTTGAGTCATTGATGTAATGGGTCTGTGAAGAGCTAAGAGCGAGAATCTTAGCGTAGGAAAGAGGCTCTATAGCTGAGTGCATAGAGGCCTAGGGTTGAAGTCCACAGCTGAGTGCATGAACCCATGCAGTTGTGTGCGTAGGGTAGTTAGAGTTTGTACCAGAGATTAGGATCATTAATAAAGAGAAGTATTTTGAAATTCCTGCGTATTTTACTTACCTTAAATGCATGTGATTATGTTATGTTGAGCACCGGGTTTATATTTAATTGTTATTCTGATGCAAGAATCTATATGTTTCCCTTTGTTATATGAACACAAGAAAAGATATATGTTTGCAAAAGATAATCATAAATCCATGTTAAAGTTGTTCAATACTTAAGATAATTCGGGTAATTATATAGTATAGTAGTTATAGAAGCGCATAAGTGCATGACTCACCTGTTAGGGTTGCATGAAGAACAATCGTATCCCTTCGCAGAGGATCAGGGGACGAATAAGAGAAGTATATCGATAAGCCCTAAACAACTTATCAATCTGCGCGAGGACAGAGTTGAAGGTATAAAACTAATATCCAAACCATCTCGGTGCGGTAACTTGGTTCCTGCATCCCCCCCTACTGCTTCGGGTGAAACTTTAGTGCGCGCTCCACGGATTGATGCCAAAAGGGCCAGTGGTGTAGGGATTTGCTTGGCTGACTAACATTGAACCTGGGTCAGGGCCCATCAAGCTAACAGCTCCTGACAGGGTAATATTGTCCCTTGATGGTGTCTCGAAAAGAATCCAAAGTGGGTGCAACTAAAAATAGCGAGGGTTCACTATCGTCCTTTTGTTCACAGTAGGTTTGGCACCAGTCCTTGAGTTGTGGGGTGGCTTTGAGAAGTGAAAAAGTAATGTTCTCCCAATTGGAAAAGTAAATATACTTCCAATATATTCAACCATTTATCTACGATGTCTGCATCTATCTAGCCCTCAATTATGGGAATATCGAAGTTAACTTGTACCTTAAAAGGACTGGCACCTCCAAAGTGGTTGTTGGATGAACATGCCTCACCTGTGGGTAGCCATCGAAGGATCTGGTTAAATTTATCCATCATCATGTTCTTCTGTCACTGGAGGGCTTCCTCGAGAAACATTTTGAAAGGATCTCCTGGCCCCTCATCTTTCTTCTCTTCCACCATGGGAGGTCGTCGAGGTTTGTGAGGCTAGTCCTGCAAAGGTTCAACCAGATCAAGCCTTAACTCCTTATACCCTGACCTCGTTGGGGACATGTAAAGAAAAATAGAGAAAAAATAGACCACTCTGATACCACTTGTCTGAACTTAAACAGGAATGCAAAAAATTACAAATATGCAGCAGAAATAACACTTCATTTCAATAATAAAAAAATATTAAACTATGCTTACAAACATAATGGAAATAAACTAGCTCGGGCAATGGTAGCTTATCTCTGAGAAGAGATGTGGCAGCTACATGCCTCTGAACTATGTTACAATGAGGCTCAAGGGCCTATTTATTATTGAATAACAAGTGAGAACCTTAAATAACCAAAACCTTAACCCCAGAAGATGTAACGTGAAGCGTTTCTGGGCCATGTCGGGGTTAGTTGGGCAACCAACTTCCTGGGGTCATAACCTGGTCATATTATCTCTGTTTGGCACATACGATACCATGTTGGAAAAATCTCTCTAAGTACTACAAGATTTTCCGCCCTAAGGCGGTGGGCCTATAGCAAACCTCAAAAAACATCGTTTAGGGGGTCAAAACTGCTCTAGAAGCTCAAGACCTGAAAAACTGTTGAAAGTAGTAAATGCTGAAATAAACAAGGAAGCAAATCAAATTGACTGGAGGTCTAGGTGGAATAGGCGAGTGGCCACCAATATCCACCTGGATCATTATAACTAATATATGTGTTATATATATATATATATATATATATATATATATATATATAATTGTTTGTAATTTTATTAATGAAAATAAAATTATAATATAAAAAAATTGAATTTAAAAATTATTTACATCTAACATCTACACATATATTTTATATTGGATTGTAGAGTGCCTCTAAATTATGTAAAATTCAAGACCATAAAAGTAATAAGAGGAAATTGAATTAAAACATATGTAATACATCATAATATAATAATAATAAAAAATAAAAAGTAAAAAATATAAAAATTCTATAATGTAATAAAGAATATAAATATAAATAAGATATTAATAAAAATAATAATATTCAAAATATATAAGTATTAATTATATAAAATAAAGGTAATAAAATTAATACAATATATATTAATGTTGGCTTATATGGGCTTGACCCAGGTTTGGAAGATTTATTTAGCCAAACAAATCCCACAGCTACTGGCCCTTTCGGCAACTGCCCGCAGAGCATAGACTGAGGTCTCACCCGAGGTAGTAGGGGAGGGTACTCGAATCAGGTTTTTGCACCCTAGGGATGTCTTGATGTGGTCTGGAGGTTTCACGCACTGGTTTACAGGTTCGCGCTGCTCGGTATCCGCACAAATCCAGCTTGAGTATATCTTCCTTATTAGTGCGCTATTCTATTAAATGATGTGGTTATCAATTACCAAGGTCTTTAAGCAAACATTTAACCAACACACTTGATTCACATATTAAAATAAACCCAAATTTATACTCATTCCAACCATAAACAAATAAGATTAAACAGATATTATGACAGTTCAAAAGAAACACAGAATTCCAGAAGAAACTTATCTTTATTTCCACTTTGTCCTTAATACATTCAGATCTGCCCTCCGCTCTCAGCTGCAGGGGTCCACACACACAGCTGCGGAATTTCCAGGCTTCTACGCACACAGCTGCAGATCCTCTATCTACTACCCCAATCCCTCGACTCGGACTTACATACACTTTCCAAATATCTTTTCAAGAACCCATTACATTTCATATTATCAAAACTCTACTCTTTCTACCCATAGAGCCTTGCTCTATTTATACCCTTCTTTGGCCCGCGATCCCTATGCGAGCCAACTCTATTTACATTATTTTTGGGCGGACTACCCTTTTACTTGACTTATTATGGTTCGCACTCCGTGCTTCCAATAGAATATTTATCCTAACTTTACCCAAAAGCTCTGGCTTCGCGCCCTTTAATCGTTGTGCAGGGCTTCCGCTACCCAATAGTCCCCCAACACAATCATCATGACTCATCCCGAGTCACTCGGCTAGTGGGGCGATCTTCTCACAGAGGTTGGTTACTAGCTTCTGCACAACGTGTGTTTCTTCAACAAACTCTGCGGCAATTTGTTGTACCTATTCCACCCAAGTCACTGATGCATCCGTGTCAGTTGGATTCGCTTGCTTAGAATCGCATATTGCCTGCATATGTGCTAACTTGCTCTCAATCATTGTAGAGACGAAAAACACTTCATCAAGCCAAGGTTGAATGTGTTCTTTAAGCTCTACCTCTTGCTGTCGTGCAACGTCCATTTGAGCTTTAGGAGCCTGGGCCTCCCGCATTTTAGCCAGCCATTGCGTGAGAGTGACCATCTATGCATTGTCGCAAGCTGTATCATAGGCCTATTGTAGTGTGCACGCCTCAACCTCTACGCATTGTATGATGGGGTCCTCTTAGAGAGGTGTAAGTATACTAATCGACTGATATAAGAGCCCCAAATATTCACGGATAGCGCACCTCATTGTTTCTATGCTTGCTTGAATTTCCGTGTGACGTTGTTCACTGTCTACCAATGGTTGCTATGCCTAGTGTCTGAGCTCTGCTATTTGTCGAGTAAGCTCCCGCTGTGATTTTGTGGCCACCTCTTAGGCCATGCGGGCTCCTGCGACCATGTGTTGAACCTTGGTAACAACTAGAAGGTCCACGGGGATATCTAACGCTAGAACCGTGCTGCATGCTTCTATTACGACGTGTTCAACATCTTGATAATGTTCAACCAAGGCAGCGTATTGAAGATTTACTTGTTCTAACTCAGATTTTTGCTCCCTTAAAGTGTGAAGGGCGCGACTTTCCCTAGCCTGAAGTTCATTAGTGATTCCGTCCTGCAGTTGGTAGAGTGACCCCCTGGGTAGGGTAGCCAGATTTAACTCCCAACTATGGTCATCACCGGTGCCTTTGGCTAGGATAGCATTGGCTGGCAACTATACAGTATTCAGTGTGGGCGCATGCACCATATACTTAGCTGTGATTGTATTGTTGACGAGGAGGACCCTACCTAGAGAGCGTGCCTACATTGCCTCCAATTGCATCCTGATCTCCCCCAACACAATCATTTGCTCTGTAATTAGAGCGGGCAAGGCACTGGCAGTGGTAGGACTTGCTGTGAATTCTTTCTCCAAAGCCTTCGCTATTTTGGACTTTTTCCAGGCAGTTGGTGAGTCATGTGTGCATGATCGCTTGACCTAGTCGACGTGGTCTTATGTCTCTATTTCCTGGTCTAGCTCCAATATCTGCTCTGTTGTGATCTCTTCTGCTGGCGGATTCTTGGACGCTTGGTGCTGCAAGGCCATTTACTGTTCCTGTCGTGCCTTTTCTGCCAGGTGCATGAGCCCCTGCTAGCGGTCCTTCTTCTGCTGTTGTGCGGTGAGTTGGTCAAGGATGGCCTTATCTGGGGTGCGCCATTCGAGTGGCCACACTGCCAAAACTACGTAGATTGCCTCATCGGTTGCCATGAATGGGAGTGTGACCCAGGACTGTTCTAGATCCTTCCGCGCCTGGATGTACAAGTGATGCATGTCGGCTTTGAACTTGGCCATGCTCTGGAAATTATTATAGATCATGGGAGACATTCGTGGTCGTCGAGAAATCCTTGTCCTTATGCTTCCTTCAATAGAGGTCCAAAATGCACGTATTGCGGAAACCCTTGTCGCATCCCTGGTACTGCCTAGCGCCAAATACCGCACTGCCTCAAGGAGGTCATCTGTAATGCTAGGGAACTGGCTATCCTGCAGTAGTTCACCTATAACCAAGAGGATTGACAAAAGAAACCATGCATAGTGAAATGTCTTACCTTTGTCCTATGCTTCTTGACAGTTGGTCAAGAATTCGTTGCACAAGAACTGTGCCCAATTAAACTGAACCCCTTCGGCACATTGTCCAACCAGTGCAATGACAGAAGCGGGTACTTCGTCTGCATGACATTTCCTCATAAGTTTACAAGCGAGGAGCTGGGTAGCCACTCGGACGGCTCGGTCATTGATGTTGGCTATGACATATCTGCGCTTACCTTTCTCCAACTGATATCGAGTTTTTGTTGTTTCGGCAAGTCCTACCTTGCTACTGGTTCCTGCAGTGTCAGCGGGATCATTTCCTTTTAGCGGTAGGTGTGTTATTCGGTGGATGAGTTTAGCTGTGATCGAGATCAGCTCTTCCAACCACAAGAATCCATCATGTACAAGACAGAGTAGTTGTCGAATTACAAATGTGGTGATAGTCACGTTGTGGTAGTGAGGTAGCCATCTGAGGTTGAGGATGCCCGCCTTCGCCACACCTAGTAGCCATTCCCATGGCAATAACATGTCTATGGCCAGTTCACGGAACTTATTACGGTCGGCCAGATCCCAATCTTCAAACTTGAGGCTCGGAACATGCCCTAACAGCAAGCCTTCGAACCTTATGTCATCAGGAAGAAGCGGGCCTGAAGCTCAGCCTTCGCAACATCCAAGTCCTTGGGTACCTTGGTTGACCCTTGCCATGGAGAAAGATATGGAGGTAACGATGGGAGTTGGAATGCATCTACCTCTTCCTCAGCCTGTGCGTCTATCTAGTCAAGAAATTCTTGGAGAGCATCGTCATCCTCGTCGGTTTCGGTGGAAATAACTTTGCCCTTATCGGCTGTGGATTGCTTGGTGAACCATGGTGAGGCTTGAACTATTCCTGTCTTTTTCTTAGTCTTCTTCTTTCGCAGTGTGCATGGGGATTTCGGAACCCCCGGTGCCCGACTCCCGCCCTCTGGCTCTTCCGGATTCAGTTGCATTTCTTCCGCGAATCGTGCTCGGGTTCTAGCCATGGTACTCATGGGTTGTTTGGGAGCTAACTCGATGCTACTCTACTCTGATGTATAGTGCCAATATGTCTGTGCCATGCCCCGATCATAAAATAAAGCTGAGATTTTGAATGACTTTCTTCCCTCCATTTCTAGCATAGGGCTACCGTCCCTTCGACGGATCTTAGCAGATTCGACTTGGAACTTTCGCCTTAAAGGTCCACCGCCCCCTCCTTTCTTCAATACAGTAAAATCCTTGTCATGAATAGTGGTGCTAACAGTCATCTATTCACTGGTCCACACAGTAGCGTAGTTCCTCGGGCGCTGCTACGGTTGGGAGGGAAGTGCTTCGCCAAACTGGCTTCCTGTAGACTTGTTTATTGTCCCACGCCTTCTTTCAACTGCACGGGGTGCCAAGACTGTAGCATCGACCACTAGTCAGGTGTTCGCTCCACTGGTATATCGTCGTACTCTCCCTGCCAGCTTGGGCTACAAGCACCGCTTGGTCACTCTGGTAGCTATTTTTCAATTCCGAGGATGTGTGCCTCCCAGCAGGGTCACAGCTCGGTCATTCTTAGCAGTATTCCTAAGTGGTCTGAAGTGCCTTATGTACAGAGGGGCTACGCTATTGTGAGTATCGCGGTGTGACATTCCGCTGAATCTGTTCCCACATATCGCTCTTTAGTCTCTCGACCGTACCCGGGGTGTGCTGTCAACGCAGGGCCTGCAGCTATCCAGCTTCCTCTGAGCTTTCTTCCATCGCTTATGCTAGAGCCATCTAGGCTATGGTATTTGCAACTTCCAAAAGGTATGTGTAATTGGACCATCACGATGTGGGCCACCCCTTGAGTCCCTGTGGACGTTGTCATCAGCGATTGGCGACCAGAGTCACTTTAGGCTGCTTCCCTTAGTTTTTCTAGCCACTTGTGCCTGCACCTGTCCACGACCTTCATGCTTTCTTCTTTGCTTTATTACGACTGCCCTTTTTGCCGAAGCCAAGGTCGTTTGGGGTGCTACCGTAGATATTATCAGCGCACCTAGTTTCGGCCTCACCGAGGCAACCAGTTTTTCGGCTTCCTCCATGGATGGTTCTATGGCTTCCGTTGCAACCATCCTATTGCAATTTAATATGGTTAGTTCATGTAGTTGGTTCTACCATCGTTCAACCTCTTCATCCAAATCTAATGTGCAAGAGCTATCACGGTCCCATGAGAGTCGATCGTCCGCTGTTGGATTCACCCTGTTCCGATCTCACGCTATGAGCTAATAGATACAGTCTAGTTCCCCATCACTGTTGTTGTCATGCACAGGTTCAGTATAACGTGTTCCTTCAGTTGGATCTAATGGAATTACTACTCGAAGAGAATTCTTTTCAAAGATCATTTTTCGTTTCTTAAGGTTGATGATTCCATTCATGTCTGTTGCCCAATCTACCCCTAATAACAGTGGATATGGGTTACTGTCATCCATGATTTCAATGAATTCAAAATCTGTTTGTGTGCTAGCGTCGTCGATGTCCACAATAACCCCTTGCAACCTTCCCATAGGCAAAATCTTTTGCTGGTTGGCCATTCGTAATTAGATCGGGGACCATTGCAGTGTAGGCCTGCCCATGCGTTCCCAAGTCCGTTTTGGTAGGACATTTGTGTCGAACCCCAGATCTAACACTACCTAGTCCATCTCATAGTTGCCAATCTGGACGGTCAGTCGCTTCTCCCGATCAGTATGCAAAACATGTTTGCCCAATTTGCAGATCAAGCACAGTTTGTCTGCCCCAGCACATCTATTTAATAATTCTTATAAACCTCTCACCGCATTAGCATCCCTTAAAACCTTCAATACAGGTTTCTAAGAAGGTAGTTATCAAAGACCTTTCCTGTTCCAGTTCTAATTTCCCTTTACTACTCGAAGTCGATGCTTCTGCAAAAATTTTCTTAGCCTCCAAAAAGGTTTCCTTTGCTTGTGCCAAGTCAAATTCTGGTTGTTTTGCAGGAGCCTTACGAACCCAGGTATCCTCTTTCGGCTTCTTTCCCTTATCTTCCCCTGTAGTTGTGCCACTTCTAAGCATCATGTTTATGTTGGGGTCTTCAGTGCATGGCTCAGCCTCCATCATCTGGACATGCTAGCTGGGGTTAGCTGGGAGCACTCCTTTTTCCCGTAATTGAGCAATCAGAGTAGGGAAATCGACTGCATCGTGATCAAAATGTAGCATAATGGACAACAGGGTTTATTTGGATTCGTACAATCCTGAGTGTAATGTCCTTGTCCACCACAATTATAACAGATCAACTGTCTACAGCCCTATCAGGGCCCCCATCCTCTGCACCCTCATCCGCATATTAGGAATCCCCCATGCGCGAATGGTGTGGCCAGGTCCTACCCGCATTTCTCTATTTGCATCCTATACGTAGGTGGTTGATCCATCAACATGCGGCAATCCCTCTCCTCGTGACCCATCGTTCTGCAAAAGTTACAAAATAAGTGTTGAGGAGGTTGTCGTAAGGTTGGAAATAGGTGGTAGCTGTCCATGGCATTGTTTCCTCCTACCTAGAAAAATTGCACACCAGAGCACAGGTGGAGCACTTGACCCTACTTGTACCTCCACTTTTAATGGCATCGGGCCTCCTTCTGCCAGATGGTTCGAGAAAACCGGACAATGGTCCTTCTCATGTGCTTGGCTCTTACATTTAATACAGCCTACCTTCGGTTGTACCTCTAGTCGGGACACTCTTCCTTGCTTCAGACTCTGCACTTCCAAGCTCAAGTTTTGGTGCATGTATTTGCTGAACTCCCAACCCTAGGTCTGGTATTGGGGTCGCGTGTAACCTCATTGTTGTTTCCAGTGCCTCGGCTTGGGTTGAGATCTTATTTTGTGACAAAGCCATCCTCAAATGGGGCATCAAAGACGCCACAAACCACATGCAATGCTGCCCATCTGTCAAAGTCATGTTAGCTTCACAAATAGTACTCTTTAATCTCTGGTCTAGATCCCACAGAGTTTCACCAGGAAACATCGCTATCTCCTTGAACCCAATGACCGACTGGGTTTCAGACTTTGGTCAGCCAAACTCATTATTAAGCATGTCTTGTATCGCTGCTATCTCCTCATTTGGATGGTCAGTTGAGTATTTTATGTACCATGTCAGTGCGCAGTCCTGTAGTGCACTGACCAGTGTGACCTTTTTAATGTTTTCATCCGTTATGCCTTGCGCGTCCCATACAGATTTTATCACAAACCTAAATCAACTTGGCTCTTCATTCCCTACACCCTGAAATTTCGATAACTTGAATGTGGTCACCATCCCAGCTTTTGGTGGTGGAGGGGGTGTTGGTGTGGATGGACTCGACACGGGTGAAGCGGGTGGCGGTGTAGACGGAGGTGGTATCAGTGGGATGCGTTCTTTAATCAATCGAATCGTGCTTCCTGGAAAGAACCTAGTGTGGTCCTCCTCACTTTCTCATGAGATAGAAATCAAAGGGTTGTTTCCTACTTCTCTTGTTCTTCGATAAACCCTTCCACTCCACATTACTTTAGACATCGATATACGCGCAGGATCTGTTTTTCGCACAATAGCATCTTAATCCAAGTATTCAATGATTTGATGTATCTACCCCGCAGTCCTTGGAGAAATTTCCTTTCTGCTTCGCTGTAACTTACAGTTGTATCTATCGTGAATTCAGTGATAAATACCCCTATAATTTGATCTAACCAGTGGTCTACTGCGCGCGCAAGTTTATCTTCGGTAGCTTCCAGCCTACGAACAAGTTTCGGAGTCCACACTATCAGCTAGTCTAATTTGCACCTTCCCACGTTACCAGCTAACTTCGCGATACACTCGTACAATTCTATCGGGAATTTTACGAAGAAGATCTCGTGTATATCAATGAATATATAGCGATCTAACCACTGTTCCTCCGATATCCACGAGTTTCTGTTTTCCTAAACCACGAATTCGTGAAGCTTCAGATCCCACCAATCTTCGAGTTCTTTATTCATAGGATTCTAATGTTCCCACATTAGACACCCCTTACACAGATCCCGGTCCCAGCAACGGAACCATTTGTTGGCTTATATGGGCCTGATCCAGTTTTGGAAGAGTTATTTAGCCAAACAGATCCCATAGCCGGCCCTTTCGGTAACATCCCACAGAGCGTGGACTGAGGTCTCACCCGAGGTAGCAAGGGAGGATGCTGGAACCAGGTTTCTGCACCCTAGGGATTTCTTGGTGTGGTCTGGGGGTTTCGCGCACTGGTTTATAGCTCTGCGCTACTTAGTATTCGCACACTCTAGCTTGAGTATATCTTCCTTATTAGTGCATTATTCTATTAAATGATGTGGTTATCAATTACCAAGGTCTTTAAGCAAACATTTAACCAACACACGTGATTCACGTATTAAAATAAACCTAGATTTATACTCATTCCAACCATAAGCAGATAATATTAAACAAATATAAATGACAATTCAAAGGAAACACAGAATTCCAGAAGAAACTTATCTTTATTTCCACTTTTTCCTCAATACATCTGAATCTGCCCTGCGCACTCAGCTGCAGGGGTCCGCGCACACCGCTACGGACTTTCCAGGCCTATGCACACACAGCTGTAGAGCCTCTACCTACTACCCCAATACCTCGACTCGGACTTACAGACGCTTTCCAAATATCTTTCCAAGAACCCATTACATTTCATATTATCAAAACTCTACTCTTTCTACCCATAGAGCCTCACTCTATTTATACCCTTCTTTGGCCTGCGATCCCTATGGGGGACGACTCTATTTACATTATTTTTGGGTGGACTACCCTTTGACTCGACCTATTATGATTCACACTCTGCACTTCCAGTGGAATCTTTGTCCTAACTTTACCCAAAAGCTCCAGCTTCAAGCCCTTTAATTGTTGTGTGGGGCTTCCGCTACCCAACAATTAAAAATAAAAGTCATTAAATAAATATAAACAAAATCATTAAATAAATAAATTAAGTCGAAAAAACATTAAGGGTAATACCTTAAATAATGGAGAAATCAAAATTTTTATTTTAAAGAAATCAAAATTAAGAAATAAATAAGTAAATAAATAAAAATTAAGTCAAATAAAATATAGAAATTAATAATAATATTTTTATAAATAAATTATTATTATTAACAATAGATAAATTAATATTAATATTATTGAAAGGTAATATAATTTTTTTTTGGTCAAGTAAGAATGGAGATTTCTATTAACTGTACAAGTATATTACATATGTTACACGTCTTTGCAAAGACCCAAACAAGAACTAGCCTATTGTGGGAATGCCATCAACAGGAAAAAAAAAAGCCAGGATCAAACTAATTCTTACGAATTTCCAAAAACTTTTAAACAGGAAGGAGTGTTAAACTCCCAAGGGTTCTCTATCATCCACTGACAACTTTAGAGCTTCCGCTAAGCTAACAGACCTCTCCAAAAGTCGCATAGTTCTGCTAAACTACTACTAACACAAAAAATGGTTTGAAAAGTTTGAAATATGCCCCTCTAAAGAAAAGTCAGCACTTCTTCACCATTGACCTATCCAAGATCCAACGGTCACAACACTTCTTGACTTCGAAACATGCACCTCATCTGTCAACCATCAATCTCGCTCCACCAAATCTAATAGCTCACACGTATTTCGACTGGTTAACATGTGCACTTCAAATCTGCCCTAAAAGTGGTATCCCTCTCTCACTTTGTTGATACGTTTCACTGAGTGAGTGGAACTGGAGCCAACTGGGGAATACCATTTATGGCATTTCCTCCACCCGAAATCCACATGTGGGTTTCTCAACCCGTTTCTACTTAACTGGACCCGACTGTAACTCAAACCAAAGTTTAAAAAAGTTTGAAATCCTCCCTTTTGAAGAAACATTAGCACTTGTACACAGTTGATCTATAGAAAATCCAATGGTCACAACACTTCCTGACTTCGAAACTTGCTCCTCGCCTGTCAATCATCGCTCTCTCTCGACCAGATCTAACGGCTCACACCTATTTCGGCTGGTTGACTTGTGCACTCGAAATCTGCCCCAAAAGCAGTTTCCCTCTCTCATCTCGCTGCTACGTGTCACTGTGTGTATGGAATCTGAGCCAACTAGGAATTACCTCTTACGGACCTTCCTCTACCCGAAATCCACTTGTGGGTTTCTCCAACCCACTTCTACTCGTTAACCATCAGGTAACTCCCTCGCCCAAACACCATAGATCTAACTCCACTGAGATCTATCGGTCCAAAGTCAATCTCCATGCCACTGCGTCCTTGGTCTTCCCTCGCTAATCTCGACCATCTGCTCAAATCCGTTGGCATACTAATGCCAATACAATCTGCGGACTGTTGCCAATCAACAAGCAAACAGTTTAAGCATCCATGTACTCCCGCCTGTCTCTTGAGCCTCATCAATCCAGCCTGTCAAGACATCATTCCCTATCTTTGGCAGCTTGACAGAGACAATCATCTAAAAGTTTTCCTGGGGGTATCAGCTCCCAAGCGTGCGGAGTTTCCCTATCATTACTAATCACTCCTTCATTCGCCAGACGATCAGCTAACATATTAGCTTTTCTTTTCACATGGAAAAATTTTACATTTTTTAAGGTTTGTAGGTGGGTATAAATATGGAGAAAGACCTGCGATAGCCTCCAATGTTTCGACACTTTATCCAGTGCCATACCATTGCATATTTTCTTGGCCACTCTAATAATCAATTCTGAATCTACTTCAATGATGACATTGTGTGAATTTGAGTCCACCAAGATTTCCAGGCATTGCTCTAAGGCCATGAGTTCTGCCATGTTATTAGTGGCCTTCCCCAAGTGGCCATGAAAGATCTCCTTTATTCATCCCTGTTCATCTCTTATAACACCCCCAAAACCAGCTAACCCTGGGTTGCCCTTAGACGCTCCGTCTATATTGACTTTTAAGAAACCATGTGGAGGAGGCTTCCAAATATTTATATCTGCATTTATTTGGCTCACACCCTTAATTATGCCCTGTGGGCTTATAAACTAGAGACCCAAATGCAGTAGTATACATGCATCTTGGGGCAAAGGAGGGTCCTTGGGAAGTTTCCACAATAAGCTTCTGACTGCGTCTTTGAGTTGCCTCAAAATTTTATTAATTATGTGCTAGGGCTTGCTTGCTTTGTTCTTGAAGATCCTACTATTACATTCTTTCCAAACATCCCAGATAACAAATCCTGGAACCAAAGTCCAAGCTTTATTGATGATTTCATTCCTGAGAAGTTTTTCCTCCAATTCTTCAAAGTGTTGGAGATGTTGAGTTTATCCCTACCAGTGTGCCTAAAGATTGAAGCCACCCATCCCCTCACAATAGAGGTGAAAGGGCAGAGGTTGAGAAGGTGATCCATCATCTCCTCTTGTAAGTCAGATAGGTAACATTTGGATGGGCCAGTGAAGCCCTTTTTTAGGAGATTCTCCCAAGTTAAAATTTTCCTTTGATGAACTAGCCAAATGAATAACTTTATTTTCATCCAATGGGGGCTCTACCAAAGATTCTTCCATAGTTGATGAGGGTTTTGGTAGTGAAACCTTGTTACTACCTGTTTAGCTTCTTTGAGGTTGAAGTATCCTTCAGTGTTCCTTCCCCATTTTAGTTGGTCAGCCAAGGAGGATACCAAAATCCTTCTATGTTCTAGATCCTGAGCAAGATAGTCTACCTGGGCCTTCAAAGGTCTCTCTTCACTGTGGCCTAGATCCTTCCAAATTCTCCATTTTACATTGTTCCTTACCTAGTCCCAGAAGTCATTTACCATGAATAGGCCTTTGTTATCAGTATCATGCTTGAGAGATGGTAAT
The DNA here is from genome assembly GCA_031772625.1 of Pinus tabuliformis. NCBI lineage: Eukaryota > Viridiplantae > Streptophyta > Pinopsida > Pinales > Pinaceae > Pinus > Pinus tabuliformis. The sequence goes on along the minus strand of CM062808.1, from coordinate 116,079,293 downwards.
TCATCCTTATACACTTTGGGTTCTTGTTGCCAATTATCCTCCCAAAACCGGGCCAGGTTCCCATCTCGGATCTCCCAGAAACTATGTTGCTGAACAATACCTTTATTTCCCCAAGCAAGGTTCCAAATGTGGGAGCCCTTAATATGCCCTGACATTTGAATGTGATCCTTCTCCTGCCAATTCTGGGCATATTTTTGTTTCCAAAGCCTGGTCTAGGGGGTTGTCGATTCCTTGATCCACCTCCACTAGAGTTTAGCTCCCAAAACTCTGTTGAGGGTTTCAGGGTCATGAAGCCCCATACCACCATGGCTCTTGGGTTTTCATATCTTGTCCCAGGCCACTAGAGCCCATTTCTTTTTTCTTCTCCTCTACCCCATAGAAAATCTCTTTGTATGCTCCTGATCTATTGTTGAACTCCTTTAGGAGTAGGAAGAGCTAAGAACATGAAAATGGGAATTTCTTGCAAGACAGCCTGTGTGAGCACAAGGCACCCCACCAAATTTAAAGACCTACATGTCCATTTATGATCTTGTCCTGAAGTTTATTTTGTATTGGCTCCCATACTCACTTGATTAGAGGCTTATCTATTAGAGGTATGCCCAGATACTTGGAAGGTAATCGGTCCATTTGAAACCAAAGAATCCTGGTGATGTTTCTCTGAATAGCAATGTCAGTGTTAAAGAAAAAACCTTTTGATTTGTTGAGGCTTACCTCTGTGCCAGCTGCCATAGCAAAGTCATTTAATATTTTTTTGATCGCTTTGGCTTCCCTGACTGTGGGTATGCCCTGCAACATTGTGTCATCCACAAATTGTTGATGAGTATTTGCCGCTCCATCCAATGTGAGTTTGATACCTTGGATTCTTCCTTCGGCATTTGCCATTTTAATCGCTCTGCCTAGCTCTTCCATCATGAGAACAAAGAGGAAGGGTCAGAGCGGATTGATGAAAAGAGATCTTGGTTATAGGCCAAAACCCCCTTTCTTAAATAAATCTCAACTCTTGACCTGTGGGTTATAGCCCACAGGCCTTATCGAAAGTGTTCTAGGCTTTGAGCCTTTTATAAACAATGGACTTACATTAAACTAGAGCCATTGTTGTGGGGAAAAATGCCTATGCAGGACGATCCTATCCACCTAAGGTGTGATAGCGCCTTAGCAACAAACGAATACAGCTATCATGATTTCTTCCTTTATGAAATGTGAAAGAGGGGAGATTGGTAGACTTACCGTTGTCTTCCGGTTGTCCCTCGATCTAGATTATCTTCTCTTTGTGTGTCCACAGCTACTTGTCTCCTCGCTTGCTCAAGAGAACAGCTACTTGAATCCCACGAGATCACAAGAGAACAGCTACCTGTGACAAGAGAACAACTACTTGTGACAAGAGAAGAACACAATACAAAGGCAAATATACATATTCATAAATGATTCAGGATTAGAAGCAAATCAAATACACTAATGCAATCATACAAAATACACCAGCATATAGGAAAGAATCAAGATAGCTTTATTGATAAGTAACAGGGTTTAGGAAGAGATACAACCCATAGGGCTCCAATCCAGCATCTCCTTCCCAGCAGAATGGAATTCCTTCTTCAACTCCCTTCAAAGCATTAAGCACCCAATATTTCCAGCCACAAACCAACAACAATTCTTTGCAATTACCAAATTCCAGCCTTTAGATCCCATGGAGGAGAGATCCATATATAGATGTTTGGAGAGAGGATGAGTCAGCTTGAGATATGACTAGTGTCCTCTCCCTCTGTCAGTTCTTGAGTCCACTTGGAGTTTCTTGCTTCCACTTGGAGATTTGGAACCTCTTACTCATCACCAGTCGAATTCCTTGATGCAAGTGTCATTTTGGAAGCTTCCTGGGCATTGACACCTTAAGGAATGACTCTGCCACATGTCCAAACTCGCTCAGCGCAGGTAGCTAGTGTTGGAGTTGACATTCAACGCAGGTAGCCAATGTAGCAGTTGACATTCAGTGCAGATGCTCAGTCGAGCAGTTGACATGATCCAGAATTGGCTTGTTTTTGAGTGTTTTCAGGTGGAGAACTTCTGTGAATTGATGTGGTTAGTTGGCCTTGTTCCTCTAGGGGTAGGAACAACATGTTTAGGGACTTTGGATCCCTTAGATTATGGACATTTCATGCTCGAGGCTGTAAGGCACAAAAATGTCTATAACAGTTGCCCCCTAAAGTATGAGGTCGTTTATCGGGTGAAATTCTTTATCTAGGAGGGTCCGAAGTTCATCCATCTGCTGGGAGGAGACCTGTAATAAAATACAATACAATACATTATGATTCATTCTGCTTTCATGATCTAGCTGAGGCGGGCATTCCCATGCTCAGCTTTATAAATTCATTTTTGTACATAGAACAGATGATCGTCTGATGGTAGACTGGTAATTCTGGCGAAATTATCATCCTTTGAGTAGGATGACCATCTGCTGCAAAGATGTACATGTCAAATGTCTTTATCTTTCCTGAATATATATCGCAGCCCAGATGGATGAAACTAGATCCGGGGTATTCAAACTCGTTCGATCTTCACTCTAAGTACAAGTCGATCCATGTGAGAATTGCGCTGAAGTCGAACATGGAAAGACATTGCTTGATTACCGGTCAATGATGTAAACCGTTAACAAGCGCGAGAGGAATCACCGATAATGATAATGACCCTCAAGGTACTATAGTACAATTCATGTGGTGTGAATAAAGGACTTGGCGTCGAACACCACGCAAAATCTTCTGGTCGAAGGTCATTGATGTATACCTGTCGCCGGAAGTGAGAAACTTTCCATTGAGGCATGCAAGCTTCAAAGTACTGAAGGGGTTGTTCCTAGATCAACTTCTTGGATAATGAGCTGATGTCGACAAGAAGCGATCCGTCACAGGAGGGCCTTAATGAATCCCACATCAGTGACACGGAATGGAGCTAATGATTTTAATGGAGGTGAAAACGATCTGTGACATATGATTCAGGGGGGCGGTCATGGATGGATGAAGGATAATGTATGGCAGTGGATGGGACCCGGTTGACTCTTTCTGAACGACTTCTCTTGAACATATGGTGACACTGATGTGATGGATCGGTAGCATTACCCCAAATATGGATGGTATGGCGAGACCATGGTGATGTGACCGGTGAATGAAACAACCCAACCCGAATGTGGTATGGAGGAAAAGTGTCATGTTCAAGAGCGACCTGCTACCATCAAAGTTTTCTTGATTTTTCCCAATTTTTCCCCAGTCATTGCTGACCAGTACCTCTTTATTTTTGTCAAGCTTGAGGAGGATAACATATGCTTGTTCTATAACCTGCCCTTCGGGCAAGCCCATCGCTATGTTTTAACAAGCCTAGCGATAGGGAAACTCGTTCTCGTCTAAAGACAAGTTTGTCTCTATTTAATAATTTTAACGAGTCTAACGACAAGGATAACTCGGTCCTTTTCATTTTTAGAGAGTCTGAAAAGGTACATAAAGTTAACTCCAAAATTCCTTTTTCGTCATCCAATCCCTTAAGTCCAAAAAAGTATAAAACAATACAGAAGGGATGAGTTTTCGATAATTTTAACGAGCCGAATAAAACAAGCGCTCGACCTTTTTGTGCAATAATCCCTCAGGTCAAAAAAGATTAAAATCTAGAGGAGGGATAGCTCTTTCTGTCCTTTAACGAGCTGGAAGGCCAAAACTCGACAATCTTTTCATATTTTACGAGTCAATTGAAAAGAGCTTAAAGAAGACTCGTCTTTTGAGGAACGAGTGATAAACAGGGATAGCAACTGATTCCAGGTACAGGTTGGAATTTTCCAATCACGGCAGTGTCACAAGGATGGCTAGGTGAAATCACTCTTCGCAGCTGTTCCTCAAAATGGGTAAACAATCATATGGGGGTCAACGATCGGCCAAATGAAAAGTGGAGGTGGCAGGTGCAAACACGACCAAGGCTTTAACGGCTGATCAATTACATTCATAGTGGTTATTTACCGGGATAGGTTCATTTTTTAGTTAAAAATGAGCTTAAACACTGGAGGAAACTCTGCTCACTGCTTATATTTATTTTTTAACGAGCATGAAGACCGCGTTAAAACTGCTCGGATCTTGCGTTTATTTTTTAATGAGCATGAACTTTATGCTAAAACTGCTCGATTACCCAGTCATAAGATAAGAGTGTCTCATGAAAGATCCCATTTTTTATAGAGCTTGCGCCTTACCAAAGCTATGCTCCCTCTCCTTTCTTTATGCAAGTTCGGAAACGGCTAATCCTACGAGTTTAAAGGGTTAGACCTACAGGTTTAAAGGGAGGACCTAAAAATTTAAAAAATAAATAGTTGCCACTTGCTTGCACTCCAAAAGGTTTGCATGCCCCCAGGTATAAAATAGAGTTTCAAGGTTACCTCTACTTACCCTCCGCCAAAACATTTGTTTTAATCGAGAGAGTCTTACCTATTTCAGGTTACCCAAAGATTGTCTCGTTAATCTTTCAAACAAAACACTTCCTCAGCAATGTCTACCGAAATAGACAAGGGTGAATGACTGGTGCAAAACACGTAACTTTGACAAAAGAATCTTATTCTAGAACAACCCCTCTTCCAAATAACGGACGGGGTACGGACTAGTCATATTCTCCCGCGGAAACCTACCCTATACCCAAAGTTTTCCTGCCGAAGCAGGCCAAGATGCATGCCCCCTGGGTTCCAGTCATATCCTCCCGGATTACTCACGCTCATCAGGAGGACGGACCGTGGGTTGAGACACTTCTTGCATGAATAGACCATTTAGGGATGGCACATGACTATTTGCGATGTGTGATCCGGGAAACGAAAGTTGGTCCATGAGCTTGACCATTCTTCCTTCATGCGGAAAACACATTACTCTAAAGAGTGAGGAGAGTACAGCTCCCATGCAATATATATAGTCTCGTCCAAGGAGTAGGTTATAATCCAAGGGTCCTTGAACGACCATCACGTTCATTTGAACGGTCTTCCCTTTCAATGTTATAGGCACATTGGGGAGGATCCCTAAAGGTCGACTGGTTCCTTTATCAAAACCTGATAGATTTCTCATCTCAGGTGAAAGCGCTGGCGAACCAAGCGCTTTCCAAGCAATAGAGGAAAGGATACTCACATATGCCCCCTCATCAATGATAGTGCCAGCCATTACCATTCTGTATATTTGACAAATAATTCTGAATGGTACACTGGCTGGCAACCGGGGTCTGCCTAGTTGGTTCTGATCAAAGGACACAACCAGGTTGCTTGGTGGTGGGACTGAATATACGGCCAGATAGCGCTCTGATGAACTTCCTTCCTGCGACAAAGGAATGGCGGCATTTCCCCCTTGACCATCAGAGTCAGTGCTGATGAAGAGAATCTGGACGGTGTCGTCTTTATTCTCCTCTGTGATGGTGTCATTCGAAGATGGAGCCTCTGAAGGCAAAACCGGGTCAACTGCCGTATCAACCTTTTGACTTTTGTCAGGCATGGATCCAGACGGTTCTTCTTCAATGACAGGCGCTTCGGCTGACCACCTAAGTGGCTCAGCCGGATTCTCAACTAGTGAGGGACTTGGCAGGAGTCTTTGATATCCAGGAGGGAGATGCGCTCGTAAAATCGGGTGATCTTCCAGAACTCTTTTTGCCTCGTCTAAGAAGGGACAACGGTGGATGGCGTGATTGCCTTCACACAGTCTGCAGGGAAATTTAGCTCTCTCGCTCTGTCCGGGAGCTTCACTCCCGCTAGTTGACGATGAGCAGTCGACATGACTATCAGAGGTCGATGCTCCCGAATTGTGCAAACGGGGGGACCAGTCTCTTAGTATCCGTGGGATACAGGGACAATCTCTATGGAAGTAGTCTCCCTTGCATATGACGCATGGCGATTTAGGCCTTACGAGTGCGGTGTGTGGATTTTTGTTAGATGACATTTGTTTGCCCCCAGTCACCTTAGGCTCCTTCTTCTTCTTTTCTTTCTTCTTCTTCTCCTTCTTCTCCTTAGGAGCCTGGTTTTTAATTCGACCATTTTTGTTAAGCGAAGAGGAAGGAGGGGAGGAAGATGAAGTTGAAGGCTGGGAGGCAACTCTTGTCTAATCTAACTGTTGACTCGACTGTTCAGGAATGGTGGTATTCTGAACGACATTGGTTGAAAAGAGCCAAACTGGTAGGCCAATTGTCAGTCCTGGAAGCGACAATGTGGCCATGTGGGGCGCACCAACATCTCCCCAAGAGGAGAAGGGACTAGGATTTCCACCTAAGTGAACTCCTTGGTTGGTGTGCTCCATCTTTTCAACCTAAAGATCAACACAGGATTAAAGGGTGATTGCTCCGTTTAAAATAAATTGTTAACGACACTTTTAGACACAACTTGTTTTTTCAGTTTTAAAGAGTCGAGAAAAAGCTAAAGATGACTCTAGTCTCCTTCGATGTTTTAACGAGCCCGAAGTGACAAATGCTCGGATGGACTTTTTCTGTTATAGAGTCTGAAAAAGGCCAAAAGAAACTGCTCTGGAGATCTAGGCAGAGGGTGTGCCAAACTTTTCGCAAAACCACAGAATACTTTTTACAATATGGGTGGTCGATCTTCGTGAATGCTGGACAACCGACACGGCTTCCTAAGGATAAAGATATATGCCTATAGGGGTCTCCCAATATATACGCAACGGTACGTGGGAGCACAAACCGTACTAGCGCTACCGTCTCTCAGGAGGAATCACCCACCTTCTTCGAGATCGACAGTCACTAGGCTTAACGACGTCGGAACACGTCTCTAGCCTAGACCTCTATGTTGTGCGTTATGTTACAAAGCGTTGTTAGGTTCATTCAGTTTATTTTAGGTTGATCTTTTTAAAGTTTTCCTTTCAAGGTTCACCACGAGATGTATGATACAAATTCCTAAATGCAGTCTAAGATGATAAGCAAGCTTTATTATCTTTCAACTTTGAAAATCCTAGCTACTAAGGGAAAAGAATAACACTATCTTTTCTCAAAGAGCAATCAACACACTCTAATGCACTTTCCCTAAATCCAACATGCAAACTATCAAATGCAAAATGCACAATGCAGGTGTTTGTTTTCCACTTTCTTAGTATAAATGCCTACAAAGAAAGCTTTTTGCACAACTTTGAATTTTCTTTTAAAATGATCAATACAAACAAGTTCACTCTTTCGAAAACAACAAGGGTAGAAGATATTACAATCAATTTGCTACTCTCGAAATAAAGACTTGTTTTGACACTTAAAAGACACAAATTCAAACCAATAAGCAAAAGTAAATCTATAATCAATCTGCAAACAGCCAATGAACTCTCTCCTAAGATTACAATCAAATCTGAATCAAAGGCTACAGGATGACTACTTTACTCATGCAAAGGAAGATTGTAAATGACGCCACAAACACATAAAAACATTCACAATCTTTTTGTACAAAAAAGAGGTGGAATCTAAGCAAAGAAAAAGGTTTATCAGACTGGCACCTATGCTGGTTAAAGGCTGCAAAAAACAGAGATTAAAACAGCGCAACAGAGGACAAAGAACCCCAGCTGCACAAGGCCAAACTGGTTCAGCACAAGTCTAACACTGTCAGTTTGACATTCAGCGCAGGTAGCCCCTTCGGGACCTGCGTTGAAATGTAGACTGCCTTCACAGTGCCTGCGCTGAAGGAGAAACTCTCGTTTCCCTTGGGTTCTGGGTCATAAAATGCTCAAAAATCAACTGTTTCAGGCCAAATCAGAAACACAAGCAAGGTATAAACAGAGGGATACTTTGATAGGGTACTAAAGACTATCACAAGGATCATCAAATCATTTGTGGATCTAGTTTAGATCATAGACAAGTCCAACAACTGGATCAAAGCAGCAACTTTCTACTTTGCATCCGGGAAAGATGCAGTTCAATAGTTGTTGTCAAGTCTATAAAGTAAACAAATGACGGAAACACAAATGAAATGAATAAACAAGTTCGTCCCCAGTGGAATCGCCAATTTGTTGTGGGGAAAAATGCCTATGCAGGACGATCCTATCCACCTAAGGTGTGATAGCGCCTTAGCAAGAAACGAATACAGCTATCATGATTTCTTCCTTTATGAAATGTGAAAGAGGGGAGATTGGTAGACTTACCGTTGTCTTCCGGTTGTCCCTCGATCTAGATCCTCTTCTCTTTGTGTGTCCACAGCTACTTGTCTCCTCGCTTGCTCAAGAGAACAGCTACTTGAATCCCACGAGATCACAAGAGAACAGCTACCTGTGACAAGAGAACAGCTACTTGCGACAAGAGAAGAACACAATACAAAGGCAAATATACATATTCATAAATGATTCGGGATTAGAAGCAAATCAAATACACTAATGCAATCATACAAAATACACCAGCATATAGGAAAGAATCAAGATAGCTTTATTGATAAGTAACAGGGTTTAGGAAGAGATACTACCCATAGGGCTCCAATCCAGCATCTCCTTCCCAGCAGAATGGAATTCCTTCTTCAGCTCCCTTCAAAGCATTAAGCACCCAATATTTCCAGCCACAAACCAATAGCAATTCTTTGCAATTACCAAATTCCAGCCTCTAGATCCCATGGAGGAGAGATCCATATATAGATGTTTGGAGAGAGGATGAGTAAACTTGAGATCTGACTAGTGTCCTCTCCCTCTGTCAGTTCTTGAGTCCACTTGGAGGTTCTTGCTTCCACTTGGAGATTTGGAACCTCTTACTCATCACCAGTCAAATTCCTTGATGCAAGTGTCATTTTGGAAGCTTCCTGGGCATTGACACCTTGAGGAATGACTCTGCCACATGTCCAAACTCGCTCAGCGCAGGTAGCTAGTGTTGGAGTTGACATTCAACGCAGGTAGCCAGTGTAGCAGTTGACACTCAGCGCAGATGCTCAGTGGAGCAGTTGACATGATCCAGAATTGGCTTGTTTTTGAGTGTTTTCAGGTGGAGAACTTCAGTGGATTGTTGTGGTTAGTTGGCCTTGTTCCTCTAGGGGTAGGAACAACATGTTTAGGGACTTTGGATCCCTTAGATTATGGAAATTTCATGCTCGAGGTTGTAAGGCACAAAAATGTCTATAACAGCCATGCCTTTATCGAAGCCTAAACACCCTTCGCAAGCATTACAATATAGGTATTAAGCCTTCAAACCCTGCGGCCACACATAATACGAATACACGGGAAAACAACATAAAATCCTTCTCCAAACCCTTGGCTGGAACTCAAAATTAATACACCCGCCTTTATAAATATCGGCGGGTCCGACTATCGGCCATCGCAATAATCCCTTAACTCTCCTTCCCTTTTTCTCCGATGCGATAGTCGCAATTCGCTATCGCGAGGTCTAAAGTGTTAATGGACCCGCCGCCCCTTTATGCTGCTCCCCTATAACGATATCGGGTCCGGAATATTGGCAGTGTCATTATCGCAACCTCTCCGGTTTGCGATGCGATGCGTTCTGCGGACCTGATGGCCCTTTATACTCTGCTTTATAATGATTTCGGCTCCGGAATGTTGGAGCTTACACTTCGGCGGTTCCAAAGGCAGCCACTCCTCTACACTCCTCCGATGCGATATTTAGGTCAGACCCGATATCGCATGAATCAATTTAATAAAGTTTCAATTCTGGAACAGTGTTCCGCTAAGGAATTATCGTGAATTCTCTGTGTAAACAGAGTTATTCACAGGTAGTTTACGCGCACCAATATAATGAAGACGAGCTTCAGTCAAGCATCACTTTAGTACTTCCCTCCTTTAATGGTTTCAAAGCTCCCGTTCGATTCTTCTGAATCGCTGCAACTCCTCCTCCAAGGTTGTCCTATCTTCCACTTGGATTCAATGTCCACAGTGATTCGTCTTAATCACTTCGTTCCCTGTGTCCTACAAAATTCTGTCTGCAACCTGCAGAGCCTACGAATTCATAGCAATTTATTCACGAAATACTTCTTAAATACATTGACACAGATAGGAAATAACTCAGAATATTTATTAGTGGAAAAGCAGGGTTACATTCGAGACTCCTCGGTCTCGCTCACATGCATGCACAGGCACACAGGCCTAACTTTCAATTATGCAAGGCCTCCCTCTCTCACAGGCCTGATTATCAACACTAGTGGCCTTCTTCCTGCCCGTAGGCTTACATATGGTTATATAGAACTGGGATTGGATTACTAATCCCATCCTTTCCCTAAATCACTCAAATAAAAGCTATAAAGCTCTACATGCAATGCATACATATGAGAAAAAGCCTCTTGAGGCTTTATTCCATCTTTTCCTTGTTTTAAAATAGAAAAGCATCCTTATCACTTAATGGTCCACATCCATTCCTTTTATGCCTAAAAGATCTCCCTAGTTCCTATGTTCTCATTTATTTATTTTGAGAACATATAATTAAATCACACTCAAAAGCCTAAATATTAAACTGACTTGGAACTTAGGAAACTAATTCCAAAAATGCATGACCTCCTATGTCTACTATTTACAATGATTTTCCTTGGGCTGAATGCTCCTCCATCAGACTCCAAAAGTAGAAAATATTCATGATCTCCTGATCATGTGTCTTCTGGTCTTGTCTTCCTGAATCCCACACTTTGTTCTGCAAGTCATCCTGTGCTATTGCTTGTTGTCTTTCTCCAGGTTTCCAAAACTTGTTCTGCATCCTGCCTCCAGCTATGCTTTCATACTATGCTTTTGTCTTTCCTTTGTTGAAATTCTTCTGCTTTCTTGTTGTTTTCTGTTGCCTCTGGGACACCTTCATCATCGGTCTTCTGATGCTTTCAATATCTATTTCTAGCTTACTGCTGTTGTCCCCAATTTCTATTAATTGAGCTGCGACCATAGATGTTGCTAACATTGATGTTGCTGTTGTCAATGTTGCCTCAGCTGTCACCATAGATGTTGCTTCCTCCCAAACTTCCTGTCCCTCTGCAACATTCTTTGGCTCATCACCTGTAACTTTATCTTCAGAAAATAAATTATCATTTAATTCTCTTCCTACAATAACATATCCATTTATCTCTATTTGTATACTAGTAAGCAAAATCAATTTTAACAAACTAGTATCTGCTCCTTTTTCAACTTCAGGCAAATTTATTCTAGTATCTGCAAATTCTTCCTCAGGTTCAAATGTCTCCAGCAAACATTTCAGCCATTTCTTCTCAAGCATTTCATCAACATGTTGTAAATTAGTTCCAGCATAACCTTCGTCTTCCCCTTCGACAATCTTCAATAATTGTCCATCATCATCTTGATTGATTTTGGCAATCAAATCAAGTTCTTCAAACACTGTAACCTCATCCTCTATCACTGTAGCAGTTCCAAAATTCTGCCCCACAGTTCTCTCTTGGCTATTTAGGCAAGCCAACTCTTTATTGTCACCCATGGAAACAAGTTTTTGCATATGGGACATGACTGTCTCATCTTCTTTCTGGAACAGTTCTTCTTCCCTCAAGACAATTCCAAGTGATGGACTGTCTTCTACATCACCTACACTCACAAAACAGTTGTTAAAATTAAAAACATAAGGCTGTTGTGCCTTATCTTCTTTTGGAAACAATTCAATTTGCTGCTATGTTTTCTCCTTCCCCTATGTTAGCATATCAGCATGCTGATTCGAATTCTCAACAAAATTCATGAGACTATCCATTATTCTCTCTTCCACAACATTTGTTCTAATGATGCCTTCCTTCTCTTGTCCACTGTAGTGAACTTCTTCTCCCTTAACCTGTTGCTAATTATCTTCACTTTGAAATTGTTTTCTTTCTATTGCCTCTTTACCATCTTCAAACAATCTCTGCTCAATCTCTTTAATCACATACTCATACTCATTCATGCTGTTTAATGAACCTGCAAACAAATTACTGCATCTTCCTGCTTCCATGCCTACTTGAGACACATCTTCTTCTTCAGAAGCTATGACTGCAACTTCTGTTCTACTGTCAGGTTCTCTCATCAGTTTCTCCAGTGGTTTAATCTCCTCTTCACACTTAGCAAGCACTTCATCACAATGCTCTTTCCTTCCAGCTTCATCCTTTACATGTTGTGTTACAGTATTAAAACACTGTCTTCCTTTGATCCTTGTAGTCTCAAGGTCTTTCTTGCTGTAGCAAATCACTACTTCCCTCATTCAAGAGGTCTTCTCCATCATACTCTGTTCTTCTAGAGTACTCCTCTAGACTTTTGACATCTCTAAAATACTGTCCATCGTCCTCAAAACACTCTTTTTTTAGTGTTCCTTTTTCCTTTACTAAGTCTTTCCCATAGACTTCCTCTTCCTTAACATCTTTCAGTAGATGTTCTTCTTTCCTACTGTTTGTCTCAACGGTTTCCATGGCTATCTCCATTGTGCCTATCATCATAGTGAATTGATGATCCTTTACTATGTTTTCAACTAACATAGTCTCTTCCTCAAGTTTTCCTTCAGTCCCTGGTTGTTTATCTCCTCTGAAGATATCTTCAAATGGTTGTTTTTATCCTGCAGTATCTGCCATCATACACAAACTATCAGTTTTAAAAATATAAGACCTTATGGTCTCACTTGATGGTTCAGCCATCATTCCTCCTTGCTATTCTAAATCATTCATATGATTCAGAAATTCTTCGATGGTCTCTTCTTCAATCTCATCAAGCCCTTCACTTAGTTGCTTGACATCTTCCACCAGCTGTATATGAGATCTATCTACCTCATCTTCTTCCATAACAGAATTTAGATTCTGCTGGTCTTTTTCCTTCTTCATGACAATATCAGCCAATTGTCTTTCACCTGCAAACATACACAAATTGTCAGATTTAAAACTATGTGACTCTTCGGTCTTACTTGAAGTTTCAGTATTCAAGTCTTCATCTTCACTATCTCCCAGAAATTCTCCTTGTTCTTGTTCACAAATGGATTCTTCCATTTCAACTTCCTTGAGTTTTCCCTTCAACCACTTCACTTCCTTTTGTTGCAGCCTTCTCTGCAACTTATGCCACTTTACTGGATTCTTACTTAAGACCCAACGTAGTTTCTGGCTTTCCTCAAGACTTCTCCTTAATGCATTGAGTTGTTCTTTTAACTCAGAAACCTCTTTGTCAATTTCCTCTTGACTCATCTTCTTTCCATTTACCTTGGCATCCTCTTTCTTATATCCTCCACTATGCCTTTTCTCTACACCTCTACTATGACTATCAGTAGTCATCTTCTTCTCTTCTTTCTTCATGAGCTCCTTTGCAACAAGCCTCCGCAACAGCTGGTCCTCCTGGCTGCAATCTTACCTCACTAAGCTCTCCTCACTTAGTCTTTTGGTAAGTACGGGTCCTCTGTCTGGAACCTCTTCCTAAGCAACACCTTTGCTCCTTCTAGGCTTCTGCAATCTCTCACTCTCTCTTGAGAACACTTCAGTTGTCCTCTCTATCCAATATCTTATTGGATTCTTCAGGTTCACTGCCACTTCTCTGTAAGCATATTCTCCTTACTCTATCTTTAAGAACTCACTTGGTTCTTCTCTCACAACTTCTCTTGCTATCACCTGTGAATTAGCATAAAAACACACATTCTTAATTTAAAACAGAATATAACATATTACCTCTCTTTCAAGATCTCAGCATGATCTTTTTCCACCCATTCTTCTGCACTTTGAATGGCTTGTCCTCTGGTTGGTTTCTCAAGTCCTTTTTCCTTCAGAACTTGCATTAAGCAATCTTGCTTTCTCCTTCCTTTAAGGAATTCTCGATTCCTATTTACTCCAAGCCTCTGCTGGAATTGCTACAATCTCCCACTGTAGTATTTTATCATTCAGCTCATTGCCTTTTCCTGTGTGCATGTTCCTCTTCAAAGAAATCTTCCCTGCTTTATTTCTATTCTGACAGTAATGCTGCTTTTACCTCAATCCTTCTCTGATACCAAATTTTCCTTTCTGGAATCCTTCTCCCCACAGGAAACTTCCCTTGTTGTGATACCACTGGATGAAAAGAGATCTTGGTTATAGACCAAAACCCCCTTTCTTAAATAAATCTCAACCCTTGACCTGTGGGTTATAACCCACAGGCCTTATTGGAAGTGTTCTAGGATTTGTGCCTTTTATAAACAATGAACTTACATTAAACTAGAGCCATGCCTTTATCGGAGCCTAAACACCCTTCACAAGAATTACAATATATGTATTAAGCCTTAAAACCCCGCGGTCACACATAATACGAATACACGGGAAAAAAACATAAAATCCTCCTCCGAACCTTGGCCGGAACTCAAAATTAATACACCTACCTTTATAAATATCGGCGGGTCTGACTATCGGCCATCATAATAATCCCTTAACTCTCCTTCCCTTTTTCTTCGATGCAATAGTCATAATTCGCTATCGCGAGGTCTAAAGTGTTAACGGACCCGACGCCCCTTTATGCTGCTCCCCTATAACGATATCGGGTCCAGAATATCGGCGGTGTCGTTATCGCGACCTCTCCGGTTTGCGATGCGATGGGTTCTGCTAACTTGATGGCCCTTTATACTATGCTTTATAATGATTTCGGCTCCGGAATGTTGGAGCTTACACTTCGGCGGTTCCAAAGGCAGCCACTCCTCTACACTCCTCCGATGCGATATTTGGGTCGGACCTGATATCACATGAATCAATTTAATAAAGTTTCAGTTCTGGAATAGTGTTTCGCTAAGGAATTATCGTGAATTCTCTGTGTAAACAAAGTTATTCACAGGTAGTTTACGCGCACCAATATAACGAAGACGAGCTTCAGTCAAGCATCACTTTAGTACTTCCCTCCTTTAATGGATTCAAAGCTCCCGTTCGATTCTTCTGAATCGCTGCAACTCCTCCTCCAAGGTTGTTCTATCTTCCACTTAGATTCAATGTCCACAGTGATTCCTCTTAATCACTTCGTTCCCTGTGTCCTACAAAATTCTATCTGCAACCTGCAGAGCCTACGAATTCATAGCAATTTATTCACGAAATACTTCTTAAATACATTGACACAGATAGGAAATAACTTAGAATATTTATTAATGGAAAAGCAGGGTTACATTCGAGACTCCTCGGTCTCGCTCACACGCATGCATAGGCACATAGGCCTAAATTTCAATTATGCAAGGCCTCTCCCCTCTCTCACAGGCCTGATTATCAACACTAGTGGCCTTCTTCCTGCTCGTAGGCTAACATATGGTTATATAGAACTGGGATTGGATTACTAATCCCATCCTTTCCCTAAATCACTCAAATAAAAGCTCTAAAGCTCTACATTCAATGCATACATATGACAAAAATCCTCTTGAGGCTTTATTCCATCTTTTCCCTGTTTTAAAATAGAAAAGCCTCCTTATCACTTAATGGTCCACGTCCATTCCTTTTATGCCTAAAAGCTCTCCCTAGTTCCTATGTTCTCATTTATTTATTTTGAGAACATCTAATTAAATCACACTCAAAAGCCTAAATATTAAACTGACTTGGAATTTAGGAAACTAATTCCAAAAATGCATGACCCCCTATGTCTACTATTTACAATGATTTTCCTTGGGCTGAATGCTCCTACATCACGGATCCCCTTGTCTGAGAACTCTGGAGGGTGTGAGGGTTCTTAAAGGAGCGCCATTGAGCAGGATGGAAAAACTAGTCGTTGTAACTAGTGCCATAACCCATCTTATCCAGTTTTGGTTGAAGCCATATGCTCTTAGAACTGCCCTTATATAAGACCAACTTAGCTTGTCGTAAGCTTTCGCTAGGTCCAGCTGAATGATTATACCAGCTTGTTTGTTGCTTTTGAGAGAGTATACCACATCGTGAGCTTGGATGATGTTATTGAGGATTCTTCTTCCTTCCACATATCTCGTTTTCTCCTCTAAGATGAGAGCTGGTAAAAGGGGCTTGAGTCTATTGGCGATCACCTTGGAAATAATTTTTTACACCACATTACATAAAGCTATGGGTCTAAAGCCCTCCAGAGTCATGTCTTATTCCTATTTTGGGATCAAAGCTATGAAGGAAGCATTAAGAGCCTTCAGAACCTTTTTGGATCTTCTTGAGTCTTCCACCACCTCAAGGATATCCTGTTTGACTATTTTCCAGCAGGCTTTGAAGAAGTCTACATTGAACCCATCTGGGCCTAGAGCTTTTCCATTTTGCATTTCACTAATCACTTCACTGACCTCCTCTTCCAACACTGGCCTGTTAAGATTGTAGTTGTCCTCTCTAGTGACCAGTTGAGGGATGTACTCAGTGAAATTGTTGATGAACCTGGATCTATCCACCAGAGGCTCCTCTGTTATACTGAGGAAGTGTTGAACAAGGATAGATTCCATATCTTTGTGAGAGATGAGTTCTATCCCTTGAGAATCTTTGAGCTTTGTGATTCAGTTGTGTGCCCTATGATCCATGGTGGATTTATGAAAGAAATTTGTGTTTCTTTCTCCCTCTATAATCCACTACACCCTTGATTTATGTCTCCAAAACATTTCCTCTTGCATGCACTGATCTTCCCATTCTTCCTGCAAAGAGTCGGCTAGCTTTTTCTACTCCTTGGTAAATCCATCTGTGATGCTAATCTGATTGATCTCCTAGAGTTTCTACTCAACTTCTCTTTTGGCTTTGAATATATTTCCAAATTCCTTTTTGTTCCAATATTTAAGCCTAGATTTGATATGTTTAAGTTTCTATTGGAGTAGGATCATTCTAGTGCCTTCAATGTTCAGAACCTCTCTCCACCATTTGTCAATATTGCTGGTGAATTCAGGGTGAAAGAGCCAGGCATTTTCAAATATGAAGGGTACGTTTCATGGTGTACCCATGAAAGTGGCTTCCAGTTGTACAAGCCAATGGTCTGAACCTCCAAAGGGAAGAATAGAAGCTGACATGGCAGGGCTGAATGAATGAGGTCCTCTAAAATAATAAAGCTATCGAGTTTAGAGGCGACTTGTGAATCCCCTCCCCTCTTGTTGTTCCAAGTGAAGGTCCCATTGATTGTTTTAGTGTCCACTAATCCCACGTTGCTTATGAAGTTCTGGAAGGCCATGGAGCCTCTGCCTAACTGTCTGATACCGCCTTTTTTTTCTGTAAGAGATATTATCATATTGAAATATCCTGCAACAATCCAGGGCATATTGGGGTGTCTTGCTCTTAGTTCCTCAAGGGAGGTGAGAAACCTGAGTTTATCTTCTTGCTTTTGAGTTCCATAGACATTTGTGATCATGCATATCTTCTGATCCCCTAAAGGTTGACATACCAAATAAAGATAGTTCCCGAACGCTTCAGCATCCAGGATTCCAAATTTCTATGGATCCTAGAGCGTGAGAAACCCCCCCACCGAGTTATTTTCTTGAACCTCTAGATACTCATACTTGATTAGCCATTTATTATGAATTTCTCTAATCTTATCCATCGAACATTTTGTCTCCTGAATAAAAACCATATATGGTTTTTCTTCTTTTATTCTATTACTGAGATTTCTTTGTTTCCTTCTATTTCCTATGCCTCTAATATTCTAGGTTGTGAGCTTCATTAAGAAAGGTTTGTAAAGGAATAACTAGTGAGATCTTTCATCTTACCTAAGTTGATCAAGAGTTTCCCACATTCGTTCAGCAAATCATTTTGTCTTTTTCTTCCTCTTTTCCTATCTGGGTTCTTTGGAGATTGCACTTGTATCTCCTCCATCATTTTGACCCGTCTATTCTCCTAGCTTTCATGATTTCTTTTGACTCCAAAGCCCTTCGATTGTGATCTCCATAGGAAGAGATGTTGAACTCTATCATATTCCTCTTTTGGCAGGGAGTCCACTCCTTTGGTCGTCCCCTATTCCAGAAATTTCTCTAGATCTAGATTTTCCCTTTCTAGAATCTCCTGCAGTTCATGGTCCTCTGTTCCCACCTCACTTGGAGTCATCTCATGGTCCCTACTTATCTCCATAATGCTTGGAAGATCCTCCTTTTGCTGGCTGTTTTCTATGATATCTTCCATGCTAGCATCCCTTTCCTTCTCAATGATAATGTTCTCCGTTTCCTGGTTTGTTTCTTTATTTCCATCTTCTTCTTCTAGGATCTTAAAGCTATTGTGGCTCGGTTGTCTTTCCTCATTGATATTTTTTTGTGGCCACTTCCCGCCTTTCCCTTTGCCCCCAACCTTGGTGAAACCCTCGAGATTTTTATCCACAGTGGTTTTCACATTTCTCTCCATATTGTTTGTTGGGCAGTCTCTGTATAGATGCCCATGCTCATGGAATTTGCGGCACCTAAATGGGATGTGCTCATAGTCCACCGCCTGCACCCATTCTTCATCATATACTTCTAAAATTATCGCGTCTAAAAGTGCTCTAGAGAAGTCCATTTCCACACATATCTGGGGGAAGGAGGTGTATTTTGCTTGTAGAGTCACATCTGATATCTTTAGAAAATGCACCAGTTTTTTGCCTATTGTTTTCAGAGATATCGGTAGCCAGTAATCCAGAGGAAGGGAGTATAATCTAATCCATATGGGTACCGATGTGAATGTTTCATGTTCTATGACTGGAAGTGCTCTAGAGAAGTCCATTTCCACACATATCTGGGGGAAGGAGGTGTATTTTGCTTGTAGAGTCACATCTGAGATCTTTAGAAAATGCACCAGTTTTTTGCCTATTGTTTTCAAAGATATCGGTATCCAGTAATCCAGAGGAATGGAGTATAGTCTAATCCATATGGGTACCAATGTGAATGTTTCATGTTCTAGGACAAAGTTCATCATCCATGGCCGCATGTAAAGGCATGCAGTCGCGTAGAAATATGGTCCTCCTTCGAACACTCTATCTTTATCCTCTAGGCTTGTGAACACTAATGTGAAGAAGCCCTTAGATCCCAGATGAAGGTTTATTTCCCCCTTTGGTTTCCAGTAGCTCCTTATCCATACATGCAACACCCTCTCCATCGACCATATCCCCATGAATTTGCATATAACCGTGTACTCCGCCATATGATCCCTATGTGCTTGTAGCAGTGGGTCGCTTAAGATGACCCGGGGAATGATGTTCGACTTGGGTTTTCATGTTAGGTAAACTTGACTCATGATAGAGTCAAAGTTGACCAGGTTAAACAATGTCGGATTGGCCAGGGTTTTGGCCAAGGATAATGAAGTTTCATTATGGTTGGGTTTTTCCTAGGATTTGGGGTTTTCCCAGATAAACATTTGTGTTTATGTGTTTATGGTTGTTGCTGGTTATTTTCTTATATATATTCCTCTCAGTAATTATTTATGTTATGCTATAAATTTTCTAACAACTGGTATCAGAGCTGGATAGTGGTTTCAAAGGGATTATTTGATGCCAGGGGTTTATAGTGCCTGATGAGATCAATGCAGTTTTTTTTTTTTCAAATTTGGGTTTAAAAATAATGGTGGAACAATCGTACGCAAAAGAACCTCGAGGAGAATGTGCAGAAGATAGTGCCGTAACTGCCAAGGATCACAGTGCATTTACAATATTTACCGGTTGCGAACACGCTAACGAATTGTTCGGGATTCATGCGACTATTTAAAGAAGGTCGGCAGAAGAAAATTGTTCATGCGGCTTCAAAAATTATTTATTTTCTGCTACGTGAGGCCACTGGTGCTGGAATCTACGAGGTTCTCTTCGGACTCACAGTTGGAGCGGTTTGATAGAAGTCTTTGAGCAAATCAAATTGAGAGAGGATGGATCAGAATCGCAGCAACAATAAACCAAAAAGAAATTAATGAAGTCAAAATTATTGCATGTAAATGGGCATACTACTGTAAGACCTGGTAAGGCATGTGTAACCCTCGGTGATCACCAGTAAAGTCTGGGTTAGACCTAGGTGATAGGGGGGATGTTGGGTTAACAATACCCCGGGTAAAAACTCTGAGGGGGGTAAGAGCTAGAGTGAGCGGGATTGTCTCACATAGTAGGTTTGGCTAGAGTTAGTCAAGGAACCCCAAGTCAAGTTTAAGGGGGGAATTGTTAGGTAAAATTGACTCATGAAAGAGTCAAAGTTGACCAGGTTAAACAGTGATGGTTTTGGGGCACATGGTATTGTGCACCCATAGTATTCTGTCGTGGTATTATATGTAATGGAGCTTATAAAAGGCTGGAAGGATTTTATTGTAATGCAAGACCTGGAGGTGAGCAGTGAAGGCTCACTTGGTCGGATTGGCCAAGGTTTTGGCCAATGCTAATGAGATCTTATTAGGTTGGGTTTTTCCCGGATAAACATTTTTGTTTATGTTTTTATAGTTGTTGCTGGTTATTTTCTTATATATATTCCTCTCAGTAATTATTTATGTTATGCAGTAAATTTCTGAACATTGCATACCCCAGTTGTCCTTATAGAAGTAGTTTTTTTTATTGTTGTCCCCTTTCTCCTTCTCCTTACTAGCTTCATGCTGATCCCCTTCATGTTCATGAGGTCTGTTTCTTCCCAATATTTCCATGTTACTTGCCTTTGTTGCCTTCTCCAGAGGTTTCTTGAAACACTACTTTTTAGTGTCCTTGCTTCTATCCATGACTGCTTGATTATAGGAGGGATCAGCACTCCCACCTGTGCCTCCCGCCATGGTACCCAAATTCAAACCCTAATGCCAACCTTAGATCAAGTTGCGGAGCCTCCACCATCCAAAAGTTATGACCGTGAAAGGTAATATAATTAACTAAAGGTAAAAAAAAATAGAATGGAATAAAAATAACAATAAATAAGTACAAATTAAAGATAAAATAAAAAGAGAGATTAAAATCGAGATGAAGAATGACTCGAGGAGAGAGTGGGGATCAAATTTCTATTGATTCTCCAACCATCATCCCTATTAAGATTGTTGGTGACCCACTTCTTTATCTCAATGACTTCCCACAACTTACTATAATGACAATGAGGGATCTTGCCAAGGACATGATCATCCTCAACACAAATATGATGCTTAGTCTTTGTAGAATGCTCAACAAGAGCCGAAGAGTGAGAGTGATTATGCTTATTGTCTGCAACGTGCTCTTGAATTCTACGCTTGACGAACCATGTCAGCTATATAATGCTTCCCATAAAAACAAAGGATCATCCTCAAATTGTTAAATCAATCTATAAATAAATAAATATAATTATTAATTATTAATAATTAAACTGACTTACATCTATCAAGCAATTAGAGAGATCAAATATCTCAATGTGCAAACCTATTTTTAGTGTAAACTTGAAGAAAAGTTTGCACCTTGAGAGATTGTGTCCCTCTCGGACTTTGATAGATCCAAAATTAAGATGGATCTAGGCTAGTTTAATTATTAATGATTATTAAATTTATTTATTTATTTGTTTGTTTGTTTTTTTATTTACATTTGATGATTCAAAATGTTTTACTTGATGATGATGATTAACATCCACTAAGACCCATATGACCTACTTGACTTTAAGAAAGTAAGAGTTTAATTTAGATTCTTTAATATTTTATTTCTATGATAAAAAAAGAAGGGAGATATTGAAAATTAGAATGGATATGAGTAAGAGTTGGACAATCCAAGAGAAAATTCTTTTCTTTTTCAAGCCTCTTAGTATTGCAAAGGTGGAAGACTCTTTCATCCCAAGGTGTTTTGGAGATTGACCAACATTTGATTTCATTTTCGAGATCATATGGAAGTTAGTTATTATCTTGGCAATGTTCATTTTCTTCTTAGCATTGGTCATGATAGAAAGATAATTTAGTTTTCAAGAGTGAGCTTGTTCACCTCCCCATAGTATCTTAGCTTCCTTTTTCCCTCTAACTCCTCATTGTCCCACATGTTATCCTTAAATTTGAAATTAATAATACTTTTAATATTATCCTTATTCTTCAAGATTATGTCCTCCTTTACTCCTCAATAGTCTACCCAAGACTAGGCATATCTATGCTAACCTCGCTTGAGCTAGATGTTGGACACCTAATCCACTCAGGGTTATTGTGGAATGTGAAAAGTCACTGGAGTCCAAGAGAACACTTGGTATATGAGGACCAAGGGTCACAAGAATGTATTATAAATGTATATTTTTGTTAATAGATATGTAATTCACGTTTATCCTATTTGGTTGTCCATTATTGTTGTATGTTTAACATGTTATCAAAGTGAGTGTTCTAATTTGAGCCACTTGTTTTGTGGCCTTTATGGATTTGACCACTACTATAAAGTTTCACCTTTGTTTTCTCAATATTCGCTGGTCTCTTAACTCTTACATCTAAAAAAAGAAAAACCCTAATGCTCCCTACCAACTATGTCCATCAATTGATTGTTCTCCTAACAGTGGGTGCACCAAAAAATTTATAAATGTCTCCTACTTATGTTTTTTCAATTATATTCTTTGCTAATTTACAAGCATCCACATTTCACTTACATATTTTGGAATGTATACCTGCTAGCAGAGGTCATTCAAAATACTAGCTTGAAAAGCTAGGGCACAACCCCGATGGCGATGGCATGAGTTCATAAGGATTTGAACCATTAGTATGCCATTCGCTGCATAACACCTACTACATATTGGTCAAAATTTGAATGTTTGGAATGCCCTAGTGTGCAGTCTCCATGCGTAATTCCTAACGATTCACACACAATGTTGAATCCAACATTTTCAACAAGAGATTGTTGAGAGGTGTATGTCATACGGGTTAATTAAATCATGGTATGTTCATTTAATATCAACCATTTATAAGCATTAATTGATGATTTATATGCATTGAATAGTGCGTTGTAGTGGTTGGTCATTAAATATGCCCTGGACTATGGTGAAGGTCGTAGAACTGAGTTGAATAGTTTAATTTTGCATGAGTTAATTAAAATCCTGCGTTGAAGTTATATATGCATTGACATTCATATGTATACATTATTGTAATGTCTGTTGGTCTAACCTATCTCGGTTCATATTATATGCTGGCACGAAATCTGCATATACATTGGTTCATGTACGATGTATGATGGCATACGTTGATTCATGTATGATGGGATGCACTGGTTCATATTTATGCAACATAGAAGTTATAATGCATTGAGCTTGAACACCTAGAGGTGCGTTAAAATATGTTGATTGCGGTGCGTTGGTTTATCTCCTTCATATGTGCGTTGAATTTTATTGGTGTCACTGTTCATATGTGCGTTGAATTTGAAATTTTTCTTGATGTTGAGGTCGACGTTTACTTCCATCACAAAAACGACCGAGCTCTGTCGTAGTGGAGTGTTCACTGCAATTGTTAGATGCGCACATTAAGGAAGCATTTCAATGAGCCACATGTAATGGGGTCTTCATATTGTGCATGCTATTTGTTTGTTATGTGATCGTCAATGATATATTTCATATTGTGTGTGCTAACCCAATATTTTAAAACAAACCTAAGATTCCACCTTTCTCACACTTAACCAAAAGAAGCGTCAGAGAATAAGTCTTGCAAGAGGTGAACAAGAGTGAAATATGTGAATGGACCTTGAGCTCCGACTATTGTAAGAATTGCACATTTATATTGAAGGATGGAGTATCCATGGGCTACCTACATGTTAATATCAATTGTGGATCTCATTTAACAAGAATCATGAAAGTTCTTTTATGAAACTTTCACCCCTTGCATTCTACATTCATAAGTGTGGGATATGCACAAATATTCCCTTGAATCTTACGAGTTCAAACCATTGTTTGAATGTAAGATAGAGTCTAGGCTGAATTATCTAAGTATTCCATGTGAACCTTTCTCAATTTAAAGGATTGGAAGGAGATACTCTGAAAATCTTATGTAAGTAGTATAAAATCGATGCTCCTCTAATCACAAGTTCTGTAAGTATTGCATAGTGAGATTTTTACTCCTATTAGTGCTCCTAGAACCCAAGGCAATTAATGATACTGGTGCACAACTTTCATATGCATTAGGGACTATTTATATTCATTAAAGTTGCAATTATTTGGCATTGTATAAAATATCTATTCATAAGTTCACTAGTAATTTTACATTCTAAGCAAGTGCATTGTACCTGAAGAATTGTTGTGAATTGGATCGACTTGATGATGCATTAAAGCTATCGAATACCCTAATCCATTCCACTATTGATGGGATGGTAAAATTTAGTAAGGAAAATCTTTTCAAACTTGCTTGCAAAATGCACAAGGAAAGATAAAGTTTTTGCAGCTTGAGTCATAACTACAGCGAGAGGACTTACAACGAAAGATTCATCATTTTGAACTTGATTTTGTTCAGAAAAATCCCCCTTTTTAGTTTGAAGTTGACTCCGATCAACCTGAAAAAATTAATAAAGATAGAAAAGTTGAGGTTGATTCGAGAAAAAATTTACATGACAAAGTATAAATTCAGCATGCACTTCCCAAGCCCATCATCAAACCTTAGGAAGAGCTTGTCAAAAGTAAGAAAAAAATTGATCTTGGACATGACAAGGATGTTTCCTTTCATAATCCAAACTATTCTATGCGAATCCAATTTTAAAGTGCTACATTTCTTAAGGACAACTCATAATCACCTGCTCCTCCTCCGCAACAAAAAATTGTCAAATGCCACAAAGCTGGCCATGCA
This sequence comes from Pinus tabuliformis, assembly GCA_031772625.1. Lineage (NCBI taxonomy): Eukaryota > Viridiplantae > Streptophyta > Pinopsida > Pinales > Pinaceae > Pinus > Pinus tabuliformis. Next base: position 116,054,824 of record CM062808.1, on the reverse strand, counting down.
AAAGATCATTGTTTTGATCTTATCCATGTGAGAATTATGGTCAGCACAATCATGATTCAAATAGATGCTTCAGAAACAAGCCTCCTGCAAGAACAAATATTTACCTTGGATGGATCGCTTCTTGGCAATGTGGTTCAATAGCCAAGAAGATATTTCACTCGTATCACATAATTTGTTCTCGAGTTTTGAAAATTCTTGTTGTTGCTTTCCTCATATTCTCACCTTGTATCTTATAGGGGGCTAATTGATGGTCATCTACAAGTTTCAAAGATAAATCAAGTGAGTTTGAGTCACAACTTGAACCTCCTTCCTGAGCCTACAACTAGAGACATGCATAACCAGATTCCAATTTGTAGCTAGAGACACAAAGAAGCCTTTGAGCATGCATTTGGTTTGTGGTCTTCCTTAAACCACTGCAGGTTGTAGAACCCCATTTTCCAAGTTGAAGGTCTCCCTCTTCAAAGAATTAAGGAGCACTTCCTCCAGCAGAAGACTTCAAATTCTTGCCAGATTTGGAAGAGCTTTGGGAATCACACTAAGCGTTCCTTCGGTTGGTAGCCTTCCTTAAACCACCATAGTTTGAAGACCTCCCTTTTTCTAGTTTGAAGGTCTCCCTCTTCAAATAATTAAGGAGCACTTCCTCTAGCAGAAGCCTTCAACTTCTAGCCATATTTGGAAGAGTTACCGGAACTGCACTAAGAGTTCTAGTGTTCATGGTTATCCTTAAACCATCGCCGGTTGAGAGTTAGAGTTCTCCCACCTTATGGAATTATCTAAGAGATAACCGTGAGAGCGGTGATGACGATGAATGCAAGTCAATTCGGAGAATGGGGTTAGGGCCTCGAGCCTGGTGAATGACCCTGGTTCAGTGCTCGAACCAACCCAGAAGGTGCCTCCATTACAGCTCATGGTTTTGTCGCGACTTCATCACAATTTTTTCCCATAGCTATTTGTTGTTTATGCCAGTTAGTATTCGGTATCCCCTAGACGGTTTGCGTTACCCCTCCGAAAAACCTGCAGGAAGTTGTCAGCACGGTTTTTAGACAGATATGGAGGACAAAACCGATTATTCTGTGATCCCAGTGGAAAATTTGTCGATTTGGTCACAGACCGGGACCACTGTGGAGGACTATTTAGATTTCAACCATGAACTAACTGCAGAGGTCAATGCCCTTCCAACTCTCACTCGGTAGCTCATTCCCTCCATTTCGATTCCTTTAGAAGCTGCAGCCATTCAGGATTACACAGGCCCTCCGCTCCTCACTGATTCTTTGTCGGAGGTCGAACGCTGGAGAGTCCCGGAAGCACAAACCCTAGGGCTAGATCTGGGTTCAAATCCTACGAGGGTAGGGGCAGATAAACCCTTGGAGGAGATCACGACAGTACAAGTTCACCGAACACAGGTTCAATCTACTCCGCCGGTCTCGGGGAACCCTTCCCTGGGCAATTTCATGGGTATAGGAATCAAATCGAGGCATTTCGACAACCTAAGTTTTAAAGGACCTCTGACAAGGAAGGACCCAACCTCATTTGAGGTTGTATAGGCAGATAATTTGGCAGTTGGCACGAGCAGCAAGCAGAAAGGGACATCCAAAAGGAAAAAACGCCTCCCACTGTGCAGCAATGAAATCTTCCTCAAGCTTGCCGAGGACACTACTTTTTGTGAAGCCATGGATTCGGCTGAAAAGGTACTGGTGGGTCGTGTTAGGGGTAGACATTACAGTGTGGAGAGGCTCCAAAAATGGACAATGTGGTCTAGGGACACCACCTGTCGAAACCTCCACGGGTATAGACTTTTGTTCGAGGATGGTTCGCATTGAGATTCAAATGCCTTGCCCACACTAATTGGGTCCTCTCCACTATATGGCACATAGATCAAGCTCTTGTCCTCCTCCAAAGATGGATGCCAATGTTTGACCCTGAACTTGAAAGGGCAGGGGCGGGACCGATTTGGGTTCGACTTCCAGGCCTTCCCTGTCACTTCTAGACAGAGCAGATTTTCAGACAGATAGGGGATGCCATGGGCACATTCCTTACCTATGATGACTCATTTAACACTACAGGGAGGATGGCATTTTCCAGGATATTAGTACACATGGACCTCACAGATGGGCTTCCGGAGTATATTAACATACAGTGGAGGAATGTAGCGCAGAGGCAGATGCTAGATTATGAGGGGGTTCCTTTCAGATGTCGGCGCTGCCACAAGGTGGGGAACTTATTCAAAGACTACCCTCTGAATAAGTGGAATGGCATGCGTTTTGTGAGACATTCTCCTCTGAATGCACCTGAACAGGAGGCACAGTCACACAAAGACCCTGACAGAGAGGAACAACCTCGTGCCTCTGATGATTTTCACAGGATTGCTACTCCACGCTCTAGAGGTACTGCCACATTTTCAGGCCCTGGTCTGTTATCTTCAAAACCTGCTCAGAGCGCTCCGAGGAAGCATGAACGGCCGCCCCATTGAGCCCCACCTCTTGTTCCTGGTGTGGAGCGCTTGGAAGGTATGCTTTTTGACAAGCAATCTAGTGGTTTTTCAATAATATTTCTAACCTTTTCTGCATTATGAGTCTAAAGAATATAAGGGTTTTGATAAATTGTGTGAAAATGGACAAACGAAGCTCAATCACTAATAATTGATGTTTTCTATGCAGAAGGACACGGAAACAGGGGATTATTGAGTAAGAACAAGAAGCGAAGGGAAAGTAACTGTTGTCCCGTCGGCAGGGAACTGGATGCGGACAAGATCAAGTAAAATTAGAGCCGAATAGTCCAGGAAAAGAACGCAGGATACCGAGACGGAGAACGCAAGAAAGGAAAGAGAAGAACTGAACGATTAGCGAATCCCTCAGGATCTTCGATCCTGAGGGATCGCTGCTTTAGCTTATCTTTTGTATCTAGATATCTCCGTCATTTCTATTATATAAAGGTACCATGCCATCGAGCGTGGGGGACGACAGTTGTTATAATTACAAGCTACAGAACAACTTTGATCATTAAGTTTTGTTAAGACCTGATTTTTTATACTTTTGTTAATGCAATCAATATAAAGGACTTGGTGTTCACTTCGTTTCTGCATCTGAAGTAACTCTAAGCAGTGTACCATTGGTAGCCAAGGGCCCAGCTCCAACGGTCACTTGATGTTGTATCATACGGTGATTTGTGTGGTTTGCTTATTTCTCTTGTTTTAGTAATCCGATATATCTTTTATATGATAGACTATGCTTCCTAATTAATATCTGAATCTGAATAAGTTTCTTAACTCACGTCTCTGTATTACACAAAGTGAATCTATTCGAATTGCATCCATTTCTATAGCAAGATATTGGTATGAATGTTATCATCATTGGATTCATATAAAATAAGTATTTGCGAGGCTTGAAGATAATATCACTTTGTTCAAAAACATAGTCACATCATATATTACTCTCGGATTGCTACAGTAGTCTAGAACGTGTACATACATCGGAGTTTGTTGTTCCATTTGAGTTTGTTGTTCCATTTGAGTTTGCTGTTCCAATTTATATGATTGACGTTTCCTGTTTATGATAGTTTTCTATTCCATTTAATCACTGCTGTTCCATTTGATTACTGTTGTTCCATTCGATTACTGTTGTTCCATTTTATAATTGCTGTTCCATTTTACTTTCGCTTATCTGCCTTTATTGCTTTTGCGTGATAGCAGGCCTAAGGCTGTCGTGAGCCCAGCAAGACGCTGCTTAGCTCCCAGATCTATAAGTCCATGCTTTGGTTTTCTTTCTTTATCAGTTTCTAAAGGGAAGGGTTATTGTTTCCGTACCCTTTACTGATCAACTGCTTTGTGTGATTTTATCTTTTGAGTTGGTGTTTGTTTCCTTTCAAATCATTAGAACGCTATACTACCGAGCATTACTTGGACAAAACAGCCTCGGATTGAGTTACTCCTTGAAAGAACAAAACGATCCCGGATTGACTTAATAATGTGGAATAATTGGTGGTGTGAGAGACCCTAGTTATCGCGCTACATTTTGGCGCCGTTGCCGGGGAATGAACCCGGGTCACCCGCGTGACAGGCAGGAATACTTGCGAAAAGGAACAACACTTTTGTGTTTTGGAATTTTTTTGCTGTTCCTTTGCGAAAAGGAACAGCACTTTTGTGTTTTGGAATTTTTGCTGCTCCTTTGCGAAAAGGAACAACACTTTTTGCTTTGATGTTCCTTTGCGAAAAGGAACAGCACTTTTTGTTTTGCTGTTCCTTTGCGAAAAGGAACAGCACGTGTGGATTTTTGCTATTCCTTTGCGAAAAGGAACAGCACGTGTGGATTTTTTCTGTTCCTTTGCGAAAAGGAACAACACTCTTTGTGCTTTGCTGTTCCTTTGCGAAAAGGAACAGCACTCGTGTATTTATTTTTCCAAGATACAGAATTTGGCTAATTCTGCTATTTCTTTTCCACAAGATAACTCATTTACATGCTTCTCTCAGAGAGGACACCATCAGAACCTCTCTGCTCCTATTGGGACGTTTTGCGATTATGCTCTCCTAAATCCTTTAGATATAGCAATGACATTATGCAATGAACATAAAGCATGATATACCGAAACCAGCATATCATAAATCGCTACTATTTTAACAGTCAGTATATATAAGAAGACAAGAGGAGGGACATTAACTTTCGTCTTCACTGTCATTATCTTATTCCCGAACCGTGGTTTGGTAATTTTTATCATGTCGATCTCCCTAAAAACTTTCTTGATCATTACTGAGGAATATGAGCAAACGATTTATATCTGTCTGTTGGGATTGTAAGACTTCTTCCACCATTCCCCGCTCTTAAGGAGTGCAGAACCACCCTTATGTGTAATTTAACAAAGAAAAAGAGAAGTGTGTTGCAAAGGAAGAATAAAAGAAAAAAATAAAAACAAGATATGAAATTGTCAAATGCAGGATAGGGGGTCTCATTCAGAGCCAGCCTACCATGATCATAAGGATGGAAGCGAAGTGGCATTCCCATTACGGCCACCACACCAGGGATATGGTCCAAAGGTAAAATAACAAGCAAACCTTGGAACAGGAGGTCTCATCACGAGCTGGCCTGACCACGTTTCGTGCCTACCTTGTGAATGGCATTATGGTTATCTGGTCACCAAGCCAGCATAATGGCCTGCATTTTGACAAAGCACTCTTCAGAAGATACACAAAGGATAATGGTTCTGGAGGGTGAGATAAACAACTTTGCCAAGGTTATGAACACCTGTTGGCAGCAGAGCTCTGTTAATGGCATTGGAGTCGTAATATTTACACCAACAGGTATGATATTAAGTCTGTTTGTCTTTTATATCCTTTGCATGTATCATATGTCACACCCTGATATAATTATCGCATGAACATTATCACCAATCATGGCAACGGAATTGACAATGACTACTGGAGACTTGGTACAATTGACAGACGTCCAACCCCTCGGTTCCTCATTATATCACACTGGCTTATCTAAAAAGCGATCCACTTTTCTGCCTCGGTTTCGGTACTCCATTGTCCTTTTACAACATGGCATAATTCTACCTGTTGCACTTTATGATTTGACTCCCGACTGGCTGCTGCTCCTCTCTTTGACGGCTAGGGGCAGCCTATCAAATAGCGGGGGGGGGAGGTAACCTCATTACTCCAATGGTTGCGTGGCTGCACACCATTCGGGCAAAATAATGGCACGATTTAATGGTATGATGATCTCATTCTACGGACTGCCATCCACGATCTTTCTCTTTGCTGCATGCTCTGCGAAGACCCTTCCTAAAATTAGCATCGAGTATCCTCTCTGCTTGGTAAATACTGCAAACAGTTGTTGTTTCATTCCTGAGTCTATTTCTGGAGTAAGCTATGGGCGGGAGGACAATCCGAAGTGAACCGCACAAGCTGACCGCATCCGCTGCTGCCCGCGAAATTCTGGAAAATGCAGGATGGTTGAATTACTTCAACCGCCTGCAAGAATCGAATGAGGTTGTAGCGTTGGAATTCCTGCAAAATTTGCAGGAAAACCACTCTATAGTCGGAGGGAAGCGGATAGGAGTTACGGAGGATATTATCGCAGAAACCTCAGGATTACCAGCTGTTGGACCCAGATGGGAGCTGAAGAAGGAAAGACTGCAAAAAGTAATGGAAATTTTCCAAAGCGAAGGCCAAAGTCTGACAGTCAAAGGGAAAGGAGTTCTGCCGACAACACTGGGGGAACCCTGGACCGAGCTGGCGAAGATAGTGCAGAGCTATATCACCTGCGAAGGGAGAAAAGATGTGGTAAGGGCTCGTCACTTAAAACTTCTAGCTGTTTTAAAGGGAAAATGTTCTGTAAATCTCCCTGCCCTTTTAAATTCGTTATTACATGATGCGGCCCGAAGCCTGAAGAAGGCTCAGCACACAGATACGGTTGTTAGCCACCACGGACTGATTCGGCTAATAATAAGCCACAGTCTTACCCAACAGCAAGGCACCTGGGAGGAATTGGTCGAAACAGTTAAAAAGGGACTGGCTGTACCACCCCCAAAATCTGAACGAACCTCCAGCACACCGGAACGTTCAGAAAAACATAAGAATCCAGCAGCAGAAAAGCATGCTGTTTCAAAACGAAAGCAGTCCTCCAGCACGCAGGAACATTCAGAGAAACGTAAGAAGTCGGCGGCAGAAAAGCATGCTGTTTCGAAACGGAAGCAACCCTCCGATACGCCGGAATGACCAGAGGAACCTAGAGAACCTGTTGGCACTCCCAACCTACCTGAAAGACCTAGGAAGTCAGCTCGATTGGTTCGAATACGGGGAAGGTTGGAAAAGATTCAGGAAACTGCGGCCCAACCAATTGAAATCGAGGACGAACCTCCGGAAGTGGAAGGTGAATTACTCGAAGGAAATGCTGAGCAATCAGAGGCTGGAACTAACCAGCCAGAAGGAGGAATTGAAGAAGGACACGACCAATCTGAAGGAGAAGAGACCACCAAGCGAGACAATCAAGAAGAAGAAAACGCACAATCTATGGGTAGCTCATTGCAAGACCCTCCAGGAGAAGAGGAATTGGCAGCAGTTCTGGCCAATATGAAAGGATACGGCCAAGCCTCCAGTACAGGAGGCGTCCTTGATGGCCCCGCAGAAGAAGAATTACCCGAAGAAATGCATGCAGAAGAGGCAGGGGAAGAAAACCTGCCTGGCTATGGTAATGAAGTAGAAGACATCAATCCGGGACAATCTGTCCCCAGGACGCCGGAAGATGTTACAGGAGAGGAAGAAGAAGTAAGATTGAAGGCCAAACCCTCTGCCGAGGCAAGGGAAATTGAAAAATTGAGAAAGAAGCAGCAGAGGATGCTGGGCACGATAGCCAGACTCCGGCAACAAATTAGAATGTTGAAAGCCAGTCTGAGAATACAAAAAACTGCAAGGAAAAGGAAGAGGACCATGGCAGCAAGAACCCTGGGGGTTAGAGTTCGTTTTGATGGACGAAACCCCATCAGGAGACCTACTGTCGAGGAACAGTCTGCTGTTCCAAATGATAATGAGGAACAAGGTGCTGTTCCAATAGAAACTGTTGTTCCATCTGGCCCGGGGGAACGAATGGACATTCCAATGGAACAACAAGAGGCTTCGGTGGCAGGAAGACCACAGCAACCCTTTGTTCGCATCAAAAAGGAAACGGATAGCAAAGAGGTTCAAACAGAAGCACCACCCTCGGGTGTAATTTGGGTCCGAAATTCCAAACAACGTAATAAGAAGGTCCAGGTTAAACTTCCAGCTTCTACAGCTGTGTGGAAGAAAGACCCAAAAACCAGAACCTTGCATAAAATGATGAAGGAAGCCCAGCAGGAGGCCGAGCAGTTGCGAGAACAGACGGTTCCCAAGGAAAGATATGAAGAGCTCCAACAACAACTTCGAAACATCAGTCAGTCTGAGAGCCAGGCCTTTGAAGGGTGGCAGAAGGAGCAGGAAAAGGTTGCTAAGGTAACTCGTCGACTAGATAGTGTTGTTAAGCAGATGGACACCCTGTGTTCCTTGTATACTGATGTTTTGACTTGTAGAGCCCCTGCTAAAAATTATGCTTTGTTTTTGCTTGAACGATATTTGAGATTAAAAATAAAAGCTCTTAGGGCAGGAGCACCTATCCATACCAACACTGTTAATGATTTTATAGACTGCTGCAAGCACTATGGAATTAAAGTTCAAAGGTTGTTATGTGAATTTTACCTGCACAATCTTGTCTTAGACCAGGAAACTGATTTGAATCTTGGCCCTTTCGTTGGCGATATACAATTCCAAGCCTTTATCTCATTTGGGGTGAATCAGTTAAAATGGCTTAAAGCTTACAACATCTTCCAGAGGCAAGAGAATAGTTTAGACCTATGGGTACGAGCTGAACCTAGGGACCCAGCAGCATTATGGAGAGATCATAGGAGTGTGATGAGGATCCCAGGTGTCATGAAGATATTAGGCCCCATGCATGGAGACTTGATCCGAAATGGTCTGGAGTATTTCCTGACTATTAAAGACCATGCCCTCCATGCTGCAAAGTTTCGCTACCGAACCTCTAACCCAAACATCCAGCTCAGGGAACCCTTTAACTTTGAGAATTTTGAATTGGCTACCAGTCGATTGAGTCTCTATGGGGAACGGATTCTGCGAGCAGGACCATTCTGGTTGGGGTATCGGTTTCGCAACCCAATTATTTGGCATCCTTCACCTGGATATCAGGCCCTATATGAGATGCATGCAGATCAGTTAGATCAGTTCTTTGACCATCTAGTTGCTAATCATGGTTGTCATCCTCTTCGTGAGATCCCTTCTCCGGCCTACTCTCTCACAGCCTTGCATGTCAATTATAACGTTTTCATGAGGACATGAAACAGGGTAAGCAGGGGGGTGTGTGGAGCACTTGGAAGGTATGCTTTTTGACAAGCAATCTAGTGGTTTTTCAATAATATTTCTAACCTTTTCTGCATTATGAGTCTAAAGAATATAAGGGTTTTGATAAATTGTGTGAAAATGGACAAACAAAGCTCAATCACTAATAATTGATGTTTTCTATGCAGAAGGACGCGGAAACAGGGGATTATCGAGTAAGAACAAGAAGCGAAGGGAAAGTAACTGCTGTCCCGTCGGCAGGGAACCGGATGCGGACAAGATCAAGTAAAATTAGAGCCGAATAGTCCAGGAAAAGAACGCAGGATACCGAGATGGAGAACGCAAGAAAGGAAAGAGAAGAACTGAACGATTAGCGAATCCCTCAGGATCTTCGATCCTGAGGGATCGCTGCTTTAGCTTATCTTTTGTATCTAGATATCTCCGTCATTTCTGTTATATAAAGGTACCACACCATCGAGCGTGGGGGACGACAGTTGTTATAATTACAAGCTACAGAACAACTTTGATCATTAAGTTTTGTTAAGACCTGATTTTGTATACTTTTGTTAATGCAATCAATATAAAGGACTTGGTGTTCACTTCGTTTCTGCATCTGAAGTAACTCTAAGCAGTGTACCATTGGTAGCCAAGGGCCCAGCTCCGACGGTCACTTGCTGTTGTATCATACGGTGATTTGTGTGGTTTTCTTATTTCTCTTGTTTCAGTAATCCGATATATCTTTTATATGATAGACTATGCTTCCTAATTAATATCTGAATCTGAATAAGTTTCTTAACTCACGTCTCTGTATTACACAAAGTGAATCTATTCGAATTGCATCCATTTCTATAGCAAGATATTGGTATGAATTTTATCATCATTGGATTCATATAAAATAAGTATTTGCGAGGCTTGAAGATAATATCACTTTGTTCAGAAAAATAGTCACATCATATATTACTCTCGGATTGCTACAGTACTCTAGAACGTGTACATACATCGGAGTTTGCTGTTCCATTTGAGTTTGCTGTTCCATTTGAGTTTGTTGTTCCAATTTATATGATTGACGTTTCCTGTTTATGATAGTTTGCTGTTCCATTTAATCACTGCTATTCCATTTGATTACTGCTGTTCCATTCGATTACTGCTGTTCCATTTTATAATTGCTGTTCCATTTTACTTTCGCTTATCTGCCTTTATTGCTTTTGCGTGATAGCAGGCCTAAGGCTGTCGTGAGCCCAGCAAAATGCTGCTTAGCTCCCAGATCTATAAGTCCATGCTTTGGTTTTCTTTCTTTATCAGTTTCTAAAGGGAAGGGTTATTGTTTCCGTACCCTTGACTGATCAACTGCTTTGTGTGATTTTATCTTTTGAGTTGGTGTTTGTTTCCTTTCAAATCATTAGAACGCTATACTACCGAGCATTACTTGGACAAAACAGCCTCGGATTGAGTTACTCCTTGAAAGAACAAAACGATCCTGGATTGACTTAATAATGTGGAATAATTGGTGGTGTGAGAGACCCTAGTTATCGCTCTACACCTGGTTCAGCCATTGCTGCTTCGGGGGACTCCAATACTTCAGGTATGAATTCCACCCACCTTCCCCACACTCAATGCTTTTCTGATATTCATAATTCAATATCTGAGTAGTTATTGGGTCCAGGTATTGTTTTCTCATTTGAGACTCTTGTTCATAGTGTATACAACATTAACCTCCCCCTCACCTCTCTCCCTCCCACACCCCCCGCTTCTTTTTGCACCCCACCCCCGCAACCCTCGGCATCCTTGACGCTGGCCTTGGTTCCTAGATACAATACTCGGTCTCGATTGAGGAACATGGTCCCTGACCATGTGGGACTTGATATCCTCCATCCCCCACCCTCTTTCAAGGCTACTCAAGGCCGCCCCTCTGATCTCAAAAATGCCCAAGCCCAAGCAGATGTTGACATTGCTTTGGGCAAGCAATCTACCATTCCTGGGGTTCTTAGAGCAAGAACAACCCCCTCCGAACTCCCTCCATGAAGATTCTATCCTACAATTGCAGAGGGCTAGCTAGGCCCGATAAAAAACTAGCTCTTCGTCGATTACTCTCTATCAAAGCACTGGACATTATTTTCCTCCAAGAGACCTTGGGTCCAGCTAATGATATTGCTCGAACACTTGAACAATCTTTGTCAGGGTGGAGATTTACAGGTTTGGATGCCCATGGCCATTCTGGAGGACTTTCTTTGGGCATAAACACACGCTCTATCAAGGAAATTAACTGTTGGGGTAGACAGGGCTACATAGGTGCAGATGTACATTCAGCTGAGCTGGGGTTGCCCTTCAGGATTATCAATATTTATGGGCCTTGCCAGAACCGCCCTGACTTCTGGGATCGCCTGCTGAATCTGGAACTTTTTTTGGCTAAGAATCTAATTGTCGGAGGGGACCTAAATTTTTCTATAGGGCATGCAGAATCTTGGGGTCACCAAGCTCAAAGGGATACCCTCTCGGACTACTTCTCATCCATATTGGATCAGCACCATCTGATCGACATACCTGCTGCAAAGATTCAAGCCACCTGGAGGAACAATAGAGTGGGAGATAATGGACTTGCTAGGAGACTAGACAGATTTCTTGTCAAGGAACAGGTCATGGATCTGGGGCTTAATATCAGGCAATGGGTTGGCATGGGTGGACTCTCAGATCACCTTCCTATTTATATGGAATTGGAAAATGGTAGAGACAGGCTGAAGGGACCTTTCAAATTCAGTTCTACCTGGCTTAAGGATGCTTCATACATTAGCATGATCACTGAGTTCTGGAAAAGGAACCCACTAGGGGTTAGAGGTTCAGCAACGGCTGGTTTTATCCACAACCTAGCTGAGCTGAAAAAGATGTCCAAAATATGGGCTCATCAAAAAAAATTACAGGATGATCAAGCGCTGAGACAGATTGAGATCGATCTTGAGGTTTTTGAAAAGGAGCTTGGTGGTCTTTATAGATCAGAGGAGCACAAGCACAACATCACATCCCTCTACTCAACCCGTGGTAATATCCTCAAGGAAAGAGAAGAAAAATGGAGATTGAGGAGCAGGGCCATCTGGATACAGGAGGGGGATGCAAATACAAAATTTTATCAAAAGTTTTCTAATGGAAGGAAAGCTATAAATACTATTTGGCAAATGCAGAATGGTCATGGTGGAACAACAAACACTTTCCCTCAGCTCGCTTCACTTGCAAACTCACATTTTAAAAACACCTACAGTGACCCCAGGGAGACTAATTTAGCAGAAATTATCAGAGTTGCTCAGCTTTTCCCTAGATATGTGGAGCTAGGGGATGAGGAGGAACTGGTTCAGGAAGTCACTTTGGAGGAGCTGGAGGCCACATTAAAATGGTTCAGCAAAGACAAAAGTCCTGGACCTGATGGTTGGTCCATTGAATTTTATTTGACATTTTTTTATTTGATAGGGTCGGATCTTCTCAGTGTTGTGGAGGAGTCTCGGACTTCGGGACGCTTGGAAGCTGCCATTACCTCCACATTCATTGCCCTCATTCCAAAGACAGACAATCCATCCACATTTGATGAATTTCATCCCATTTCGCTTTGTAACTGTTTGTACAAGATTATAGCTAAAATTATAGCAAACAGATTGAAGCCTATCTTATCAAAGCACATCCTACCTGAACAATTTGCATTCCTGAAGGACAGGAAAATCCATGAGGTGATTGGGACTGCACAGGAAGTATTACACACACTCCACTACAAAAAAGGCAAAGGTATGATAATGAAGGTGGATTTATCTAAAGCTTTTGACAGGGTGAATTGGTTATACCTGAGAATGCTTCTAACCCACCTTGGTTTCCCTTTCTCTTTCATTAAATGGATTATGGGATGCATCACTAACATTCCTTTCAGTGTTCTGGTCAATGGAAGTGCTACCCCATTCTTCACCTCATCTAGAGGTCTGCGGCAAGGGTGTCCTCTCTCACTACTACTTTTTCTCCTGGTCATGGAAGGGCTTAGTAGGATCATTTCGAAGGAACATAGGCGAGGTAGACTCAGTGGTATTAAGATTACGGAGGACTGCACACTTACACACCTCCTTTTTGTGGACGACGTGCTGGTTTTTCTCAATGGTAGCGTTGGGGATTTGACATCGATCAGAGACATTTTTTCCTTATTTCAGAAGGCCACAAGGATGATCATTAATGATGGAAAATCTACATTGACGGCCACAGCATGCTCACAACACGAAATTCATTATGCTCTCCACAGATTCCACTTCACACAGTTGGAACTGGATGAGGGGTTGAAATATTTGGGTTACAAGTTAAAGCCAATAGGGTACAAGATAGCGGATTGGACTTGGCTCATTGCAAAGCTGGAGAAAAGGCTCAGCATATGGTACTTAAGATTTCTATCTCGTGCTGGCCATTTGACACTCATCAAGAGTGTCCTCGAAGCGACCCTAGTTTACTGGATGTCTCTGGCCTAGATTCCTCATGGCATTTTGACCAGGATACAAAATATTTGCTGCAGATTCTTATGGAGGGGTAAATAGCCTGGGAGAATATATGCATGGGCAAAGTGGGAAGCACTCACACTTCCTAAAAATGGGGGGGGGGGGGGGGGGGGGGGGGGGGCGGCTGGGGTCTCAAAAAACTGGATGATTTTTCCTCTGCGCTGGCAGCGAAATTAGGATGGAAAATGGTAGCTTCGGACAGTTTATGGACAAGGGTGGCCTACTCGAAATATATTGCCCCTGCACAAGTGCTGGATTGGATCCGAAGACCGGTAGGACCCTATACAAGTATTTCGATAATTTGGAAGGCTGTTCTAAAAGCTTTGGAGCCCATCCGCTCTGGCATTACATGGTGGATACATTCGGGGAACAGAGTGCGCATTGGGATAGACCCGTGGATAGGTTGTGGGAACATGCACAGATTACCTCCGGCTCTCATAGCACACTTAAAGGAGAAAAATGTTACACACCTAGCTCATATTGCAGATGAGCACAACTCCACTTTCCTTCAACAGGCTTGGAAAACTGATAATCATCTCAACATCCCTCCTCAATGGAGACAGCTCTGGAGGGACTATATACAGGCCCTAATGGAGGCACATATCTGAATTACAGATGGGGAGGACGAGATTATCTGGGCTCTGGCGAAATCAGGGAGATATACACCAAAGGAGGGTTATATTGTTCTGGCAAATCCGTGAAAGCCCCAGGTCCTTCATCAGTGGTGGAAACTCCTCTGGAAACTTAAGGTGCCTCCTAGATCCAGAGTTCTAATGTGGTGCATCTTGAAAAATAAAATCCCCACGGGGGATAACCTGATGAAGAGATCTTTTTATGGCCCTCACTGGTGTCACTTTTGTAACATGGATGGTGAATCTGCTTCCCACATTTTCTTGCATTGCCATGTTGTTCGTAATGCATGGAATCTTGTGTCTGTTGTTGTCCCCTCAAATTGTATCTGGCAATCGGGCTCTCTGGTTGATGCTTGGAACCTTTGGTTTCATTCTGTCTTGCCTCACAAATTAAGAAACCTTCCCTTGTTGTTCTGTTGGGCTATCTGGATAGCTCACAATCATTTGATATTCCATAACACCCCCCCTAGATGGTCTAGTATAGCTGCCATGATCAAAGCGGATTATGATCTTATCCCTGATGACCCACCTCCCCCTAGCACTCGCATTATCTCCCAGGAACAGATTGACCCCAACAGACCCTGGGCATACTTTGATGGGGCTGCACAAGAAGACGGTTGTGGTGGGGGTGCTATCCTACACATATCTGAGAGACATTCCTACAGCCTGTCTATGGGCTTTAGAAGGGGAACGAATAACTTTGCAGATCTTTCAGCAGCTTTTCATATCATTCGTTTTGCTTTGGAGAAGAACTGCCATGCATTACAACTGTTTGGTGACTCTAAGATTGTCTGTGATTGGTTGAATAGAGTTTCTTCTTGCTGGTCTTTCTCATTGAGACACATTCTTGATGAGGCTTTAAGATTGATATCCAATTTTGACTATTTTTCATGTAATCATATATACAGGGAGCAGAACACAGAGGCTGACTGTCTTTCCAAAGAAGGCGCGATCCGAGAGCAGGGCATCTAGCTGATCAGTGAACAGATTGATGGTGAACTCTACCAGTACTATCACAGGCCTTTTATGGACTTTTTGGACTAATGATTGGACACTGAAATCATAATTATTGTACATATTTCTTTTGTTGTTTATGAACTGATATGCGGCCATATTATGTTTGGCACAATACATGTTTTTGGTATTATCTCCCTGCGTGGATTAAGATAATATTTATAATGCTAGTTTTTTTTATATATTTTGGACTCTTCTCACAGACTCTGTCTGGGCTACTACCTCCCTGCGTGGACTCTGGTAGTAGGTTTGATTACTTCTATGGAAGCCATGACGATCGATAGAAATATCGGAATATGCATATGCATCTACAAAACGTAATTTCTTTTATTAATGAAATTACAAATTTTTCCATGGGAAAAAAAAAACCTTTGACTTATCTTTTTCATGCATTGTTGTATTTTTGTATTAGAGTCTTTTCTTGGACTCATATATACCCCTTCGGATTAAGGGGGGGAATGTTGGACACCTAATCTGCTAAGGGTTGGTGTGGAATGTGAAGAGTCACCAAAGTCCAAGAGAAACCCTGTTATATGAATACCAAGGGTCACAAGAATGTATTATAAATGTATATCTTCGTTAATAGAAATGTAATTCACATTTATCCTATTTGGTTGTCCATTATTTTTGTGTGTTTAACACTAGAGGTAAGGGTTTTGGCTAGAGTTAGAAGTAATTTTAGGAATATTCTTGGCTTCCATGTTGTATAACTTCTTTTTATACATGAGATACCTAGTCATAATCATTCTTTCAATGGGGAAAATGATAACTTCAATCAAGAGGATAGGGTAGGGAGTATTAATCTTGAGGTTGTAGGTTATAAATTACTTTTGGATTAGCTCAATTTTCCTCCATGATTATATATATAATTTGTAACCTCAAACCTCACATTAATATGAATAACAAGGGTGATGAGAGTCTTAAAGAGGATTTTTCTACTCCATACCCAAAGATCCGTTGACTTCCAATTGTTTTCAAGTCCATAATAATATTTCTAGCCTCCAATCATCGTTTTATTGATTCTATAATTCCAATTGAGTTGATGATGAATGTCAATTCCTAGATATTTGTACAAAAAAACTTTATCCAAGTAGTTATTATCATATGTAAAATTATCATAGTTGATCTTGTCAATGCTAACAGTCATACCCATCTTGGAGTAGTAACCTTGGAGCATTCTAAATTTCTTGTCAAGATCGTCATGAATCTTGGATAAAAGAACACTATTACCAGCAAAAGGGGGATGAGTAATCACCATACAAATAATCTTGGGGCCATCACATCCTATATCTTCCAAACTGATCCGAAT
Organism: Pinus tabuliformis; assembly: GCA_031772625.1. Taxonomy (NCBI): domain Eukaryota; kingdom Viridiplantae; phylum Streptophyta; class Pinopsida; order Pinales; family Pinaceae; genus Pinus; species Pinus tabuliformis. Next base: position 116,038,501 of record CM062808.1, on the reverse strand, counting down.
TGAAAGTGGAATCCACCCATGGTATTCATCCACCCATGGTATTTATCCACCCATGGAATTTACCCATGGTATTGTAAGCAGCATCCACCCATGGAATTCATTCACCCATGGCAGTGTAAGTGGTATCCACCCATGGTATTTACCCACCCATGGAATTTACTTGTGGTATTGTAACTAAAAAAGAATATAAGTAACAAATTGCATATTTTAAAAGAACATATTTTCCACCACAATGTAACTTTCACAATTATTCTCTGTTTTAATTAAAAAGATTCTTTGTGGTTTTGTTTACTGTGTGTTCTCATATTTATTTATCATTTCAATTCTTATATCTTTGGGGTCTCCCCCCAAGATCCGGATCGATGGTATTATAATTATGTTATGACTTCATGGGAATGAGGGTTTGAAGCATATTTGAGTTCCAAAGTTTTGTAGCAATATTCATAATAATTTATGCAAGTTACGCTACCTCCTCAAAGCATTTTAGAAGGTTCAAAATAGCTCATTTGAAATTATTTTCTATTATCTCAAATGGGTTCTTTACGAAATTTGATTTCCTTTCCTAGTTTGAGAGATATGAGCAATTGAAGTTACACATGTCTGGAATGTTGCGCGACCACACGTACGATGACTTTCTGGAATCATTTTCTCACTCCACTTGTCATCAAAGTTCAATTTTCTTTATCAATAGAAATATCTCTTCAATACCTCAAACGGGTCTTTGACATAATTTTATTTCATCTTCTGTAGTAGAAGTTATCAACAAAGTTGTAGCAACGAGTCTATAATGTGAAAGAAGCCTTTACAACATCTCCTTGGATAGGAGAATCTACCAGAAAAACCACCATACTTTTACCAAGTATACTGACAAGCATCACAGTTATGGGTCACCCAAAATGCCAAGGTTATGGGTCAGCTACACAAAACCCTTGTCGTTGAAGTCCATTTGCTAGGCCATATACTGTTAGTATCACGGTTGGTCACAAGCATTATAGGGTATCTCTATCCTCAGATATTTGTTTGTCATCATTATGCTTCATCGACAAATTCAAACTTCATCAAAGTCCATTTATTAGGCTACACACTATCAGTATCACAGTTGGTCACAAGCATTATAGGGTATCTCTCTCCTCATATCTTTGTTAATCATGGGTATGGGTTAACCACACAAAACCCTTCTCTTTAGTGTTGGAAATAATACTGAGAGGGGGGGTGAATCAGTATTATCAGAACTATAAAACTTTTTCAATGCTCAGAAACATATACGCTACTTTCGTTAAGTGAACCAGCGTGTACACGCAACTGTGTCTAAAGAAAACAACGTATAACCAGAAATCTTATAATTCAGTTAGTTTATCTTCAGTTAAGTGCATAAGGACATTATTCACCATATTAAGAGTAAACAGATGCAGTAGAATAGATCACTCAAAAAACCACACACATGAACACCATGATATAAGGTGGAAACCCAATGTGGGTGAAAACCACCTGCTGCAAGTCGTCTCTATCTTTCTTTAATATGAAACTTCAGTTTACAATCTTTTTGTACTGGTGCAGCCTTATACCAGTACGCAGGCTACAACCTGCAGAAGGCTACAACCTTCTCTCGTTCTCCAAACTTCCTTGGAAGGGAGCTCCAACCCCCTTTTCTCTTGTACTAGCCAAGATACTAGTACGTAGGTGCTGGCCTACAATCTTCTTTCTTTCAGGTACCACCTTTCATATATTTTCAGACTGGATATTCAACTTTCACAACAAATCATTGAAGCACAAAACAACCAATACTAGCATCATCAATCTTTGAATCACTGAACCACTGAAACCCTGCCAATCACCAGTTACCAGAACACAGAGTAGACTACAGAACTCTGCAATAACAGTCAGACCCAACTGTAAACCCAAAAATCAAGCTTCAAAAGATATACGCTACTTCAATGAGAGCAACCCGCGTATACACGCGCTTTTACCGAAGACAACCTACGTAGAGATCTAAAAATAAATTCTCTCAACTTGCAGCTGTACCAGACATCAGTTAGACCCAGAACATAACATTGCGTCAGTATGCAGATCTAGAAATACACATAATCAACCATATCATAATAGTGCATTTCAAATCATTAGATCCCGATCTATCCTTAGATCTAGTCTTCCATCAACCGAAGTGATCTCTCCTTAGGTTAGATCAAGCAACCCAGAACCTGCATACCAGATCTCTTTCTTTTTTAGATATTCAAGCCTTTTCAAAGGATGTCCTTGCCTAATGATCTTCTTCTCCTTATATAGCCTTAGGCCTTGCTCAATACCAAGAGCCGAAACCATAGAGATCCAATACCATCAACTTAAAAACTAGGGATCAACACGTCTGTCGAGATACTTTGGTCCAAAGACATAGGCTCAAGTACCGAGGACTAACTACCACGGACCAAAAGGAAGCTTCCTGACATATACGCCCTTTTCTGTTCATGCATCTGCGTGTATACGCGCCTTCGTATATAGCTCTCCTGCGTATACGCGACTTAGTATGCAGATCACCAGCGTGTATATGCAACTTGGACTTAATTAACTTGCGTATATGAGATTTCTCTTCATTCTATAGTCTGAACGGAGATCTGTCATCAAAGAAAGTTGCCATCAAGGACAACACTTGTATCATAACACCACACCTGTGCCAAAATGCCAACAATCTCCCGGTTTGGACTTGATGGCAACCTTCAGATCCTTAGAATCATTCTCCCCCTTTGTCATCAAGGGAAAAGGGCTGTGCTCCCCCTGAGGACATGCTGATACCTCTGCTTGGCTGTGCTGAATCATGCTCCCCCTGACTGTAGGCCAGATCTGCAAAAGATTTTCTTCAACAAGAACCAAGACTTATACACCATAAGGGACATTCCTATCACCAAAAGACTCAATACATACATCCATACTCCCTACCAAGAGGGGACACATCAAAAACAACCAATTATATTACATCATTCATCCCAAGCATAGTGGGGAAACCAACATAGGCCGTTACATGACCTTGACACCATAAAAGAGATATCACAAAAGAGATACATGACATAGAGACAACAAATCTAGACCAAGACTTATGAAAGTCACAAGCAGCATCTGATAAACATCTTTTAGATCAGAAACCAAGATATCCTTCTGAGCTCCTTCTCCTGAAACCAACAACAGTTGTGTACTAGAACCAAAAGCATCTAAATGCCAACAATGCTTTATGAAACTTTAAGCTGCTCCCCCTGAACCTGTGCCTGCTGCACTCCCTGAAACTGTGCCTGAAGCCCTCTGGCATACCCATCTCAGACCTTCTCTAACCAGAGTCTGCCCTTGCTGTTCAGAACTCCATATACGCGACTTCTCCTGCATAAAACAACGTATGCACGCGGATATGCTTTCTGCAAGACGCGTACTCCATACACGCGACTTTCCCAACATAGATCGGCGTATATACGCGGATATCCTTTACGTAACTTGCGTATACCAACTTTTCTGTAGAACAGACAAGCTTCAACAGCAGGATGAAGCATCAACTACTCCCAGCTTTTGTCTGAGATATTCAAAAGTTTCCCTGGGCAGTGGCTTTGTGAGAATATCAACAACTTGTTCCTTAGAAGGAACATACTCCAACTTGACCTTCTGCTCAAGCACTTGTTCCCGAAGAAAATGGTACTTGATTGGTATGTGCTTGGTCTTTGAGTGCATGACTGGATTCTTTGAAATGCTGATTGCACTTGTATTATCACATAAGATAGATACTGGTGAAGTGAAAGTGATTTGAAAATCCTGCAAGGTCTGCATAATCCAAAGAAGTTGTGTGCAACAAGATGCCGCAGCCACATATTCTGCTTCAGCTGTAGATAAGGCAATCGAACTCTGTTTCTTGCTGAACCAAGATACTAATCTGGAGCCCATAAAGAATGCACCACCACTTGTGCTTTTCCTGTCATCCACGCTTCCGGCCCAATCTGCATCTGTATAAGCATGAAGTGTGAGATTTGTATCTCTAGGATACCATAAGCCATAATTTTGTGTCCCTTGAAGATATTTAAAAATTCTCTTTACTGCCTGAAGATGAGTATCCTTTGGATTTGCCTGAAATCTTCCAACCATTCCGACTGCATGCATGATGTCTGGTCGGGTACCTGTCAAATAGAGCAAACTCCCAATCATGGATCTGTAAGTTGGTTGATGAACTGCTGCTGATTCATCATTTGCACTAAGGCTGCATCCTGTAACCATGGGTGTACATACAGGCTTTGAATCTTCCATGCCATACTTCTTCAAGATCTGCTTGAGATACTTGGTTTGAGACAAGAAGATGCCTCCTTCATTTTGTTGGATTTGCAATCCAAGAAAGTATGTCAATTCTCCAAGTAGTGACATTTCGAACTCTTTCTGCATAACCAAGGCAAAGTCTTGACTCATAGTCTCTTCATTGCTGCCAAAGATAATATCATCTACATAAACAACAAGTATTAGCAATTTGTTATTTTCAACTTTTATATAGAGATTGCTATCTGCTGATCCTTTTGAAAAGCCTTGTTGGTGAAGATATTTGTCCAACCGATAGTAGCAAGCCCTTGGAGCTTGTTTGAGACCATAGAGAGCCTTTTTCAATCTACATACAAGGTTTGGATCATTCCCAAGAATGAAACCATCTGGCTGCTCAATATATACTTCTTCTTCCAAGTCTCCATTCAGAAAGGCTGATTTTACGTCCATTTGAAAAACCTTGAAGTTTTGAAAGCTTGAGAGAGCAAGGAACATTCGGATGGCCTCAAGTCTTGCAACAGGAGCAAAGGTCTCTTCAAAGTCTATTCCTTCTTGCTGCGCATACCCTTTACAAACAAGTCTGGCCTTGTTTCTAATTACTTCTCCATTTTCATTCAATTTATTTTTGAAGACCCATTTTGTCCCTATGACATTCTTATCTTTTGGTCTAGGAACCAATTCCCAAGTGTTGTTCTTTTCGATCTGCTCAAGTTCTTCATCCATTGCTTTGACCCAGCATTCATCTTTGCATGCCTCTTTCACATTTTGTGGTTCAGTGGAAGAGAGTAATGCTAAATAGCTTGAAGCTTCTGCAAGTGTTCTTCTTGTTTGTACTCCTGCTTCTTTCTGCCCCACAATCTGAGATTCTGGATGATTCTTTTGAACATATCTGGATGGAGTCTTCTCTTCTATTCTTGTCTTCTCCTCTGGTTCTTCTTGAGGTTCTTCCTCTTCTTGAGGTTCTTCTTCTTCATCATTCTGCCTTTGAGGATAGTCTTCATCTTCTTCGATGTCTTCACGATGAATTTGCCTAGGAATGTATCCCTTCTCATCAACCACTACATCAATGCTGTCCACAATTCTCCCAAGTCTTTTATTGTAGCATTTGTATGCTTTGCTCTGTGGAGAATAACCAAGAAGAATACCTTCATCTGCTCTTGGTTCAAGTTTTCCAAGTTGTTCATCAGTATTCTTAATATAACATTTGCTCCCAAAGATTTTGAAGTGCTTCACCGAAGGAGTCTCACCACTCCAGAGCTCATGAGGTGTTTGAGTGTTGTTTACTCGGACATTTGTTTTGTTAAGAATAATAACAGCAGCATGTGCAGCTTCACCCCAGAAGGTTGCAGGAGTACCTGATTCATCAAGCATAGCACTAGCCATTTGTTGGATTGTTCTGTTCATTCTTTCCACAACCCCATTTTGCTGAGGAGTTCTAGCTGTAGAGAATTCTCTTCTTATCCCATGTTCTTCAAAGAAATCGCAAAATTCATTTGAAGTGAACTCCCCACCTCTGTCAGATCTGAGGCACTTAATTTTGTGTCCTGATTCATTCTCAACCAAGGCTTTGAAGGATTTGAATTTTTCGAATGCTTCATCTTTGTGCTTCATAAGCCCTAACCAAACAAATCTGGAGAAATCGTCAATAAATAATATCAAATATTCTTCTCCTCGAGGTGTCCTTTTCCTAAATGGACCACAAACATCTGTATGGACTAGCTCAAGAGGCATGCTAGCTGATCCTTCCTTCTCTGGAAAGTTAGTTCTGGTTTGCTTTCCAAACTGACAAGATTTGCATATGGTGTTGTCTGGAATTTTGATATCTAGAAGACCACGAACTGCTTGATATTTGCATGCTTTCCTTATTTGTGAAAAGCTTAGATGCCCCAACCTCCGATGCCATAGCCAATGTTCATCATCCTTGCTTAAGTAGCATTGTTGTCTTTCCTCAAAGATATATAGATTATTTGGAGTCCTTCTTCCTTTGAGCACTGTTTTACCTGTATCAAGATCGCGAACACAACATCCATTTGATTTAAATATTACCTCTGTTCCTTGATCGCACATATGACTTACACTCAGAAGATTATGCTTCAATCCATCAACATATAAAACATTTCCTGCTTTGACCTTCTCTTTCAATGGAGCAACACCTTTTCCTTTTATGGCTGCAGAGATATCGTTTCCAAAAGAAACTTTCTTCCCCTTTTCTAATGCAGTATATGACTCAAGCTTTTCTTTGTCCCCTGTCATATGCTTCGAACATCCGCTGTCAATGTACCATAGAATTTCTTGACCTTCTGCATAAAAGGCTATTCCACATCTTTCTGGTTGCGATTCCTTTATTCTCCATGTTCTGACATTTGAGGTTTGTTCCTTCTAAGTTGTCTTCCGGAACCTGCTCCTGCATTCAGAGTCTTCATGACCAAAGTTATTACAAATAGAGCATTCAACTTCATTTTCAAGAACCGAAAAGTTGTTATAAGTCCTTTTCATGGTTTCAGTCATTCTCCCTTGCTTTTGAGCTTCTCTAGTCATGATTGTTTTGTAGGCAACACACTGAGCTGCTTTGTGACCGAAGTTATGGCAAGAAAAGCACTGACCATTAAAGAAACTTCTGCGATAATCAGATCTATCATCCACCCGATTGTAGCTTCTATTCACATTCATTCTTGGAGTAAATTGGGAAGATTTTACATGTGGCTGATTGTAGCTTCTGTTTGTCCTTAAGATGGATTGCCCCTGGTAGTTTCTGTTTGCAATTCGTCCCTGCTTTACCTGATGGTTTTCATTGTGCTCTGGCTCATTTCTTCTTGCTGCATCAAGATAACTTTTAGAGGTAGAGGCTTGAGATGTTTCTCCATTGTATCCCAGACCTGTCTTGATCATAGGAGATCGCTGCACATTGATAATCTCATCCAAGGTTTCAGATCCTTTAACAAATTTGACATTAATAGCTTTTGTTTTCTCAATCTCGTTTCTAAGACCAACAATTTCACCTTCTAATTTTTCAAGATGTCTTTCCTTTTCATCAATTTGAAATTGTAGAGTATCAATGATCACATTCTTCTCTTCTATACATCTCTTAAGTCTAGTAATTTCTTCATGAAAGTAATCCACATCTATAGCATCCATATAATCATCATCTTCAAATGCCATTAACAATTTATATTCATTACCTCGTTCATCTTCATCACTGTTTGATAGACCATCACTATCTTCATGAGTGTAGTAGCTTTTCTTATTTGCACTCTGTTTCTTGTTCCATCTAGCAGGTTCCTTTCCTTTATCCTTATAAGGACATTTTGCAGCATAATGACCTACTCTTCCACAAGCAAAGCATTTGAAAGGTAACTTACCTCTGAACCTTCCAGAACCCCTTTGAAGATTTCTGACAAAATTTGATTCTTCTTCTTCTTCTGGGACGTGGCTTGCTTCATAATAATCTTATTTGCCTGATGCCTTGAAAGCAGCTTCTCTTCTGTCTGATGGACCTCCCTTTCTCATTTCATAAGCAGTTAGAATTCCATGTAGCTGAGACATAGTAAGAATTCGTAGATTTTCCTTTTCTTCTATCGCAGATACCTTAGATTCAAACTTGGGGGACAATGATCTTAGAACCTTTTCAACTACTATAGCCTCTTTTATTTCTTCACCCAAATTTTTCATACAATTAACAATCTCATCTACCCGAAGAAAATAGTTAGCCACACTTTCATCATTATACATCTTGAGAGTCTCATACTGAATCCTGAGAGTTTGAAGTTTAGCACGCTTTACCTGTTCATCTCCTTCATAGCTCATGACAATTTTGTCCCATATCTCTTTTGCGGATTTGTAGTGCATTACCTTCATGAATTCCATTTGGGATATACATCCTAATAGGGTACTGACTGCTTTCGCATTTGTTTCATACTTCTTTTTCTCAGCTGCATCTGTAGGAGTAGCTGAAGGAAAAGCGTAGCCTGTTTCTACAATGTCCCAAACTTCTGTACCAAGAGATTGAAGATAGGCAGTAACTCTTACCTTCCATTAATTGAAGTTTGTCCCATCAAAAACCGGTGGCCTGATTGATGCTTCTCTCTCGTAGTTGCTCATGATGAACGATCTACCTTCAAGCGATCAAGCTTCTCTGAAGGACCTGCTCTGATACCAATTGTTGGAAATAATACTGAGAGGGGGGGTGAATCAGTATTATCAGAACTATAAAACTTTTTCAATGCTCAGAAACATATACGCTACTTTCGTTAAGTGAACCAGCGTGTACACGCAACTGTGTCTAAAGAAAACAGCGTATAACCAGAAATCTTATAATTCAGTTAGTTTATCTTCAGTTAAGTGCATAAGGACATTATTCACCATATTAAGAGTAAACAGATGCAGTAGAACAGATCACACAAAAAACCACACACATGAACACCATGATATAAGGTGGAAACCCAATGTGGGTGAAAACCACCTGCTGCAAGTCGTCTCTATCTTTCTTTAATATGAAACTTCAGTTTACAATCTTTTTGTACTGGTGCAGCCTTATACCAGTACGCAAGCTACAACCTGCAAAAGGCTACAACCTTCTCTCGTTCTACAAACTTCCTTGGAAGGGAGCTCCAACCCCCTTTGCTCTTGTACTAGCCAAGATACTAGTACGTAGGTGCTGGCCTACAATCTTCTTTCTTTCAGGTACCACCTTTCATACATTTTCAGACTGGATATTCCTGAAGCACAACATTACAAACTGAAGACCACAATTCATTCAACTTTCACAACAAATCATTGAAGCACAAAACAACCAATACTAGCATCATCAATATTTGAATCACTAAACCACTGAAACCCTGTCAATCACCAGTTACCAGAACACAGAGCAGACTACAGAACTCTGCAATAATAGTCAGGCCCAACTGTAAACCCAAAAATCAAGCTTCAAAAGATATACGCTACTTCAATGAGAGCAACCCGCGTATACACGCGCTTTTACCGAAGACAACCTGCGTACAGATCTAAAAATAAATTCTATCAACTTGCAGCTGTACCAGACATCAGTTAGACCCAGAACATAACATTGCGTCAGTATGTAGATCTAGAAATACGCATAATCAACCATATCATAATAGTGCATTTCAAATCATTAGATCCCGATCTATCCTTAGATCTAGTCTTCCATCAACCGAAGTGATCTCTCCTTAGCTTAGATCAAGCAACCCAGAACCTGCATACCAGATCTCTTTCTTTTTCAGATATTCAAGCCTTTTCAAAAGATGTCCTTGCCTAATGATCTTCTTCTCCTTATATAGCCTTAGGCCTTGCTCAATACCAAGAGCCAAAACCATAGAGATCCAATACCATCAACTTAAAAACTAGGGATCAACACGTCTGTCGAGATACTTTGGTCCAAAGACATAGGCTCAAGTACCGAGGACTAACTACCACGGACCAAAAGGAAGCTTCCCGACATATACGCCCTTTTCTGTTCATGCATCTGCGTGTATACGCGCCTTCGTATATAGCTCTCCTGCGTATACGCGACTTAGTATGCAGATCACCAGCGTGTATACGCAACTTGGACTTAATTAACCTGCGTATATGAGATTTCTCTTCATTCTGTAGTCTGAACGGAGATCTGTCATCAAAGAAAGTTGCCATCAAGGACAACACCTGTATCATAACACCACACCTGTGCCAAAATGCCAACATTTAGTGGTTCTTCATATTCAACGAAGGATTCTCATGAGGGAACTTCACACAATGGGGACCATTGCTTCTTAAGGAGGGAGTAATGATCTGAATGGAAAGTGGCATCCACCAATGGTATTCATCCACCCATGGTATTTATCCACCCATGGAATTTACCCATGGTATTGTAAGTGGCATACACCCATGGTATTCATTCAACCATGGTATTTACACATGGTAATGTAAGTGGCATCCACCCATGGTATTCATTCACCATGGTATTTATCCACACATGGAATTTACCTGTGGTATTTTAACCAAAAAATGCTATAAGTAACAAGTCGCATATTTTAAAAGGATAGATTGTTCACCACAATGTAGCTTTTACAATTATTCCCTGTTTTAATAAAAAAAATTCTTTGTGGTTTTGTCTACTATGTGTTCTCATATTTTTTATCATTTCAATTTTTCAGATCATGGGGGCCTCCCCCTAAGATTCAGATCATAAACACTCTTCTAGCTTATCAATATAAATGTCAAAAAGGGTAGGGGATAAGGGACACCCTTTCTTAGCTCTAATATTGCATTTAATTTCTTCTGAACAACTCTCAATGGTCCTAATATTTGCAATAACATTCTTGTATAGCCTAGTCACAATAACTATCAACTCGATAGGAACCATTATCTCTTCTACCATCTTCCATAGCTTTAATATCTTGAGGAATATTGTCAAACACTTTTCTAAAGCTATAAGAAAAAAACATAAAGAATCAGTTTTATTTTTACAACATTCCTTTGTAATGATCATAAGAGTAACAAGATGACTTATAGTTGAGTGATGTCTCATAAACCCAACTTTCCATTTAGTTTTTTACCATGGATTTCAAGCCAAAGGATAATATTATTTTCCAAAATGAGAAAATATAGCTTGGCTAAAATGTGCTTGATCATAATCTTCCTATAGTTAGAGAGAATCTTTTTATCCCCACTTTTAAAGATAAGCTCAATAAGGCTTTGCATCCAAGGCTTAGGGAGACCTTATTTCACTACCAAATTGAGGAGTTTGTGTATATGATGGATAATGACAAAGCTTCACATTTTGAAAAATTTAGCTGGGTAGTCCTCAATATCCCTATCTTTCCCATTAGCAAGTTCATTAATCCTAAACTCAATTTATTCCAAAGAACAAATATCCTTATATATATGAGTCTTCAAGATAGTTCCCATGGTGTCAAGGGAATCTTCAAGATTCTTAAGATATATATCGTAGTTCTTTTAAGGGATCAAATTATTTTCTTTTGTTTTATAAACAAGAATTTTCTTCCAAAACATTCTGGGCTCAACTTTCGAAAGGTGAAGAAGATGTTCTTGCCTCCTATTTATATAGGATATTTTCATGATTTTTTTATAAGAGCTTTGCATATATTTACTTTTTCAAGCATTATGGTTTCGCTAGGACTATCCCTAATCACTCTTCTAGCAATTCTACAATAATTATCATACCAAGGGTTAGAAGAAATATTATTCTTCTTATAGGAAACCTTTGTAGAGAAATTGTTAATGGTAGTGGAAAAGGTTGTAGTAAAATTGTGGTAGATATGATCAATTTTATCATTATACGTTAAGAAATATAAATCCCTATTTACATCCTTTACAAAAACATCCATTTTAATTTTGCCAAAACACATGTTCCTTTGAATTTCACAATTCTCTTGCATGTGGATGGTGTGTATGTCAAGGCTTAGAGTTAAGGTTACAAGTCTATGGTCAAAATCAGGCTCGCGGTTATTTAGCAGGTAAAGGTTAAAAATATGGTTAAGGACATGGATATCAGATATTTCATAATACACACGAATGCCAAGCCCATGAATAAAACTCATATGGATGGAGGTTGGACACCTATTAATTCCATTACAAATTATCAAATATTGGGAATTATAGAGCATGATTAACTTGGTACCAAATAAGTTCTTTGTTATTTCTTCAAAATTTCTTTTGAATCTACTAGCTAAGTCAAAGTCCTCATCTAGCCAGAGGATGCAATTAGAGAATGCCTCTGGGTGCAATTAAAATACAAAAATAATAAAATCTAAGTAATATATATATATATATATATAAGTATAACAAGATTCTTAACCATGAATATTATTCCCCACTTCTCATGGAGATTCTTAATCTATAAATAAGGTTTGTTACAATATCAATATCGTGAGCCAATACAATGGCTTACGAATACCACATACCTAAAAAATCATAACTCATTTCATATGGCAGTTTGTTATAGACATTTTTGGGCACTACAACCCCAAGCATAAAATGTCCATAAACCAAGGGCTCCTAAGTCCCTAAAAGTGTTGTTCCAACCCATAAAGGAACAAGGTCAACTGATTACAGCTTCTCTCAGAAGTTCTCCATGAAAAACTACTCAGAACTGGTCAAAACTGGATCATTTCACCTGCTCCATAGGCAAAGTCCGTTGCATCTCACCTAAGTACACACAGTGGGTGCGTTGCATTTCAAAAATCCCTTCTATGGGGTGCGATGGGCGAGAAGAGACAAATGGTACTGAGAGGGGGGGTGAATCAGTATTATCTAGCAATTTACCAAATCTTCCTTATTTGATCTTTTGAAATATTCTTGCATATCAGTACCATAAAACAATGAGCATGAATAAAGAAAATAGACAGTCACACCAAAGAACACAAGATGTAAGGTGGAAACCCAATGCGGGAGAAAAACCACCTGCTGCAATATGTCTCTATCTTCTTTCAAGAAATTCTTTTTACAATGATTTTGTACTGGTGCAGTCCTTTACCAGCACGCAGGCTGCAACCTGCAAAGAGCTACAACTCTTTCTCGTTTTCCAGTTTCTCCTGGAAGGGAGCTACAACCCCCTACTTCTTTTCATGAAGAATCAAATGATCAACAAGTATACAACAGATACAGTCTACTACAGATATCAGATCAGTAATTACATAAACAACCCAGAACACCTTATGAACAGAAATATACAGTCAACAGATCATCTTAAGACAGGGACGCATATTTTCTTTCTGTGGCCTGCGACTGGACGCAGTATACCTTATGCTGTTCTGCGTGCAGACGCACTGTTCCTTTTTGCTTTTCTGCGACCGACGCTCCCAGAAACACTATCGCGCCGCGTCTTTCGCTTCAGAGACGCACCAAATACCACAGTCGCGCCGCGTCCTTTGCCTCAGAGACGCACCTGAGTCTTTACTGTACTGCGTCCCGGCGCACTTTCCCTTCACTGAATCTGCGTCCCTTCAGATATAGAAGATAAGAGGACTTCAGAACCAACCCAAACACTCAGATCCACAGATCTGATCATGCGCCATATAGATCGTAGTCCATTAGAAGATTTGCCCTTATAGATTTGGACTAGATCTCACCAAGAGATGTTCAACCAAGATGATACTAAATCCAAATGAACTCCTTTGCTTTATATAGGCAAGCTTCTCCCCAAAGCGTGGAACAATACCACGAGCCGACACCATAGAAGCACAAAACCGTCGGCTAGATACCACACAAGAAACCCCTACGTGCTTTTCTCTGCCTTGAAATGTGTGCACTGGGCGGACGCACCTCCTGAACGGCTGGCCTGCGTCCCTGGACGCGGGTTCTGTATGGTATACCTGCGGGGACGCACTTCCTGAACATATTTCCTGCGTCCTTCTTGATTTACCACCTGAATGAGTTTGCCATCAAGGACAACACCTGAATCATAATGCCAACAAACTCCCCCTTTGGACTTGATGGCAACCACATAATCTTCAGCTTCATCATTCTCCCCCTTTGACATCAAGGGCAAAGGGTATGCTCCCCCTATGCTCATGCTTCTCCAGATCTGTAACCAGAAATCCATCATGAAGGAGACAGAGACATATTGCAGCTATTTCCAAGATCTCCTTCTCCATAATGCCAACAATGCATTATGTGCTCCCCCTGAGCCTATACCATCAATAGGAAGATGATCAACAGTGAGATGATGCATCAACAACCCCCAGCTTTTGCCTGAGGTATTCAAAAGTGTCCCTGGGCAATGGTTTGGTGAAAATATCAGCAACTTGTTCCTTAGAAGGAACATACTCCAACTTGACCTTCTGTTCAAGTACTTGTTCCCGGAGAAAATGGTACTTGATTGGTATGTGCTTGGTTTTTGAATGCATAACCGGATTCTTTGAGATGCTGATTGCACTTGTGTTGTCACATAAGATAGGAATAGGAGGTGTACAAGTGATTTGATAATCCTGCAAAGTTTGCATCATCCAAAGAAGTTGGGTGCAACAAGATGCAGCAGCAACATATTCCGCTTCAGCTGTAGACAAGGCAATTGAACTCTGTTTCTTGCTGAACCAAGATACCAGTCTGGGACCCATAAAGAATGCACCACCACTTGTGCTTTTCCTGTCATCCACGCTTCCGGCCCAATCTGCATCTGTATAAGCATGAAGAGTGAGATCTGTATCTCTAGGATACCATAGGCCATAATTTTGAGTCCCTTGAAGATATTTGAAGATTCTCTTCACTGCTTGAAGATGAGTCTCCTTTGGATTTGCCTGAAACCTTCCAACTATTCCAACTGCATGCATGATGTCTGGTCGGGTACCTGTCAAATATAGTAGACTTCCAATCATAGATCTGTAGGTTGGTTGATGTACTGCTGCAGATTCGTCATTTGCACTGAGACTACATCCTGTGACCATGGGTGTACATACTGGTTTTGCATCTTCCATGCCATATTTCTTCAAAATCTGCTTGAGATACTTGGTTTGAGATAAAAGGATTCCTCCTTTCTTTTGTTGGATTTGCAAACCAAGGAAGTATGTCAGTTCTCCTAGCAAGGACATCTCAAATTCTTTCTGCATGACCGAGGCAAAGCTTTGACTCATAGCTTCTTCATTACTGCCAAAAATAATGTCATCTACATACACAACAAGTATTAGTAATTTGTCATTTTCAACTTTTATATAAAGATTGCTATCTGCTGAACCTTTTGAAAAACCTTGTTGATGAAGATATTTGTCCAACCGGTAGTACCAAGCCCTTGGAGCTTGTTTGAGACCATAGAGAGCCTTTTTTAATCGGCATACAAGATTTGGATCGTTTCCAAGAATGAAACCATCTGGCTGTTCAATGTACACTTCTTCATCCAAGTCTCCATTCAGAAAGGCTGATTTCACATCCATTTGAAATACTTTGAAGTTCTGACAACTTGAGAGAGCAAGAAACATTCGGATGGCCTCAAGTCTTGCAACAGGAGCAAAAGTTTCTTCAAAGTCTATTCCTTCTTGCTGTGCATACCCTTTACAAACAAGTCTGGCTTTGTTTCTAATTACTTCTCCATTTTCATTCAATTTATTTTTGAAAACCCATTTTGTTCCGATAACATTCTTATCCTTTGGTCTAGGAACCAGCTCCCAAGTGTTGTTCTTTTCGATTTGCTCAAGTTCTTCATCCATTGCTTTCACCCAACATTCATCTTTGCATGCCTCTTTCACATTTTGTGGTTCAGTAGAGGAGAGTAATGCCAAATAACTTGAAGCTTCTGCAACTGTTCTTCTAGTTTGTATACCTGCTTCTTTTTGTCCCATGATCTGAGATTCTGGATGGTTCTTTTGAACATATCTGGATGGAGTCTTTTCTTCTATTCTTGTTCTTTCTTCTGCTTCTTCGTGAGGTCCTTCTTGAGATTGTTCTTGCGGTTCTTCTTCTTCATCATTCTGTCTTTGAGGGTAGCTTTCATCTTCTTCAATGTCTTCACGATGTATTTGCCTAGGAATGTATCCCTTCTCATCAACCACTACATCAATGCTGTCAACAATTCTGCCAAGTCTTTTATTGTAGCATTTGTATGCTTTGCTATGTGGAGAGTAGCCAAGAAGAATTCCTTCATCTGCTCTAGGATCAAGTTTGCCAAGCTGCTCCTCAGTATTCTTGATATAGCATTTGCTCCCAAAGATTTTGAAGTGCTTTACCGAAGGAGTTTTACCACTCCAGAGCTCATGAGGAGTTTGAGTGCTGTTCACTCGGACATTTGTCTTGTTGAGAATAATAACTGCCGCATGTGCAGCTTCACCCCAGAAGGTTGCAGGAGTTCCTGATTCATCAAGCATAGCACGAGCCATTTGCTGGATTGTTCTGTTCATTCTTTCCACTACTCCATTTTGCTGAGGAGTTCTAGCTGTAGAAAATTCTCTCCTTATCCCATGTTCATCACAGAAATCGAAAAATTCATTTGAAGTAAATTCTCCACCTCTGTCGGATCTGAGGCACTTAATCTTGTGACCTGATTCATTTTCAACCAAGCTTTGAAGGATTTGAATTTTTCGAAAGCTTCATCTTTGTGCTTCATAAGTCCTAACCAAACAAACCTGGAGAAATCGTCAATAAATAATATCAAGTATTCCTCTCCTCTAGGTGTTCTTTTTCTGAATGGTCCACATACATCTGTATGTACTAGCTCAAGAGGCATGCTGGCTGATCCTTCTTTCTCTGGAAAGTTAGTTCTGGTCTGTTTTCCAAACTGACATGATCTGCATATGGTGTTGTCAGGAATTTTGATATCTGGAAGATCGCGAACTGCCTGATATTTGCAAGCTTTCCTTATTTGTGAGAAGCTTAGATGTCCCAACCTTCGATGCCATAACCAGTGCTCTTCATCCTTGCTTAGATAGCATTGTTGTTGTCCTTCATCAAATATGTATAGATTATTTGGAGTTCTTTTTCCTTTGAGAACTGTTTTACCTGTATCAAGATCACGAACAAGACATCCATTTGATCTGAATATAACCTCGGTTCTTTGATCACACATCTGGCTTACACTTAGAAGATTATGCTTTAGTCCATCAACAAACAAAACATTTCCAGCCTTAACATCTTCTTTTAAAGGAGCAATACCTTTTCCTTTTATAGTTGCAGGAGTATCATTTCCAAAAGAGACTTTCTTTCCCTTTTCTAAATTAGAATAAGATTCAAGTTTTTCTTTATCACCTGTCATATGCTTTGAACATCCACTGTCAATGTACCATAGATTTTCTTGTCCTTCTGCATAGAATGCTATCCCACATCTTTCTGTTTGAGGTTCCTTTATTTTCCATGTTTTGGTGCCTGAGGTTTGTTCCCCTTTTTGTTCTTGTACCCTTCTTTCCGGAAACCTGCTTCTGCATTCAAAATCTTCATGTCCAAAATTATTGCAAATAGAGCATTCAACTTCATTTTCAAGAGCTGAAAAATTGTTATAGGTCCTTTTTGTAATCCCTGTCATACTTCTTTGTTTTTGAGCTTCCCTAGTCATGATTGTTTTATACGCAACACATTGAGCTGCTTTGTGACCAAAGTTATGGCAAGAAAAGCATTGTCCATTGAAGAAGTTTCTGCGATTATTGAATCTACCAGCCAACTGATTGTAATTTCTATTTTCATCTATTCTTGAATCAAATTGGGAAGATTTTACCTGTGGCTGGTTGTGGCTTTTGTTCACCCTTAAGCTGGATTGCCCCTGATAGTTTCTGTTTGACGTTTGTCCCTGCTTTACCTGATGATCTTCCTTGTGCTCTTGCTCATTTCTTCTTGCTGCATCAAGATAACTTTTTGAAGTGGATGCTTGAGAAGTTTCTCCATTATAGCCCAGACCTGTCTTATTTAGTGGAGACCGCTGCACACTGATAATCTCATTCAACGTTTCAGATCCTTTGACAAACTTGAGATTAATAGTTTTTGTTTTCTCAATTTCTTTTCTAAGACCAACAATTTCACCTTCTAATTTTTCAAGATGTTTTTCCTTTTCATCAATCTGAAATTGTAGAGTATCAATAATCATGTTCTTTTCTTCTATACATCTCTTGAGTCTAGTAATTTCATCATAAAGGTTATCCACATCTACAGCATCCTCATAATCATCATCTTCAAATGCCATTAACAATCTATATTTGTTACCTTGTTCATCTTCATCACTGTTTGATAAGCCATCACTATCTTCATGGGTGTAGTAGCTTTTCTTATTTGCACTCTGTTTTTTGTTCCATCTAACTGGTTCCTTTCCTTTATCCTTATAAGAGCATTTTGCAGCATAATGACCTACTCTTCCACAAGCAAAACATTTGAAAGGTAGCTTACCTCTGAACCTTCCAAAACCCCTTTGAAGATTTCTGACAAAATTTGATTCTTCTTCCTCTTCTTCTGGAACATGACTTGCTTCATAGTGATCTTCTTTGCCTGATGCTTTAAAAGCAGCTTCCCTTCTGTCTGATGGACCTCCCTTTCTCATTTCATAAGCAGTTAGAATTCCATGCAGCTGAGACATAGTGAGAACACGGAGATTTTCCTTTTCTTCTACTGCAGATACTTTAGATTCAAACTTGGGGGATAAAGATCTTAGAATCTTTTGAACTACTATAGTCTCTTTTATTTCTTCACCCAAATTTTTCATACAATTAACAATCTCATCTACCCGAAGAAAATAATTAGCCACACTTTCATCATTATACATCTTGAGAGTCTCATATTGAATCCTGAGAGTTTGAAGTTTAGCTTCTTTTACCTGTTCATCTCCTTCATAGCTAGTGATCATTTTGTCCCATATCTCTTTTGCTGATTTGAAGTGCATGACCTTCATGAACTCTGTTTGAGATATACTTCCTAATAGAGTACTGACTGCTTTTGCATTTGTTTCATACTGCTTTTTCTCAGCTGGATCTGTAGGAGTAGCTGAAGGAAAGGCATAGCCTGATTCTACAATGTTCCAAACTTCTGTACCAAGAGATTGAAGATATGCAGTAACTCTTACCTTCCAATAATTGAAGTTTGTCCCATCGAAGACGGGTGGCCTGATTGATGCTTCTCTCTCGTAGTTGCTCATGATGAACGATCTACCTTCAAGCGATTAAGCTTTTCTGAAGGACCTGCTCTGATAACAATTGTTGGAAATAATACTGAGAGGGGGGGTGAATCAGTATTATCTAGCAATTTACCAAATCTTCCTTATTTGATCTTTTGAAATATTCTTGCATATCAGTACCATAAAACAATGAGCATGAATAAAGAAAATAGACAGTCACACCAAAGAACACAAGATGTAAGGTGGAAACCCAATGCGGGAGAAAAACCACCTGCTGCAATATGTCTCTATCTTCTTTCAAGAAATTCTTTTTACAATGATTTTGTACTGGTGCAGTCCTTTACCAGCACGCAGGCTGCAACCTGCAAAGAGCTACAACTCTTTCTCGTTTTCCAGTTTCTCCTGGAAGGGAGCTACAACCCCCTACTTCTTTTCATGAAGAATCAAATGATCAACAAGTATACAACAGATACAGTCTACTACAGATATCAGATCAGTAATTACATAAACAACCCAGAACACCTTATGAACAGAAATATACAGTCAACAGATCATCTTAAGACAGGGACGCATATTTTCTTTCTGTGGCCTGCGACTGGACGCAGTATACCTTATGCTGTTCTGCGTGCAGACGCACTGTTCCTTTTTGCTTTTCTGCGACCGACGCTCCCAGAAACACTATCGTGCCGCGTCTTTCGCTTCAGAGACGCACCCAATACCACAGTCGCGCCGCGTCCTTTGCCTCAGAGACGCACCTGAGTCTTTACTGTACTGCGTCCCGGCGCACTTTCCCTTCACTGAATCTGCGTCCCTTCAGATATAGAAGATAAGAGGACTTCAGAACCAACCCAAACACTCAGATCCACAGATCTGATCATGCGCCATATAGATCGTAGTCCATTAGAAGATTTGCCCTTATAGATTTGGACTAGATCTCACCAAGAGATGTTCAACCAAGATGATACTAAATCCAAATGAACTCCTTTGCTTTATATAGGCAAGCTTCTCCCCAAAGCGTGGAACAATACCACGAGCCGACACCATAGAAACACAAAACCGTCGGCTAGATACCACACAAGAAACCCCTACGTGCTTTTCTCTGCCTTGAAATGTGTGCACTGGGCGGACGCACCTCCTGAACGGCTGGCCTGCGTCCCTGGACGCGGGTTTCGTATGGTATACCTGCGGGGACGCACTTGCTGAACATATTTCCTGCGTCCTTCTTGATTTACCACCTGAATGAGTTTGCCATCAAGGACAACACCTGAATCATAATGCCAACAAAATGGCAGTGTCAACCCGCGAGGTGGAGAAGCATGGAATCTTCCAGAAACTTCTCCTGTGACACTTGCCTCTCTGAATTCGACCAAGGATGAGTAAGAGATCATCAATCTCCAAGTGGAAGCAAGAACTATCAGAGGGAAGACACTAATCAAATCACAAGCTAACTCATCTCGCTTACAGACATCTATATATGGATCCCTCATTCCAGAGATCCAGAGGCTGGAATTTTGCATCTTGTAAGGAATTGTTGTTAGTTTCTTGAGGCAACATCATAGTGTTGGGTGATCTAAGATTTTCATGAGGTGAAGAAGGGCTTACTTGATGAGAGGATGATGCTGGGTCAGAACAACTGGTTGTAACTCTCTTGGCTCTTTCTTGATTATCAATAAAGCTATTCAAGTTTTCCTCCATACTCTTGTGTAATTTATGTTTTGTGCATTTGTATGGTAAATTTACATCTGATCCTAGATTGTTTATGATAATAGATCCATGTTCTCGTATGGTGTTATGTTGCTTTGATTCTACAGGTACTCTATGAAGCTGGGTATACAAGAAAGCAAGTAGCAAAGGACTATCAGAAGAGAGAGGAATCGAGCAAGGAACCAAGTGCAAGACAGAGGTTGGTCTCCTTTTCTTCTCTCATCTATCTTTCATAAAGGAAAACGAAAGTAGTTTTACTTTGTTTCTAAGGTAGCTACCCGCCTTAGTGGGATTAGCAGTTCTGCATAGACACTTTTCCTTGTAAAAAAATGGCGACTCCACTGGGGAGCGACTAGATTTATTGTTTATCTACATTTGTTTACTTTATAAATTTACAGACCGAGCCTGAAGTTCAGCCAAGTAGCCTTCGAAATGCATTTGCTATGCAAATTCAAAGTAGATAAATGCCGCTTCAGTCAATCTCCAGGTTTTGTTTATGAATTAAACAATCGATTTACAAACTCTCTAATTTTCCTTGTGGTGGCTCTAGTAACCTCCTTAGATCTATCCCTGTGATTAATTTACTGATTACCACTTGCTCGGCCAAAATCCCTTAACTGAACTGCAAACTGTGACCCGGAACCCAATCAAAGTCTCGTCCCTGGTCCAGCGCACTGTCTGTTCTATGAATCTCAAATTCAGCGCACTTCATGAGTGTAGTAGGTGCACTGCATTTCAAATTCACTATGTTACAGGTGCGCTGATCAGACTAGGCATTGTTCCTAAATTTTTGTTTCTGTGTTCACTCTTTTCATATCTATTCAGGAGTTTTGTTGCCTGTAGTCAGTACACCTCTGTTTGAAACCCCTTTCCTTGCTATTATTCTGCCTCCATTGTGTAAAGAACTGTAAATGTTTTTATGTATTTGTTGAGTCATTTTCAGTTCTCCTTTACAAAAAAGTAACGTAATTGTATTGTCGTTTCTTGATTTGGAAGTGTCGCAAGTGTCGTTTTTAGTCATAGAAGAGAATCTGATTGTTCTTGATAGTCGAGTACCCTGTTACTATTGTATTTGATCTGAATTAATAGTTTTTCTAGTGTCGAAAGCAAGTTTTCATTTCCAAATCGCAAAGTGTTGTCATCGTCTTCATTTTGATTTTGAAAAGAAACTTGTTAGTAATTGTCGCTTTGAAAAATAATTCAGATTTGCACATTAGCTTTCTTTTTATCATTCACATATTAAGAAGGCTGAAAACAAATACATGCATGTGCATTTGCATTTAGACTGTTTGATTGGTTTGATTTAGGACAGTGCATATAATGTGTGCTCTATGCTCTTTGCTGAAAGAATACTCTCTCTTTCCTTAGTAGCTAGGATTTTCATTGCACAAAGAAGATAAAACAATTGTTTATCATCTTAGATTGCATTTTAGGAATTGTACATCTACATCATGCGGTGAACCTGAAAGGCAAATTTCTTAAGCAAGATCAACTATAAAATAAATTTAATGAATCTAACAACGCTTTGGAACCTAACGCACAACATCTAGAAGTCTAGTCTAGAGACATATTCCGACGTCGTAAAGCCTGGTAACTGTTGTTCTCACTGTTGGTTGGGTGATTCCTCCACTTTGAGATGATAAGTGCCAGTACGGACTTGTGCTCCCACGTAATGTCGAGTATATTTTGGGAGACCACAATCGGCTTAATCCTTTATCTATAGGAAGCCGTGTCTGCTGCCCTATAGATCGCAATGCACTGAACACACATTTGGGAAGATTGACTGTCGTACCATAAAAGGTATTCTGCAGTTTTGCGATTGGTTTGGTAATCCCTCTGTCTAGATTTCCATAGCAGTCCCTTTCATTCCTTTTCAGACTCCTTAACGGAAAAGGTCCATCTGAGCACTTGTCACTTTAGGCTCATTAAAAATCAAAGGCGACTAGAGTCATATTTTGTTTTTTCTCGACTCCTTAAAATTGAAAAAACAAGTTGTGTCAAAGCGTCTAAAATTTATTTTAAACAGAATAATCATCACCTTTCCTACGTTGGTCTTAGGTTGAGAAAATGGAGTCCACCAACCAAGGAGTTCCCCTTGGAGGAAATCCTAGTCCCTTCTCCTCTTGGGGAGATGTTGGTGCACCCCATATGGCCACGTTGTCACTTCCAGGATTGACAATCGGCTTTCCCATATGGCTTTTCTCAACCTCCGTCGTTCAGAACACCGCAATTCCTGAACAATCGAGTCAGCAACTAGACAATTCCAGAGTTACCCCCCAACCCTCTACTTCATCCAATTCTTCCTCTCCTCCTTCCTCTTCGCTTGATGAGGCTGGTAAAGCCAAAAATCAAGTGCTTGAGAAGAAGAAGGAAAAGAAGAAGAAAGAGAAGAAGAAGAAGGAGCCAAAGTTGAAAAGGGGTAACCAAACGTCGTCTAGCGAAAATCCACACACTGCACTGACCAGGCCTAAATCGCCATGTGTCATTTGAAAAGGAGACCACTATCATAGAGATTGTTCTTGCATCCCTCAAATCTTAAGGGACTGGTCTCCTCATTTGCACAACCCGGTGTCGTCAACCTCTGATGATCATGTTGAAAACACATCGTCGACTAGTGAAAGTGAAGCCCCTGGACAAAAAGGAAAGTGCAGATTTCCTTGTAAACTCTGTGAAGGCGATCACGTCGTCCACCATTTTCCCTTCTTAGACGAGGCTAAAAGTTTTGGATGATCGTCCGGTTTCACCATTATGACTTCCTCCTGGATATAAGAAACTCTTGCTGAGTCCGTCACTAGTTGAAAATACGTCTGACCCGCCCAACTGGTCGGCCGAAGTATCTATCACTGAAGAAAAACCATCTGAATCCATACCAGACGAAAGTCAAAAGGTCGAGATGGCAGTTGACCCGGTCTTGCCTTCAGAGGTTCCATCTTCAGATGATACAGTCACTAAAGAGAACAAGGATGACACCATCCAAATTCTTTTCATAAGCACAGACTCCGAAGAACATGGGGTCAGTCTACCCGTTCCTTTACTGCAAGAAGGAAGTTCATCAGAGTCATATCCGGCCGTCTATTTGGTCCCACCTCCAAGCAACCTGGTTGTCTCCTTCGACTGGAATCAACTAGGCAGACCCCGTTTACCGGCTAGTGTACCATTCTGAATCATTGCCCAAATATATAGAATGGTTATGGCCGGTACCATCATAGATGAAGGGGCTTTTGTGAGTATCCTTTCCTCGACTGCTTGGAAAGCGCTTGGTTCACCATCACTTTTGCCTGAGATGAGAAATCTAACAGGCTTTGACAAAGGAACCAGTCGACCATTAGGGATCCTTCCCAATGTGCCCATAACATTGAGAAGAAAAACCATTCAAATGAACGTAATGGTAGTCCAAGGACCCCTGGATTATAATCTACTCCTTGGACGAGACTATATTTATTGCATGGGAGCCATTGTCTCATCACTCTTTAGAGTAATGTGTTTTCTGCACGAAGGAAGAGTGGTCAAGCTTGTAGACCAGCTTTCATTTCCCGGTTCACACATGGAAAATAGTCATATACCATCCCTGAATGGTATTTTCACGCAAGGAATGTCTCATCAATCCCCAGTCCGTCCACCTGATGAGCGCGAGTGATTCGGGGGACATGGCTGAAACCTAGGGGGCATGCACCCTGGTCTGCTTCGGTAGAAAAACTTCAGGTATAGTATAGGTTTCCGTGAGAGATATATGACTAGTCTGACACTCCCATCCGTGATTGGAAAAGGGGGTTGGACTGGAATAAGATCCCCTTGTCAAAGTTATGTGGGTGGAGGCATCTGCGCCACTCGCCTTTGTCTATTTCGGTAGGCATCACCGAAGAAGTGTTTTGTTTGCGGTGCAGATAAAACAATCTTTGGTAACCCGAAAGAGGTGAACCTTTTCCAATAAAACAAATGTTTGTTGGTAAATTGAAGGGTGACCTTGAAACACTATTTTATGCCTGGGGGCATGCAAACCTCTTGGCGTGCAAGCGAAGAGCGACCATTTATTTTTTTAAATTTGTAGGTCCTCTAACCCTTTAAACTCGTAGGATTGGTTGTTTCCTAACTTGCATAAAGAAAGCATGTGGGGCAAAGATTTGAAAAATTGTCGTTTTTATATATGAGACATCCTTATTATGCGACTAGATTAATCGAGAAGTTTTAATGCGGACTTCATGCTCGTTAAAAAATAAACATAAGCAATGAGCAAATGTTTCCCCCACCATTTAAGCTCATTAAAAAATGAACCAATTTTCGGTAAATAACCATCGTGAATGTAGTACTTCAGCCTTTAATGCCTTGGCCATGTTCTCATCATCACCTCCATTCTGTATTGGCCGATCATTCACCTCCATTTGATTGTTTACCCCTTTTGAGGAATAGCTGCGAAGAGTGATCCTGTTAGCCATCCTTGTAACACTGCTGTGATTGGGAAATTCCAAACCTTACCTGGAATCAACTACTACCCAAATTTATCACTCGTTCCTCAAAGACAAGTCTCCTTTAAGCTCTTTTCAACTGACTCGTAAAATATGAAAAGATTGCCAAGCCATTGGCCTCTCCAGCTCGTTAAAGGGATCGGAAGTGCTATCCCTCCTTTAGATTTTAATCTTTTTGGACTTGAGGGATTATTACACAAAAAGATCGAGCACTTGTTTGTTCAGCTCGTTAAAAGTATCGAAAATTCATCCCTTCTGTATTGTTTTATACTTTTTTGGACTTAAGGGATTAGATGACGAAAAATGATTTTTGGAGTTTCCTTTACGTCCCTTTTCAAACTCTCTAAAATTGAAAAGGGCCGAGTTATCTTTGTCGTTAAACTCGTTAAAACCTAATAGCGACAAACTTGTCCATAGCAGACAAGAATGAGTTTCACTATCACTAGGCTCATTAAAACATAGCGATGGGTTTGCCCGAAGGGCAAATTATAGAACAAGCATATGTTACCCTCCTCAAGCTTAACAAAAATAAAGAGGTACTGGTCAGCAATGATTGGGGAAAATTGGGAAGAAAACTTGAAGAAACTTTGTTGGTAGCAAGTCGCTCTTGAACATGACACTTTCACTCCGCATCCAAGTCGGGTTGGGTTGTTTCATTCACTGGTCACATCACCATGGTCACATAACACCATCCACATTTGGGGTTAATGCTACCAATCCATCATGTCAGTGTCGCTGGTATGTTCAAGAGAAGTCACTCAGAGAATTCACCTGTGTCTCACCCACTGCAATACATTTACGCTCCATTCTTTCATGACCGCCACCCTGAACCTTATATCACCAGATCGTTTTCACCTCCATTAAAATCATTTGCTCCATTCCGTGTCATTGATGTGGGATTCATTAAGGCCCTCCTATGATGGATCGCTTCTTGTCGACATCAACTCATTATCCAAGAAGTCGATCTAGGAACACCCCTTTCAGTACTTTGAAGCTTGCATGCCTCAATGGAAAGTTTCTCACTTCTGGCGACAGGTTTACATCAATGACCTTCACCAAAAGATTTTGCATGGTGTTCGACGCCAAGTCCTTTATTCACACCACGTGAATTGTACTACAGTACCTTGAGGATCATTATCATTATCGGTAATTCCTCTCGCGCCTGTTAACAGCTTACATCATTGGCTAGTAATCAGGCGATGTCTTTCCATGTTCGACTTCAGAACACCTCTCACATAGATCGACTTGTACTTTGAGTGAAGATCGAATGAGATTGAAGACCCCGGATCTAGTTTCATCCATCCGGGCTGCGATATATATTCAGAAAAATAAAGACATCAAATGTACATCATTTCTGCACAGATAATCATCCAATCAAAGGGATGATGGCTCTACCAGAATTACCTGCCCTAATAGGCCCAGTCCCCCATCATCCCATATTATCTCTAACCCTATGCTGATAGACAAGTGATGGTTTTTTCCCTATTCCCATAGACCCAGTAGACCCAGTTTATTATGCTCGTGCTCATGATAGGGATTCCGTGCCGTCTAAGTGGCAGCCCATCTAAGTAAGCCTTAGCCTAATAAGATGATAGATAAGAAGGTTGGGAGATAGGATGGCAGCCCCAGAGGACGGATAGATTCTTATTGCGTAATACACAGCCAGAGATTCTTACCGCCCATCCATGAAATAGAGGTACATCAATGTGACTGGTTAATTCCCAGCGTTAGTACGATTTCTTATCTTATCCGATTATTATCTTATTGGGTCTTCAGACTCACTCATTCATCTAAGAAATAATCTAATGATTGCTATTGCGTGAGACCTTATGCCTACTTTCCCTTTACTTCACTATTACAAACTACCCAACTGCTTCAACAACCTCTCAATAACGCACTTATCCAACCTTTGTTAGACCCCAATAGCATTCACCGGCTTCCAATAGAAGAACATTGGTGCACGGGCTTCGGATACAGCAGTCACCAACGTTTCATAACCAACACTTCCCTCATTAATGCTTAGTCAGTACCACTATCGTGCCTCTTGTATGGACGGACGGGCTTAAACCCCAGACAGATACTCGCGGCGGACAGCCTAGGATGCGCAAGCAGGCTCGACCATGAGGATGCGTAAGCAGGCTCGACTGTTAAGGAGAGGACCCTTTAGGGGGCTCGACTGATAAGGAGAGGTACGTTAGTGACTCGACCAGCGGGAGAGGAGAGGAGAGGAATACTTAAAAAATATATGGAATACTTAAGAGCAATATAGCTGTAAAGATAGAAAATCCAGGCAGTAAACCTAACCAGGGAAGGCACTGAACCAGATCGATGAGAGCACCTATGAGTAGTAGAAGTGTAGTAATCAGTCTACACTCAGACGATTGTCTGTCCTATGTACACGAAAATGAATTTATAAAGCTGAGCATGGGAATGCCCGCCTCATCTAGATCATGAAAACATTATGAAGATAATGTATTATATTGTATCTTATTATAGGTCTCCTTCCAGCTTGAAAGAACTTCGGATCCTCATGATAAAGCATTTCACCCGACATCAAAAAGATTAACGACCTCATGCTTTAGGGGGCAACTGTTATAGACATTTTTGGGCACTACAACCCCAAGCATAAAATTTCCATAAACGAAGGGCTCCTAAGTCCCTAAAAGTGTTGTTCCAACCCCTAAAGCAACAAGGTCAACTTATTACAGCTTCTCCCAGAAGTTCTCCATGAAAAACTACTCAGAACTGGTCAAAACTGGATCATTTCACCTGCTCCATAGGCAAAGTGCATTGCATCTCACCTAAGTACACACAGTGGGTGCATTGCATTTCAAAAAGCCCTTCTATGGGGTGCGATGGGTGAGAAGAGACAAATGGCAGTGTCAATCCGAGAGGTGGAGAAGCATGGAATCTTCCAGAAACTTCTCCTGTGACACTTGCCTCTCTGAATTTGACCAAGGATGAGTAAGAGATCATCAATCTCCAAGTGGAAGAAAGAACTATCAAAGGGAAGACACTAATCAAATCGCAAGCTGACTTATCTCCCTTACAGACATCTATATATGGATCCCTCATCCCAGAGATCCAGAGGCTGGAATTTTGCATCTTGTAAGGAATTGTTGTTGGTTTCTTGAGGCAACATCATAGTGTTGGGTGATCTAAGCTTTTCATGAGGTGAAGAAGGGCTTACTTGCTGAAAGGATGATGCTGGGTCAGAACAACTTGTTGTAACTCTCTTAGCTCTTTCTTGATTATCAATAAAGCTATTCAAGTTTTCCTCCATACTCTTGTGTAATTTATGTTTTATGCATTTGTATGGTCAATTTACATCTGAACCTAGATTGTTTATGATAATAGATCCATGTTCTCATATAGTGTTATGCTACTTTGATTCTATAGGTACTCTGTGAAGCTAGGTATACAGGAAAGCAAGTAGCAAAGGACTATCAGAAGAGAGAGGAATCGAGCAAGGAACCAAGCGCAAGACAGAGGTTGGTCTCCTTTATTCTTCTCTCATCTATCTTTCATAAAGGAAAACGAAAGTAGTTTTACTTTGTTTGTTTCTAAGGTAGCTACCCGCCTTAGTGGGATTAGCAGTTCTGCATAGACACTTTTCCCTGTAACACACTTGTTTATATATAATCTGTTTATTTATGAATTTAATTAAAAAAGGAAAAAAACATCAATCATTTAAAAATAAATTAATCTTTGATTTGTGCATACTATAAAAAATATTCTAAAATATTATTCCACTTAATATTTTTTGATAATTAAATAAAAAATTTAAATACCTTATTCTAAAATTTATATGCTGATCGGATAAAAATGTCATTTTATTTTTATTGAATTGTGTTGATATTAATATGTCATATAACTTACATGTTAAGAAGAACATGTACTTATGTTTTCTTTTAAGTTATAATGAATGGTAGGCTACCTTGTAGGCATTACACATGATTGGGAGAGCATGTCATGTGTTACTCTTATCCATTTTCAATGAATGTGATGAAAATTAACACG
The DNA here is from genome assembly GCA_031772625.1 of Pinus tabuliformis. NCBI lineage: Eukaryota > Viridiplantae > Streptophyta > Pinopsida > Pinales > Pinaceae > Pinus > Pinus tabuliformis. The sequence continues at coordinate 116,009,509 of CM062808.1, read as the reverse complement.
GAGTGATTCATGGATGGAGATTTTTATAATATTAAAATGGAAATGGATGCTTATAATAGCTATTGGTTTTAGAAATTATATATGATTTGCTGTTTTATTACCACTGTATATATTTTGAGTATTTTGATTGATAATACGGTATGAATTTATGAAATGTATTGAAATTTTTATATAAAATAAAAACTTGTTAAATTTTATTAAAATATTTTTAAATGTATTGTAATGTTTGTAGAATAATATATTGATAATTTTAAATAGCTTTTTTTAGAAAATGAGTATCTAAAGGTGGTATGTCTTTGTCATATTTGTTTTTACATAATTATTTGTTTATATTTTTTTGCATTTTTTTCCCGGATATATATTTTAATTTTAATTTTTTTATTTGGTATCATAGCTTGATCATCTCATTTTTGGGTATTAGGAATAAGGTTTTGTTTTTTTCTAATCATGGTTTGAATTAGAGCTTGCATAGAAGAAATATTGTTTTTTGAAAAATGGAATATTTGTGATGGAAGACATCTTCTACTATGAAAAACTAACCATAGGAACCACTGAAAAAAAGGAAAGGAGCCTTAGCAATCTTTTTTTGGTTGATTTAATCCTGAGAATACATTCTAGTGAAAATTTGGAATAAGTTGGGGGACATGTACTATGAAAAATTCATAGTCAACAATCACCATCATCCTTATTATATGCCATGAGAATGGGTGATGGTAATTCAATAGTCAAGTAATAGATTGGGTTTAATATTGGTGTGACCTAGTTTAACTTAATTGAATTCAAGATTAATAAGAAGGATCATTGCTTGACCCTCCTATTTTCTTTGTTAAATACATAAGACAACTTGGAAATGATTGTTGGAAGCATCACAAATAAATAATTTCACGGGAGATGAGGTGGAAGGATTTTGAATCCTCCATGGATGCCCTTATTGTTCAAGGAAGATGAAATAAAAAGGAAATAAAAGGGAGAAGGGAAGATATAAATCTTGTGGGGGATCTAAGTCTCCAAGAAATTCCAAGGCAAGATGTTGGAATTGTGGCAAGGTTAATATTACATAAGAGACTATAAGGAAGAGAAAAATGGAGAAAGAAAGAAAAAGAATATGAATTTGATAATGGATCAAAAAAATTCTTAGGAGAATGGTGGAGCTGCCTTTGTTGTTGACTTAGGTACCCCTGCTTGTCAGAAAGTAGGGTTGATATATTATAGACCTTCCAACCACATGGCTACCCATCAAGATTTGTTTCTACTATAGGAGAAATATGATAGTGGAAATGTATACCTTAGTAATTATTCTCATCTTATTATTATTGGTTGTGGTGGACTCTAGATCAAATCTAAAGTAAGAGTGAAGAGGATCAATAGATTTATGCACATTTTAGGTTGGACATGAAACTTATGTTTAGTAAATGCACTTAATGATGTGGATGTGCATGATATTTTTTCTAATGGATGGTGTAATATGGTCCTTGCTAAGGGTCATTATGAGGGCTCTCTATTTCAGCTTAGTGCATGCCCCATTTACTATAATAGTTCTTCAATTCCTACAATGAATATATCTATAGAATTGCACTTTCATCAAAAAAGCTAACATAAAATAGGAGAGTTGAATCAACTCCCAAGGTCCATGCTTTCTTAGTAACCAAAGGAGCATGTGCTTTATATAGACAATTTCCTACAGATAAGACAATTTTATGGCATTAAATATTGGACCATATAAGTGAGAAGAGCCTAAGAGCCTTGAAAAATAAAATTCTTGTTTGATCCAAAAAAAATTGTCAGTATTTACTTAAACAAAAATATTCATTGTAGGACTTTTAACTGACCCTTATATTTTCATGTGAACATGAGAAAGAACATACATTGAACAATTTTTTCACCAATTTATCAACATAAACAAGAAGCAAACATAACACAAGATGTGATAATGAAGTTCATCTAGTGTGGACTACGTCTCTAGGCCCTACTTCAATGTACATGGAAAAATCTCTATGAACACAAGCATGGAACTCTCATCTCAGGTGGTAGTGTCTCTCCTAAAAAGAGACGTTCTACTAAAAAGAACTCTCACTCACATAGAACGATTCTCCTTTGATGAGACAAAAAAATGACTTCTCACAAAAGTGGCATAAAATGGACACTCTCATATAAGTGGCAATAGGTCCTCTTGAATTTGTTGGTCAAATTCAAATGATACTCATCACTATAATAACCATCTTGCAATTCTGAGACCAGTGACTATAAACATGATTACTTTTGGAAAAAGTGTCAACATGGCCTTTTCTCAACACTGTACCACCTTGGCTTGCATTAAAGGTCTAAGAGGATGAATTCCCTGTAATAGTTCAAACCTTGTTGCCTTCTTGTAGCATACAAATATCACCTACAACATACATTCATCTCTTTGGAAAATGAAAGGAAAATACATGAAAAAATGCATCTTATATGTTCAATTCTAAGGATGACCTAAAAAATGGGATGCAAAAATGCCAAAATGGATTGCACCATTGTGATACTTGTAAAAATAATGAAGAATGAGTATAAACTCGACCCCATTCTAACATTGTCAAATTTCGCCCTCTAGGGAATCTTCTAGATTCCTTGCAGATTCACCTCCAAGATATTACAGTCTCGTACTCCATGCCCGCTCATGGTTTCACCCTATCACTATTCCACCATGCATGGTTTTGGACTGTTCTAGTTCCTTCAGCGTTGGTTTTTGTGCCACCTCTGTCACCCTCCTCTCCTCTCCTCTACCCAGTCGCACATTAAACATGGATTTTATAATAACTAGGTGGTAGAGTCTTCAAAGCCAGCTGACTGGAGAATTTGGTTGGAGGGCTCATGTTTGGAAATTGGTTATGGAGTGGTTGGGGGCCGAAACCCACCACTCCCATTTTGGATGTCTATTTGCAACTAACCATCAGTTTGGTGGGGTTGGAACCCCACCAACCTTAACATATGTTGCAATCAATATATATATATATATATATATATAAGGTTTGTGGGGTTTGACCACCCACCAACCCTTCTTTTATTATATATATTTTTAAAATTTAAATCCCATATCATAATCATTTCCTAGTGTGGAACCCACGCTTTATTAGCCATTTTCGGGTTACCACGTGGCACCCACTAATAGGGCCACCCAACTATCCGAAAGTTGGTAGAGTTTTGCCATATTTGGCGGTTTTGCCAAATGTAGAGGCACTGTTAACTTTATTTGGAGGTCCACCAAATTTAGCTGGGTTTCCTCCTAGTTTGTCAATTACAATTCAAGTGAGAAAATCCCTTCGATGCAATCTTTCGAGATGTCTTAGAAAAATATCACTTCTTGCAATCTTCTCTGACATCACATATAGCATCTTAAATTTACAACAATTTGGACCAAGCACATTTAGATTTTGTTGTTGTTCCGACCACTCCATATTTCCACTGAGATACGTTGTAGGGATGTTTTCCTGAGATAGATGCATAATATAGTCTTGAATGAGTGAGACAAGAGTAGAACCTATAAGAGTTACACCAGGGAAAATAGTAGCTGGGAGCTGATATTAAATAGCCTCCATAAATTTGTTCCCCTTTCCATATATTTGAAATGGAACCAGGACGTATTTCATCATTCTTATAATTTTTCATAAAAACAATAATGTCTTCCCTTTGTAGAGCTTTTAGAAAATATGATCAGGCGCCATCAAATTTTCCAATTTTAATCTTGTGTTGGAACTTTCTTGAAGATGTTTGAAATTTTAGCTGTGCTAGACTGAGCTACAATACCTTCGTTGCACTTCAACTTTTCCAAGGCCTCTTCTGTGGCTTGTAACTGAAGTTGCAATCTCCGCTTCTCCTTTTTTTCTTCTTGTACAAGTCTCCTTAATTCAACATTCTCTGCTTGAAGTCTCTGATTAATCTCCTGATCTGAATGATCAGAAGATAATGAAGAAGATGAACAATCACTGGAAGATGAAGATGGAGCATCGTCCTCTGCTCTTTCTTTCTCATGTTCCTCTCTTGCCATTTTCTTCTCATAATTTGCATACATTAAATCAACCATGTTGGCCATCCTATAGAACGCATCATAGATATGTTTGTAATCCTCCATTTTCTTTCTCACTGCATGTTCAATCATTCACACTCACAATTCACATTAGCAAGAAGACCACTCTGATACGAAACTTGATCCAGATCTCTCAACTACCAAAATTAACCAAGACCTTTTACTTATGTGATGTTAGGATCATTGCATGTGAAAGAGTATGAAAAGCCACAAGTGCATACTTTAAAGAAGAGGAAACACAATGACAAACATCAAATCAAAACACATACGCACATTGATAACGAAGTTCACCCATTGTGGTTACGTCTCCGGGCTCGGTGTCAAGAGTGGGGAGGCCATTTCATTAAATGTTGCAAGATGATGATGAGTACTTGGTACATTCTTTGTCATTACAAGGATAAACTCCCTCAACTAGAGTACCATGTCTCTCCACGAGAAGTTCTTCTATAGGAACTCTCACTCACATGGGCCCTCCTTGAGCATGACAGGATAATAAATTCTCACATGACGTGGCATACAAGTATCCTTCAACATAATGGTAACAAGGATCTCAACAATGAAATCATCATCTCAACAAATCAAAAGAAAGACATGGCATCACTGCATCATATACCTCCACTTTTGGGGATGGCCTGAAAATGTACATCTCCGTTGACGAAATCGACTACACCATTGAATTTGTGGCGCTGTTAGGCCCCTATACTACTAGTGTAACCCCTTATTGTTATTAGTATAACCCACTTATTATATTGATGTACCCATGTAGTGCCCATATTGTTACTATTATGCCCCATAGAAGCCCACTATTGTTATTATTGTGCCCTTACATTATTATTGTTATGTCAGCTCTGATTATGTTATGACCCCTTAGACTCCTATATATAGAAAGGAGGTCTTTTCATTTGTATCATCGAAGAATTGTTCATTTATGTAATGTAAAGGAGGTTTCCCCCTCGAAGAGGCTGAATTCTAAGGCGTTGATCTATCTTTTCCATCTTTTCTTGAGCTGGTTTCATAACATTTGGTATCAGAGCTTTGGATTCTAGGGTTTCACTGCTCCAAACAGGTCATCGTGGAATTTTCGCTATAACTTTTTTTCTGCGACGTTTCAGAAATCGCAAAAAAACCCATTTGAGAAGAAATCGTGCTTAACCGTGGGTCCGAATTTCAAAGCTTTTCGCGTGATATGTTCGGAGATATGATCTGAGGAAGTTGGTCTTTTCGCAGACTCCTGAATTACATTCAAAACAGGTGACCTGGGAAAAATTGTCATAACTTTCTCTCTGAGGATCAGATTGAAATTTCGTCAGAAGGTATAGAAAGAGGACGAACTATAGTTTCTTGTATGCATTTTCAGATCCATAGGTTGAAACAATGACACATGGCACTTCATACAATTTCGCTCTTCTAGAAAGGTCTATAATCACATCATCTTGGGAGATTGTGCATAACTCTTTCTTAGAGAATCCAATTTGGATCAGACTGGTGGCATTGGAAAGAGGAAACCGAGCGCTACTATAGATCACAATTTCAGAACTTAAAGATCCGGAAGTACAGAGTTACAGTCGTTTCAAGGTCGAGCTCCTAAAATCAAGAAAAAGCAAGATGAGGAAGTTTGATGGCAAGGATCCGGTAAATTGGATACTTCAGATGGAGCAATATTTTGATCTACATGGTGTACAAATGTTACAAAAGGTATGTATTGCATCTTCATATTTAGAACCAGATCAATTTTTATGGTATGAAGGGCTTTGTTCTCGTAAACAACTTGTTACGTGGTCAATTTTCACAGAGGAAATGATAGCACATTATGAGGATACAAAGAGCAACACCTTCTTTAGAGCAACACCACAACAATTGGAAAGAGTAAAAGGGCTTTGTGACATAGTGGAAATCAAAATTATGGAAACCAAGAAGCGTACCCCTCACAACTATAAATATGGAAGTGTTGTTTCTCCTAGCCTTCCACAACCTACAAGGGTTACACCACAACAATTAGAAGAAAAAAGAGAAAAAGGGCTTTGTTACAATTGTGATAGCAAATGCACTAAAGGTTATAAGTTTGCTGAGAAGAAATTATTTTACATAGAATATGAAGAAGAGGAAGAAAAGGATCAAGAAAAATCAAAAGAAGAAGATATACGCCAGGACCCCACCCCAGAGAAAGAAGAAATGAATCAGACAATATCTTGTAAAGCATTGGCAAGAATTACCACTCCTCAAACTCTCAAGATAGAAGGACATATCAAGAAGAAAAAGGTGAATGAAGTGAAAGATCACATCGAGAAATAAGAAATGAATCCAACCATATCTTGTAATTCATTGTTCGAAATTACCACTCCTCAAACTATCAAGATAGAAGGACATATAAAGAAGAAAAATGTTCAAGAAGTGAAAGATCACATCGAGCATCAAGAAATGAATTCGACCATATCTTGTAAAGGATTGGAAGAAATTACCACTCCTCAAACTCTAGAGATAGAAGGACATATCAAGAAGAAAAAGGTTCAAGCAGTGAAAGATCACATCGAGCATCAACAACAAGTTCTCCAACTTTTAAAGGATAACACCACTTCGGTGCAAAATCAAACGAAACAACAGGTAGATCAACATCGCAGTGAAAAATGTTTTGATGTAGGTGATTGGGTATTTTTACTGCTACATCTCAAGCAAGCTATTTATGACAAGGAAATGTTGGCAATACTACATGCACTTAAAAAATGGCGACCTTACCGAATGGGAAGACTCTTCAAGGATGAGGATGTGGAAGCATTGTTTTGTGCTATTTATATTATCCAACCAGATTAGATAAACGAAGCAAGGGATGAATGGAATAAGGACGAAGAAGTATGGTCACTTATTCAAAAGTTGCAAAAGATCCCAATTCAAACAATATTGCCAGAAATTGAAGAGGAAGGAAAAATCATATTGGAACCTGGAGCAGTCATAGAAACAAGAACCCGACAGCTACGAAATCGATCAATTTCAGATTATCTCATCAAGTGGAAGAACTTACCCGCTAAATATTCCACATGGGAGGACAAGAATTTTATACAGAAGCATCAATAACTACTCAAGCGTTGAGGACAACGCTTTTTGAAGGAGAGGGGCATGTTAGGCCCCTATACTACTAGTGTAACCCCTTATTGTTATTAGTATAACCCACTTATTATATTGATGTACCCATGTAGTGTCCATATTGTTACTATTGTGCCCCATAGAAGCCCACTATTGTTATTATTGTGCCCTTACATTATTATTGTTATGTCGGCTCTAATTATGTTATGACCCCTTAGACTCCTATATATAGAAAGGAGGTATTTTCATTTGTATCATTGAAGAATTGTTCATTTATGTAATGTAAAGGAGGTTGCCCCCTCGAAGAGGTTGAATTCTAAGGCGTTGATCTATCTATTGTAACCCCTTATTGTTATTAATATAACCCACTTATTATATTGATGTACCCATGTAGTGCCCATATTATTACTATTGTGCCCCATAGAAGCCCACTATTGTTATTATTGTGCCCTTACATTATTATTGTTATGTCGGCTCTGATTATGTTATGACCCCTTAGACTCCTATATATAGAAAGGAGGTCTTTTCATTTGTATCATCGAAGAATTGTTCATTTATGTAATGTAAAGTAGGTTTCCCCCTTGAAGAGGCTGAATTCTAAGGCGTTGATCTATCTATTGTAACCCCCTATTGTTATTAGTATAACCCACTTATTATATTGATGTGCCCATGTAGTGCCCATATTGTTACTATTGTGCCCCATAGAAGCCCACTATTGTTATTATTGTGCCCTTATATTATTATTGTTATGTCGGCTCTGATTATGTTATGACCCCTTAGACTCCTATATATAGAAAGGAGGTCTTTTCATTTGTATCATCGAAGAATTGTTCATTTATGTAATGTAAAGGATTTTTCCCCCTCGAAGAGGCTGAATTCTAAGGCGTTCGATCTATCTTTTCTATCTTTTCTTGAGCTGGTTTCATACCAGGTGCAAAATCATGTTGAATGATTGTAAACTCAAACCCTTTCTGACACCGTCAAAATCTAGGCCCTTGGGAATCTCAAAGATTCCTTACTACTCATTGCCTTAAATTTTGTTGTTGCGCTGAGGAAACTGATCATACCATCGCGTTCCTTGCGAAATCATGAGAAAAATGGCTATAAATTCGGTATCATTATGTCTGTGCAAAAAATTAGCCTCCAAGGGAATCTAAAGATTCCTCGAGCATAAAACAATATTCCCGCAAAGATTCCCTGAGAATCTGTCTCGAAATTTGTGTCAACATAGTTCTGCCCTAGTCATGGTTCCCGCACATCAGGGTTCCACACCTTAGCGGACATGCTCATTGTTCAGTTTGGCCTTTTTTTCTTGGCGAATGACAAAATATGCAGGGTTTAAATATTTCGAAGTTCACAAACTTTACCAAGTCCTACCACTTGGTGTAACCGTCGGTGGGTAAAATTGAGGGGTGGAGATCCTGGGGTCAAACCTGTAGGTCTCCCCCCATTATTCGATGGTAGTAATTTTAAATATGACGCATTAAAATTTTTGGGCAGTCGTAACATTTTTTGGTTGGTGTGTTATGGAGGCATCGCGTGGGGCAGGCCGACCACTGATTGATCTAGTTAAAGTTCTGTTGACCCCACACATATAGTGGATGTCACGACCATTTAAATGATGGGCCATTGGCCCATATATATATATATATATATGTATATATATATATATATATATATATATGTATATATATATATATATATATATATATATGTATATATATATATATATATATATATATGTATATATATATATATATATATATATATATGTATATATATATATATAGATATCTATATATATATATATGTGGTGGGGTGGCGGGGGTGGTGGCTGCCACCTCTTTTTTTTATATTTTCATTTTATATAAAACAATTTATTAAAAAAAAATTAACCAGATTTTTGGTTTTATCGGGCAATATAAGGAGGTGACAAATTTTCCCGTTCTGGCAGCGGAAATCTGTGTGTCGTTAAATGCCAAATTGTTGCCTCGTTAGTGGCTATTAATGGGTCTAGTTTGACCAAAATGTTGACTGGCCATAACTTTCACATCCAAATTCAGATTGGGGTGTCATTCACGTCATTGGAAAGCTTGCGTCGAAATATTCGATTTTACCTTGGTTCCACTTCAATCCAGTGATATTGATTTTTGGACTTTTCCAAAGCCACCTAGATCATTACTAGAATGAAAAATCCTTGTATTCCGTACACCCCTCCCTCATGGAGAATAAGTGAGATGGGAAACCTGTTGAATACCACCATCCACACCATGAGGCCCAATTGAAGCAACTTTAAAATCTCAACTATGAGTTTTCCTAAACTCCTTAGTCTTGAGAGGCCCCATAATTGAATCCAGGATCACTGAGAAGTAGCCTTGAACAATCGAAATTGTAAGAAAATGATTTTGGTACTTGGCCTTTGGTTCCTTAAATTGTGTTACTTCTTCCAAAGTACCATGCAAAGCGGTTGAGTCCCCACCATCTCCTATGCTACTCAACCCTCCAACATTCCAGGCATTAAGATACCCTATTTTCTTAAAATACTCAACCACTTCCGTCTTCGATTATAGAGTTAGGCTAGTGGCCCTGTGTGCACCAACCTCATGTCCCCACTACAAAGCAATGAAACAAAATGTTGCGTTGAAGACAGTTCTTCATTGAGACTAATGGAACTTCTCCCAACACCATGTTTATATAAACTCTCCCAAAAAAAACTATGAAATCGACCATGAAATCACCTCCTCAAAAGTTATAAAAAGTGTGAGTCAAAATAAATGACAAAACCCCTAACACATCCTTAGTTCCAGTGTCTAATTAAGAAAGGGTGTCCACCCCCACCTCAAACCCTCTTGTTCCCAATGGCCCGTAGTAGAGCCTCTACTACTAGACACCTATTCTGATCCTCCCCAACCTCCCAAAACTAAGAGAACCCACCAACAAAAATGAAAACAATGAAAATAGGAAAAAAACATTTTCCATACCTATTTTTTTAAGCTCGGTCTAAAAAATCCAACAAAATTTTGAGCCCTCATTACTTTTGCTTCAACTCTACCTTCAACTAAGAATGTGACTAAGTTGTCTTCCTTTCCAATAACTATGTAGTTGACCCCATGCAAATAACTCATCCAACTCTATCGTTGTCTTCGCGATGAAGTTAGAATCGGATTTACAAACCTTTCTATAATCATATAATTATATGTTATTAAATAACGAATATACATAAATTAAGTTAATTAATTTTCCATACATATCTCCGGTCGAACTGATTGTTGACCTATTTACCAATAATAATATAAAATTGGGGTTTATAAATAAAAAATAAAAATTGAATGAACATAAGCTAAAAGTTGTCGAGTTAGTTGTCACAGAGTCAACACGTGAAAGACTCAGCCAACTCTTCAAAATATAAATAAATAATTATGATGATAAAAATTTTTATGTAATATTCTTCTATATTGTTATTTAAATAATATTTTAAAATGTATAAATAAATTTAAAATTAAACATTTTTGCAGCATTTAAATTATTAAAATTTACACTTACAATAATTTTCATAAAACCTAATAAAAAATATAGAAAACTTAAAATTTTAATTTTAGTTTTGTAAAACGTAAAACATTTTATATTATAAGAAACTTTCTAATTTTATATATAAAGTTAAGTGTGATGTTCCTATATCGTAGATGATATGATGATAAGACTTGGTCATAGTGATAATCAAATGGACAATAACTTTTTATACCATCTAAAAATTTCAAAGATTAATATTTTATTTAACTAATTTTCATTTTTGAAATTTTCATTTCAAATATATTGTAAGAATAAAAATTCATGTGCATTAATCAATATATATTCAAAATGTTGTTTTGGAAATTGATTGAAAATTAGTATTTTGATTGTGGATGTTTTTAAGTCATATTCAAAATTGGTCATTAAAACAATAATAATAAAGGTTATATTGTAGTTCTTGTGTGTGGTTTAGTTTAAATGTAACTAAATTAAATTAAAAATATTTAATTCTAGTTAGTGTTAAGGTTTAAAATCGAGTTAATATAGATTTTACTGGTTGGTAAATTGAGTTATTTGGTTATTTATAATTCAACATTGATAATAAAAAATTTTTGATTGGTTATTCATACAAGCATGTTGGAAAAGTCCGATTTACATATATAAACAAATTGATTACAAAACCACTAATACTTTTTTAAAAGGGATATTGCAATCTCCATAATTGCATATTATTGTTAGAAAACTGGAAAGAAAAACATGAATTGAATTAACTAGCAGCTCACAGGTGAGCAAGCTGCACCTGGAGACTACACAAACTAGAGCATACACTCTCATATTCAATTAATCAAAGATGAGACAATAAATACATCTCAAAAGAATAGGGAGGTGAGAACAAACTCCTACAACCTAGGAACTAATCCTAACTTAAGGAGTTACATTACAACCATGTAACCATTTCTCCATTAATACAATACAATATTAATTATTTTCAACTCTCTCCATTAATGGAGAAAGGTTATCCTGAAGTCCTAACATCCCCCTAAACAATTAAAACTTCACTTTCCAAAGAGGCTTTGTAAAAATATCAGCCATATTGTCACATGTTTTACAGTATTCAATAAAAATTTCTTTTGACTAGACTTTTTCTCTTACAAAGTGAAACTGAGTATCTATGTGTTTCATGTTCTTATGAAACATTGGGTTGTTCGTCAGCTTAATGGAACTCTGGTTGTCAAAATTGATGATGGTCGCTTCTTTCTGCTCTTCTCCTACATCATGGAGAAACCTCCTCAACCAGATAGCTTCACATGTCGTTGTGGATACTGCTTGGTACTCAACTTCAACTGAAGATAAAGACACAGTGTTCTGCTTTTTGCTGCTCCATGCTATTACCAATATTGAATGCATAACCCGTGATAGATCGTCGATCATCTAGGTTACCTGCCCAATCAGAGTCTGAAAATCCTGCTAAAGTAACATCAGATGTATCAGTTTATAAAATTCCATAATCACTAGTACCATGAAGATACCTCAATACACTTTTTGTTGCAACCCAATGACATTAAAGAGGTTTAGACATAAACTGGCTCAGCACACTAACGGAGTATTCTAAGTCTGGTCTAGTTGTAGTCATATATATCATACTACCAACTAGCTTCCTATACAAAGTAGCTTCCACCTCCTTAGAGCCATCATCTCTGCATAATTTCAGGTTCTACTGCAAAGGTACCGATGTTGTCTTACACTGTTCTATTCTGGAATTTTTGAGCAACCCTCTAACATACTTCACTTGAGTAAGGAAAGTCTGCCCTGCATCTCTCCACACTCCCAAACCTAGACAATAATGTAAACTTCTGAGGTCTTTCATCTCAAAAACATGTGACATATGCAATTTGATTTCTTTGATTAATGCATATGCATTACCTGTTATAATCATGTCATCCACATATAAGGAAATCAAAATTATATGTGCCTGTTCATCATACATGGTATATAGATTTGGATCATTCTTGCTCCTATGAAAACCATGTTGTAAGAAAAATGAATCAATCTTCTCGTACCAAGACCTAGGTGTCTATTTTAAACCATAAAGAGCCTTTCTCAATCTACAAACTAAATTCTCCTTCCCTCGTTTAACAAACCCTTTAGGCTACATTAAATAAACCTTTTCCTTTAAATCACCATTTAAAATTGCAAACTTAACATCTAACTGGTGTAGCTTCCACTAATATTTTGTAGCTACAACAATTAACATTCTAATACTATTCAATTTGGTTACCAAAGCGAAGGTTTCATCGTAGTCAATTCCCTCTTTCTATGAATAACCCTTTCCTACCAGTCTAACTTTAAACTTTTTTATACTCCCATCTGCATTAGATTTAGGTTTATAAAGCCACTTGCAACCTATGGGTATTTTTCCTTCAGGCAATTCAACTAGTTCCAAGTATTTTTTTTTTATAGATTTAAATTCTTCATTCATTGGAGCCCTCCACTCATGAGATTGACTATCTTCTTTATAATTTGTGGGCTTTTTTGTTCCTTAAGAAACCACTTTCCTGGCTATAGAGAAATTGTGCTTAAGACATTAATAAATATTATTTATTGTCACTTCTTTGTCACTTTATTGTTTGTTGTGTCCTCAAATGAAGGACCTGGAGAACTTGGTCTTTAACCCTTAATACATGTATGACCAGAACATCTTAGAATGCCATTTGTTGCTAGATATAAATGATGAATGAAGAATGCATGGAGGAGAAGTTAAAGATAATATGTTGATCTTTCATAGAAACTACTATATGTAACATAGAAGAATTATGAAACTGAGAATTGAATCATAGACAATATGTTGTTTAACACAGAAACTACTATCTATGACTCTTGGAGAAGTTAAAGATAATATGTTGGTCTTTCACAAAAACTATTATCTATAACTTAGAAAGGAAGGTGGAAACTTCAAGTATATGAACACTCTTTTAAGGAATTTTAACTTTATCTACATAAGCAAACAAAGACTTGCAACTTCATTACTATACTTGAAGGAAGAAAACATAAGATGACACATAACATAGAGGGTTACAAAATTATACCCAACAATTCATGGAAACTTCTGATTCTTTCATTAATCAACAATTATATCAGGAATACAATGGCCTAGTCTCAGGGTTCTCCAAAATTTGAACCACTAACCCTTTCTCTGTAAATTTTCCTCCTTTTATACATTTGTGAAACAGTTGCTGATCTCTGAAACTGTCAAAATACTAAAACTGCTTCTCTAACTATCTGAAGTAAGAAATATTACAAAATATTACACAAAGGGTAAAGACATCCCAAAGAACATAAAATAACAGAAAACAACTAAACAATGACAATAATTACTGGCCTTTCAGCTCTGTTAATCCACTGCAGTATTCCTCTGTATGTGCCTTAATAATAATTAATCTGCTTTAATCATAATAAACTGTGCTTTACTTGTGCATAAATTGGGCTTACGCATGTATCGGGCACATTTCAATTGGCCAAAACACTAAGAAATTTGACCAACGTTTCTTCAAATCTGGCTTTAACACTGATTTTCCCTTTATATAATGAAAATAACGCAAACCTTTAGTTTACCGTGGAACTCAAAAAGAATTAAATATGTTTCATAAATCCATCGGATCCTGAATCCCATCGCATATTGCAATCGATGATTTTCATTGTTATATCAACGTAATGTTGGACTTACGAATAAATCCTTCATATTTGCGCTATTTCTATTATATCTCTTTTATAATAGAAATATGCCATAAAACAAGCTTTTTCTGCTTTTAATATGGGCTCCGCACAACTATCGAGGATACCTTTATCGCAATCGCAATCGGCGCTTTCAATTGCGGTATTAACCCAAAAACCTTAACAAACTGTGATATAGCAGACCCGTCGGAAGTATAAAATATGGTATATATAATATTGGGTCCGTAACCCAATCGCAAATCACAATCGGCATTGTTAACATATACGTAAGGCACTTTACGGACCTGTCCGAGTTATTAAATACATTGTATATCATATCGGGTCCGGCTATCGCATGTCGTAATCGGAGGAACCCAACATACATAGCTCAGTGGTGTGGCAGACCCGATGGGATTTAAAATCACAATGTATATACCTTTCGGGTCCGACTATCATGAATCGAAATCGGAAATCAATGAATGAACCAATACATATGCATTCAACGATTTACTGACCCGTCGGGCTTTTAAATATAATATATATATTTTGGTTCCGGCTCGCAATCACAAATCGCAATCGACGCTATCAGCGGAACCAATCATACATATCATTGTGGACCCGCCAAACTTTATAAAACACAACTTATAGTATTTCGGGTCTGGTGTTAACACTTTAACACTTGTTTCCTTTGTAAATCTAATATATTTCTTTATTTCTTTCTCGTGTTGATATGCACTTATATATATATATATATATATATATATATATATATATATATATATATATATATATATATATATATATATATAGATATATATATATATATATATATATATATATAGATATATATATATATATATATATATATCGGGTCTGGCTCCATATAACCATTTATATAATGACTTGATTTGTTGTATAGTAATTCTGGCTACTCCGGGGCCGATTTTTTTACAATTCTTTCTTTTGCGATTTCTATGTATAATAAACAAAATACTTAATTTCCCTTAGACTCTGCAGATGTAAAGAAAATAAGAGAGCTTCATTAAGGTTGAACCCCTGTAATGATTTTTAAACCACACATTGTGAATAAAGTGATAAACAAGCTTAAACACAGTATAAGCTACAACATATGGCTCCAACTGGGGATAGTGCTTTTGCCACAGAAGCACTAAGAACCGTAGATTAGTGCCTTATCCATCGAGCATGGAGTCATATATTTCTTCACCAAGCGTAACTGTGTGAAAATTTGTACAGTGAACCCACACCAATATCTGCAGTGATTAGATGCTTGCACTCTGATAAAAAAATATTGAGAATCGTAGATTAGTAGCCTTAGTTGGGCATGGAGTCTGAAACTCTGAAAACCTTGAAATCTGACAACTAAAACCTAACAATATTGAAGTCTGACACCTCTGCAAAGCAGTTTCCAACTGGGAAAGTCACCCTTATTCATCAAGTAATGATTAAACTGAAGAACTGCAACTGGACACCAAATGCTCAACACCTGAGCTTATTTATATACAAGTTCCTACATATGTACATGATTGATCTCTATCAGGTGAAGTTAATCTTCCAATGGTACCAGGTTAGCATTTGAGTGCTTAATCTAGAACCATTCTTCCAGTGAATCTTTAAAAGACAATTCGTATTGAATGAACAATAAACTATGTATGAAGGCAACTCACAATAAAAATTAGGAGTATATCCACAAAATGATATGTGTAGACTGCTAATAAATTCTTCCATGTAATCTGCACAGGATCTTCAAAAGTATGAGAAAAAATATGTTCTTGATCAGCTTCAAAAAAGAAATTCTCCATGTATGAAGGTTTCTACTCGATTAAACCTTTTATTGGGATAATATGTTCAACAGAACAATCAACAACATCTTTAAGAAAATGATCTATGTCACTTTCATGTCTCCACTTTTCATCTTTAAGCTTTAATTGAAAATAATTTGCAATTATAGCCTTAGGAAGAAAAGGAAATTTTTTCACATTACTATATTACATATGATCAACTTCAAATATATTGTTTACCTTTGATCCATGGGCATCATTGTGTTCTTCAATGCAATGATATACAACCTCTTTATCAGCTTCCTTTTTACATGAGATAGCCTCTTTTGCTATGATAGATGGCTCAATATATTGTTGTCCAACATATCCCTCTTGCTAGTTTCTTCTTGTATGTTCAACACCCAACTGATGAACTTGAAGAGCTTCATCCTACTCCCCATTTAAACGATTTTCATTATAAATAGGAGGATCATCAAATTTAACAAAATAGGAACTCTGGGGATTTATTTACAACTTAATCATTTCATCCTCTTCTTGACTTCTGAGCAGATATTCTTGATGCATGTTGTTACATAGTAATTTGTCACCATTGGTCACCGTCCCTGTTACCCCTTTTCCATACTTTGGAGGACTCATTCCGGGACCTATGAGCAGTGACATAACTTAAAAACACTTGCATTATGTTCCCCTAAGTATGGACTTCATGTGCCCTGAAGACACCTCCTGCAAAATATCCCTGAAAAGTGCCCTTTTTCCATTAGCGTGGGTCCACAATGTACTACCCGCGCCAATGAATGAGATCCTCAAAAGAAGGTGCGACCATTGGCGCTCTGTCTTAGAGTAACACCCGCGCCAACCAAGTTTGGAAAAGATTTTTAACAAACGCGCGCCCAAATGTTTTTTCCCTTCAAGTCATGAAGTCTTTTGAGGATAAAGTTCATCTTCTAGATGTCGAGAGTCATCATTTATCCCTTACATCTATCCACAGCGGCTTTTTGGAGATAATGCCAATCCATAATGGGTGTCTTGATTCCTTGTATTTTCTTCCCCTTCTCCATCTATAAAAGTTTGTCCTCATGCATTTGACAAGCCAATTTTTGAGTAGTAGTGATAACGCTTGTCTCGAGTGATAGTAAGAGTTTTGGAGCATAGGGAGGTTATGCTGCTAGAAGTCTGAGAGAGAGAAGGTCTATTGCAAGACATGTATAGCTGCTCGCCCAGCCACAGGAGAGATTCAACGTCAGAACTTTGGTTGTATCTTTCTCTGTTGATTATTCATTAATAAATGACTATTATTATGGTTCCGATCTTATTGTTCATTATGATAATGTTTGATCTATTTCCTTTCTGACTGATATATAGTTGTATTTAGTGGATTTTATGCTTGTATTCGCTTCATTCTTTGCATGTGCAGGTATCCATTCGCGGAGATCGTGAGGATCGTGACCTGCCGGAGCAAGGGAACGGGAGTATCAATACTTCTACGACACGAGCGTTGGACTCCAAGTTGGTTCTCATAATCCACTTTCCATTTGCAACTAGGAACTTGCATGGTAGCGCTAATTGATTGTTGCTAGACCCATTTTGGGCTAGTGGGATCGCCTCTGTCCGCAGAGGGGATTTACCTCTCCAACAATTTGGCGACTCCGCTGGGGAGAAGCTATTTGTTGTTTGATTCATAAACCTTGGACGGAGTCTGAAGCACGGCCAGGCAGCCTTCGAAATGCTATTGCTTTGCATTAGCAAAGTAGATCAACGCCACTTCAGTCAATCTCCGGTTTGGTTTACGAACTGAACAGCTCGGAGTTTGTCTTGCATTTTGGTTTTCTCTTGATTGCTTGCGTAAATGAGCTTTCTGGATCAGTTTTAAAGTTGTTTCTTGCTGTTTGATCTGTCTGAATACTGTCGACCAGACCCTGGACTGCTTGATTTATTTTTTAGGCCAGCAAACTTTGTTGGCGCGTTTTTCTACCTGGCAGTCGCGCCAGTTGGTGCATGTTGCACAACAGCAACTCGCGCTAATTCCTTAATAGCGCTAGTTACAGGCTGACAGTCGCGCCAGTCCTGTGAACTTTTCCAGTGTGTTTGTTGGAAGCTTTTTAAACTCAGATTTTTGTCTTTTTACATCCTTTTCAGCTACTGGAGTGTGTCAGAACTCTGTTTGACTAGTTTTTTACCTTTATCCTTCGGGTGTTTGCCTATTTCCATCGATCTTATATCCCAACCCTAGAGCATCTAGTGGCTTTGTATATCGAGCCTTCCATGGGAGTTTTTGGTTCTTTGATTGTCCAGTCAACTTTTTGGTTGTTTTCCGCACTTGTCTAGTGGTTGTTAAAGCTTATTATTCCGTGCTTCGAGCAGTTCACCTCTACCTCGTTTGCATTTTGCTTGACTTCATTTGAGCTTAGATCACATGGTTCATTGAGGTCTTTGTGATTCTCCTTGTTTTAACAGGTTGTCTTGGTGTTTCAGACTTGGTTCTATTTGCATTGAGTGAAATTTGTCTGTTTACACTTGTTAACATCTCTCGAGATTTGTTTAAGTGCATTGTGCCATTTTAAAAGAGAAAAAACAAATGATTTTTTTGCATTATATTAGTTAGCATTTATTGTTATTGGCAATTAGTCACTTTTAAAAAAGAAAAGGAAAAAGTTTCATTTATTGCTATTAGCTGCATTAAGATCTTTGTTGATTGTTTGGTGATCATTTTGTTTGTTTGAAAATCTCAACTCTCCTGTAGTTAGCATTCATTGAACGGAATGATATATTTTGGCATATAGTTTGCATTTAGGAAATTCTGAGAGATCACATATGGTAGGACCTTGTTAGCTACCTATACCAATAGGTTTCATTTTTCATGATTGGCAGGGGAAGTGCCAATATGATCTACTTTGGTGATGCAAAGATCTCATATTTGTGTGGAAAACACCTATCTGCAGTTGGTTGATGCTGTCATACTTCTGAATGGGTGGTCCAACAGTCTAAGCTGGGTCATGCCATGTTTCAATTGTTTGTTGTAGATTAGAGAAAGAAATCTGTCCAAACTGTTCAATCTTGGCAGATAAAGTAGTTAGGTAGAGAATGAAGGTTCCCAACTGTTTAATCTGGGGCCTTGGAAGTAATAAGGCTAGCCTTAGATAGAAAATCAAAAGAAAAAGCCAAAGGAAAAGAAAAGGCACATGAGGGTTTGCAAGTCTAAGTGCACCCTCCTTGAAGTAACAAAAAATGCTAGGCAATAGAATGGGTAGGTAGATGGGGCTGCAGAAACATGATTTATGACATTTCACTGGCCTAAGCAAAGGAAAAACATGGTGTCAGTGCAGATCTTCCTATTCAGCAGTTTGTAGCAGCAAAATGATGCATGTCTAACTTCCCAATCATCCCCCATCACATTCCTTGCTAACATCCCAATACCACCTTTGCTCATGAGATAAATCAAATTCATGGATTGATCCATATTGCATAAAGAGCCACATTTCCTGTGTAAAATTCTTTTCATTTTGATCTACTCCCTAACTAAGTTTGTTTCCTAAAAACTTAGTATCTATCACTTCCCATTCACATTCCCCTCCAAAACTAACTACTAACTCTATCTATACTTAATTCCCTATGTTTCCCCCTCCTTATTACTATAACACCATGGTGTATAAAACCCCAAAAAATATGTATATTCCCTCCCCTTTGGCATTATAGCCATATGCTCAAATATTGGAAAACCATGCAGTGATAAAGTCTGGTTGCATGTGGTTGTGTGAAGTCAGGGATTAAACTGACCCCTGGTTGGTTTAATAGCCTAAACCCTACCCTTTTTTCCCCTTACAACCACTTTGAAATGTTTTGCCCACTTTATTTGCGAAAAACCTTGTAAAAACCCACATTTTCTCTAACCCGCGCTATTTGCAAAAAACACCAATAAACCCACTTTTATCCCTTACCCAAAGTTTTGATTAAAGCACATTGAAAACAAAAAACATTGGAAAAAACCCATATTTCTTTGGTTTCCAAAGTCCCGCCCGGGCGCACATCTCAACAAATATAATTGTTTATTCCCCGCCGCTGTTGTATCGTCCTTTCATTTTATTGACCCGTCGACCGTCGGATTTGGGCTTTCCCATCCGACGGCCCAGGTCAATATCAGGCCGCCCCCGATGTCCGGACATTACCTCCCGAAAAGTGTCAGAGGGTGACATCAGGCCAGTGCCACGCGTCGCTCCCAAATCGTATCGGGAGGCCGCCTGCCAATACCACCCCCGTACAAATAGCGGTCCGAAATTACCGCTTACCACTGTGGTTTACCGCCCGCCCCCGTCACACCCACGTCATGCCAAGTCAGCGTCGCGTCAGCACCCGGCCCGCCATCGCTCCGACCTGTCCGCCACCTCACCAGTCCCCGTGGACCACTCACAGGCCACCACGTCACCCTTCCGTACCCGACCCCACCCGATGACGTCATGCTGACGTCATCCAAAAAAAAGCGCCAATAGCCCAAAAAGTCCATATTTTCACCAAAATTCGCGTTTTTTATCACTTTTGCCAAAAGAACTATTTCTGCTCTTTGCATGCAAATTACGACCATTTCGCCGCCAACCTGCAGAAATCGACTTAAAGACCGTGGGCGCCCTCAATCTGCCTGCACTTGCCGCCATTGCCAAGGTTCACCAGGTATTTATCCAAGTTTCCCTCCCGCGCCTGGTTTTTTGTAGAAATTCACCAAAACAAGTGAGAAAAGAGAGAGAAATCACTGTAATTACCAGCAAATCCCCGGTGACCAGCATTTATCTTCAGTTATAAGGTCGAAATTCACCTACAGAAGTCCACATTGAGCCAAATTTCCATAAATTTACAGTCAGTTCGCGCATTCGTGAACTTAAAACCTTTGCTGCACTAATTCACCGAGAAAACAGCTTTGTTAGTCCCAGCATTTGCTCATTAGACTTTCTTGGGAGCATTTCAATTGTTCTCACCATAATTCACCCTGCTTCCCCTGCAAATTGCCTTACTTCTGTAAAAAATACTGCTCGGTGTTACTCTGCCCAGTGAAACAAGTTCCAGTACAATTCAGAGTACTAATTAACCATGGAAACACCTGTAGCACTAAACATTCCACCCTTGAATGCCCCACACAGAGAGTTGGAATGGTAGGCCCTGGGTGATAGAGATTACCAAATGACAGAAACACTCTCAATGCACACTAAATATAATATTCATGTACTCAATGAGCTGAAGGCCCAGTACCTCAGTGGAACTGATATTCTAGGGATTTGGGACTCCAATTTCCCATTTACAACCTCCCTCAAGTCAATGTACTTCCAGATTTAATTCACAGATGCAGTGCTAACTATGACCCATGTCAAAGAGCAGTCCTCAATACCTCAGGTTCAGTTTTGTTCCATGTCACCCCTGAGGCTATGAATCAAATGTTGAACTTTCACTCTACAAAGCCATTGACTCCTCTTTCCATGATGGACTTGCTAAAGAAAGGAGGCAAGTTGTCTAGTGCCCAAATCTTAAAGATTAATCAGCTATTCATTGAATCAGGCTCTCAAACTGTGAGGACCGCTCCTATAGGAAATGTCTATTTTAATGAGTTGGGCAGGTTTCTTGTGGATCTGATCAGCTATGTCCTGGGTTACAGATCAGCTAAGGATGCTGATGAAACCATTCTGGCAATGATGTCTATCTTCTCCCCTGGAATGCCCCCTTCTGTTCACTATGATTATGCTGCATACATTGCCAATAAGATTCATGAACAATTGATGAATCTAGAAAGGGAAAAAGTGTTTAGATACACTTCATACATCTATCACTTGTTACTATTTTATCAGCCTGATGGCTTCCCTATTCCTCTCAAGAAGTTTGATGCTCAGGGAAACCCAAGGTCTGTGGTATTTTGGACTTCAGTCTTTCACCACACATCTTATTCACCATACAGCTACTGTGAGTTCATAGACCTCTTTATCCATCCAGCTATGTCCTTGCTATTGGGTACCCCTCCTCCAAGATTGACAGATGAGATGCAAAGGATTCTCCAGCTCTCAAAGGCCTACAGCATTGGGGATTGGTACTTTTACCAAAACCATACAGTGATCAGAATATATGGCTGTGAATTGGCCCCATATAGACTGCCAAGATATGTCCCTATGAGACTCTTTGCCTTAGAATATTTCAGGCAGTTTGGAAATGCAGACATGGTCCATTTCCACAGCAAAAACAAGAAGGTACAGCTCAAAATCAGAAACCAGCTAGGCCCATTTCTTTATAACAAAAGAGAAGAAGGATGGAAAGAAGCAGATAAGATCCTAGAGGGCCTCCAATTGAAAACCAGTTTCCTCTGGTCACCCTATGACCCCAATCATTTCATTAGTCTTAGAACGGTCAAGTTTAAATTGGCTAGCTATGATCATGTCAGGCTGCCCCACATTGAGAAATATGCCAATTTGTTAAGATGGAAAGAGGGCACTTTAGAGGAAGCAAGTCCTGGAGAGGAAATACTACAAAGAGAAGCAAAGAAACTTGAAAAAGAAGCTGACTTGGAAACGTGTGGGCAGGTTTCCTCTTCCTATCAAAGGCAACTTGGAGCAGCTGCCTCATCCTCTATAGCCCACCAGTAAGCAGCTAAAACTGCTCCTCAGGCAGCCAGCAAGGGTAAAGAAAAGGAGATGGAGCAGGAACAGCCACCCCTACAGCAGAACAGCAAAAAGAGCAGCCAAAATAGCAAGAACAAGTGGCTAAAGCTCCCATTTCTACAAAGCAGCAGGCTCAACAAAGTGTGCCCCCTAGGCAAGAAACAGTAGTGGAGGCCTCGGTGCTCCAAACTCCACTGAATGAAGAAAGAACCAGGAAGAGGGATAGAGAGCAGGAAACTCCCCTCACCACATCCACAAATCAAGGGGAGAAAAGGCAGAGACTAAATCCCCTTTTTGAAGAGGAGATGCCTATTGGGCAATCATTGGGTATGGGTCCACCAAGCATGGAGGCATCTGCCAGTTCCTTTCAGCAGGAACAAGAAAGAACCCTTGGAGGAGAGGTCAGCTCCTCAAGTCAGCAGAGGAGGGCAGAGTCCAGTATAAAACAGCAGTTCATTGACATCAAAAAGAGAAATGAGCCAGTCAGGCTCCAACTCTACAATCACTTGCTAAAAATGGCTCCCACAAACCAACAAAGACTTATGTCAGCATATGACATAACAGAGGGGAAAATGACTATGAGTCATTTCATGCCCACTATGTTGCAGCCACAGTCAGCTGCAGACTATATAAGGACCAACCTTGAGGTCCTTGCAAAAGACATCCACCCTATGGACCAGATAGAGCTTCACAAGCAAACGGGTGAGATGGTCTACTCAACTCTGGCAGACAAGACCTTCCTTGCACACAAATTACAAAACAGTCTGCATAATACAACTGCCCAACTTGAGTTGGAGAAGGCATCCTCTCAGGCCAAAGACAACAGGATCAGGTCTTTGGAAGACATTATTATAGAGCTTGGGCATGACCCAAAGGATCCCAAAGCTATACAGGCACTGCTAAAGGAAAGAGATGCAGATATTGCAGCTTTGAGAAAGATGGTGAAGATCCCAGCAACCCTTCACCCTCAAACAGAAGAGGTTGCTCAACAGAGGAAGGACCAGGATGTAGCAGCCATGCTGCTAACACTGCACAAACAGCTGGTACAAACAGAAGGGAAGCTGGTAGAAACAGAGGCTGCATTACAGGAAGCACTAAAGCAGAAAGAGGGAGGCCAGACATCTCAGCCCCCTCAGCAAGTCATAAACCTTGAGGAAACCCCTCAAACTATCACTCCTCCCACAGGGCAGACAGCTGAAACAGCTCCATCAACATCAGCACCAGCAACGACATCAGAACAGGCTCAAAGCCTAGACATGCAGAAGATGATGAAGGAAATTCAAGTCCTAGAGGCCCAGATGGCAGAGTTGAATGAAGCCAAGGAGAAATTGGCCACACTTAATGAGAAATATGACAAATCAAAGCAAAGTGTAGCTGAAAAAGCAAGGGAGGTGAAGGCTCTTAAGGAGAAGATAAAAGAGCTGGAGAAAGAGCTTACCCTTGACAAGGTTGTGGCTGAGATCAAGAAAGTTTTATGGGCCAATATTGGCCAATCAATAACAGATCAATGGCAATACATAGAGACAATTCATGAGCACATGGAGCTCATAGGCAGAGCATACAAGGAAAGCCAAAGAGCAAGGGCATCTCTAGGCACCATGCCTGAGATAGCCAACAGAATGATCAATGTTCTCAATAACCACACAGGTCCTCAGTTGGCAGCCATAGGAATCACCAATAGAACTGACACCATTTTGCTGATAAAGAGGGTCCTCACCTTGAGAAATCTGGTGCAGACATTGGATAGAAGGTGCCAGGAGATGCAAACAGAGGTAAACAAATTCACTGATAAATTCACAGCATTGCATAGCCGAGGCCTTCCCAGCTTACTGAACAGCGCAGGAAGGCTATTATCACATGAGAACTATGCAAAAAGGGTAAATACATTTGCCACCAATCAGATCACTGCAGGATCAAGTATCCCAGAGGAAGCAGGGCCTGCATCTGGGCAGAGCCTCTATGAGAAAGTAGAAAATTTGTTTTTTATTATGAATGAAATCAGGCATCTGTTTGAAGTACCTCCTACTTACTTCAAATATACTGAGGCAGATGAAACATTAGGCACAATTTTGAGGCATCAGTTGCCTACACAGGAATGGTGGACCAGCATGATACAGCTATTGCTGTGAGCCAACAGGTATTCATCAAGTTTTTTTCTTTTTATGAAAAATATATAATCAGCAGGTTCAGACAATTAATGCATTCAGTATGACTGGAAAAGACTGGGTTGAGCCAACTCAGCAAAGTAATTCGGCCACAAAAGCAACAGTGACAGGTACAGATGACAGGGCCGAGAAAGCTACAGCACGACAGAGCCATCAAGACATATCATTCAGAATTAATGAAGAGCGCTCAACCGACTCAGTGGCCTCCAAAAGTCAAAAAGCTTTCTGACAGAACCAAAGAGTATTCATTATGTATTTAAGAGCAGCAATAACTTCCTTATCTGCTATTCTGAAAGTTGGTAAACGCAGTTATTGAGTGAATGACTCAGCGTTCAGATATTTTGTAAAAACAGTTTGTATATATATCCCCTCGCACTAGCTTGCAGGGGTTGTTGATTTTCTCTTCAGAAGAGCCTATGTTGTAAATTTCAGAGTTTAATACAGGGAGCTAATGGAATTTCCAAAGTTCTGTGTTGTTTGATGCATTGTGGTGTGTTTGCTGACTGCTACAGGATTCCTGCATATTTCATGGCACAATAAGTTTCCTTAACCTTCTTGTTATGTATTTCATTCTCTCATAATCCGTTCATGCTCTATGTGTCACAGTTTAATAGCACAGAAAAAGAATAGTTTCAGGATTTATTCACTGAATACTCTGAACTCAATCTATGTTGTTATGAATGTTTTCCTCCAGTTATAGTTGTGAATGTGTAATTCTTAATTGCTACACCTTCAGACTAAAACTTTCACAGTGACTATTGTTCAGGAATTCAAATCTGCTCCTGGGTGATATATCTCATTCTCACACCACCAGCTTAGTGAAAAACTCTTAATTGCCTTTCACTGGTTAATCATATTTCATCATCACAATTTCAAGTTTGTTTCATGATATATCTAAATGGCCCTGCAGTTTAAACAATCCCACTCAACATTTCAAACAACCTATAACCACAGACTCCATTGCCCAATGGACTGAAACTGTCTGAAGATCTCATCTTAGCTACTGGAAGACATCATTCAACCAAAATTTAAATCAAAACCCACACCTCATAACTAGCCTAAGATCCTCAAGAACAAAGTTAAAAACTAAAAGAGAGAGCCCTCTCTGATTACAGGTTGGCTAGAACCTGTAATCCAAAGCTTGGTTAGTGGTTACCCCGGCCGTATTCCCTCAGGAGTCAAAGGGAACAACCTGGGTGTTAACAGACCTAAAAACTGAAACCTAATTGAAGATCAACTGTAAAATAAACCGAATGAATCTAACAATGCATTGGAACCTAACGTATACATTCTAGAGGTCTAGGCTAGAGACGTGCTCCGGCGTCGTTAAACCTAGTCACTGTTGTTTCACATTACGGTTGGGTGATTCCTCTTCTTGTGACTCGATAGTGGTCTAGCACGGACTGAGCTCCCACGTACCGTTGCGTATATAAGGGAGAACCCACTAGGTTATCATCATTTATCCACAGGAAGCCATGTCTGCCGCCTTACAAGCCGTAATGCACTGAACACAACATTCGGGAAGATTGACTGCCGTACAGGAAGTCCTTGGTTTTCATTTGATTGCCAAGGTGTATAAGCAGTTTTATGGATTGTTTGGTAAACCCTTTTTCTAGAGTCTCCAGAGTAGTCACTTTTGATCCTTTTCGGACTCCTTAAAAGAAAAGGTGCCAGTGAGCGTCTTGTCACTTCGTGCTCATTAAACATTCGAAGGAGACTAGAGTCATCTTTTTGTCCTTTTCTCGACTCTTAAAACATGAAAAGGTCAAGTTGTGTCTTTGCGTCTTAAAATCTATTCGGCCACGATACACATTTACCCGGTTAGATTTTGTTTGTGTTAGTTTGAGTAGGGTTTTGTCTCGTTAGATTCCCTAGGTTTTGTGAAGTTTCATCTTGGCAGAATTACCAATTTTGTCTTCTTCCTTTGCCGAGATACCGGTTGTGAGTGGAATTCTTCCTGTTGTTCCAAATATACAACCGATTAGTTCTCGTGCTCCAGGCGACGAGACTTACGAGTTTCATTGGAACCCTGCTTGGGAACCTTCTGAGGACGGTGTCCCTTTTTGGGAATACACTTCTCCTCATGTTTCAGTCCCACCTTTTTCCTTCAACATGGAGGACGTATCCCCTACTTCGACTGAAGAATCCGTTGCGACGAGCGGTGAAATTCCCACCGCAACGGAACCTACACTTGTTAGTAGCACTCCTACTGCTGGGAACCTACCTCCAGGCTATAAAGCATTAAGGGATTCTATGCCCTTTGGAACTCCTTTCACGGGTTCTATTTTGTCACAACTCGCTTTTCCTACCACGGAGCCTTTTACTCCACAAAGTCACAGTACGTCTGTTACCTCAATCACAACTGCTCCAACAGTATGTGTAGCTTCTTCAACTCCTATTTTCAGTCGTCCTTCGGCTTCTTTATTCGGAGTCTTTGATCCTACGTCAAACGTCCCAGCAGAGGGGCCATACGATCGATATTTGCCGTCTCAACCGATTGTTGAGATTTCAGTTCCGTTGTCAATTGATTGGGGCTCCACCTCTTTTCATGGTGGCCAAGTATCGTCTGCGCAATCTCCAAGACCACCTCATCAAGATCAACAAGGGAAATCCTTCCAGGGAAACCCTTTTGCCTCTGGTGGTCCGTTTTTCCCCTCTTATGTTCAACCTTTTGGTAACTCAGGTCAATCTTTCGTTCAACAAACCCAACCTGGTATCCAGCAAGGTCATCCTACTGGACAAATTGGTCAATCATATGTTAACCCAAACCAATCCAATGTCCAGTATGGTCCAATATCTGGACAAGCTGCTCAACCACATGGTCAGCCTACCGTCCAGTATAGTCAACCTTCTGGGCAAGTCGGTTAGCCTCAAATCCAATCAGGCCAACCAACTGCCCAGCCCACTCAGCCATCTGGTCCTTTAGGACAACCTTCACTTGTGCAACAACAACTCCATTCCCAGCAGGTACAACCTTCTGGGCAGGGAGGCCAACCTCAATATCAACAAGGTCATCCTTCTGGCCAGATAGCCCAACCTACAGGACATCCTTCTGGCACTGCTCAACCCGGTTTTTTGCCCCAGGCTGGACCCCAGACCCCATCCGGTTTTCAAATGCAAGCTGGAGTTCAATCCCAACAAGCCTATCAAACTCAGCCTGTTTCTCAAACTCAGTTTGGAGTCCAGCCCCCATATGGTTACCAGCAACCTCAAGGGCAACCTTTGTTTGCCCCATATCAAAATTACCAACAACTACAGGTGAATCCTTATCAGAATTATCCGCAACCATAGGGTTCTCCTGCAAGACCGTTTGGTAATCCTTGGAACACTGGGGGGAAGAACCCAAATCTCTACGGACAAAACCCTATGGGGCCAAATCTGTCCGGGGGGCAACCGCCAGTTGGTTGGAACCCTGGTGTTCCATCCCACCAGTAGCCCCAGATGTCCTTCAATCCTCAATTACCTTTCTTAGCGACTTTAGAATTACCGGATGTGTCTAAATTGACCAATGATCCTATTCTCCATAATCCATATTGGCCTCTGGTTCCAACGAAAATTCCCGGTGACTGTCCAAAATTCGATGGTAAAGCTAATGAAGATCCACAAGCTCATGTCATGACTTATCACCTGTGGTGTTCATCCAATTCAGGGCTTGATGATTCAATTCGGCTTCGCCTTTTTCAAAGGACTCTCACTGGCTCTGCCGCTAAGTGGTATATTGAGCTCAATCGCAGATCCTTTCAGGATATCAACTCGTTGGCTATGGCATTTCTCACTCATTTTCAGTTACCCATTCGATATGAAACGGGTACGCACCTCCTCACATCCTTAAGACAAACAACGGCTACGCATATCTCTGATCATATCCATGAATGGAGACGGCGTAGACGTATGATCAAATTTTGGATTCCCGACCAACTTCTTACCGATTAGTTTACGACTTCGTTCGTTCCTCCAATAGCTCGAGACATTGCCATGGGGGCGTGTGTTACTGAAGAGCAAGCTATCGCGTGCGCTTAGTACCTTGACTTGGTTTATTCTCAGTCAGGTACATTGTATGATTATCTGCCTGACACCCCGAGACCAGGAACGTCCAAAGCCCCGCCAACACCAACTGTTGACGGTATTATTGGTTCTGTTAATTCATCCTCGAAGAAAAATCCCGCGAACCCTGGGAAGCAAAAATCAAGTGCTTTGAATGAATCCACTTCTCAGGTAACACTTGCTTCGAAAGTTACTTCCAAGGTCAATTCCGTCCAGTCCACCACGGCAGACAAAGCCTCGAAAGGAAAGAAGAAAGGGAAAGCGAAGAATAAGCCCAATCAACCTAAACAGGACTCCCCTAAACCTCCGCCCGAGGACGGTGCCAAGCGCAAACCCAAGTATCCTTGTCTTATCTGTGATGAAGATAACTATACCAAATACTGCCCTAGGCGGTCCGAAGTTAGTCGTTTGTTGAAAGGCGCTCCCGGGACTCCTGCGGTGCTCAAAGAACCCTTTCCCTCACAACAAACTCAAAAAACTCAAATGGTGGCTGACCCCTCTCAGCCTCCCTCCTCCTTCGGTTCTCAAGTGTTTATGGCTGGAACGATACCTGTCAATATCAGTACTAGAAACAAAAGATTATCCGCCATCTTCCAGGAAAGATCCTGAGATCCCCTCTAGTGCTCCTCCGTTTAGTTCAGGTCCGCTTCACATCGAGAGACCTAGTACTGAGACGCCTATTCGACCCCCTCCAAAAGGAGTACTCCGGAAATCTTCTTACAACCCAAATGCTCGTGCTGCACAGCACTACAATATTGTTGAGGACTTAGCTCAGACTCCGTCGGCTATGTCCGCTTTTGAAGTTCTCCAGAGCTGCCCTTCTCAGAGGAAGTCCTTGCTATCCGTTATCAGTGGCATAGACCCGGCCGACTCAGATTTAATTACTTTTGACTTAGAACGCCATACGCAGAGACTGCCTCCCCAAATCGCATTCCTTATACAGGTTATTATTGATTCCAAAACGATTCATCGTACAGTCATTGATGAAGGTGCTTCTACTTGCATCATGCCTGTGGCCTGTTGGAAAGCTATTGGATCTCCAACGCTGAGCCAGTCTCCCACAACCTTGGAAGCTTTTGATGGAAGAGCATCTCGTCCGTCTGGTATACTCCAACATTTGCCCATCTCTTTAGAAGGGAAGACGGTCGAAATGGAATTTGAAGTTGTTGATGCTACTCTTACCTACAACCTCCTTCTCAGACGTAGCTGGATATGCGCGATGAAAGTTGTAGCTTCATCTTTGTTTCGTATCATTCGTTTCCCTCATCAAGGGAAGATTATTACCATAGACCAGCTATCATTCTTCGCTTCCTCTTCGGAAGGCAACATCCCTTTTGTGGAGCATACCTCGCAATTATCTAAGAGTCTGGGAGCCGGAATTTTCAAAGATCCCACCCTTATGGGTGTTTTTCCGCTCCCCCCTCCTAATGTTGCTTCTGTCACGTATATTTTGTCACGCCAGTTGTTGGGGGGCAAGTACTCAAAGCGGATTGTCATCCTCCAAGAGTTTGACTTGGAATTTACCACTGCCAAGTCTAAGAAATCCCTTGTATTTGCTGAGTTACTTTGCTCTTTGCCATCTTCTTCCCCGACCTCTCACGTAGAGGATCAAATTCCGGATGAGATTTTATTTCTCATTAGCACCCTTGATCGATGGTACGGCGATATCATTATATATCTGCAAATGTCCTCCTTTCGCCCTGGCGTGTCCAAAGACGCTCGGCGAAGGATTCGTCATCAGTCTCAACCATACCTTATCATTGGGGATACACTATATCGCCTCGGTGCCGACTCTGTTCTCCGCCGATGTTTAACTCTCAAGGAAGCTGAGCGTGTCTTGAATGACTGTCACTTAGGTACCTGTGGTGGTCACATGTTCGGATATGCCACTGCCCAAAAAATCCTTCGTGCTGGCTACTTTTGGTCCTCTATCTTCAAGGATTGCATTCTTGTCATCCGCTCTTGTCATGAGTGCCAGATATACCAGCGGAAGATGCGAGCGCCTCCTGCTCCATTGCACCCTGTTGTCACCGTTGGCCCTTTTGCAAAATGGGGCATTAATTATATGACCTGTAACTCTCGCTCGGCCGGGGGGCATGGGTTTATTATCGTTGTCGTCGATTACTTTACTAAATGGGCCGAGGCGATGCCTACATTAACTGAAGACGGTCACACAGCGGCGCAATTTTTATTCAATCATGTTATTTCGCAATTCGGCGTCCCTCAAGCCATCGTCACTGATCACGGGAAGCATTTCCATAATCATATGATGTTGGAATTAACAACCCAGCTAGGCATGCAGCATGATAGTTCAACTCCATACTACCCTCAGTCCAATAGCCAAGTTGAAGCTATCAATAAGATTTTGGTTACAATGCTTCAGCGTACCGTTGGCATGCATAAGTTTAACTGGCATTTGATGTTGTTCCCTGCCTTGTGGGCCTACCGAATCTCCGTGAAGGATGCCACTGGTTTTACTCCATTTCAGCTCGTTTATGGACTTGAGGCTACCCTTCCAATCGAATGTGAAATCCCTTCATTAAAATTGGCTATCGAGCTACTTCCCAACACTACTCCGTTAGAAGAACGCCTTCTTTACTTGGAACGGCTAGATGAGACCCGTCGCCTGGCCTCTTTGGCCATCGAAACACAAAAGAAGCGAGTCAAGACTCACTTCGATCAGACTGTACATCCACGTTCTTTTGTTGAGGGAGATTTAGTCCTGCTGTACGATCAGGCAAAGGATAAATTAGGAGCAGGAAAGCTCGAGTCTATGTGGCTAGGCCCTTACATTGTCAAGAAATTTTTGCAGAAAGGGGCCTACGAGCTAATTGATTATGAAGGGAACCCTCTTGGGAAGCCCCGAAACGGGTTGTATTTGAAAAAGTACTATGCATGATGCTTGTACATTTTATTTTGTACATACATGTACTTTAGCAAGTGTGTTGTGTGTATGTGTGTCAGTTTTAAAGGCGTAACTGCCACTTATTGTGTCTTTCGCTTCTTGTGCAGATGTCTGATGCACCTTATGCTGGTTTCGCTGATGGTGCCTGCCGCAGTACTCGCAACTTGTCCTCTGCGGCGTGGGTGATCTATGATCCTCATGGCGAGCTGATAGATTTTCAAGGTGTGCGTTTGGGTCGTACCACTAACAATGTCGCCGAATATTGTGCTGTAATCGAACTACTTGCTGAAGCAATTAATCTCGACATTCGTGCATTGGTAGTGAACCTGGACTCTCAACTTGTCGTCCACCAGCTCAACGGGCAATATTCCGTCAGAGACCATCGCATTCTAAGGTTGTATTTACGTGTGAGATTGTTAGAAAGGAACTTTGATTTTATCACATATCAACATATTCCACGACAATTAAACACATTATCTGATGCATTGGTTAATCATGTATTAGATAGACATTTGCGTAATTTGTAATCAAAACATTATACAAGCAAGCACATGAAAACACAATAATAAACCATAGGCATATGTATATATATACGTGTGTGTCATAATGTTTGCGCCGCGCGCATTACATAGTCCAAAAAATTAATACATGTCCGAATCTCATATGGCCGAAGACAACATGTCTCTCAAAAATATGCAAAAATGAAACCTAGGCATCTAATCATGGTGATGCTCATGATAGCATGTCACCACTCGCACCAAATGTCTCAGCAGACGGTGGACGCGAGTTGGTACTCCCACTGTGTGCCTCTGGTACGCGAAGGGCACATCCGCCAATCTGGCATAGTCTGGAATCCCTCGAGTGAGTGCCTCAAGGTTCTGTACTAGCTCATCACCCGCACCACCCTCTCCTTGAGGGTCGGCTGTGGGTTGTACCCTCCGTGCTGTGTGAGACAGACCAGCTGGTCGCTCTGCACCAACATCTGCATACATATATATAGCTATTGTCAGAGACATGCATGTATTACAAAAATATTTAATACATAAAAAACATCAAAAACACAAAGAGTTCTTACAAAGCTCCTCATCCCAGTCTTCTCCCACAGGCAATGGGAGATCTGGGTCTCCAGTAAAATCAGTGCCCACATAGGGCCAGTCCTCTATAACGATCATCTGGTGACGAAGCCATATGAAGAACTCGGGCCTCCAGGCCATCTGCTGGCCCCCTCCTCCTCTGGGCATCAGTGCTGCCCATCGAGCCAACCTCGGTTCCCATAGCACTGGATCTGCCACTATACCTCCCTGAATCCGGAAAATCGGCAGTCGCTCCAAGAAGAAGGATACCACAATGGATCCATACCCGAACTGTTTGTTGCCTCGCTTACACTTCGTAAGCTGCCTCTTGATGTTTGTAGTCACTGCTGTGGCCCAATCAAACAGAGTAGGCTGGAGACACTCGGTTGCCAGCAGTAGATGATTCTTGATGGCCTCATGGGGCGCCTGTACCCCAGCCGTCCGTGTGATAGTTAATAGTATCACCCATAGCACTAGGTCTGGAACTGTGACGATATCTACCTTGGCACTGTTCGAACCAAACTGTGCCCCAGGAAAAACCCGTTCCATCACCTCCCCCATCTTTTCTCCGGAAGGCCTACTTCCAATCAAAATGGGTCGTGCACCTCTCCGCGATAACCCAGTGATAAAATAGACATCGGAAACATCGAGCTCCAATGTCTGATCTTTCAAGCGGAATACCTGATCCTCTATGTCCCAAGCATCCACGATAAATCGTAGTAACTTAGGTTGTGCACGCAAATAGGAGGTGAGGAAAAACTTCTTTAAGCCGCAGTCCCTCAAAGCATCCATGCAGGCTTCATCCTCTAGTGCCCGAGCATCTATGGCATCATGCTCTCTTTCTCTCCATTCTACAGCCATTTTGACGAATCCCTGCAACCATAAAGTCGAAAATATCATCATTAGATCATTGGTGAAACCAAAATTAAAGGAAAATTGCAAAATCAACGGTTAAATCCATGGGAAAATTAGGTCGCGCGGTTGGCGCGACTGTTTTCAAAACAGTCGCGCCAATGTCGCGCCCCCTTTGGGAAAATAATCCCATTGGCGCGATCCCGAGTGGGAAACCCGCGCCAATGGCGCAACCCTAAATTTTTCAAATTCCCTTGCAAGGGATCCATCTGTGGATGAAAAGCTAAAAAAATGGAACGAAAATGAAGCTAAGGACAAGACCTCTTACTTGCTCTGGATGGCGGCTCGATTTCTTTCCTGGATTGATTACGATCAACGGGTGAAGTTTGCACCCAAAACCCTCCAATGGTAAACTCACAAGGTGAAAAGTAAAAAGTGAATTTGTTTGTTACTTTTTCACTATTTTATAGCATTTTTGACCTAAAAATACATTAAAAATATTATTTTTTGGGGTATTTTTGAATATATTTATGTCAAAATGGGTTTTACGCTATTTTTGGTATGATAACAGGTGTTGGTGCAACTCAAGCGATGAAACGAGCTCCTTTTTCTACTTTTTCAAGCTCGGTAAAACATGTGAAAAGGTTACTTTGAGGTCCGCTTTCAGCTCTTTTCTGACCGTTTAAAGACGAAAAGATTGCCGAGTTACTCCTCTTGACTCATTAAACGTTAATAAGGGGCGGTCGTTTTAAGTTCTTTTTATCGACCGTTGAAACATAAAAAGATTACCGGGTTTTTGTCGTTTCAGACTCGTTAATGGTTACGAAACGACGTGGTTTTGATCGCTTTTTTTACTTTTTCAGGTCGAAATCACTATTTATGAAAGGTACTCCTCGATCGTAATGGTCAGGTGGTTCTTTCGAGCATTGTTTTATACTTTTTCGGGCTCGCAAGACACAACTTTACGAAAAAGGACACCCCTGGAGTTTCCTTTTCTGCTGTCTTTTAAAACTTTCTATACATGAAAAGACGCCGAGTTCTTCCTTTGTCAGACTCATTAAAACCTGATGACATCGGATTTTGTCGAAATGACGCACCACAAGCATATGTTATCCCCATCAAGCTTGTTAAAAATAATTGGGGTACTCGCCAAAAATGGCAGGGGAAAAAAGGAACCATAATTATTGTCATGTCGGCAGTATGTCGCTCTTGAACATGGCACTTGTCTACTTTCGTGTCTGGGTGGGGATATCTCATCTCATTTTTCACTTGCCTCCGTGGATTTGCGTAATCCTTTTTGACCTCTCATCTGCTCATTGCCTCGTCACCATGACCTCTGATCCATTGATGTCAAATACTGCCAATTCCACTATCGTGCCGCCGATATGTTCAAGAGAAGTTGACCTCTGCAGAAAAACAACCTCCCTCTGATAGCTCACATAATCCTGATTCACAACATTATCTCTTTGTCTCGTGTCGATGATGTGGGAAACATTATGGCCCACCTTCGATCAAGGTCACTTCCTGTCGACTTCAGCTCATTATCCAGGAAGCTGATCTAGAGACTCCCTTTCGGTGCCTTGGAGCCTGCATGCCTCAATGGCAGGTTCTTCGTGTTCGACGTGAGGTTTTCATCATTGGCCTCCGATCGAATGATTCTACGGGTGTTCGATGCCAAATCACTAATTCGCACGCTGTAGATTGTACCTATAGTACCTTGAGGGCCATTGTCATTATTGGTGGTACCTCTCGCGTCTGTTAACAGTTTTCAATATTGACTGGTAATCAGACGGTGTTCATGCATGTTCGACTTCAGCTCATATATTCGCATGCTTGAACTTGTACTTTTGTTCGGGTCGAGATGGAGTGCAAGACCCTGGATTTTGTCTGTTGTAATCCAGGCGTGATTCTTGTTACATGACTCGTTCATTGGATGGCTGTGACCATACCTGAGTCAATTCATTGATCCTAACCAGATGGCTGTGCCCATACTATGGATCTAGATTATTATGTACTCTCTTATGGATGGCTGCGACCATACCACATATATCATGTACTTGAGCTATCAGTTGTATCTCTCGATGCAGAATCTCGGCGGCAGCTACATGTGTTTTTGTAAAGCATTTCACCCCTCTCTCTCTCTCTCGGGCCTCATGCTTTAGGGGGCATCTGTTACACAGTAATTTGTCACCATTGGTCACCGTCCCTGTTACCCCTTTTCCGTACTTTGGAGGACTCATTCCGGGACCTGTGAGCAGTGACATAACTTAAAAACACTTGCATTATGTTCCCCTAAGTATGGACTTCATGTGCCCTGAAGACACCTCCTGCAAAATATCCCTGAAAAGTGCCCTTTTTCCATTAGCGCGGATCCACAATGTACTACCCGCGCCAATGAATGAGATCCTCAAAAGAAGGTGCGACCATTGGCGCTCTGTCTTAGAGTAACACCCGCGCCAACCAAGTTTGGAAAAGATTTTTAACAAACGCGTGCCCAGATGTTTTTTCCCTTCAAGTCATGAAGTCTTTTGAGGATAAAGCTCATCTTCTAGATGTCGAGAGTCATCATCTATCCCTTACATCTATCCACATCAGCTTTTTGGAGATAATGCCAATCCATAATGGGTGTCTTGATTCATTGTATTTTCTTCCCCTTCTC
This sequence comes from Pinus tabuliformis, assembly GCA_031772625.1. NCBI lineage: Eukaryota > Viridiplantae > Streptophyta > Pinopsida > Pinales > Pinaceae > Pinus > Pinus tabuliformis. The sequence goes on along the minus strand of CM062808.1, from coordinate 115,973,027 downwards.
CATCTATAAAAGTTTTTCCTCATGAATTTGACAAGCTAGTTTTTGAGTAGTAGTGATAACGCTTGTCTCGAGTGATAGTAAGAGTTCTGGAGCATAGGGAGGTTATGCTGCCGGAAGTCTGAGAGAGAGAAGGTCTATTGCAAGACATGTATAGCTGCTCGCCCAGCCACAGGAGAGATTCAACGTCAAAACTTTGGTTGTATCTTTCTCTGTTGATTATTTATTAATAGACGACTATTATTATGGTTCCGATATTATTGTTCATTATGATAATGTTTGATCTATTTCCTTTCTGACTGATATATAGTTGTATTTAGTGGATTTTATGCTTGTATTCGCTTCGTTCTTTGCATGTGCAGGTATCCATTCGCGGAGATCATGAGGATCGTGACCTGCCGGAGCAAGGGAACGGGAGTATCAACTCTTCTACGACACGAGCGTTGGACTCTAGGTTGGTTCTCATAATCCACTTTCCATTTGCAACTAGGAACTTGCATGGTAGCGTTAATTGATTGTTGCTAGACCCATTTTGGGCTAGTGGGATCACCTCTGTCCACAGAGGGAATTTACCTCTCCAACACATGTTTGAACTTTCCTCCATCTGAATACTCTCTTGATTTGCTTAGAACGGGGTCAACCAATTCTCTACTTGGGAGATTATTGGATAGAAATGTTTTATAAATTTCTCCACATCATTTTGAGAAAATGATGCTCGATTTGCTTGGAACATAGTCAACCAATTCTTTGCTTGGAAGATTATTGAAGAAGAATGCTTTATAAACTTCTCTGCATCATTTTGAGAAAATAATAGTTCCTCAATTTCAGAGACTTTCCCATAGTTAATCTGGATATAATCTATCTGAATGCTTGATATATTATCAACAATATCATCAATTTCCTCAATAGGATTATCATGAGCTTTTAAAGTTTCTTTAAAATCATAATATTCACAACAACCTTCAAAAAGAAACTTGTGTGGATAATAAGTTCTACAATAATAATTGAATACTGAATGGAAATCTTTCAAAGATGAAATGCTTGAAAGAGGCAGAGACCTGAACTAAGGCCTAGCCTCCAGGTCTAAAGAAAAGAAAAACAACTTCATCTTCACATCTTCATGAATGATGCCCTACTGCTCCATGTATTAATGAAACTCTTAGAGATGCTATGTTGGATCTTCATATTCCTTTCTACTGAATTTTGGAAGATGCTCATCCCAGACATAAAATGCAGGCATATCATGAGGATAGCTGGCGATCCCATTAAAATCAAATGGATCAAATTTATGGACTAAAAATGCAAGGAGAGTCATTAAAACCCATAAAAGAAAACTTCAAAGTACAGTGGAGCTGCCAATCAATGTGGTAAGTGAAAACCACAAGTGTGAATGTACAACCAACTTTTGAAACTTGTCACTCTCAAGAATCAGCTTCAAACTTAATGAACCCAAGAAAAGTGTTCTTGTCTTCTCTCCCCAGCAAGAGCACCAATTAATTTTGTTCCTTAAGAAACCAATTTCCTGGTTGTAGAGAAATTGTGCTTAAGAAATTAATAAATATTATTTACTATCACTTCTTTGTCACTTTATTGTTTGTTGTGTCCTCAAATGAAGGACCCGGAGAACTTCGGGTTTAACCCTTAATACATGTATGACCAGAACATCTCAGAATGCCATTTGTTGCTAGATATAAATGATGAATATAGAACGCTTAAAGGAGAAGTTAAAGATAATATGTTGATATTTCACAGAAACTACTATCTATAACTTAGAAGAATTATGAAACTGAGAAATAAATCATAGACAATATGTTGTTTAACATAGAAACTACTATCTATGCCTCTTGGAGAAGTTAAAGATAATATGTTGGTCTTTCACAAAAACTACTATCTATAACATAGAAAGGAAGGTGGAAACTTCAAGTATATGAGCACTCTTTTAAGGAATTTTAACTTTATCTACATAAGCAAATGAAGACCTGCAACTTCATTACTATACTTGAAGGAAGAAAACATAAGATGACACATAACAGAGAGGGTTACAAAGTTATACCGAACAATTCATGGAAACTTCTGATTCTTTCATTGATAAAAAATTATATCAGGAAACAGTGGCCTAGTCTCAGGGTTCTCCAAAATTCAAACCACCAACCCTTTCTCTGTAAATTTTCCTCCCCTCATACATTTGTGAAACAGTTGTTGATCTCTAAAACTGTAAAACTATTAAAACTACTTCTCTAACTATATGAAGTAAGAATTATTACAAAATATTACACAGAGGGTAAGGACATCTCAACGAACATAAAATAACAGAAAACAACTCAACAATGACAATAACTGCTGGCCTTTCGGCTCTGTTAATCTGCTATAGAATTCCTCTGTATGTGCCTTAATAATAATTAATCTTCTTTAATCATAATAAACTATATTTGACTTATGCATAACCTAGGATTACGCATGTATCGAGCGCATTTCAATTGGCCAAAACACCAAGAAATTCGACCAACTGCCTCTTTCTTCAAATCTAGCTTTAACACTGATTTTCCCTTTATATAACGAAAATAACACAAACCTTTAGTTTACTACGGAACTCAAAAAGAATTAAATCTGTTTCATAAATCCATCGGATACTGAATCCCATCGCATATCGTAATCAATGCTTTTCATTGTTATATCAATGTAATGTTGGACTTACGCATAAATCGTTCATATTTGCATTATTTCTATTATATCTCTTTTATAATAGAAATATGCCATAAAACATGATTTTTCCTCTTTTAATACGGGCTCTGCACTACTATCGAGGATACCTTTATCGCAATTGCAATCAGCGCTTTCAATTGGGGTATTAACCCAAAAACCTTAACAAACTACAATATAGCGAACCTGCCGGAAGTATAAAATATGGTATACATAATATCGGGTCCATAACCCAATCACAAATCACAATCGACGTTATTAACATATACGTAAGGCGCTTTACGGACCCGTCGGAGTTATTAAATACATTGTATATCATATCGAGTTCGGCCATCGCATGTCGCACTCGGTGGAACCCAACATACATAGCTCAGTGGTGTGGCGGACCTGACCAGACTTAAAACCACGATGTATATACCTTTCGGGTCTGGCTATTGTGAATCGCAATCGGAAATCGGTGAATGAACCAATACATATGCATCAGTGCTTTACGGACCCGCCAGGTTTTTTAATATAATATATATATTTCGGGTTTGGCCCACAATCGCAAATCGCAATCGGTGCTATTAGCAGAACCAATCATACATATCATTGCGGACCCGCCAAACTTTATAAAACACAACTTATAGTAGTTCGAGTCTGGTGTTAACACTTTAACACTTGTTTCCTTTGTAAATCTGATATTTTTCTTTATTTCTTTCTCGTTTCAATATGCACTTATATATATATATATATATCTATATATATATATATATATATATATATATATATATATATATATATATATATATTGGGTCTAGGTCCATATAACTATTTATATAATGAGTTGATTTGTTTGTATAGTAACTTTGGCTACTCCGGGGCCGATTCTTTTACAATTCTTTCTTTTGCGATTTCAATGTATAATAAACAAAATAATTCATTTCCCTTAGACTCTGCGGATGTAAAGAATATAAGAGAGCTTCATTAAGGTTGAACCCCTGCAATGATTTTTAGACCACACATTGTGAATAAAGTGATAAACAAGCTTAAACACAATATAAGCTACAACAGGATCTATAAAATTTAAAATGTTTGAAATTAAAACATAATCTTTCAATCTGGCTGGTAGTTGAGTCTGCCTATGTTGGGAGCAGGATCCCTCAAGGGCAGTTTTGGGCCTAAAAGCCCATGTTTAAGTCAATTATTTATAATATAATTGTAAATACTCCGCATTTTGTGGTCGCGGAGCACGAAGGTATTATGTGTCAAAAATGGTAGTCCGCCCTTAGTTTTGTAAAGTAAAGTCCGCTGTAAGAGACCTACCCATGGTCCGCGGACCATGGGATTGTATAAAAAGAGCTAAGCTCTAAGTAGTTAGAGACATAAAAAAGATAGAAACATAGAGAATGTAGATCATGTAATAGAGTGATAGCTTTGAAGAAGAAGTCTTAGTCTTGGGTCGTAGCATAGGTAGAGGCTTTGTAGCTGAGTACGCAGAGGCCTAAGGTAGAAGTCCTCAAATGAGTGCGCAGACCCCTACAACTGTGTGCGCAGGGCAGACAGAAGTTCTAACACTTGGAAGATATTAATAAGAGGAGATATTCTGCAATTTTTATGTCTTTGTTATGTTGATGTGTCTAGATATTTTATGTATGAATTTCCTTTATTATGCTTATATGACGTGCGAATGAATGCAATTATGAATATCTGCTTACGCGGTGTTAACTTTAAGTATTTGATGAGATAAGAAAATCACTTAGACTAATTGGGGAATCTGCACGGCACACTGCCATAGCAATGTGAAAGTACCTAAGCAGCAGGTTAGGGCTGCACGAAGGTCGATCATACCCTTTCATGGTGGTACGGAAGAACGAAATAGAGGGCTAGTCTTGCAAGCCCTAGAGTGAAGCGACCTACGTGAAGGTAGGGATAGAAGGAATCAAATGACATCACAACCATCTCAAGGTGTTGAAACTTGGTTCCAGCATCCCCCCATACTGCTTCGAGTGAGAGATCGGTCCACGCTCTGCAGGTTGATGCTGAAAGGGCCAGTAGTGTAGGGATTTGTTTGGCTAATTAACACTAAACCTGGGATAGGCCCCCTCAAGGCAGCAAATGGTTCCGTTGTTGGGACCAAAATCTGCATAAGAGATGTGCGATGTCGTATCACTATAATCCAACTAAGAAGGAGATTGGAGACTAGTTGGATAGGACGATCCACGAATTCGCGACACAGGATAACATGAACCCGTGACTAACAAAGGAACAGTGGTTGGATAGATACATGTATACAGAGATCCACGAGATCTTTTTATGCTCCTTCCCTATTGAGCTATACGAGTGGATCATGAAGTTAGCAGATAGCCAAGGAAGATGGAAACTTGACGGTCCTATTGCATGGACCCCAGAGCTAGTGCGAAGTTTGGAAGCGTCGGAGGATAAGATCGCCCGCACTGTTGATCATTTGCTCGATAGCATCATAGAAGGATTTGTCACTGAATTCACAGTCGACACTTCAGTCAGCTACAATGAGGCAGAGCATCACTTTTTCAAAGGACCGTGAGGTAAGTACGTAAAATCTTTGAATACATGGAGTAAAAGTTATTATGCGAAAAACGAGTTATGCAAATACCTTGATGTTCGGGACTACGCGAAGTGGAAAAAATTACAGGAATGAAGGAAAAAAGGGTCCAGAGTATAACGCCTTGATTTCACCTCCGTGAGGTAACGAAGAAGGGATAGCGAAGGTTTCTCCGCGAAGTGCTATTCAGTTAATAAGATAAGGATTACCATGAATACCACCTCCACCCACACCACCTCCAACTTCACCACCATCACCTAAAACTTCAACCATACCACCTCCAAATCCACCGCATTTCAGTATGGCAAATACAGTGAAGCTGCCTTTGTTCAAAGGCTTGGGAAATGAGGACTCGAACCAATTTTGGTTCATTGTAAGGGCTGTATGGTAAGCTCAAAGTGTTACAAAGGATCATATAAAGAAGGTGACACTGGTTAGTGCTCTGCAAGATTGCGCGCTAACCTGGTATATTAAGTACTCTAATAATAACCCGAATGCTGGAGTGGCAGACATACAGGCAGCACTGAATAGAGAATTTAGTACGCCTATCTCTGAGGTGCATTCAATTGTGGGATTCAAAGAAATTGTGATGCAACCAGATGAGATTCCTTGGGAACTAGATCAAAGGTTTAAGTGTACAATCCATGAAGCCAACATGAATTTGATAGATGGACAACATTGCGAGTGGTTTGTAGCTTCACTACTACCGCACTTAAGGGGTGTGTTATTGCAGTAGAAGATAACAACTCAGGAAGAGGCCTTGGAGATTGCCATGAGGCTACATGAAACCCCGATGCAAGATCCAAATCTAGGAGTTCAACAGATCCATGCGCAGCTAAAGAATCTATGCCTTGAGATGCAAAGTCTGAAGCAGGACAGGATGGTTCGACCAGAGGTGCGCGAGGAGGTATGGTGCTTGAAATGCAAGAGTCAGGGTCATGACAAAGACCATTTCCCGGTCTTTGCGAACTATATTGCAAGAGGAGGATCGATGCCTTTAAGGCCAGAAGCTCAAGTAGGACCTAGCACGGGGCTTGCATTATGGTGTGCTATTTATCAGGTAGTCAAAAAACATGCCATGGATAACTGTCACTTGCTACAGAAGTTTGTACAGGCACCACAACAGTTGTTATGCAACTTTTGTAGGCCGGTAGTACATGATGAGCATACTTGCAGGAGCTATGAATTGATAATGGATAGAATTCCCGCCTATAGGGTTTAGGTTGAAACATGGCCCCTTGACCAGAGCACAGGGATGGCGTGGACATGATTTCAGGGGCACGAATGAGGCTGAGGCGGAGGAGGACCTACCAGAGGTCGAGGATAGTTGATTTGCTACAATTGATGAGGACCAGGACACTATGCCTGCGATTGCACTAATCCAACGCATCCATCGTGCAAGTATTGCATGTTGTTTGATCATGAAACAGAAGACTGTCCTATGCTAATAGCGAGGATACATGACAAAGGGGTGATACCACCTCTACCAACTCAGAACCTGCAGATGATGAGGTTTGAGTTGCACAAGGAAGATCCAAATGTAAATATAGTGCTTAGAAGTGGAATCGTGATAGGAGATGACAAGGGGAAATAGCCAAAAGATAGTACATGGGTTCACAAAGCTCCAACGAAGGAGGCTAAGTTAAATTTGGAGCACGCACACGAAACCATCATGGAAGCTAAGAAGAGCTTCGTTGTGGCCTCCACCTCAGGAAGCAAGGATAAGCCTGAGCAGGACATGTACCATTCTATGCTCACAACTTTCCTGGAGACCTATATGAAGTTACTACGTGATAATAAGGTTGTGAAAGGGTTATAAGAGATCATCAATAGATGCACTGGAACTACGTCGGGTGAGTTGTGCATAGTACAAAATATTTGCAAGCATAAAACAAGGACGGGATAGGAGATGAGACTGACCACACATATAGGAGAGTATAAAATGGATCAGGTTATTTTGGACCTGGGGTCAAACGGGAACATCCTACCGATGTAGACTTGGGAACGAATGGGGAGACCTGTGCTGCAATGGTCTCTGATTCAGCTAAGGATGGAAAATCAGCAGAAGATCATCTCCATGGGGTGGCTGCAGGGGGTGACCATGGATATTGAGGGAGTGAGCACGCTAGCTGATTTTGAAGTAATAGAAATAGTGGATGATAGAAATCCCTATCATGCAATCCTAGGAATTGACTGGGTTACTGATATGAATGGGGTAATCAATCTGAAGAAGCAAAATATGATCTTTAAGAAGAAAGCGCTACGCATAATAGTACCCCTCGATCCTGCTGAAGGATCACGCTACACTAAACTAGTTCGTGATTATGAGAGTGATGACGACCTAGACTGTATCTATAAGACAACAACACGAGACTAAGATTGGGTGAATCCCACCATGGATGGACATATTACATGGGATCGTGAGAGTTCTTGCACTTCAGACTCAAATGAAGAAATAGAACGCCGGCAGCATCAATTACATAAAGTAACTACGCAGAATTTCAACATGATGACCTGATCGCTGCACTATGTGTCATCAGAGGTAATAAATCTATCGACTTATGATGGTTTGAATGAGGTAGATATATTTTTGGATTCATTTGAAAGGGAGGTACTAGAAAAGCAGCACTTCCAGGCATTGGACTAGGCACTGCGCGCTATGCTCGTAAGATGGTGGGGTACGCATAACGGAAGCTTTGATTATTGGCTCGAATGTAGGAGGACGATGAGAACACGATTTGGGAAGCCTAAGATGTGAACGATAGACAAATATGATGGGCAAGATGATCCACGTGCGCATTTGGAAAAATGGACCCAGGCTTATGGAGAAAAGCTCTAACCTGAGTGGGTGCACTTGTTCTGTCATACCCTGGATGTGGGCCTGATGAATTGGTACATAGAAATAGTGCTCTGCCATGGGAAAGGCAAATGGGATATCCTGCACGAAGGATTCATGATGACATTCAGTTTTGAGGATGGGTTTGACAGTATTGATGAAGCACTACAAGAGGTGAAAGCAACAATCTTAAGGATATCACAAGATCCTTTAGACTTGATTCAGAATGAATGGGCTACTCAGCTGAGTCGCTTGATAAAATGTTATAATGTAACTACTGAAGAAGAGGATGACAACCCGCAGAAGATTAATATTCCAGAAACAAAGGGTGATAGCATGGTTCAAGGACCACAGATTGAGAACCTTGATATAACCACACCGTTGGAAATGAAACAAATAAACATTAGTACTGAGGCAGAACCCAAATTCGCAAAGATTGGAGATTAATGGGATGAAGCGTAGTGGATAAGGTCACTAAATTGCTCCGCGAATACCAGGATTTATTCTCTACCGGGTTTACGGACCTGGAAGGGATTATCGGGGACCTAGGTATGATGAAGATTACATTGAAAACTGACGCGAACCCGATTAAGCAAAGACCTTACCATCTTAATCTGAAGTATAAGGAAAAGTTCTTCTTAGAGCTAGATAAGATGCTCGCGACAGGCATCATTAAGCCTGTGAAAGAATCTGACTGGGTAAGTCCAATGGTGGTACAGGAAAAGAAGAAGAAGGATGAAATAAGGATATGCGTGGATCTCAGGAAGTTGAATGATGCTTGTGTATATGATCCTTTCCCAACTCCGTTCATTGATGAAGTGTTGGACAATGTAGGTGTCCAGGAAGCATATTCCTTCACTAATGGGTTTTTTAGGTACCACAAAATCAAAATTGCGCCGGAGGATAGGAGCAAGACAACCTTCATGACTAAGTAGGGTTGTTTTCATTACACTGTAATGCCGTTCGGATTGAAGAATGCACCTGCGATCTTCTCGTGCGTAATTTTTGTTGCGTTCAAGGAGTTTATTCATAAGTCCCTAGAGGTATATTTTGATGACTGGAATGTATTTGGGCTGGTTAAACGCCATGTAGCAAGCTTGTGTCTGATGTTGGATACCTTTCGGAGATACCAAATCACGCTCAATCTCAAGAAGTGACTCTTTTGTGTTCTTTTTGGGAACCTATTGGGGCATGTGGTTTGCAGATAGGGACTGATGTTAGATCCTACATAGGTTGCGGTGATACTAAACTTGGAAGCGCCAAGGAGTGTGAAGCAACTGTGCGCTACCTTGGGACATATGAGATATTACGTAAAGTTTATCAAAGGCTATGCCCAGATCACCATGCATATGGAGAAACTGCTGAAGAAGGATGTCACCTTCTATTGGAATGATGATTGCAAGAAGAGCTTGGATATATTGAAAAAAAAGATGGTCATAGCGCCGATTCTAGTCTTCCTAGACTGGAAGAAAGATTTTCATGTGCATGTCAATGCGTCCTGTATAGTGCTAGGAGCAGTACTAACATAGGCCGGTGGAGAAGGCTTGGACCATCCTATCGCATTTTCAAGTTGAAGATTATCCAAAGCGGAGAAGAATTATTCCACCACTAAGCGCAAAGGGCTAGCTATGGTGTATGCACTCCAGAAGTATAGGCACTACTTGCTGGGAGGCCATTTCAAGAGGTATATGGATCACTCCACACTAAAGTACCTGGTCAATAAGCTTGTGTTGGTGGGGAGAATCTACAAATGCCTCTTATTGTTCTAGGAGTATGATTTTGAAGTAGTTGTGAAGCCTGGACACTTGAACGTAGGACCAGACCATCTGTCGCGCATCAAAACAGGGGAGGAACCTACTAACTTGGAAGAAGTACTTCCTGACGCACAACTATTTGCAGTGTGTGTTGCGGATGGTCATTTCAAAGATAAAATGCACTTCCTAACAATAGGGACTGCTCCAGAAGGATACACTGTCTAGCAAAAGAAGGAACTAGTGGTGTGCGCAACATATTTCCCTACCATTGTTGGGCATCTGTACAAGATGGGGACTGATGAGATATTGTGATGATATGTACCTAAGTTTGAAAGAAGCAGAATCCTCGTGGATGCTAATGGGGGCGCCGCAAGAGGCCATTATGCAGGGAGGGAAACTGCGCAAAAGATTCTACGTGCTGGGTTGTGGTGGCCAACCCTTCATCAGGACTTAAAAGCATACTGTAAGGCATGAGATGTGTGTCAAAGGACTGGCAAGCCATCGTGGAGGGATGAGATGCCTTTGAATCCACAAATGACGTTGCAACCCTTCAAGAAGTGGGCGATATATTTTGTGGGACCTATTCAGCCACAAGGAAAGACAAGAGAAAGGTATATTATCACCACAATGGAGTATTTGAATAATTGGGAAGAGGCACAGCCTTTGAGGGATTACACAGGCACGACTGCCGCAAAGTTCCTCTTTGAGCATGCACTAACACGATTTGGCTGTCCAAAGATCTTGATGAGTGATCAAGGTACGCACTTCTTGAATGAGACGATCAGTGCGCTGATGAAGGAATTTCAGGTATACCACCAAAAGAGTACGCCTTATCACCCACAGGCTAATAGGACTGTGGAAGCATTCAACAAAGTGCTCGAAAACATGTCGACCAAGGTTTGTAATTCTTAGCGAAGTGATTGGGACCTATGCGTACATGTAGTATTGTGGGCTTATCGAATGACATGCAAGAAGTTGACTGGACAAACCCCTTTTCGGCTTGTCTATGGTGTTGAAGCAGTAATGCCTATGGAATACATCATGCCTAGTCTACGCATAGCCGTTCTCACAGGTATGATGGATCATGGAGCCCTAGAGGAGAATCTCGCACAACTGAATGAACTGGAGGAAGAAATACTTTTGGCTAGATTTCACTAGCAGGTCCAAAAGCTGCACGAAATGACACGGCATGATCAACACATCATGTTGCACACATTTAAGGTAAATGACCTGGTTTTGTTATATGATAGTAAATTTGATAAATTTCCAGGGAAGTTTAGGATGCACTGGTTAGGGCCTTATGTTATAAAGGAGATTACCGAAAGCGAAGTGGTATAGCTAGTCAAATTGAATGGTGAACCCTTCCCAGTAAAGATGAATGGCAGTTGCTTGAAGCCATACACCAGTGATCCGGCCATGTGCCTAAATGAAAGTAGCATAGTCTTAGTGCTCCAGGTCGCTGAAAGGAGACGTGGGACTATAAAATACACTACCTAGGTTGGGGGGTTGTGCAATTGGAAGATGGTGTGAAGCAAGGATGTGTCACTGGGTTCGCGACAATGTGCAGGAAACTACGCTACCAAGGGATAAATTGCACAGGTCAGCCGGAAAGTGACCTTAAAGTCATTGTTCATGAAAAAACGACAGAAATGAGGCCAAATAGAGCGGGTGTCCGGTGTTTAGGACGAAATTTATAGCTTAGATACTTGAAAATCTGCTGCCAATATGACATTAATGAACCGATTTTGGGGGGAATGGTCGGATTTGAATTCGAAATGCCCTATAAATTACAAGTGGTTGTCTAGTCAAAAACACTTGGAATTTTGAGAATTGAGTTGTTTTGCTCTCAGGTGCATATGAACTATGAATTATTTCAAGATCTGATAGCAAGTCTGGCGTTTGAACAATTTTCAAAGGAGACATATGAACTATTAAATAGCGTCATGTCGACATGCACAAAAGTGGAAGCCAAGGAGAATGTGCAAGAAATCGATATGGAGGCCGAAGTAGCTACTCCAGAAGTAGCTTCTTTGGAAGTGGCCAAAGTATTGGTGGAGGTCCCTAAATCATCGAGAACACCAAGACTAAAGCCAACCAACAAAAGCTTTAGGCTGACAGCACAGGAGCAATAACCGAGAAGAAAGTTGAAGATGCGAAACAGGCAATAGCTCAGTGCATAGATGAAGTTGCGGTCATCCGAGTCAAGCTGGATGGGCTTCGCCTAAAGATATCCACACCTACCGAGTGACTCGAGGGTGAGTCACGATGTTTGTGCTGAGGGCCTGTTGGGAGTGGGATCCCTCAAGGGTAGTTTTGGGGCTAAAAGCCCATGTTTAAGTCAATTATTTGTAATATAATTGTAAAGACTCCGCTTTTTTTGGTCACAGAGCGCGAAGGTATATGTGTCAAAAAGGGTAGTCCGACCTTAGTTTTGTAAAGTAAAGTTGGCTGTAAGAGACCTACCCATGGTCCGTGAACCATGGGATTGCATAAAAAGAGTTAAGCTCTAAGTAGTTAAAGGCATAAAAATGATAGAAACATAGAGAATGGCAGATCATGTAATAGAGTGATAGCTCTGAAGAAGAAGTCTTAGTCTTAGGTTATAGTGTAGGTAGAGGCTTTGCTGCTGAGTGTGCATAGGCATAGGGTAGAAGTCTGCAGCTGAGTGCGTGGACCCCTGCAGCTGTGTACGTAGAGCAGACAAAAGTTGTAACACTTGGAAGATATTAATAAAAGGAGATATTCTACAATTTCTGTGTCTTTGTTCTATTGATGTGTCTGGATATTTTATGTATGAATTTCCTTTATTATGCTTATATGATGTGCGAATGAATGTAATTACATTGAATAACTGAACGCAATTACGAATATCTTCTTACGCAGTGTTAACTTTAAGTATTTGATGAGATAAGAAAATCACTTAAACTAATTGGGGAATCTGCATGGCACGCTGCCATAGTAGCATGAAAGTACCTAAGAGGTAGGTTAGGGCTGCACGAAGGTCGATCATACCCTTTCGCAGTGGTATAGAAGGACGGAATAGAGGGCTAGTCTTGCAAGCCCTAGAGCAAAGTGACCTGCGTGAAGGCAGGGATAGAAGGAATCAAACGACATCACAACCATCTCAGGGTGCAGAAACTTGGTTCTAGCATCCCCCCATACTGCTTCGGGTGAGACTTCGGTCCGTACTCCGAGAGATGATGCCAAAAAGGCCAGTAGTTTAGGGATTTGTTTGGCTAATTAATGCTGAACCTGGGTCAGGCCCCCTCAAGCCAACGGCCTACTTGATCTTCTTGGTAACAGACTCACCTCAAATTTGTCTGCTTCAGACCTTAGCGAGCTCGACTTACTAATTACCTCACCTATCTCTTCCTCCTTTTGCCACTATTGTTGCTATTGCTGCATGTCCTCACTACTTTCTTCCATCAACAATGGAATGTGCCACTCTTCATGGTTGTTCTCCTTATTTCCTTCCTCGGCCTACTCATGAAATAACACATCTCAACTCACAAAAATTTGATGAGTCAATGGATTAAACAATTTATAAGCTTTAAACTCAGTGCAGTATCCTACAATTTCGTGGCCTTAGGGACCTATCATCCTTGGGAATATGGGCAAAGGCTTTCGACCCAAAAACCCTTAAATTATTCACTATAGGCTTATATCCATAAAATGATTCAAAAGGAGTTTTAAAATTGAGACTTTTAGTTGGACTACTATTTTTCAAGTAAACTACAATGTTAATGGCTTCAACCCAAAAACCATTAGATGGACCCTTACCTTGAATCTTACTTCGTGTGCACTCCACAAGGGTTTTGTTCTTTCGCTCAGCAACTCCATTCTACCGCAGAGAGTGAGGTACTATGAACTATTGAATAATCCCACGATTCCTACAAAATTTCATGAAATCTCCCAATTTGTATTCTCCCTCTTGATCAGAGCCGAGAATCTTAATGAATTTCCCTGTCTGCTTTTCCACCATATTCTTGAATTATTTAAAGCATTGAAATGTTTGAATCTTGTTTCTAATAAAATATACCCAAGAGAATCTAGTGTAATCATCAATAAAGAGTAGAAAATAATATGCACCACCTAGCGACCTAGTCTGCATAGGTCCACATATATCTATATGCACAAGCTCTAGAATATCTCTTTTCTTCCTATCAACATTCAAAGGAAACTCTTCCCTATGCATTTTCCCTAATGCACATCCATCACAATCTAAATGAACATTCTGAAAAGCAGGTAGTCCATCAACCATACCTTTTCTTTGTAGCAACATGAGATCTTGTAGGTTAAGATGACCGAACCTTTGATGCCAAAGATTCTCGGTTGTCAGTCCTATTGAAGCCAGAGCTTGGTGTGGCATGCTCTTTACATTCAACTTATACATGCCTCCTAAATGCACTCCTGATGCAACTAGTTCCTTCTTGTTGTCCTTTATGACACAATATGATTTGAATAATTTGACTTACAGGTCCTGGTCTGCCATCATTGAAACAAAGATCAAGTTCTTCTTGATCTCGGGTACATACATCACATTTTTAATATATCTGATATTACCATCAGGCAACATCACCGAAATATCACCATACCCCTTGATATGATAACCTATGTCATCACCTAGATATATGTTAGCTCCACAAGCAGTTTCTTCAAAATTTTCGAACCAATGTCTATTACCTGTCATATGTGAAGACGCGCGTAAATCTATGAACCATATTTTAGACTCATCCTCCTCAATTGCTGAAAGAGCATAATCATCTACAAATAATTGAATATCATGATTTTAACCTTCATCGGCAAAGTGCCCTGTGTGTTTTCTCTGTTTATTTCTAGCCTCATATGTTTTTCTCTTAAAAAAAATTAGCATAGTGACTGGTTTTCCCACAATAAAAACATTTAATGTCATATTTATTACCATTTTTACTTGGATACATACCTCTAAATGATCTCTTCTAAGAAATTCCACTGTCTTTTTGTCCCTGTGGTGGTCTCCCTTTGTATGACTTCTTCTTTGCCATCAGGGCAATATCAACACTCTGTTGTCTCAAATTCTGACACCGCTCTTCTTCCTGTATCATGATTCCTGTTATCTCTTCAAATGCATGGTTTTCCTTCCTTGCAGACAAGCCTGTGATGAACATCTGGTATTCATCCATCATCCTATTCAATGTAATTATGACAAGATTGGAATCAGACACCTTCTCCTTGATGTCTCCTAATCTATCCTTCTGGTCCTTGACCCGTGCAATGAATCTGACAACAGATTCATGCTCCTCCATCCTCATGGAAAACAACTTGCCTTTGAGTGACAAGATGCGATTGGTGTTATATGTCTGGTAGAGGTTCTTGAGTGTAGTTCATATGTCACTAGATGATTTACAGTCTTTGATATGCGGGATAATATTGCCTTTAACAAACATATTCAATAAGACTTTCACCTTATTCTCCCTTTTATCCCAGCCCTGCATTAGCGTTGTCGTGCCGCCTGCTGCCATGGTCGAATTCTCCTCATCACCACTAACGATTGACCAAGTGCGCGATCCCTCAAGAAACGTATGTAGCTTGAATTTCCAATTGGTATAATTGGTCCCATCAAGTTTGTTATTCTTGTTGAGATAAGCTTTTGTGAAATTTTTCATTTTCGACATATCTACCACCAAATTGCCTGATCTGCCTCTGATCTAGTCGATTTTCCACCAAATTGCCTAATCTCTATGTCTGCATCTCAGATTCACCACCAAACTAAAAACATATGAAGTTCAGAACCATAAAAAAGATGTCATCACTCTTTTAGACTTAAAAACAATGTTTTTTGGGGGCGATGAAGAAAATCGCTCAAAGTAAAGATCTGATCATCATGGGTTTGACCTTCATATCCACGATGATCATCGCTACTATCAATATAAAAATCGCAATGACCGCTTTGTGCTGAGCTAGATATATGTTGAGACCTATGAGAAAATAAATATCTCCCTATGAGTAAGGTATGTCACTCCAACCACTTAGACTCCAAAATTGTGAGCACTGAGGCTCCTATGTTTCCACTGGGGCACCGTAGCCATGAAGGCTATGTAGCCACTAGGGCCCTAATGTAGCCAATAAGGCTCTACAGGTAAATCAGGCTCACCATATCTGAACTTTGTTACCATGTTAGAAAACTAGAAAGAAAAAAATGAATTGAATTAACTAGCAGCTCACAGGTGAGCAAGCTGCACCTGGCGACTACACAAACTAAGGCCTACACTCTCATCTTCAATTAATCAAATATGAGACAATAAATACATCTCAAAAGAATAGAGAGGTGAGAACGAAATCCTACAAAAGAGGAGCTAATCCTAACTTAAGGAGTTACGTTACAACCATGTAACCATTTCTCCATTAATACAATACAATATTAATTATTTTCAATTATTGGTAGGTCTTTGGGGAGGTCTCATTTTGTTTTGAACTCCTTAGAAAACGAATTCATATATAATGGACATGTGAAAATGAGGAAAAATGAGAGCATATTGGGATATATAATAAGTCTAAAAGCAAATGTTGAAATAAATAGAGCACCTTTTTATGTATAGGATACTAGAGTCATATTTTAATACTTTTGATTGTGACTCAAAGAAGACTCAAATCAATAGGAAGAATAAATGAATGTGGGTATATGTGTTATAAAGGGGATTTTTTTCTTTCAATAACATAAATTTTTAAAGACAAAAAATAAGATGAATTCATATATAATGGACCTGCGAAAACGAGGCAAAATGAAAGAATATTAAGTTACATAATAGGTTTAAAATCAAAAGTTGAGATATATAGAGCACCTGTTTATGAATAGGATAATAGGCTTAATACTTTAATACTTTTGATTGTGACCCAAAAAAGACTTAAATCAGTCGGAAGATGACATGGGAATATTAATTTTGTTAGACCTTAAAGTGAATTTTTGAACTTGGAGTGTGATAGACAACATGCTCCCATAGATGTATCATGGGACTAAGAGGTCTCATTTTGTTTCGAACTCATTGTAAAATGAATTCATATATAATGAACATGTGAAAATGAGGCAAAATGAAAGAATATTAGGATACGTAATAGGCCTTAAAACAAAGGTTGAGATATATAGAGCACCCTTTTATGCA
The DNA here is from genome assembly GCA_031772625.1 of Pinus tabuliformis. Taxonomy (NCBI): domain Eukaryota; kingdom Viridiplantae; phylum Streptophyta; class Pinopsida; order Pinales; family Pinaceae; genus Pinus; species Pinus tabuliformis. The sequence goes on along the minus strand of CM062808.1, from coordinate 115,956,038 downwards.
TAGGATAATAGGCTCAATATTTTAATACTTTTGATCGTGACCCAAAGAAGAGTCAAATCAGCAGGAAGAATAAATGAATATGGGTATATGTGCTATAAGGAGGAATTACTTTCTTTCAATAGTATAAATTTTTAAAAACAAAAAATAAAATGAATTCATATATAATGGACATGTGAAAACGAGGCAAAATGAAAGCATATTAAGATACATAATAGGCCTAAAGATAAAAGTTGAGATATATATAGCACCCCTTTATGCATAAGATAATAGGTTCAATATTTTAGTACTTTTGATTGTGACCCAAAGAAGACTCAAATTAGTAGGAAGAATAAATTAATGTGGGTATATGTGCTATAAGGAGGACTTTCTTGCTTTCAATATCATAAACTTTTAAAGAAAAAAAAATGATAAATGAGCAATTTTGTTTTTACTCTCGACAATGCCAATGGGACCAAGATATGAAATTATTCATGGCAAGCCCATCTATTGTTTGACTTTATGATAGGTTGTGAAGTCCATTCTTGAATAGGAGATATGGATATCTTTTTGCTTTAGAGGTAGGAGGACAATATTTCTCTTTCTTTCAAATTTTGTGAAGGCTCATGACGGATTATTCAGATGATGAAGATAGAGTTGGAAATGGGAAGACCAGCACTCACAATGACTGGTGGAATCTTTAAAATAGTTGATGAGCATCAACACTATATAGGATAATTCAAGATTGTGGCCATGGTATTATGAGATTCATAGAGGTTTTATGATAAATATTCTAGTTCTTCTATGGAATCAAGTGGTTTTCTTTAAACTTATGAATCAAATTTTTCCTCCAAAGCTTTCTAGGATCAAACTTAGAGAGGTGCAATAAATGCTCTTGCTTTCTACTTATATAATATATTTTCTTTGTTGAATTAGAGCTTTGTATGTACTTATCTTATCAAGCTTCAAGGTTTTGTTATGAGCATCCTAATTGACTTTCTAGCAATTTTACAATCATTATCATAACAAGATTTGGTAGTTCTATTATTTTTTTTATATGACACAATGGTAGAGGACTTACAAATGGTAAGAGAGAGAGAGTTATTTTAAAATCATGATTAAGATTTTCAATGTTATCATTATAAGTTAAGGGGTCTAAATCTCTATCTAAATCCTTTAAGGAGAGAACCATTTGAATCTTGTGAAAATATAGGTGGATTTTACTTAAAATTCTCATACATGTGGTTGCTTTGTATGGAAAATGCTATAGTTAAAGCTAAAGGTCTATGGTCAAAGTTAGAGTCACCGTCATTTAAGAGGTTACAATTTGGTTAGAAACAAGGATATCAGGTATCACATAATCTACAACATTACTTCCAATCGCATGAATACAAGTCATTTGGTTGGATTTTGGCCACTTGATTACACCATTACAAATTATAAGGTCTTGAGAACTACAAAGTTTGACTAACCCATTACCAAATAAATTGTGGATTAGGTCTTCAAAGTTTCACTTGAATCTACTAGCTAAATAGAGGTCCTCATCTAGCTAGAGAGCAATAGGGGATGTGTAAGTATGAGTTGAGAGGATCATTCTACAACCCACTCATTCTACAACCCAATGTGAGGGGATGTGTAAGTATGTAATTCCATCTATCCCACTTTAAAATAAAAAATAAAAATAAAAATAATGTTCTAAATAGGAAAATAATGTCAGTTATAATTAAAAAATTCAATATGTTGTAAAGTAATTAGATGTAAAAAAAATGTGCGAGTAAGATGTTTAAATCGTATACTTTTCAAAAATATTTCAACTTGACATATATAGAAAAAAAATGTTAAAATAAAATATTTTAAAGTGGTATATAAAAATATATTCAATGTGGATTATTAATAAAATATTTTAATAGAAATTAATATTGACATATCCTTAAAAATATATTAATAATAAAATGTGTGGATGTAAGTAAAATATTTTAATGTCAATTACATATATATTATATATCATTTTTAAAAAGTTATCTATATATTATTAAAAAATTAAGTTTTTATGGTTGCTTATTTCGTCCTATATATACTCTATTTAGAGTTCAAAAATACAATTTAAACAATGAAAATTTACATGTTGTATTTTTCACTTTAAAGAAGTTTGCATGTGAAGAAATTTGATCCTTAATAGAGTTCAGGCTTCTGTGATCCATATCAATTTAAAGAGAGATTTTTCGGCGAAAATCACATGGAATATCATTTGTCGACGCGTTTCGAACCAACAAGTGTGGTTCATCATCAGGACAAGTTGAAGAAACAGATCCAGCTAAGCAAGTTAAATAGGCAGAACGGAGCCTCCTGACCAACGGCTAGTTTGACTCTAGGACCGGGGTCAAAAATATTTTATTAGCTTAGTTAGTAAGAATTAGGACCAAAACATATATTGAAGGGTATTTAGTTTACAAATATTAATAAAAATTAGAAATTAGTTAAATAATGGACCCTAAAAGCAATATATAAAATAATCTTATTTAAAAATATTATTAAAAAATTATAAAATAAATAGATGTATAAAAGACCTAACAAATGTCAAAATGAGGTTAGGAAAGTTAGGAAAAATTAGTTAAAAATATCCAAAATAAAACTAATAAATAGATAAATTAAAAATAAATAAGTAAATAAATCAATAAATTAGTTACTACGAAAAACATAATAATAATAATAATAATAATAAATAAATAAAATAACAATAAAGATAAAATATTCAAAATAAATTACAATGAATAAAAGTAAAATAATAAAAACAAAGGACCTAAAAATTAAAATTTATCGATTAATTAATAATAAAATGGAAGAAAACCACCGAGGTTAGGTTAGTTAGAAAGATAAGTCAAAATGGTAATAACGAATAAATGAATAAAATATAAATATAAATATAAAAATTAGTTAAAAATGGTAATAATAGAACGAATAAATAATAAAAATAAAATAAATAGGTTAGTTAGAAAAAAATTAGTTAAAAAGTCTCAGAAAATAAAAATAATAGAACGAATAAATAAATAAAATAAAAACAAAATAAATAAATAAAATTAATAATTAAGAGGTTAGGTTAGTTAGAAAATTAGTTAGAAATGGTAATAATAGAACGAATAAATAAATAAAATAAGAATAAAAATAATAAAAGACTCCAAAAAATAAAGGTAATAATAGAACATAAATCAGTAAAAATAAGTTAATAATAAATAAATAATAATAAAAAGTAAATAAATAAAAATAAATAAAATAATAAATAAAAGAAATTAACCCTAAAGAGGAGGGCGGAAACCAACTAGGAAGAGAGAGCAGGGACCCAACATCTACTAACTTTCCAGCCATCGTCTCTATTAAGATTGCAAGGCCTTTTTTCAATCTCAAGCGCCTCCCTAAATTTACGATGGTGGAAATGCGAAACCCTAGCAATAACACTAGCCTCCTAAATACAAACATGATGATTGGTTTTCTCAGCATGTTCAGCTAAAGCGGAAGACTTAGCTCTCCTATGTTTAAGGTCCGCAGCGTGTTCGCTAATCCTTTGATTAATGGAGCGACCAGTCTCTCCAATATAGGGGGTCCCACAGGAACAAGGGATCAAATAAACACCTTTCATATCCTTAGGGTCGATAGGATCATTAACAGATCTTAGGGACCCACGAATGGTGTTCAGGGGCCTGAAGGTCACAGGGATACTATGCTTCCTGAGAATCCTTCCAATCCTATCAGTGGTCCCTTGAACATACGGAAGAAGGACACCTGGAATTCGTTCCTTCGGTTCCCTTTTAGTCAGAGAATTCTTGGAAGCCTTAAGGAAAGCCCTCTGACCCAAGTATCTACTATAACCATTCTCAACAAAGACATCAAGCAGATGGGATTTTTCTTTCTCAAAGCTCTTTTTGTCGGAGATTCTTAGGGCCCGAGTAGCAAGGGTATTGAGGACACCCATCTTTTGAGCCGGGAAATGGTGGGAATTGGCATGAAGATACTACTCCGTATGAGTTTTCTTACGAAAAACTCGATGGGCGAGGGAACCATCACTATTCTTAGAAATAAGAATATCAAGGAATGGAAGACATCCATCAACTTCTTGCTCCTTAGTGAACTTAATGGCTGAGGATTGATTGTTGAGATGATCAAAGAAGAGATCAAGCTCAACCTGCCCATGAGGCCATATGACATTGGTGTCGTCCACATACCTTCTCCACAGCTTAGGCAAGAGCCGAGAAGAGCTAAGAGCCTTGGACTCAAAATCTTCCATAAACAGATTAGCAACAACAGGGGAAAGGGGGAGCCCATCGCAACCCCACAGGTTTGCTTGAAGAACTCTCCTTCAAAACTGAAAAAGGTGGAAGTGAGACAGATCTCAACCAACTTGGCCGTGTCAGGATCTGTTAGGCGATGGATCACCTCCATGGCTTCATTAATAGGGATGCAAGTGAACAAGGAGACAACATCAAAACTAACAAGAATGTCCCCAGGATCAAGCTTAATGCCCTTGAGTTCTTCAATAAATGAAGCAGAGTCTTTTACGAAGGACTCCATTCGACCAACCAAGGGTTTAAGCTTTAACGCAAGAACTTCGCAAGAAGGTAGGTAGGACCCCCAATGGTGTTGACAATGGGCCTCAAGGGGGCACCTTCCTTGTGAATCTTGGGGAGACCATAGATTCTCGAAGTAATAGGGTTGCTTTCAATGAGCTTATGGTGCAAGGAACTTAATGAGCCAATGGATTTAATGGCCAAAGCCACATTTCTTGCAACCTTCTTCAAAGGATTCTTTGAAAGCTGCTTGTAGCTACCACTATTATGAAGATGATCCAACATCTTGCTACGGTAATCAACCCTGTTAAGAATGACGGCAGCACCTCCCTTGTCTGCCTTAAGAACAACGATATCTTTGTTCTGGTTTAAGGATTTGAGAGCTAAAAATTCATCCTTGCTAAGGTTACTCTTAGGCGGCCTAGCATTTCTCAAGGCAACAGCACAATCCTACCTAATAGTATCCTTGATCCTATCAGGTAAACCCCTGATCGCAAACTCAATATCACAAATAAAATCTTCAACGGGAATTTTTCTAGGGGCTAAGGCAAAATTTAAACCCTTGCCCAGAACCTTAAACACCGAAGGGGGAAAATTGAAACTGGAAAGATTAATAACCCTCTTACTAGAAAGAGAAGAAAGATTATTAGAACAAGGAGACACCTTATTCTTCTTATAATTCGAGTTAGAAAAGATTTTGTTACTCATGTCCATCCGATTATTATTAACCTTATCATTATTGTTATTATTATTACTAAGCTTATTATTCATGATACAATAAATATTGCTATTATTATCAATATTATTACTCACATTATCACTATTATTATAAGAGAACACATTATTATTAATACTATGATTATTACAGTTACTAATGAAATTATTATAATTATTAATAACATTTTTATTATAATTATTAATAACAGTATCATTAATAAAATTAATGTTATTAACTGTTATACCGCTAATGTCACAGTTTATATCATTATTAATAACAATATTATTATAATTATTAAAACCATTATCGTTGATTATATCATTATTAATAACATTATTATAATTATTAATACCATCATCATTAATAAAGATACCGTTATTAACCGATGAACCGTTGGTGCTACTATGCAACCCACCGAGAGGCACCGCAAACCGCGCTGGATTGTTGACCAAAAACCGGGAATCGAAGACCGAGCCAACCCCTCCGTTTTCAGAACACCCTATCTTGTTGGGCACCGGGGACAAGGATCCAACCTTCGGCGACCCAGAATACCCCAGCTCCACACCAGCTAGACCAGTCCAGTCAGCGAGATCACCACGCGATTTCGTCCTGAGCGCTGTGGAACCAGAGCTTTCTGAAGGAGAAAGCAGACAAAGAACCAACGGATCCGAATCATTAATGCCCGGGGAGGCGGAGCAAGCCAAGGTAGATAACGCAGCAGGATCAGAAACGCTGAAAGCTACATCACCACGGCTGCTGACCCCAGACAACTGACTTACGCCTGGAGAAATAGTGCATACAGTATCCCTGTCGACAGGAAGGGTAGAGAGATTTCCTGCAACGCTCTGCTCAGAAACCAACTCTATTACCTCCTATGCGCAGAGAAGACTCTGCTTACTCCCTCCAGGTAAACCTGAGCCCCTTGTAGATGAATGCAGGCCAGAACCAGCACTAACAAAGTGAGCTGCAGAATCCAGAGACAAGAAACCAGAGTCCCCATCCGAGCGGTCAAATACCCAATCATTCAGCACCGAGATTTTCCCAGATGAGACACGGCTCCGGGAAGCTGCTCCCACGGTTCTAACAAGAAAATCAGAATTCCCCGCCAACCTTAGGAACTTAGAAGCTTGATTTTTCTTTCGAATCTCCTCTAACCGAAGAGACTTCAAAGCTGAACAGGCCTCTATTCTGGCCCACAGGGAGGCGGAAATTAAGTTACCGAGATCTAGATGTAAATCAAACATCACCCGAGAAAGCTGATTCAAGGAAAAGCGAACCCGACTGATTTCTGCCCTTATTAATGCCAAACTCGCCTTAAGGAAAACCTGATGGTTTCGAGGAGTGTGAAGGCGGTGCTTAATCCAGGAAAAATTAGGAATGATGGAGGAGTCTCTGCAACGCTTAAGAAAAGCTAGATCTGTTTTCAACCTTGAAACCTGCAAGCGAGCCCGTTCAAAATGATGAACTTTGGTGGCAATGGCTTTTCCATGCAGGGATTCAATAATAGAGTTCAGGCTTCTGTGATCCATATCAATTTAAAGAGAGATTTTTCAGCGAAAATCACATGGAATATCATTTGTCGACGCGTGTGGTTCGAAGAAACAGATCCAGCTAAGCAAGTTAAATAGGCAGAACGAAGCCTCTTGACCAACGGCTAGTTTGACTCTAGGACCGGGGTCAAAAATATTTTATTAGCTTAGTTAGTAAGAATTAGGACCAAAACATATATTGAAGGGTATTTAGTTTACAAATATTAATAAAAATTAGAAATTAGTTAAATAATGGACCCTAAAAGCAATATATAAAATAATCTTATTTAAAAATATTATTAAAAATTTATAAAATAAATAGATGCATAAAAGACCTAACAAATGTCAAAATGAGGTTAGGAAAGTTAGGAAAAATTAGTTAAAAATATCCAAAATAAAACTAATAAATAGATAAATTAAAATTAAATTAAAAATAAATAAGTAAATAAATCAATAAATTAGTTACTACGAAAAACATAATTAAAATTAAATTAAAAATAAATAAGTAAATAAATCAATAAATTAGTTACTACAAAAAACATAATAATAATAATAATAATAACAACTAATTTTTCCTAACTTTCCTAACCTCATTTTGACATTTGTTAGGTCTTTTATGCATCTATTTATTTTATAATTTTTTAATAATATTTTTAAATAAGATTATTTTATATATTGCTTTTAGGGTCCATTATTTAACTAATTTCTAATTTTTATTAATATTTGTAAACTAAATACCCTTCAATATATGTTTTGGTCCTAATTCTTACTAACTAAGTTAATAAAATATTTTTGACCCCGGTCCTAGAGTCAAACTAGCCGTTGGTCAGGAGGCTTCGTTCTGCCTATTTAACTTGCTTAGCTGGATCTGTTTCTTCAACTTGTCCTGACGATGAACCACACTTGTTGGTTCGAAACAAGTCGACAAATGATATTCCATGTGATTTTCGCCGAAAAATCTCTCTTTAAATTTGATCCTTCTCGACTTATGTTAGCTCCGTACTTAAAATAGATGTATGTTGATACCATTATTCTTTAAACTATGAATATCCTACTCTAATATATTATAAAGACAATTTTATCTAAAATATTTGTGTTTTTAAAAATAAAGATAAAATTAATGTATACAAAATAACAAATTATGATATAAATTCTCTTAACTTCAATATCAAATATTATACCCATTAAGAAGATATAAATTGTGAAAGAGTAAAGAAAAATATTTTTTTATAATTAATAATAATATTAATATATTTTAATAACATAACAATTGAATTTAAATTTAAATTAATTTAATCTATATTTTATTGAAAACTTGTTAAATTTTTAAATTTTATATATTAAATTTTTAAATATATTATCTTTTGTGTTCGATGTAGGTGAATCTATTAATTTCAAAAAATATATAAATATAAATGGGTCGTGCAAAATCATGGTCGACCGCCACCACCAGTAAAGGCTAAGGCTAAGAATCATCCGCTTCCACTATTGAAAATCCACTTATTTTCCACGTCTCTGCAACTTAAATAACTTCAGCAAAATCCTATCCACATATGAGGTTCAAAATTTTAAATAACTGTTTAGTGATTCTTTGCGATAATGATACATGCAATAAGGTTGAGCAATCCAAGTTAAACACATATCCCTTGTATGGCTTTCGCTCACCTAAGTTCAACATCATTCAACATCAAACGTCTTTAAATTTCACTTTCTTATTAATTTATGTCAATATCAATTTTATATATATTTATATATATGAAAAAATATATATTTATATATTGGAAAAAACGGAAGTTTTGATGGTTAAAAAAATTATTTTGTCATATATACTTTATTTAATATTCAAAAATACAATTTAAACAATGAAAAATAACACATTGTATTTTGCACTCTAAAAAAGTTTGCACATGAAGAAATTTGATCCCTCTCACTCATGTTAGATTCGTATTTAAGATGGATCTATGCTAGTTTAAATTGAAAATTCATTTCCATCATTGTTAACATAGTTGTCTTAATTAACAAATATAGATATCTACCAAGTATTAAGAGAGTTAAATATCTTGATATGCAAACCTTATTTACAATGCAAAACTTACACTTCAAGAGATGTAATCTCTCTGCAATTGAAAAAATTTGTAATTAGCATGCATCCATACTAGTTAGTTTTGTCTCTTTATATATATAACTATTACTTAATTTTTCATTGTTTAAATTGCTTTTCTGAATACATAAATGCATATAATGCCTTGAAACTCTCTTTTGGCTTTCCAATTCTAACAAATCATTATTAGGTTTTAGTCAAAATTGACTTAAAAATACCACTATAGATCCATCTTAACTACAATGTAACATGAGCCGAGAGGGATCAAATTTCTCTAGGTGCAAACTTATTTTACAATGCAAAATACAACATACAATTTTTTATTGTTTAAATTGTATTTTTTAATGTTATAAAGATTACATAATTTGTACATTGAGCTATTTTATCAACTCACATTAAACTAGTTTTTTTGTTAATAATATATTTTTAATTATATGCAAATACTAATTCATATTAAAATATTTTATTCATAATCTACATTGGATATGTTATTCTATACAACATTTAAATATTTTCTTTAACATTTTTTTCTATATATAAATATATATATGAACATAGTCTATATTGTTTTTCTATAGAGAGAATTTTATTTTAATTTTAAGAGGGAAGGATATACATATTTTATTTTTATTTTGTCCTTTAAAATAGTAAAACTAATTGAAATGTTTTTAAATGTTTTAATCATAAGAATTTCTATAGTTTTCTTATATAATATATACATATATACATAGTTGACATTGAAATATTTTACTTAATATGAACATTGAAATGTTTTATTTATGGATCAAATTGTCATTTTATTTTTTCTTTATATTACTAATATATTTTTAAATACATGTCTATACTACTTAATCTTTAAAATATTTTATTTATAACACACATTAAATATTTTTTTATTATTAGTAATATTTTTGAATGTCACTTATCAATTTCATATGAAGAATTGAATGAATTACACATCTCTCTCTTATTAAAAACTAACTCAATTATTTTAATTTTAATTACTTCATCCTTTTTGGCATTGAAATAATTTACTATTATGAAAACACACACACATTTTAGATTGAAATATATTAGTTAATATGGATATTCAAACAATTTATAAGGTAAATACAATTTTTTTTAAATTACTTTATCTGTCCAAAGTTAATATAAATTTATATTACTTAATACAGAAATCAAAATATTTTATTTATGGCTTCCAAAGCGAGTAAAATATTTTTACTAGGTTGTAATATTAACAACCAATCTAGCAGGAAGAGTGTAATTAGTCATGTTTTACAATGCTTTTAATTAAAACTAACAAAATATGTATATTCATTTGTTTTTGTTTTATTATAGGGGAACTTGTTTTTTAATTAAATTAAATTAAATTTTTGTTTTAAAAGGTGCATGTATCAACTTTATTTTGAGCATGGAAGGAATTAAACATCTCCTTCATACTAGGTTATACAATGTGTCTCTTGTTCAATGATAAGGGATTAATCAATCATGATTGACTATGAGTAATTTTGGTTAACTAAGGTGTAGGGATCAAATTTGAATGGGAAGAGTTACATTTCAATTTGAAGGGTTAATTTCATTTTGAATTTTCAAGATTGTTAAGTTAAAGTAAAGTATTCCTTTCATATGAAAATGAAAATTGTATTTTTGAAGACTATCATGGGTAGAGTTTTAGTAGAATGCTTTGAAACCAAACAAGAGATAAATGCAAAAGCAGATGAAGAATTCAATTGATAGAGTCTCGATTATGGCCACCTTCTAAGAGGACGATGACATAAATTATACCATTCAATTGGATTATTTGTCTAGATATATGCCTTTCCTTTCTCTTTTGTTATATATGTTAGTATCAACCTTGCTATAATTCTAGGTGTTGATAGCTCTAAATTTGCCAATAAAATGTTCATAGAGTGTATTATCTTTTAGGTTTAATAATCATGCTAAAATTGTTCAAATGGAAAAAAGTTTCACTCATATGTTATTGGACATGATATGTGTTTCTTTACGAGTGAGTAATAGAAATGCTTCCTAACTTACAAATAAAAAAATGAAAAATAGTTTACATTTTAATGTATACCCCACACATTATACCTCATATTGTGTTGAGGTACCCTTGAATGAGTAAACATAACTGACACATGTTCATTGGTTCAACTTTGATTCACCAGTAATACAATTTATATAGGAATCATACGAAAATAATTTAATAATTACACTCTGTGTAGGAATCATATGGAGGATTTTCAATTGAACCATTTATTTATAGTCTATATCCCAATCATAAGAATGGAATTCAATAAGACCATTTACTCTTTTATCTCCTTGACATCATTCCTCAAATGAAATGAAATTGTTCTTTTTTCTTATAGTTTCTTTTAAGGTAATTGATTCACTTGCTCAAACAATTGTAATGCCTTTTTTTTTAAGGAAAATAAAATATAGTATTACTTTATAGATATCATTGTAATGTCCAACAAAAAGAAAAAAACAACAATTATTTAAAACCTTTACAACATAATTTTCTATAATATATATATATATATATATATATATATATATATATATATATATATATATATATATATATATATATATAACTTATAAGAATTTTTTCCATAAGAATTATAAGCCTAATTTTAATCTTCAAATAAATACTAAATAATATTTAATCTTGAATTAAATTCAAGGAGAGAATTAGGAAATAAAATAAATAATAAATAATAAAGTAATAATAAAATGTCATAATAGTAAATTTGTTATGCAACCAAATCACAAAATAGAAGAAAAGATAGATCAACAACTTAAGAATTAGCCTCTTCGAAGGGGCAACCTCCTTCACATCACATAAAAGAACAATTCTTGGATGATACAAATGACAAGACCTCCTTGGTATATATAGGAGTATAAGGGGTCACAATATAATTAGAGCTTACATAACAATAATAATATAAGGGTACAACACCCCGGATGCGGGTGTTAGATAGGATGGGACGGGCGTGGGCGGCAGGCCACATGCAAGCCATATGCCATCACGTGGCAGACGTCAGAGGCACAAGCGTTGCAAGCGGTTGGTTTAAGGTGATGCTGCAGAGTATAGTAAATGACCTGCACGGAAATTCGGCTCAAGCGGACGTTGTAGTTATGGCGGGCGCGCTCCAAGGTAAGACAGCTGAGGCTATAAACAATGTTGTTGCATATGGTCAAGGAATGTTGGTGGCTCTTCCTTCTGGCAGGTCTCTGCAATTCCGGTTGCCCTGCCTCTCCATCTCCGCCGGGATCTCCTCGCTGTCTGTTTGGCTCATTCCGCAGTCTGTTCCGGCAGCTGGTTGTTTGGATTATCATGTGGTCTGTTCGAATTTCCTCTCCTTGACCCCTGTAAGGATGGTGAGACCTCGACAGTGTCTGCTTAGCCGTCGAGGCACTTCAAGAGGAGGAACCTCTCGCAGTCACGAGGCGGATAATACTGTCCACTGCTGTCATTGCAATAACATACGCTCCACTGGAGCTAATCCCCTTCACTCCAATCAATTCATGGACGTTGGTGCATCAAGCTCTGCTGCCTTGCCTGCCTTCGGCTCTGCTATCTTCAATTTTAGTTGTTCCAAGAACATCCCGCAGATTAGTGCGCATGTTTCGGTCCTGTTCATTGAAAATTCCCAGGAAGACAATGAATCCCTGGATTAACATGGGGAGAGGAAGGCCAACAGCAAGATGCAAGAAGCAAAGGTTCCTGAAACTAACCCGGAGAAGGATGTTAAAGATCCTGCCTCAGACCTGGAAAATTTCTCGAAAAGCAATCTTGATCAGAGGGAGAGGACCAGCAAAGCAGAAGACATTTCTCCCACTGCTGCTGAAAGGGAGGCTTACGGTTGGTGCAGGGTAGAGGAGGAGCAAATGGACGAATAGCAATGCCCGAGCTCAAGGTTCACACGGCTCTTCTGTCTGGTCTTCTGGCCTCTTTTACTGTCTGTTTTGGCTTAGTTTTGGCACCAATGCTTTGTGTTTATGTCTTTGAAACTTCGTTAATGGGCTGGTTACTATTAGTCTCCCCTGCGTGGGATAATTCGAATCTCTGGTCGGTGCCCCTGCGTGGGCTAGCTCTTTTGGATGGTTCAGCTTCTCTGTTTGGCGCCCCTGCGTGGGCTAGTTTTTTGATTAGCCTCAACTGCTCCTCGATGATATCCCCAGATCCTGGTTCTCTCTGTTTGGTCATGATGTAAATTTTGCCTTCTGTACATAATATATTAGCATAGTTTCTACCGAGAAAAAAAAAATATAAGGGTACAACAATAAAAATAGTGGTTTTCTATGGGTCACAACCATATTGATATGAGGGCTACACGGGCACAACAATAACAATAGGGGGCTACACTAACAATAACAATAAGGGGGATACACTACTAATAGAAATAAGGGGGGTACACCAGTATTATAGGGACCTAACATGCCCCTCTCCTTCAAAAATTGTTGTCCTCGACACTTGAGTAGTTCTGGACACTTATGTATGAAATTCACATCCTCCCATGTGAATCTTCAACAGGTAATTTCTTCCAGTTAATGTGATACTCTAAAATTGATCGATTTCGTAGTTGTCAGGTTCTTATTTCTGTGACTGCTTCAGGCTCCAATATGATTTTTTCTTCTTCATCAAGTTATGGCAATATTGATTGAAATGAGAGCTTGTCACTGATAACCTTATTTAAGCATGAAACATGGAAAACTAGTTGTACTCATGAAGATGCAGGTAACTCCAATTTGTATGCCATGGTACCAATTTTTTGCAACACTTTGTAAGGACCATAATACTTGGGTGATAATTTATTATCCTTCTTAGCTTGCTTGAGGGATAATTTTTTATATGGTTGTAACCTTAAAAATACCCAGTCTCCTACATCAAAACTCTTTCACTATGTTGGTATATTTCTATAGTTTCATTTAACTTTATGCCAGAGTGAGGTTATCTTTTAAGAGTAGGTGAACTTGTTGTTGATGCTTGATGTGATCTTCCACTGCTTGAACCTTAGAATTTTCTCTTAAAGATGATGTGATGGATGGTGTATGATATCCATAAAGTTCCATAAATGGGGTCATTTTTGTTGTAGTATGAAACGAAGTGTTATACCACCTTTCAACTAGAGGTAACCACTTGACCCATTGTGTTTGTGTATCAAATACAAAGCAATGAAGATATCCTTCTAAACATTTGTTCACTACAAAAAATTCCCCTCGGATTGTGGGTGATAAGATGAGCTATAAGTTCATAAGTACCAATGCAAGAAAATAATTCCGTCCAAAAATTTCCAGTGAAAATGGGATCTCTATCACTTACAAAAATATTTGGGTTTCCATGTAGCTTTTGAATTGTTTCCGTAAATGAAACAACAATTGTATTAGCTTTTAAAGGGTGAGATAATGCACAAAAATGTGCATATTTGGTAAGTATATCAACTACCACCATGATGACACTCTTTCCTTTAGTCTTGGGTAAACCAATGATAAAATACATTAAGAGCTCCTCCCAACACTGACATGGAATGGCTAAAGTTTGTAATAGACTTGGGGTCTTAATTGTCTTAACTGTATTTTCCTAGAGAACCAAACATTCTGCCACAAATTTCCAAATATCAGATTTATGGTCATCCAAAAAATATTCCTTCTTGGCCCTATGGTAAGTTTTTAAGAATCTTGAGTGCCCTTCAAAGGGAGAGGTATGCAATTCCAAAAGAAGATTTTGTTTGTGTTGGGAATTCTTACAGATATATAAGTGAACTTTGTACCATAATGAATTATTTTACCAGATAAATGTATTAGATGTACTGAGATTTTGTTGTATCTTTCGAATGAGTGTCCACACCTCTTTGTTACTCTTCCATTCATCCCTTGCTTCAGTTATGCAATCATGTCAGATAATAGAAATGACACAGAGAAATGCTTCCACATACTCATCGTTTCTTGAGAGTGCATCAGCAACAACATTTTGCTTCCCTTTTTTGTAGATTATTTCAAAGTCATAATCCAACGTCTTTGTGACCCATTCTTGTCTCCCTTATAAAGATCATTTTTGTTCCAAAAAGTATTTAATATTATCATGATTTGTTTTTACCTTGAAGTGTCTTCCCATTAGGTAAGGTCCCCATTGCTTTAGTGCATGTAGTATTGCCAACATTTCCTTCTCATAAATAAGTTTGTGCAAATATTTTCCCTTGATTAGACAACTTTCAAAAGAAATGGATCTTCCTTCTTGCATTAAAACAACACCAATTTCATTTCATGAGGAATCTAACTCCGTAATAAAGGTTTTTGTGAAGTCTAGAGTAGCTAAGATTAGCGCTTGGCACATTTCCTCTTTAAGATGTTCAAAGGCCATAGATGTTTCTAGAGTTCAATAAAATGCATCTTATTTCAATAATGTTGTTAGAGGCATTGATATTTCCCATAATTCTTAACAAACTTGTGGTAATACCTTGTCAACCCAAGAAATCCTCGAAGATGCTCTAGGGTTGTGGGGATTTTCCATTCCAGGGTCTACCAGAACACCCTCATGAGATACAATATGACCCAAATATTTCACCTCCTGTACTCCAAAGAAAGATTTGGAGGTTTTTGCATATAATTGTTTCTCCTCCAATAGTTTTAGCACCCTATCAACATGTTAAACATTATCCTTCCAAGGCTTGCTATAGATTAGTATATCATCAAAAAATACTAACATACATTTTCTAAGGACGGGTTTGAAAGTGGAATTAATAAAACCTTGAAATGTGGAAGGTGCATTAGTAAGGCCAAAAGGCATGAACAAAAATTCATAATGACTTTCAAGAGTTCTGAAATGTTTTTTTCATAACGTCTTTAGTGTTCATTCTAATTTGATGGTATCCTGAATGAAGATCCAGCTTGGTGAAGTAAATTGCTTCATGTAATTCATCCAACAATTCATCAATGGCAATATTGGGAAATTTATCTTTAATAGTAAGCTTTTTGAGCTCCCTATAATCCTGACACATACACCATGATCCTTCCTTCTTGTGCACCAATACTACTGGAGTAGAGAAACAACTTTGACTATGTTTAATTATACCAACCTCTAGAATTTCTGCAACCATACGTTCAATTTCACTCTTTTTGGCATATTGATATTTGTAAGGCCTAGTGTTTGGAGGAACACTTCCAGGAATGAAGTGAATAGCATGATCATAATCATGAATAGGTGGGAGGCCTTTGTGAGTCTCAAATACCTTAGAATAATTGTCCAAGACTTCTTTGAGATATGGAGAAATAAATTATTTTGATGTTTGAACCTATATTGAGCATAATTGTGTAATTATGTGTTATTGTTCTCTCTTCAAAAGATTTTTCATGCTCTGATACCAAATGTTATCCAACCATATCACAAAATAGAAGGAAAGATAGATCAACAACTTGAGAATTAGCCTCTTCGAGGGGGAAGCCCCCTTTACATCACACAAATGAATAATTCTTGGATGATATAAATGATAAGACCTCCTTGGTATATATAAGAGTCTAAGGAGTCACAATACAATGAAATCTTACATAATAGTAACAATGTAAGGGAACAACAATAGAAATAGTCAACTTCTATGGGGCATAAAAATAACAATATGGGGGCTACATGGGCACAACAATACCAATAGGGGCTACACTAACAATAAAAATAAGGGGGTGTTATCAGGAAATCTAGTGTCTATGCATAGCTGCTAGTCCCACTAAGATGGGTAGTTATCTTAGAAACAAACACATTAAAGTTACTTTCATTTTCCTTTATGAGAAGTAGATAAGAGAGGATCAAAGAATACCAACCTCGATCTTTCGCTCAGTTCCTTGCTTGTTCCTCCTCCTTACTAACAGGTCTTTTCCGCTCCTCCCTTGACCACTCCGCTTCAAAGAGTACCTGTAAATTCAAAGCAGCATAATACCTTCAAAGTGCAGAGATCTACAATCATAAACAATATAGGACCAGATATATATTGACCACACAAATGCATATATAATCAAACATACAAGAATGTGGAGGAAAACTTGAATAGCTTTATTGATGTAAAGATTAGAAGAGAGGATTACAACCCATTGATCTGACCCAGTGTCATCATCCCAGCATGAAAGCCCTTCTTCACCTCATGAAAAGCTTAGATCACCCAACACTATGATATTCCACCAGGGAACCAACAACACTTCCTTACAAGATACAAAATTCCATCCTCTAGATCTCTGGGATGAGGGATCCATATATAGATGATTGTAGGGGGGTGAGTCAGCTTCTGGGATTTTGATTAGTTTCTTCTCTCTGATAGTTCTTGATTCCACTTGGAGATTGATGATCTCTTACTCATCCCTGGGTGAATTCAGAGAGGCAAGTGTCACAGGAGAAGTCTTTTGGAAGATTCCATGATCATCCACCTCGAAAACTGTCTCTGCCATTTGTCCACTCTCGCCCATCGCACCCTACAGAAGGGATTTCCAGTATGCATCGAAATTTTTGCACTGGGCAGGTGAGATTCATCGCACCCTTAGCACTAAGCAATCTGTATGGTCCAGTTTTGACCAGTATGTGGAGAACTTCTGGGAGATTATGTAATCAGCTGACCTTGTTCCTTTAGGGCATGAAACAACACCTTTAGGGACTCATAAGCCCTTGGTTTATGGACATATGTGATTGGGGTTGTAGTGCCCAAATACATCTATAATAGTTGCCCCCTAAAGCATGAGGTCGAAAATCTTTTGATGTCGGGTGAAAAGCTTTATCATGAGGATCCGAGGTTTTTCGAACTGGAAGGTGACCTATAATAAGATACAATACAATACATTATCTTCATAACATTTTCATGATCTAGCTGAGGTGGGCATTCCCATGCTCAGCTTTATAAATTCATTTTCATGTACATAGGACAGACAATCGTCTATGTGGCAGACTGATGATTCTGATAAAGCCATCATCCTTTGATTTGGATGATAATCTGTGTAGCAATGATGTAAATTTGATGTCTTTATTTTCCTAAATATATCGCAGCCCGGATGGATGAAACTAGATCTGGGGTCTTCAAACTCATCCAATCTTCGTTCGAAGTGGATCCATGTGAAAAATGTTCTGGAGTCAAACATGGAAAGACATCACCTGATTACCAACCAATGATGTAAGCTGTTAACAGGTGCAAGAGGAATCACCGATAATTATGATGACCCTCAAGGTACGACAGTAAAGTTCACGTGGTGTGAAAGAGGGACTTTGCGTCGAACACCACGTAAAATCTTTCGGTCGAAGGCCATTGATGTAAACCTGTCGCCGGAAGTGAGAAACTTTCCATTGAGGCATGCAAGCTTAAAGTACTGAAAGGGTTGTTCCTAGGTCGACTTCTTGGATAATGAACTGATGTCAACAAGAAGTGACCCATCGTAGGAGGGCCTTAATGAATCCCACATATATGACACGGAACAGAGAAAATGATTTTTTGGAGGTGAAAATGATCTGATGATACAGGGTTTAGGGTGGCAGTCATGAAAGAATGAAGTGTGAAGGTATTGCAGCGGATGAGACACAAGATGGGTTGGTGAATTCTCTGATCGACTTCTCTTGAACATGTTGGTGACACAAAAATGGATTGGTAGCATTAACCCCAAAGATGGATGGTACGGTGGACCAATGGTAGTATGACCAGTAAACGGAATAACCCAACCCAACTCAATCATGGTGATGGAGTGAAAGTGTCAAGTTTAAGAGCGACTCGCTACCAATAAAGTTTCTTCAAGTTTTCTTCCCAATTTTCCCTAGTCATTGCTGACCAGTACCTCTTTATTTTTATCAAGCTTGAGGAGGATAACATGTGCTTGTTCTATAATTTGTCCTTTGGGCAAACCCGTCACTATGTTTTAACGAGCCTAGCGACAGTGAAACTCGTTCTTGTCTGCATGGACAAGTTTGTCGCTATTGGTTTTAACGAGTTTAACGACAAAGATAACTTGGTCCTTTTTCAATTTTAGAGAGTCTGAAAAGGGACGAAAAGGAAACTCCAGTAATCCTTTTCCATCACATAACCCCTTAAGTCTGAAAAAGTATAAAATAATACGAAAGGGATGACTTTTCGATCGTTTTAACGAGTTGAACAAGACAAGCCCTCGATCTTTTTGTGTAATAATCCCTCAGGTCCAAAAAGATTAAAATCTAGAGGAGGGATAGCACTCCCAGTAGCTTTAACGAGCTGGAGAGGCCAATTGCTCAGCAATCTTTTCATATTTTATGAGTTAGATGAAAAGAGCTTAAAGGAGACTCGGTTTTCGAGGAATGAGTGATATTTTCGGGTAGCTGCTAATTCCAGGTAAGGTTTGGAATTTTCCAATCACGGCAGTGTCACAAGGATGGCTAACAGAATCACTCGTTGCAGTTGTTCCTCAAAAGGGCTAAACAATCAAATGGAGGCGTATGATCAGCTAAAACAGAGTGGAGGTGATGGTAAGAATACGACCAAGGCTCAAAAGGCTGATGATAATGCATTCGCAATGGTTATTTACCGGAGGTTGCTTCATTTTTTAATGAGATTAAACTCTGGGGGAACATTTGCTCATTGCTTAGGTTTAATTTTTAACGAGCTTGAACTTCACATAAAAACTGCTCGTTCCAGTCGTATGATAAGGATGTCTCATCGATAGGTTCAATTTTTAAGGAGCTTGCACCATTCGAAACTTTGCTCCGCATCCTTTCATTATGCAAGCTATGGATGACCAATCCTACGAGTTTAAAGGGTTGAGAAACTACAAACTAAGAAAACAAATGGTCACCCTTTACTTGCATGCAAAAATGTTTGCATGCCCCCAGGTATAGTGAAGTAGAGTTTCCAGATTACCCTTCAATTTGCAGACAAAACATATGTTCTATCGGGAAAGGCCTACCTTGACGGAGGTATCTTATTCCAGTCCAATCCTGTCTTCCCATACGGACGGGTGTTGGACCAGTCATATACCCTTCATGGAAACTTACCCTATACCCAAAATTTCCTTGCCGAAGCAGACCAGGGTGCATGCCCCCTGGGTTTCAGTCATGACCACTGAATTACTCACGTTCTTCAGGTGGACGTACTGGAGATTGATGAGACATTCCTCGTGTGAAAAGACCAGTTAGAGATGGCATTTGACTATTAGCTATGTGTGAGCCGGGGAATGAAAGCTGGTCTACGAGTTGGACCACTCGGCCTTCATGTGGAAAACACATTACTCGAAAGAGTGAGGAGACAATGGCTCCCATGCTATAAATATAGTCGCACCCAAGGAGCATATTGTAATCTAGAGGTCCTTGGACTACCATTACGTTCAGATACATGGTTTTCCCTCTCAAAGTTATGGGAAAACTTGGAAGGATCCCTAACAGTCGACTGGTTCCTTTGTCGAAGCCTGTTAGATTTCACATCTCAGGCAGAAGTGATGGCGAACCAAGCGCTTTCCAAGCAGTTGAGGAAAGGATACTATTATAGACATTTTTGTGCCTTACAGCATGAAGCATGAAATGTCAATAATCTAAGGGATCCAAAGTCCCTAAACATGTTGTTCCTACCCCTAGAGGAACAAGGTCAGCAAACCACAGCACTAAATATCAGTTCTCCACCTGAAAACACTCAAAAACAAGCTAATTCTGGATCATGTCAACTGCTCCACTGAGCATCTGCGCTGAATGTCAACTGCTCCACTCTGTACCTGCGCTGAATGTCAACTGCAATGAAGGCTACCTGCGCTGGGCGAGTTTGGCCAAGTGGCACAGTCATTCCTCAAGGTGTCAATGCCCAGGAAGCTTCCAAAATGACACTTGGATCAGGGAATTCGCCTTGTGATGAGTAAGAGGATCTAGATCTCCAAGTGGAAGCAAGAAACTCCAAGTGGACTCAAGAACTGAAGAATAACTGAAGTGGGAGAGGACACTAGTCAGCTCCATGCCAAGCTCAAGCTGACTCATCCTTTCTCCAAAACTCCTATATATAGAGCTCTCTCATGAGGTCTAGGGAGGCTGGAATCTTACGAATGTAAGGAAGTGTTGTTGGTTTGAGTATAGAACTATTGGGTGATTTGCTTGAAGGAAGTGAAGAGGAGATTTCTTTCTGCTGGGAGGTGATGCTGGATTGGGCCTTTTATGGTTGTATTACTTCCTGAACTTTACTTCTTCCATTAATAAAGCATTTGAGGTTCTTCTATATGCATGTGTCTCAATGGCGTATTGATACTTGTATATTTGATTTATTCTAATCCTTGAATCAATTATGAATGTATGCTTCTTGTAGTTTCTCTTTCTTGTTATTTTGCAGGATCTTGGTGTTGCTGGGCCAGTGAAAGAGCAAGGAGCTGGGAACAAGCAGCAAAGAGAGAAGATTGGATCAATCATTAGCAGAAGACATCGGTTAGTGGATCTCTTCCTCCTCTCTCTTACATCTCATAAAGAAGTAATCTCGAATAGCTTTGCTTTGATTGTTGCTGAGGTACTATCACCCTTAGAGTGGGATAGGGTCATTCTGTATTGGATACTTTTCCCAACAACAAATTGGCGACTCTGCTGGGGATCGTATCTTGTTGGTTGTTTGTGTTTTTGCTATTCATTTTATAAACACAGGGAGTACCGAATCGAACTGCATTTGGAACTTTCAAATGCAAAGTAGAGGGCAGCTACTCTAGCTCAGTTTCTGGGCATGTTTATAATTTGAAGAGCTGATCCACAAGGACTCTGATAAGCTCTTAGTGATATCTTTTCATCCTCCTTTTCATCCCTTAGTGTGTACTTGACTGATAGCTTCTGATTTGGCCAAAAACTGTGAATTTTTGAGCAATCTGTGACCCGAAAACCAAGAGAAACGAAAGTTTCGTTCTTCAGTGCAGGCTGTGTGAAGGCTGTCTGCATTTCAGCGCAGTTCCCGAAGGGGCTACCTGCGCTGAATTTCAAACTGACAGTGTACTACCTGCGCTGAACCAGTCTTGCCTTGTGCTACTGGGGTTTCCTGCTGTTTCTTGCTCTGTTTTCACCCTTGTTTTTGCAGCCTGTTACCAGTCAATGTACCTATCTGAAACCAACTTTCCTTGCCACTATTCCGCCTCGGTTGTATAAAGAAACTGTATTTGTTCTTTGTGTATTTCTTATATCATTTGCAGTTTCCCATAACGAAAGTGAACTAGTCTTGCTGTGGCCTCTTAGATCTAGACCTGTGATAAAGTGTCGTTTTTGATCTTAAGAGTTAGTTTGTTTGCTATTCATAGCTGATTGAGCTGTTGCTTTCGTCATATGGTTTGAATTTATGTATTTCTAGTGTCGAAACAAGTAAATCTTAAGGTGTCTTTTGATTTTGGACAAACTTGTTTGCTTTCACTTGAAATTGAATTCAAAGTTATACAACAGCTTTCTTTTTGTATCGCACAAACATTAAGAAAGAGAAAAGAAATACCTGCATTGTGCATGTGCATTATGACAGTTTGCATGTCGATTTAGGAAAAAGTGCATTAGTGTGTGCTCTATGATCTGTGTGAAAAGATGTTGTCTTTCTTTTCCCTCAGTAGTTAAGATTTTCAAAGTTGAAAGATTGAAAAGCTTGCTTATCATCTTAGGCTGCATTTAGGAGTGTTATCATACATCTCGTGGTGATCCATAAAGGCAAACTGCTAAACAAGATCAACCTTAAAATAAATTGAATTTACATAACAACGCATTGAAACATAACGCAAACACATAGAGGTCTAAGCTAGAGACGTGTTCCGGCATCGTTAAACGTGATATCTTAGCGTTGAGTGGTTGGGTGATTCCTCCACGGTGAAGCGATAAGTATCAATACGGACTTGTGCTCCCACGTACCGTCGCGTATATATTGGGAGACCCCTATAGGAACAAAGCCTTTATCCATAGGAAACCGTGTCGGCCGCCCTACTGATCGCAATGCAGTGAACACAGCATTCACGAAGATCGACCACTCGTACCGTAAAACGTATTCTGTGGTTTTGCGAAAAGTTTGGCACACCCTCTGCCTAGAACTCCAGAGCAGTTTATTTTGGCCTTTTTCAAACTCTATAACTGAAAAAGTCCATCTGAGCATTTGTCACTTCGGGCTCGTTAAAACATCGAAGGAGACTAGAGTCATCTTTAGCTTTTTCTCGACTCTTAAAAAGTAAAAAAGCAAGTTGTGTCTAAAGCGTCGTTATAAAATTTATTTTAAACGGAACATAATCACCTCCCATTCCTACGTTGATCTTTAGGTTGAGAACATGGAGCGCCCCAACCAAGGAATTCCACATTATGGAAATCCTAGTCCTTTCTCCTCTTGGGGAGAAGTTGGTGCGCCCCACATGGCCACATTGTCGCTTCCAGGACTGACAATTGGCCTGCCAATTTGGCTATTCTCAACCAATGTAGTTCAGAACACCATGGTTCCTGAACAGTCGAGTCAACAGTTAGATCAGTCTAGAGCTGCCCACCAGCCTTCTACTTCCTATAACTCTTCCTCCAATCCTTCATCTTCGCAAGGTAGAGCCGGCAAAAGCCAAGCTCCCATGGAGAAGAAGGAGAAGAAGAAGAAAGAGAAGAAGAAGAAGGAGCCTAAGGCGACTAGTGGCAAGCAAAAGACATCTAACAAAAATCCACACACAGCACAGACCGGGCCTAAATCGCCATGTGTCATATGTAGAGGAGACCACTTCCATAGAGATTGTCCCTGTATTCCCCGGATACTAAGGGACTGGTCCCCTCGTTTGCACAAGTCGGGAGCATCAACCTCTAATAGCCATGTTGAATGCTTACCGTCAACCAGCGAAAGTGAAAGTTCAAGACAAAGAGGGGGATCAAGATCCCCCTGCAAACTGTGTGAAGGCGATCACGCCATCCACCGTTGTCCCTTCTTAGACGAAGCGAAGAGAGTTTTGGAAGATCGCCCGGTTTCACCGTTGAGACTTCCTCCTGGATACAAAAAACTCGTGCCAAGTCCTTCGTTGGTTGAAAATACAGCTGGCCCGCTCAAGTGGTCAGCTGAAGTGTCAGTCATTGAAAATGAACCTACTGAATCCAGACCAGACGAAAGTCTAAAGGTCGATACGGCAATTGACCCGGTTCTTCCTTCAGAGGTTTCATCTTCAAACGACACCGTCACTGAAGATTCATCTTCAAATGACACCCTCACTGAAGAGAATAAGGATGACACCATCTAGATTCTTTTCATCAACACCGACTCTGATGAGCATCAGGGCAATGCGCCCATTCCTTTATCGCAGGAAGGAACATCGTCAGGGTCATATCCGGCCGTGTATTCGGTCCCACCACCAAGCAACCTGGTTGTGTCCTTTGATTGGAACCAACTAGGCAGACCCCGGTTACCAGCCAGTATACCATTCAGAATCATAGTCCAAATTTACAGAACGGTAATGGCTGGAACTATCATTGATGAAGGGGCATCTGTGAGTATCCTTTCCTCTATTGCTTGGAAAGCACTGGGTTCCCCGGAGCATTTGCCTGAGATAAGAAATCTCTCGGGTTTTGATAAAGGAACCAGTCGACCATTAGGGATCCTCCCCAATGTGCCTGTTACATTGAAAGGGAAGACCGTTCAAATGAACGTGATGGTCGTTCAAGGACCCTTGGATTATAACCTACTCCTTGGACGAGACTATATATATTTCATGGGAGCTATAGTCTCCTCACTCTTTAGAGTAATGTGTTTTCCACACGAAGGAAGGATGGTCAAGCTCGTAGACCAACTTTCATTTCCGGGATCACGCATCGCAAATAGTCAAATACCAACCCTGAATGGTCTATTCAATCAAGAAATGTCTCCACCCCCAGTCCTCCTTCCTGATGAGTGCGAGTGATTCGGAAAGATGGGACTGGAACCCAGGGGGCATGCATCCTGGTCTGTTTCGGGCAGAGGAAACCTTGGGTATAGGGTAGAATTTCCGCGAAAGAATATGACTAGTCCATACCCCGTCCGTGGATGGAAGAGGGGTTGTTCTAGAACAGGATTCTTTTGTCAAGGTTACTTGTTTGACAAAGGTCATTCACCATTGTCTACTTCGGTAGACAGTGCCGAGGAAATGTTTTCGTTTGATGGTGTTAACAAAACAATCTTTGGGTAACCAGAAAGAGGCAAGCCTCACCCTTTAAAACAAATGTTTTATCGGATAAGTAGGGGCAGCCTTGAAATTGTACTTTATACCTGGGGGCATGCAAACCTTTCGGAGTGCAAGCTAAGAGCGGTTATTTATCTGCTTTTAGGATTAGCCGTTTCCGAACTTGCATAAAGAAAGGATGAGAGGGAGCATAGCTTATGTGAGGCGCGAGCT
Organism: Pinus tabuliformis; assembly: GCA_031772625.1. Taxonomy (NCBI): domain Eukaryota; kingdom Viridiplantae; phylum Streptophyta; class Pinopsida; order Pinales; family Pinaceae; genus Pinus; species Pinus tabuliformis. The sequence continues at coordinate 115,930,853 of CM062808.1, read as the reverse complement.
CTATAAAAAATGGAGTCTTACAGGAGACATTTCTTATCTTATGACTGGGATAATCGAGCAGTTTTACCGCGGAATTTATGCTCGTTAAAAAATAGAAAAGCGAGATCCGAGCAGTTTTAGCACATAGTTCATGCTCGTTAAAAAATAAACATAAGATTGAGCATTCAAGCTCATTAAAAAATGAACATACCCCGGTAAATAACCATTGTGATCGTAAATTTATTAGCCATAAAAAGCCTTGGTCGTGTTTTGCACCTGCCACCTCCATTCCATTTGGCCAATCGTTCACCTCCATATGATTGTTTACCCATTTTGAGGAACAGCTGCGAAGAGTGATTTCACCTAGCCATCCTTGTGACACTGCCGTGATTGGAAAATTCCAACCTGTACCTGGAATCTGCTGCTATCCCTGTTTATCACTCGTTCCTCAAAAGACGAGTCTTCTTTGAGCTCTTTTCATCTGACTCGTAAAATATGAAAAGTTTGCCGAGTTTTGGCCTTCTAGCTCGTTAAAGTGACCGGAAGAGCTATCCCTCCTCTAGATTTTAATCTTTTTGGACCTGAGGGATTATTACACAAAAAGGTCGAGCGCTTGTTTTATTCGGCTCGTTAAAGTTATCGAAAACTCATCCCTTCTGTATTGTTTTATACTTTTTCGGACTTAAGGGATTAGATGACGAAAAAGGAATTTTGGAGTTAACTTTCTGTACCTTTTCAGACTCTCTAAAAATGAAAAGGACCGAGTTTTCCTTTTCATTAGACTCGTTAAAATGATTAAATAGTGACAAACTTGTCTTTAGACGAGAACAAGTTTCCCTATCGCTAGGCTCGTTAAAACATAGCGATGGGCTTGCCCGAAGGGCAGGTTATAGAACAAGCATATGTTATCCTCCTCAAGCTCCATGCCAAGCTCAAGATGACTCATCCTTTCTCCAAAACTCCTATATATAGAGCTCTCTCATGAGGTCTAGGGAGGCTGGAATCTTGTGAATGTAAGGAAGTGTTGTTGGTTTGAGTATAGAACTATTGGGTGATTTGCTTGAAGGAGGTGAAGAGGAGATTTCTTTCTGCTGGGAGGTGATGCTGGATTGGGCCTTTTATGGTTGTATTACTTCCTGAACTTTACTTCTTCCATTAATAAAGCATTTGAGGTTCTTCTATATGCATGTGTCTCAATGGCGTATTGATACTTGTATATTTGATTTATTCTAATCCTTGAATCAATTATGAATGTATGCTTCTTGTAGTTTCTCTTTCTTGTTATTTTGCAGGATCTTGGTGTAGCTGGGCCAGTGAAAGAGCAAGGAGCTGGGAGCAAGCAGCAAAGAGAGAAGATTGGATCAATCATTAGCGGAAGACATCGGTTAGTGGATCTCTTCCTCCTCTCTCTTACATCTCATAAAGAAGTAATCTCGAATAGCTTTGCTTTGATTGTTGCTGAGGTACTATCACCCTTAGAGTGGGATAGGGTCATTCCGTATTGGATACTTTTCCTAACAACAGATACTCACAGAAGCCCCCTCATCTATGATGGTACCGACCATGACCATTCTGTAAGTTTTTACAATGATTCAGAATGGTACATTAGACGGTAAACAGGGTCTGCCTAGTAGATTGCAATTGAAGGAAACGACTAGGTTGCTTGGAGGTGGGACTGAATAAACGGCCGAATATGACCCTAACGAACTTCCTTCCTATGGTAAAGGAACGGGTAGATTTCCCCCATGTTCATCAGAGTCTGTGTTTATGAAGAGAATTTGAATGGTGTCACTCTCAGTCTCTTCGGTGACTGTATCATTTGAAGATGTACCTTCTGAGGACAAGACCGGGTGAACTACCGCCTGAACCTTTTGAATTTTGTCTCGTATGGATTCAGAGGGTTTATCTTCAATGATAGATGTTTCGACCTACCACAAAGGAGTTTCAATCGGAGTTTCAACCAACGATGGACTCAGCAAGAGTTTCTTGTATCCAGGAGGAAGCCGTAGCGGTGAAGCAGGACGGTTATCCAAGACTCTTTTAGCTTCATACAGGAAGGGACAATGGTGGACGACGTGATCTCCTCTACACAGTTTACAAGGAAATTTAGATTTCCTTTTCTATCCAGATACTTCGCTTTCACTAGTTGAGGGTGTGCTTTCAACATGATCTTCAAAGGTTGATGACACCGGATTGTGCAAACGAGGAGACCAGTCCCTTAAGATCCGAGGGATGCAAGGACAATCACGATGATAGTGGTCCCCTTTGCAAATGACACATGGAGATTTAGGCTTAGATGGTGAAGTGTGTGGATTTTTGCTAGACGATGCACGGTTACCCCTTTTTGCCTTTGGCTCCTTCTTCTTCTTTTCCTTCTTCTCCTTCCCCTTCTTCTCCTTCTTAGTCACTTGATTTTTAGCTTTACTAGCTTCATCAAGCAAAGAGGAAGGAGGAGAGGGAGAAACAGACAAAGTAGAAGGTTGGGGGGTAACTCTAGTATCATCTAGTTGCTGACTTGATTGTTCAGGACTCACGGTATTCTGAACGACGGAGGTCGAGAAGAGCCATATTAGCAAGCGAATCATCAATCCTGGAAGTGACAATGTCGCCATATGAGGTGCACCAACATCTCCCCAAGAGGAGAAAGGACCAGGATTTCCTCCAAGGGGAAATCCTTGGTTGGTGGACTCCATTCTCTCAACCTAAGACCAACGAGGGAACAGTGACATTATTCTGATTAAAATAAATTTTAGACACTTTGACACAACTTGCTTTTTTAATTTTTAAGAGTCGAGGAAAAAAAAGATAACTCTAGTCGCCTTCGATTTTTAATGAGCCTAAAGTGACAAGTGCTTAGATGGACCTTTTCCTTTAAGGAGTCTGAAAAGGAATGAAAGAGACTACTTTGGAAATCTAGATAGAGGTATTACCAAACCAATCGCAAAACTACATAATACTTTTTACGGTACAGCAGTCAATCTTCCCGAATGATGTGTTCAGTGCATTACGATCGATAGGGCGGCAGACACGACTTCCTAAGGATAAAGGATATAGCCTATTGTGGTCTCCCAATATATACTCGACGGTATGTGGGAGCACAAGTCCATATTGGCACTTGTCATCTCAAAGAGGAGGAATCACCCAACCTATGATGAAAGTGATAGTTACCAGGCTTTACAATGCCGGAATATGTCTCTAGCCTAGACTTCTAGATGTTGTGTGTTAAGTTCCAAAGAGTTTTTATGTTCATTGAATTTATTTTACAGTTGATCTTTCTTAAGAAGTTTTCCTTTCAGGTTCACCGTGTGATGTAGATATACAATTCATAAAATTCAATCTAAGATTATAAACAATCGTTTGATCTTCTTTTTTCAATGAAAATCCTAGCTACTAAGGAAAGAGAAATGAGATTCTTTCAACATAGAGCAGAGAGCACACAATAGATGCACTGACCTAAATCAACAAGCAGTCTAAATGCAAATGCACATGCATGTCTTTGTTTTTAGCCTTCTTAATGTGTGAATGACAAGAAGAATGCTAAGTACAAATCTGAATTATCTTTTCAAAGCGACAGTACTAACAATTTTTCTTCAAAATACGAAAGGAAGATAATGACGACACTTTGCGATTTTGAATTGAAAACTACTTTCGACACTTGAAAAATCACTAATTCAAATCAAATACAAGAGTAACTATATAATCAACCATCAAGAACAATGGGATTCTTTTCTTTGACTGAAAACGACACTTGCGACACTTCCAAATCAAAAGACGACAGTTCGATTACGCTACTTTTTTGTAAAAGAGAACTGTAAGTGGCGCACAATACATAAAAACATTCACAATTATTTGTACTATGGAGGTGGAATCATGCAAAGGAAGGGAGTATCCACAGTGGTATACTGATCACAGACAGCAAAACTCCTGACTAAAGCTGAAGAGAGTGAACAAAGAAACCAAAATCTGGAAGCAGAAGAGGTCTTATCTGATCAGCGCACCTGCAACACAGGGAAAGTGCAATGCAGTGCACCTACTGCACATGGGATGTGCGATGCATCCAGGTTCCCAAGAGGAGAAGGTGCGATTGTCCAGGGATGAGACTTCAACTTGGTTCTTGGTCATATTTTGCAGCTTAGTTCAGGGATTTAGGACGAGCTAACGATAGTCAATAAATAGAAATCACAGGGGCTGATCTAATGAGGTTACTAGAGCCACCACTAGGGCAATTAGGATGTTTTCAAATCAATTGTTTAGTTTATAAACAAAACCCAGAGATAGATCGAAGCAGCATTGATCTACTTTGCACTTGCATAGCAAATGTAGCTCGAAGGCTAGCTGGCTTGACTTCAGGCTCTGTCTGTAGGTTTATAAAGAAAACAAATATAGACAAGCAAACAATCTATTCGCTCCCCAGTGGAGTCGCCATTTTGTTATCGGGAAATCTAGTGTATATGCAGAGCTACTAGTCCCACTAAGATGGGTAGCTATCTTAGAAACAAACAAATTAAATTTACTTTCGTTTTCCTTTATGAGAAGTAGATAGGAGATGATCAAAGAATACCAACCTCGATCTTTCGCTTGGTTCCTTGCTTGTTCCTCCTCATCACTGACAGGTCTTTTCCACTCCTCCCTTGACCACTCCACTTCAAAGAGTACTTGTAAAGTCAAAGCAGCATAATACCTTCAAAGTGCAGAGATCTACAATCATAAACAATATAGGACCAGATATATATTGACCACGTAGATGCATATATAATCAAACATACAAGAATGTGGAGGAAAACTTGAATAGCTTTATTGATGTAAGGATTAGAAGAGAGGATTACAACCCATTGATCTGACCCAGTGTCATCCTCCTAGCATGAAAGCCCTTCTTCACCTCATGAAAAGCTTAAATCACCCAACACTATGATATTCCACCAGGGAACCAACAACACTTCCTTACAAGATACAAAATTCCAGCCTCTGGATCTCTGGGATGAGGGATCCATATATATATGATTGTAGGGGAGTGAGTCAGCTTCTGGTATTTTGATTAGTGTCTTCTCTTTGATATTTCTTGATTCCACTTGGAGATTGATGATCTCTTACTCATCCCTGGGCGAATTCAGAGAGGCATGTGTCACAGGAGAAGTCTTTTGGAAGATTCCATGATCATCCACCTCACAAACTATCACTACCATTTGTCCACTCTCACCCATCGCACTATACAGAAGGGCTTTCCAGTATGCATCACACTTTTTGCACTGGACAGGTGAGATGCATCACACCCTTAGCACTGAGCAATCTGTATGGTCCACTTTTGACCAGTTTTGAGCAGTTTTCTGTGGAGAACTTCTGGGAGATGATGTAATCAGCTGACCTTGTTCCTTTAGGGCATGAAACAACACCTTTAGGGACTCAGAAGCCCTTGGTTTATGGACATATTTGATTGGGGTTGCAGTGCCCAAATATTTCTATAATAGGGGGCTGCACTAATAATAATAATAAGGGGGATACACTAGTATTAAAGGGACCTAAAACAATATTACAGATCACAAGAATGTAATCAATTTAATATTAATAAGCATATTCAAATATAACTTAATTATTGCAAATGAAGATTTTAAGGTTAATTAAACACTAATCAAGATTATCCATTAATAGAGCTTGAGGCTAACCATAATCTTGATCATTAATCAAGCTTAACCATCTATTTAATCATCAAGCAGTTTAAGATTTAGAATACTAAGGTATTCATGCAATGTGCGGGTATGTAGCTAGCATACACATACCTTGTATGTATACTAATAATACTTATTGGAATCAAGCACAAAAATTCAATCACTCAACAAGTAGGCTAATAAAATAATGTAAGATAATACAACCAGGTAGGGGAATTACATACACCCCTCCTTTAGAAAGATTATTCTTGAATAGAGTGTTGTGGGGAAACGTATCCGACGCGGATGACCCTATCCCTACTCTAAAGGTGACAGTCTTTAGCAACAACTGAAAGTAAAGCTTTGATGTTTTCCTTTATGAAAGTACAGAGAGAAGGAAGAAAAGATTAACCAACCTGGTGTCTTTCGCTTAGTCGATCCTCGTCCTCTCTCTTTGTCTCTTGTTCCCAGCTCCTTGCTCTCTTTGCCGGTCCAGCTACACACAGATCCCGCACAAAACAAGAGAGGAAACTACAAGATACATGTACTCATAACTGATGCATGGATTAGAGTGAATCAAATATACATGTAAATACAATACATCAATGCAATACAAGTATATAGGAGAACATGCAAAACTTTATTGATAGAAGTAACAGGGTTCTGAGAAGGTTACAACCAATGATGTCTCCAATCCAGCAGCACCTCCCCAGCAGCAAGAACTCTCCTCTTCACCTCTAGTAAAACAATCACCCAATAGCTCTGACTGTAAACCAACAGCACCTCCTTGCTTTACACAAAATTCCAGCCTCCTTAGACCTCATAGAAGAGCTCTATATATAGGAGAGAAGAAGAGAGGATGAGTCAGCTTGAGGCTGGCATAGAGCTGACTAGTGTCCTCTCCCTCTTCAGTTAATCTTCAGTTCTTGAGTCCACTTGTAGATCCTTGCTTACACATGGTGATCAAGTACCTCTTACTCATCACAGGGCGAATCTCATGAACCAAGTGTCAGTTTGGAAGCTTCCTGGGCAATTGACACCTTGCAGAATGACTGTGCCACTTGGCCAATCTCGCCCAGCGCAGGTAGCCTTCATTAGATTTGACCTCCAGCGCAGGTACAAGGAGGAGCAGTTGCATTCCAGCGCAGATGGTCAGTGGAGCAGCTGACATGATCCAAAATAAGCCTGTTTTGAAGTGTTTTCAAGTGGAGAACTGATTGGAAGTGCTGTTGTTTGATGACCTTGCTCTTTTAGGGGTAAGAACAACATGTTTAGGGACTGAGGATCCCTGTAATTATTGACATTTCATGCTCCATGTCGCGAGGCACAAAAATGTCTATAACAGTTGCCTCCTAAAGTATGAGGCCGTTTATCGGGTGAAATGCTTTATCTAGAGGGTCCGAAGTTCATTCCAGTGCTGAGGAGGTGCCCTGTAATACAATACAATACAATACATTATTTTTCATTTTATTTTCATGATCTAGCTGAGGCGGGCATTCCCATGCTCAACTTTTATAAATACATTTTGGTACATATGACAGACGATCGTCTGAAGGTAGACTGATAATTTTCTGCTGAAATTATCATCCTTTGAATAGGATGATCATCTGCTGCAATGATGTACATGACAAATGCTTTTATATTTCCTGAATATATATCGCAGCCTGGATGGATGAAACTAGATCCGGGGTCTTCAAACTCGTTCGATCTTCACTCTAAGTACAAGTCGATCCATGTGAGAATTTCGCTGAAGTCGAACATGGAAAGACATCGCTTGATTACCGGCCAATAATGAAAACCGTTAACAAGCGCGAGAGGAATCACCAATAATGACGATGACCCTCAAGGTACTGCAGTACAATTCACGTGGCGTGAATAAAGGACTTGGCGTCGAACGCCACGCAAAATCTTCTGGTCGAAGGTCATTGATGTATACCTGTCGCCGGAAGTGAGAAACTTGCCATTGAGGCATGCAAGCTTCAAAGTACTGATGGGGGTGTTCCTAGATCAAATTCTTGGATAATGAGCTGAAGTCGACAAGAAGTGATCCGTCAAAGGAGGGCCTTAATGAATCCCACATCAATGACACGGAACGGAGCTAATGATTTTAGTGGAGGTGAAAACAAACTGTGACATATGATTCAGGGTGGCGATCATGAATGGATGAAGGATAATGTATGGTAGTGGATGGGACACGGTTGACACTTTCAGAATGACCCCTCTTGAACATATAACGACACTGATGCGATGGATCGGTAGCATTACCCCAAATGTGGATGGTTTAGCGAGGACCATGGTGATGAGACCGGTGAATGAAACAACCCAACCCGATGTGGTACGGAGGAAAAGTGTCATGTTCAAGAGTGACTTGCTACCATTAAACTTTGATGTTCTCCCAATTTTTCCCCAGTCATTTCTGACCAGTACCTCTTTATTTTTGTCAAGCTTGAGGAGGATAACATATGCTTGTTCTATAACCTGCCCTTCGGGCAAGCCCATCGCTATGATTTAACGAGCCTAGCGATAGGGAAACTCGTTCTCGTCTAAAGACAAGTTTGTCGCTATTTAATCATTTTAACGAGTTTAACGACAAGGAAAACTCGGTCCTTTTCATTTTTAGAGAGTCTGAAAAGGTACAGAAAGTCAACTCCATAATTCCTTTTTCGTCATCTAATCCCTTAAGTCCGAAAAAGTATAAAACAATACAGAAGGGATGGCTGTTCGGTATTTTTACGAGCCGAACAAGACAAGCGCTCGATCTTTTTGTGCAATAATCCCTCAGGTCCAAAAAGATTAAAATCTAGAGGAGGGATAGCGTTCCGGTCGTTTAACGAGCTGAAAGGCCAAAACTCGGCAAACTTTTCATATTTTACGAGTCAGTGAAAAGAGCTCAAAGAAGACTCGTCTTTTGAGGAACGAGTGATAAACAGGGATAACTACAGATTCCAGGTACAGGTTGGAATTTTCCAATCACGGCAGTGTTACGAGGATGGCTAGGTGGAATCACTCTTCGCAGCTGTTTCTCAAAAGAGGTAAACACACAAATGGAAGTGAATGATCAGCCAAATGAACAGTGGAGGTGATGGATGAAAACATGATCAAGGTTCTTATGGCTGATGAATTTACGATCTCAAAAGGTTATTTACCGGTTCATTTTTTCCATGAGCTTGAACTCTGGGGGAAACTTTTGCTCACACTTTTTTATTTTTTAACGAGCATAAATTCAGTCATAAAACTGCTCGAATTTTCCGTTTATTTTTTAACAAGCATGAACTATATGCTAAAACTGCTCGATATACCAGTCATAATAAGAACGCCTCCTGTGAGATAACTATTTTTTAAAGAGCTTTATCTCACAAAGCTATGCTCCAATTTTGGCAAATTTTACTTTTGCCCCACAGGATTTCTTTATGCAAGGTCGGAAACAGCTAATCCTACGAGTTTAACGGGTTAGACCTACAGGTTTAAAAGGAGGACCTAAAAATTTAAAAAATAAATAGTCGTCCCTTGCTTGCATTCCAAAAGTTTGCATGCCCCTAGGTATAGGATAGAATTTCGAGGCTGCCCCTCCTCTCCCCTACCTTTGTTTTTCTTTGGGTGTTCACAGTTACTTGTCATCTTGCCAATCTAATGTTAACGATACTTGTCTTCTCGTTATTTTAAGGGGTCTTACGCAGTACTCAGGCTTCCCGTCGGCCCACTTTTAACAAACAGCTATTTGTGACAATGGAAGAACACTACTCAAAGATAAAACATTGGTATTATTGAGGGAGGCTTGCCTCTTTCTTATTATCCGAAGAGGGTTCTATTCGCTGCCGCAAATCAATCTCTTTCTTCGGCGGTGTCTATCATTGGGTTGTCCAAAGATGGTTACCCTCTGTCACAACAATATAGTCCCCTTCTTTGTAGGCTGCCCCTGCTTATCCTTCAAAACATATGTTTTAATGGGCGAGGCTTGAATTCAAAGATGTTTACTATTTGTAGCAATAAGGGAATTCCTACTTGGGCATTGCCCACTTTTTTAGACAAAGGTGAATGACTCTTTTGCCAAACACATAATTTTAACAAAAGATTATTATTCCAGAACAACCCCACTTCCTTCCACGGACGGGGTACGGACTAGTCATATTCTTCTGCGGAAACTCTTCCTTATACTCGGGGTTTCTTCTGCCCGAAGTAGACCAGGGTGCATGCCCCCTGGGTCCTAGTCTTCCTTTCCGAATCACTCGCATTCATCGGGAAGGAGGACTGGGGGCGGAGGCGTATCTCGAGAAAACAGACCATTTAGGATTGGTATTTGACTATTTGCGATGCGAGATCCCGGAAATGAAAGTTGGTCTACGAGCTTGACCATCCTTCCTTCGTGTGGAAAACACATTACTCTAAAGAGTGAGGAGACTATCGCTCCCATGCAATAAATATAGTCGCGTCTGAGGAGTAGGTTATAATCCAAGGGTCCTTGGACGACCAACACGTTCATCTCGACGGTCTTCCCTTTCAATGTAACAGGTACATTGGGGAGGATTCCTAATGGTCGACTGGTTCCTTTATCAAAACCTGAGAGATTTCTCAACTCAGGTAAAAGCGCTGGGGAACCCAGTGCTTTCCAAGCAATAGAGGAAAGGATACTCACAGACGCCCCTTCATCAATGATAGTACCAGCCATAATCATTCTATAGATCTGGACAATGATTCTGAATGGTATACTGGCTGGTAACCGGGGTCTGCCTAGTTGATTCCAATCAAAGGATACAACCAGGTTGCTTGGTGGTGGGACCGAATATACGGCCGGATATGACCCTGATGTTGTTCCTTCCTGCGATAAAGGAATGGGCGCATTGCCCTGACGCTCATCAGAGTCGGTGCTGATGAAAAGAACCTAGATGGTGTCATCCTTATTCTCTTCAGCTAGGGTGTCGCATGAAGATGACTCTTCGGCGACGGTGTCATTTGAAGACGGGTCTTCAATGACGGAGTCATTGGACGATAGAACCTCTGAAGGAAGAACTGGGTCAACTGCCGTTTCGACCTTTAGACTTTCGTCTGGTCTAGATTCAGTAGGTTCATTCTCAATGACTGACACTTCAGCTGACCACTTGGGCGGGTCAACTGGATTTTCAACTATCGAGGGATTAGGCGCGAGTTTTTGGTATCCAGGAGGAAGTCGCAACGGTGAAACCGGGCGATCTTCCAAAACTCTCTTTGCCTCATCTAAGAATGGACATTTGTGGATGGCATGATTGCCTTCACACAATAGACAGGGTGATCTTGGTCCCCTTCTTCGTCCTTCACTCTCGCTAGTTGACGGAATGCAATCAACATGACAACCAGAAGTTGATGCTACCGGATTGTGCAACCTTGGGGACCAGTCCCTTAGTATCCGGGGAATACAAGGACAATCACGATGGAAATGGATCCCTTTGCAAATGACACATGGCGATTTAGGCCCGGTCGGTGCAGTGTGTGGGTTTTTGTCAGCTTTCTTCTGCTTGCCCCCAGTCGCCTTCGCCAGAGGCTCCTTCTGCTTCTTTTCTCTCTTCTTCTTTTCCTTCTTCTCCTTGGGAGGCTGACTTTTGCCAGCTCTACCTCACGAAGATGAAGGATCAGAGGAAGTATCGTAAGAATTGGAAGGCTGGTGGGTAGTTCTAGATTGTTCTGACTGTTGATTCGACTGCTCGGGATTAGTGGCGATCTGGACTATATTAGTTGAAAAGAGCCAAACAGGGAGGCCGATTGTCAATCCTGGAAGTGACAATGTAGCCATATGAGGCGCACCAACATCTCCCCAAGAGGAGAAGGGATTTGGACTTCCGCCAAGGTTACTTCCTTGGTTGGTGGGCTCCATACTTTTCAACTGAAAGATCAACGTGGGAATAACAGGTGATTATGTTCCGCTTAAAATAAATTTTATTAACGACGCTTTTAGACACAAACTTGCTTTTTCATGTTTTAAGAGTCGAGAAAAAGCTAAAGATGACTCTAGTCGCCTTCGATGTATTAACGAGCCCGAAGTGACAAATGCTCGGTTGGACCTTTTCAGTTATAGAGTTTGAAAAGGGCCAAAAGAAACTGCTCTGGAGATCTAGGCAGAGGGTGTGCCAAACCTTTCGCGAAACCACAGAATACGTTTTACGGTACGGGTGGTCGATCTTCATGAATGCTGTGTTCACTGCATCGCGATCAGTAGGGCGGCCGACACGATTTCCTAAGGATAAAGGATAAAATCCTATAGGGGTCTCCCAATATACACGACGGTACGCGGGAGCACAAGTCCGTGTTAGTGCCACCGACTCTCAGGAGGAATCACCCACCTTCGTAGAGATCGACAGTCACTATGTTTAACGACGCCGGAACACGTCTCTACCTAGACCTCTAGATGTTTGCGTTAAGTTACAAAGCGTTGTTATGTAAATTGAGTTTATTTTAATGTTGATCTTGCTTAACAGTTTGCCTTTCAGGGTCGCCACGAGATGTATATATACAACTTCCTATATGCAATCTAAGATGAGAAGCAAATCTTTTCAATCTTTCAACTTTGAAAACCTTAATCTACTGAGGGAAAAGAAAGACACAACTTTTTCCACAGATCATACAACACACACTAAAATGCACATTTTCCTAAATCGTCAAGCACACAGTCAAATGCAAAATGCACAATGCATGTATTTCTTTTCGTTATCCTTAATGTTGATGTAAGACAGAAAGGAAACTGTTGTATAATTTTGGATCTAATTTCAAGTAGAAATAAACAAGCTTGTCCAAAATCAAAAAGACACCTTATGATCGACTTGTTTAAACACAGGAAATGTATAGATTCAAACCATAAAATGAAAAACAAACAAACTCAAACAGCCATGAACAGTAATAAAACTAGCTCATAAGATCACAAAGACACTTTTACAGTTCAGGATCTAAGAGGCCACAGCTATACTGGTTCGCTTTTCACAATGGGAAACTGTAACTGAAACAAGAAATACTGAAATAACATTCACAGTTTCATCACACAACTGAGGCGGAATAATGTCAAGGAGAATGGTTTACAGCAAGTACAATGACCAGCAAGCAATCAGCAAAAAATCAGTGAAAACAGGGCTCAGACACAAAGGGAAAACTCTGCAAAAACACTGGCTAACTGGACCAGTGCAGGCTCTGGTCTGTCAGTTTGATTCTCAGCACAGTTCCCGAAGGGAGTACCTGCGCTGGAATGCAGACTGCCTGTGGACAGCCTGCACTGAGACACGAGAGTTGCGTTTACAAGGAATTCCGGGTCATAAAAAGCTCAAAAATGCACTGTTTTTGCTGAAATAAAAAGCTATAGGTCAAGTACAGGCTAAGGGATGATCAAGAGGATGAAGATCTATCACAAAGAGTAAAGAGTCTTTTGTAGATTAGCTCTTCAAATCTTGAATTTTCTCAGCAAATGAGCAAGAGTAGCAGTCCCTCTACTTCGCTTTTGATATAGTCAAAAGCTTTTCGATTTGGTACTCTTTTCTTCAAGAAATGAATAGCAAAATACTACAAACACCAACAAGATACTGGGTTCCCCAGCGGAGTCGCCAGTTTGTTGTGGGGAAAAGTATCCGACGCGGATGACCCTATCCCTACTCTAAAGGTGACAGTCTTTAGCAACAACTGAAAGTAAAGCTTTGATGTTTTCCTTTATGAAAGTACAGAGAGAAGGAAGAAAAGATTAACCAACCTGGTGTCTTTCGCTTAGTCGATCCTCGTCCTCTCTCTTTGTCTCTTGTTCCCAGCTCCTTGCTCTCTTTGCCGGTCCAGCTACACACAGATCCTGCACAAAACAAGAGAGGAAACTACAAGATACATGTACTCATAACTGATGCATGGATTAGAGTGAATCAAATATACATGTAAATACAATACATCAATGCAATACAAGTATATAGGAGAACATGCAAAACTTTATTGATAGAAGTAACAGGGTTCTGAGAAGGTTACAACCAATGATGGCTCCAATCCAGCAGCACCTCCCCAGCAGCAAGAACTCTCCTCTTCACCTCTAGTAAAACAATCACCCAATAGCTCTGACTGTAAACCAACAGCACCTCCTTGCTTTACACAAAATTCCAGCCTCCTTAGACCTCATAGAAGAGCTCTATATATAGGAGAGAAGAAGAGAGGATGAGTCAGCTTGAGGCTGGCATAGAGCTGACTAGTGTCCTCTCCCTCTTCAGTTAATCTTCAGTTCTTGAGTCCACTTGGAGATCCTTGCTTACACATGGTGATCAAGTACCTCTTACTCATCACAGGGCGAATCTCATGAACCAAGTGTCAGTTTGGAAGCTTCCTGGGCAATTGACACCTTGCAGAATGACTGTGCCACTTGGCCAATCTCGCCCAGCGCAGGTAGCCTTCATTAGATTTGACTTCCAGCGCAGGTACAAGGAGGAGCAGTTGCATTCCAGCGCAGATGCTCAGTGGAGCAGCTGACATGATCCAAAATAAGCCTGTTTTGAAGTGTTTTCAGGTGGAGAACTGATTAGAAGTGCTGTTGTTTGATGACCTTGCTCTTTTAGGGGTAAGAACAACATGTTTAGGGACTGAGGATCCCTGTAATTATTGACATTTCATGCTCCATGTCGCGAGGCACAAAAATGTCTATAACATAGAGTCAAAAGGTTACAAACTATGTGGAAGTAGTATGACAATATGATTTGAAATGATCATAGATTAAAACTGATGTAGAATTGATTAGCCATTAATGAATTGAATGTTAGCTTAAAGCACGGAAATCGAGGAAAAATGCTTGAGAAGAAGACTTTACGACAGTTGATTGAACACAAGATAGATGCATAACAGAAGTGAAAACAATAAAAACACAGTGATACTAGACAGTAAAATTGATTACAGAGTTCGTCCCAGATGGACTACGTCTCCGGGTCTGCTTTCAAGATGGGCGACCGCTTTATTAGGATTGAAATAGATGAGGTCAGTTACATATAGATTTGGTCAATCTGAATATGCACACAGGCACTTCTGATCACTGTCATCAGATAGCCCTCTGAGCCCATTTTCCAACGCCTATCACAGTTCCCAATTCTGACTCCAGATGCTCCTGTTACACTGAAAACAAAACTGCATATGACCTCTAGAATTTGCAAACAAAAGTCAAAACCACTCTCCTGATCAATGAAGGAAAATCCGCCTCTTATAGGCCTGTAGATGCATCAAAACATCCTTAGTTGAATTCAGGATGAATTTGGTTTTTTTCTCTGGATGGTTTGAAGCTCGGGCTTGTTGTTGCATGACACTTAGGATAGGTTCCTAAGGTCATTGCAGTTAGTTTTTTTAACAAAAACCATATAAAACCAAAAAATAAACATTATGATAACTACATAACTGTTGCGGTTAGGTTAACTGGGCGGAGGTTGGACAGCTCATATGAGCGGTGATTGAACCCACGGTTTGGGTGTTGATGGTTCCACTGACGGTTTCAGACTGGCGGTCTATCCATCACATTCACATGTGGCCTGTTGCACTTTGGAAAACCCACGTGGTCAACTCCAAACTTGACTAGTTCCACTTTTTGACACGGTTTCCTGCGATTAACTTGATAGCGTAATACTCTGATGGTTCTCATACACACTGTGATCACATGCTGATGGTTGCCGTTAAGACCTCTGATGCGGTTAGGACTGAACTGTGTATTATAATGTTTTATAATGTATTTTCAACAACATATCCTGAGAGCTAAAAAGGGTTTTAGACTTAGGTTTTTTTAGCATTAGGTTTTATGACTTAGGTTTTAGCACATAGTGTTGTATTGCAATAGGTTTAGGGTTTTAGATTTAGGGAATGGTTACCTTTTAATGCATTTGGAATGTCGAACCTCTACAACAGATGACACACCCATGTTGATGATCAACCTACGAGTGGATGACAAAACCCCAAATCCTGTGAGGTGAATGACAAACACATATCAACAACCATATCCTGTCGGAACTGACGACAAACTCATGTCGAAAACCAGGTGTTAAACCATCTCAATTGAACACCATGAAAAACCATATTACCTAAACAACTTGATCCATAACCAACACTGTTGAAGTTGATGACACTGAACTGAATTGACGACAAAACTAATGATGATCTATGCAATTGATCTGACGAGATCCTCCTGGATCAATCCCCTCCACTTGAAAGCTTTTGGACCACCAAAATTTTGACTAAACAAATAGTCGATGAGGGTAGAACTCCCTCTCTTTCCACCTTGACCTGATGATGTACCAATACATTCGATCAATCACCTGTGTAGTGATGACCCTGATGATGTTGACCAGGTTACATTTTGAATCGGTGACTTGTTCTCTCCATCCGTAGTATGAACAACTTGCAACGATGGGAAGACAACCTGTTATGAACATGGAAATTGATTTCTTTCCACAAAGAACCATGAGTTAGTGATTCATACACATATTTGAAAACAGTCTCTACAGGATATTGTTCAATACCATCAACATGTATTAACAATCTATTTTGCATAATAACAGAGACAATCAAAGATATTATTGACATCAACCCAGCCACTTGATTTGACATACTTTCCTGCTTCCCGATTACTAAGTGAACTTGCTACAATGAACCCATCAAACTGTAATTTGAAAACTATTGCAACTTAGTTTGTCTTTGAAAGTATTGAATTAGCTATCGATTTGTTTGAATTACTTTTTCCTTATTCATTAAATGATGTTTCCATTGATTAGCACTTTCCCCTGATGCATAAGTTTCCCTTAGACACTTTGACGTTGCTTTAGAAAAGGCTTTGATATGAAAACAAATAGGTTTCCTCTCCACATGAAAAGAGGTTTCCAAACTGTTTGAAACATGACATGGCGACACAATACAAGAGAAATTGAACACTAAATTTCCCCAATATTGACCTGTCTCCCTGCAACTATTTATTTCCAAACTTGGACTTAATTGATTCATTCTGACATTAGGAAGAGGAGCTTTAGGCACAAACTGTAATTCATATTGCAATCCCTTCTTATGAATAAGATGTTTGGTTTTACATAGAACTGGAATAGTTTCTATTTCTTTAATAAAACCATCTTTAAGCTGAGTATCATAACTTAAACAGCTATCATGTCGATTGTTATGGTACCTTTCACGCACATGATTACAAATCTTTTAGTTGAACTTATTAATCGCTTCATCTGATTAACATTAACTGAATTCAAGTGATTTTTGTTTTAATGTGCCCTGATGATGGGCCTCATAAATGGGTAATTATATGGGCTCATTTTACCTCCTAACCTAGTCAAATCAACCATTCTCTTAGCTTATTGTATGATTTTCTTATTATATTTATGCTTATAGAGTGAGTTGAGTTAGTTATTGTGCCATGTGGTCTAACATGTATTTAATGCAAATTATTGATGGATTTCGAGGTCAAAGTCAAGGATCCAATGGAAAAATGGCAGCAATAACTCGAAGTGGAAAAAGGAGAGGACTTAGAGGAGGGAATCCCCCTCATTTATTACTCCTCACTTCGAATTCCCCTTCATTCAGCTCGGAGTACAAGCAGTCGAATCATGCACTAGAAGGCAGCTGAGCAAGTGGAAGATGACTTATGATTATCTCAAGTTTTGGGAGCCAAGCCTCTCTGATTATAAGGAAGTTGTTGGTAGCTTCATTTGTAAAAGTAGAGAGGCCTAGGGCCTCACTAGGGTCGTATTTCTTACTTATGTAAACTCTGCTCAAATTTCAAGCTTATTAGTTTTGTGACACTTCCATGTAATCTTGCTATTGTTTTGAAAATAAAGATGGAATCCTTTTTGAGCTAGCACTGAGTTACCTCAGAGGCCTAAAGCTCTTGGGTTAGTGCCCAATGCAAGTAGCCAAGCTCCTCTTTACTTGTATTTTTTATGCCTTGTTTCAGTTTGTAGATTAGTTTGCTGTTAGATGTACTTCTCTTATGGTTAAGAATAGGTTTCTTTGGATGATTTAGTAGTTTTCTTCCATTTGTGCTTTCTGTAGCAGGTTAAGCAGTGATAAAGAGAAGATTTGGAAGGCTAGAAATAGTGCCTTGGCCTCTCTTCCTCCCTCTGGGACCATGATTTGAGGCAAAGACTCTCTTGCTGCCTCAAAAACACAGATTTTCCTCCTTCATAGGACTTCTAGTGTTTGCAGCTTTTTAATAGTCCAGCTTTTCTTTACTTTAGATCTTCTTCATCATGCTCACTTCCTAATTTGCAATAATATTCTTTCATGCTTTCCTTTCCTACAACATTTCTCAGCATTTTCTTTCATAGATCATAGTTTAGACCATTTTTATGCAAAACTCTATTTTTCCCAAATGCATTCATTTCACTTGTTGCTTGATTTCTTTGGTTGACTATCAGTTTCTATGCAGCATATCTCTTCCAGCAGTAAGCTAGCTTATTAGCAATCACACCCTCCATCTGATCCATGCCCTATAGGTCTCGCAAATCTCACCTCAATTATGCCCTAGTTCCCTGCATTTTTCCATAGAACTTCTTCCTCTCTCCTTGAGAAAACCCAATCATCTTTCTCTCTCCTAGTGATTCATGGTATACCTTAGGCACCCTAACACCTCATTCCAACCTCCATCCACCTTTTTCACCCACTCTCACACCCTCAAAACAGTGAAAACTGCTCTCGGACGTCTCCTATAGTTTCCCTATTTTCCTCCTGTAGTTTTCCTGTGTCCTCCTGTAGATTTTCCTGTAGGCTTTCTTTTGAAGGCCGAGTGTGGGAAAAGCCTCCAGAAGGCCACTTGAGACCTCCTAGGACCCATCCACACCATCCTACATCCTCTCGAGTCCCAAAACCTCCCTTCAACGCCACCTATTCACTGCCACACTCACACACAATAAATTACATGCATGTCAAATTCACATAAAAATACAAAAAAATCAAAAAATATGTTTTTTGCTTATTTACTTTCAGAGATAGCATAGTTAGATGTTTTTTACTTCCTTGACTAGGTAATGGCATTCCTTTCATGGTTTTCATAGTGCTTTATGCAAAAGTAGAATTAGTTGGTTAATTAGGGTTTACTAGGTTTGCTTTACATTTCATTCTTTCTCCTTTCTGCGGTTAGAATAACATCTATAGAGTAATATTTATTTTCTTTCATCACATATAGAGTTTCTTCTGGAATCCATAGAAGTTGGCTTGAGCTCCTAGTGATCTTGCGCCGGCTAACCAAGTGACAACCTACAGTGAGAACTAGTACTTGTGCATACAGCACTGACGCTTCCAAGTTTGTTACGAACTACCAGGTTGATAAGAGTAAAGTAGGCAGCCCAGGAGTTGCAGCATTATTGCTGCAATACTGGTGCTCACCACCTAAAAATAAATTCAACCCCATATTTCTTAAGGTGATATTTATGTTCTCTCCTATAAAATATTGCATCATGATCATAAAGATAAGGAGTTCCTAAGACAACTCCACATGTCTATTGCAACCACATCTAATTCCACTTTACCAATGTAATTAGCTATAATGGAAAATCTTAATCGACACTGTTTGGTGACTTTTATCTAATTTGATTTATTTACCCATCCTAATGGGTAAGGTCTTGGACGATTCCGCGTTTCCAAACCCAAACTTTTAACTAAATATTCAGAGATTAAATTCGCCTGTGATCCACTATCAAACATTGTATCTATATTTGTATGCTTAGAAGTTATCCTTATGTTAAACAATTCAACTCTTTTATCCTCATTTGAAGAATTTTTGTTTGATGAAGATGAAATAATTTTCGAACTTGAACCAGTGTCAGAAGTTTTACCTGTCGTAACCATGGCAATTATCCTCCTTTCATCACCTGAATCTAAACCTAGATCTTTTGGACTGCTGCAATGGCCTTCTTTTCATCATTCTCCTTAAGGAAATTTCTAGGCTTATGTTCTGGATGAAGTTTCCAACACTTAGATTCATCATGACCAATTCTCTGGTAATGAGAACAAGTAGGTATTTCCTTCTAAACTATCGCTGATTTCTTTCTCTTCGAATTGTTCTTCCCTTTACTATCATTGGAATATTTGATTTCCAACTCTTTGGATGACTATGAAGTAAAATTGAATGGTATGCCACCTGATTCAATATGTATGGCATTAACACACACTTTATCAAAATCATCAGGATTAAACATCAATAATGTATGCTGCAAATATGAATGTAAACTGCTGATGTATTTTAACAAAGTTTCACATGTATCCAATGAAATACCAAGCGCCAATGATTTCTTTCTGAATTCCTGAGTAAACTCCTGAACACTCTGCCCTTTACCTTGCCTTAGATGTTTCCAATCAATGATAGCTTGCTGCATGTATCCTAAACGATAGAATTGTTTCCTAAGATCTTTTAAGAACTTAGACCAGAAGAGATGACTTTTCCTTTATGCTTTACATCTATCTGCTTTTTATTTTCCCACCAGATTATATTTGTTCCCCCCATTCTAAGTGTAGCTAACTGAATTTTAGTTTTATCGCTAGAAATGTTTTGAATGCGACAATACACTTCTAACTGTTTAATCCAATTATCTATCTTTTCAGGATTCATTTTGCCATCATAAATAGGTAACTCAAATTTCACATCAAGTTTCAAAAGAGATGTTTTCTTAGGTTTCTTTTCTGTTTCAGATTATGCACTAGAAAAATAAGAAGAAGAACAAGATGATGGAAATGATGAAGGTGAAGGAGGTTTATCAGCCTTGCCTTTACCTTTGTCCTTCTTCGATGTCTTTGAAGAAGAAGTTGCATCTCTTGCCTTCTTGTCTTCGTACAGTTCTTGCAACATCTACTGCATAGTCAAGAATGCTTGTTGAAACTGTTGATCACTCATCTTAGTTTCAATGTTTTCACCTGCATCATATCCTATCATGGTCGATTTATTAGCGACTTGTCACTTTCCAATCTTTGGATCGTTCTGCTCAAGGATTCCTTCTCCTCGTTGCGAGTTTGACCTGCTTAACATTCAATGGCAAATTCTACAAATGCAACTTGCTCTGATACCAAATTATATGATTTGAAATGATCATAGATTAAAACTGATGTAGAATTGATTAGCCATTAATGAATTGAATGTTAGCTCAAAGCATGAAAATCGAGGAAAACTACTTGAGAAGAAGACTTTACGACAACTAATTGAACACAAGATAGATGCATAACAAAAGTGAAAACAGTAAAAACACAGTGATACCAGACAGAAAAATTTATTAAGGATTTAATCCCTGATGGACTACATCTCTGGATCCGCTTTCAAGATGGGAAACCTCTTTATTAGGATTGAAATAGATGAGGTCGATTACACAGAGATTTGATCAGTCTGAATGTGCACACGGACACTTCTGATCACCGTCATCAGATAACCCTCTGAACCAGCTTTCCAACGCCTGTCACAGTTCCCAATCTCCTGTTACACTGAAAACAAAACTTCATATGACCTCCAGAATCTGCAAACAAAAGTCAAAACCACTCTCCTGATCAATGAATGAAAATCCACCTCTTATAGGTTTGTAGATGCATCAAAACCTCCTTGGCTGAATTCAGGATGAATTTGGTTTGTTTCTGGATGGTTTGAAGCTCGATCTTGTTGTTGCATGACACCTAGGCTAGGTTCCTAAGGTCATTGCAATAAGTTTGTTTTAACAAAAACCATATAAAACCAAAAAATAAACATTATGATAACTACATAACTGCTTTGGTCAGGTTACCCAGGCGGAGGTTGGATAGCTCATGTGAGCGGTGACTGAACCCGTGGTTTGGGTGCTGGCAGTTCCGCTAATTGTTTCAGACTGGCGGTCTATCCACACATTCACATGTGACCTGTTGCAGTTTGGAAACCCCGCGCGGTCAGCTCCAAATTTGATTGCTTTCTCGTACACATGACCACTTTCCGACATGGTTTCCTGTGGTTAATTGACTACGGTTAAATCAACGGCGTAATACTCCGACAATTCTCATATACACTGTGATCACATGCTAACGGTTGCAGTTAAGACCTCGGATGCGGTTAGGACTGAACCGTGTATTATAATTTTTTCTAATGTATTTACAACAACATTGCTCAAAAGCTAAAAAGGGTTTTAGACTTAGGTTTTTTTTTAGCATTAGGTTTTATGACTTAGGTTTTAGCAGATAGTGTTATATTACGATAGGTTTAGGGTTTTAGATTTAGGGAATGGTTCTTTTTTAATGCATTTGGAATGTAATGTATTAGGTTAGGGTTTTTAGGACTTTTCATAAAAATACATAAAAAAAACCCATTTGTCCCCAAATGTCACAAAGCGACATTAGAAACATGTGACATAAAACCAAATGCACGTCATTGACACAAGTGACATTTGCGATGACAACCTGACAATGAACCATATCGAACCTCTGCAATGGATGACACACCCATGTCGATGATCAACCTGTGAGTGGATGACAAAACCCCAAATCCTGAGAGGCAAACGACAAACACATGTTGACGATCATATCCTGGCAGAATTGGCGACAAACTTATGTCGACAACCAGGTGTTAAACCATCTCAACTGAAAGCCATGAAAAACCATATTACCTTAACAACTTGATCCATAAACAACACTATCAAAGCTAACGACACCGAACTGAATTTACGATGACACTGAACATTGATGATGACCTGTGCAATTGGTTTGACGAGATCCTCCTGGATCACAATAAGTCATAACAAAATTAAAAAAAAAAAGAGATATAGTAGTCAAACTAAGTCAAGCAAGGATACCATTTTCCATATAGAGTCTCCACTTAACCTATATAATCCTATCCTCCCTAACCTACTTATGCTCTCTTCTTATCCATCCTCTACTTCAATATACTATGACATCGACTATACCAATCTAACCATTGATAGAACCAATATGGTGGAGATGTCAACTATACCGACCGAAATTCCTCAGTAGAAAACTAGAAATTGTCATCGCACATCTATGGGAGCATGTCCATCACTTCCCTCCCATGATTCTTGTCTTTAATGTTACACAGTGGGCAATGCCACCACTCGTCCACAAAGAACTAGGATCAACACCTTAATATGGACCACACTATGATGTTGGTTGGATATTTGTCATCGAATAATCCATTTGGAAGTCATGTCATCTACAATATGTACTTTACCCATGTCATAATATTACATATCAAGTAAATATGAATTGTAATATAATAATGTGCATCATACAATTCCTTATTGGATGT
The DNA here is from genome assembly GCA_031772625.1 of Pinus tabuliformis. Classification (NCBI taxonomy): domain Eukaryota; kingdom Viridiplantae; phylum Streptophyta; class Pinopsida; order Pinales; family Pinaceae; genus Pinus; species Pinus tabuliformis. Next base: position 115,908,020 of record CM062808.1, on the reverse strand, counting down.
CTTGGCATCCCGCAATCACTAACCTAGACTTTGGGTATCATGTACTCCCTTTCAATTTCCAAGTTAGTTCTCATCCAAGCATATATATATATATATATATATATATATAGATATATATATATATATATATATATATATATATATATATATATATATATCTAGATAGATAGATAGATATATATATATGTTATCATAATCATCATGTTATTAGGCTCAATATCCACAAACCCATAATTTCATTAGTATGTTGAAAGTATATCTTACATCAAATCAATCATAAATTAGATAAGTCATGCATCAAATTTAATAAACAAAACATAATCCATCAAGTGTCTTATATAAGTAATTTCATCTATCCAATTGAAATGCACCAATATCACATAGCATTCATAAATGAAACAACATGAAAATACAAATAGGGCCTCAACATTGGTGGCTATCTAGGTCAAAATGGGCATCACAAATGGTTAGAAAGTGAGGATTAGTCACAATGTATAGTTTATTCATCCTCCCATGTAGCATAATGAAGGTTATACTCATCACATTAGACCTTAATGTGCTCCACTATGCAACATCTCAATTGTTAAACACTACATTCCAATATACATGATAGTTTTAGCATTACAATTCCCTCGTCAGAGACTTGCAATTCCTTCCAATTGAGTTTTTGAGATTCATCAGAAACGTACTATCATAGAATAGATACATGCAAAAAATCATGAGTTTTATGCAAATGGGGTGGCAATATAAGATGATAGGTAACTGATCCAATTATCCTTGTGATTCTAAAAGGTCCTATAAATTGAGGTGACAACTTCGTCCTTTTCCAAAATTAAATACTGTTTTTATTGGGGTCAAATATCAATAAAAAGTTGCTCTCCAACTTCATAACTTTGATCAATCCTATGTGCATCAACATAACTCTTATTCCTCTCTTATGCTTCCTTTAACCTTTGTTGATTTTTTTTTACTTGTTCCTCCATTTCTTAAACCAATTTTGGCCTGACTATTACTCTGTCCTCCAACCTTTCCCAACTCAAGGGTGTCCTACATGACCACCAACATAAAGCTTAATAAGGAGGCATCCCAATTGATCTTTAGTAACTATTATTATGAGAAAACTCTACCAATTGTAATTACCTTTCGCATTAAGTCTGATTATCCATGACATACATTCTAAGCATATTTTCCATAATCTATTTCACTCTTTCAATCTACCCATTTGTTTTTGGATGATATGCAGTGCTCAGGTTCAAATATGTCCCTAAAGATGTATGCAAACTTGCCAAAATATAGATATAAAGTAAGAGTCTCTATTAGTAATGATTTTTGTAGGTAACCCATGTAGTTGTATAACTTGGATTATAAAAACTTAAGCCACATTGGTAACATCATAAGTGTCTTGTTTGCATAATTTCGAAGGAATTTCTATGTGATTAAATGACTCGTAGAAAAGCAGATTTTATTTTGGGATGTGAGGCAATGTTATTTTATTCTGTTTATGTTGAAGTTAGGAATTGTTAAAAATTGGACGTTTTTCCCTATTTACTCTTTGACTCTATTAGAACTTAGTTAAAATACATCTCTGCCAGTATGGATCCATCTTTGGATCAAGTAAATTATGTATAAATTACTCGAGATGGTTCTACCATGACACCAGTTTCAAAACAGAAAATTATAGTCTATTTCCAACTAGTTCACACAAGAGTGTAATATCTATAGATGAAAAAATTCCATAGAGCATTGGGATTCTTGGTATTAGAGCCACACTTTGTCAAAGGTCTTCAAAATTTTGTAACCAAGTAAGCACACTTTTGTTGTTATGAAATGTTTCTTGTTATTTGTATAATTTCGAAGGAATTTCTTTGTGATTAAATAATGGGTAGAATAGAATTTTTTATTTTGGGATGTGAGGAAATGTTTTTTTGGTTTGTTTATGCCAAAGTTAGGCACTATCAATACCTTGAGGTTGTTCCCTATTTAGTCCTTTGACTCTATTAGAACTCTATTAAAATACATATCTTTCAGTATTGATCTGTCTTTAGATCACATAAATTATGTAGAAATTACTTCAAATGGTTCTACCATGACACCAATTTCAAAATGGAAAAATTCTAGTCTATCTGCAACTAGTTCACACAAGAGTCTAATATCTATAGATGAACATAATTTCATAGAGAAATGATAATTGTCAGTCAATTTATCAATTGAATCCAATATCACATTGTGCCTTTACAAAGTGAATGGAAAATCCACAAAAAAATCCATGTAAATGACCTCCCATATAAACATAGGAATGTCATGTAGTTGTACAAGTCCTATTGGGTGGTGATGATCAACCTTCACTCATTGAAATTCAAGAAACTTGGTGACAAATTGGACAATGTTGTGCTTCATTCCTGGCCATCAAAAGATTTTATTCATGTCTACATATATATTATTCATGCTCGAATGTGCACAATAGAGTTCCCTATGTGAATCCTTGTAGAAGGTTATTTGTATACCCGACCCTCTTAGGTATGTACATTCTTCCTTGAAATCTCAATACTCCATCTGGTTCAAGGACATATCCCCTAAACTTTGGTTCTATCTGCTCCCCACTCTAGAGTGTTGATATAACCTTCAAATAACATAGCTAAAGAGTTTCTCTAATACAAGCTCCCTCAAGGTGACCACAAATGGTATTGAGGAAAAGATATGTAGTCATTTTCTTAGCATATCAAGTACCACATTATATTTTCCCTTGATGTATGAAATTTCCAAAAATCATACTCACTCAAGAATTCATTCCATCGCCTTTGTCTAATATTTCAATCCCTCTAATTAAAAGGAGAAAAATATTTCTTTGGTTAAACATGTAGTTAACTGTCATGTGAGAGTGTTTCCATAAGACAAAAGGAACCATAACATGCCAAAATAAATAAAAAAAACAAACTTAAAAACATATATGTTGTAATTAAACCCTTAGCTTGGAAGCAAAACTAGTGAAGAAACTTGAATGTGGAAAGTTTGGAAAAATCTTGGATTCACCTTTCAAGTTTTTTAAGTAAATTCAACCTACAATATCCTAAGCACCAATCAAAATTCCTTTGTGAAGCGTCTGAATAAACTTGTAGTCAAAATCATGTGAAATATCATACAAAGGAGGTTGATATTTAAGAAGATTAATTAAATATGAGATCACCCAACATAAATTAATAGAAAAAAAACATGAAAAGCAACCTTTAATCAAAATTATATACATCTAAGTTGGAGGGATTTCCTTCCCCAAGGCCTCAAGCTATAGCCCTTATTCCAATAAAAAGAAAAATAAATAATAGTAATAATAAATGTCATGTCAATTTGGAATAGGGAGTCCAGAATTCTAATTTAATTATCAATAATTATTAGGTGGATAGCAAAAATTTAATCTTAATGAAATATTCGAGAATATTCTTAATGGTATTCATAAATCAAAGGTTGATATTTATCAAAGTAGTTATGTCATTTTGGTTCTTTTAGTTTTTCTTTTTAAATAACTTAAATAATAATAAAAAAATGTCATATGAAATTAATTATGTTTTTTTTTTATACAAGACATTAATAAACCATAGTATTGACCCATGGCATTGTAACAATACCCATTTATAGATTAAGAATCTCCATGATAAAGTGAGGTGAATCCCCATGGTTTAGCTATTTTTACCATTAATAATAAAAATAATTTAAAACTTTAACAACATAAGATGTATCATGAAATGTTTTGATACTTGTTACAGATTGATATCTATTAAAATTTACTAACCATTTAATTTATATGGAAACAATAGTTTTAACAAAACTAAAAAAAATAAATTTTACGATGATATTATATATTATAAAATGTTTCCAACCAATTATCATATTATTTACAATATTTCTTTTATCCTAATAATTTTTTATTCAAAATATATATATATATATATATAGTAGTGGTGGAAGATCATAATCTCCCTTTCACATGGAGCTTATAAGGCTAGTATGTAAAGCATATTCTGAATTCAAGTAAAATGGATGCAATTCTGGAATCTTCCTTTACCTTATAGTTAATTTAAGAATTTTTTTTTTTAATATAGTTTTTAATTTTATTTTAAATTATATATTTTAATTCTTTTTATGGTTAATTTATTGTTTTATATATGCAGTAAACTCTTCCTTTTATATAGTTTTATGGTTACTCAAATATATAGAATTTTATGACTCAAGCATATATAATTTTGAAAATTATGGATTTCTATACAAATATAGAAAACAAAAGGTTAGACTCATATCTTTCTAATTTGTTTAGAATGACCCACATCCTGAACAGGGAACACAACAGTAGTGCCGACCAAATATCCAAGGAGGCTACGACACTTCCCAGAGGAGAGTGGATGATACAGGAGCAGCAAGGAACAACCGCATATCAATACTACCATCGTCCTTACATAGATACACATTATCATGGGGCAGCCACCGCATGAGATACGAAACGGGATAATGATATTTTTGAACGGAATTTTGTATATAGTTTACAGCTCTACTTATCAGAAGCCCTGCGTGGCAATATGTATATATATATATATATATATATATATATATATATATATATATATATATATATATATAGATATATATATATATATATATATATATATATATATATATATATCTATATATATATCTATATATATATATATATATATATATAGATATATATGTAGAACAACACCGAACATCCTGCGTGATGATTTTGGCTATATAACAGACAAATTAGACCATAAATTGTGCCCTCATGAGGCAGATGAACTCTATAGCATATGCATAGTGCATCTACAATATGTAATTTTTCAAGTTAATGAAAGATTACGATTTTTCCAGTGGAAAAAATCTTTCTAATTGTTTAGAGATAACGTTGAGTCTTCCTATTGAAATATACTAACAACACACTATAGTTGTAATATATATTGTCTTTATTTTTTTATACATGAGTTGGGTGAGACATAGAAAACAAAAGGTTAGACTTATATCTTTCTAACTATCTAGAGATAACATTGAGTCTTCCTATTGAAATAGACCAACAACACACTAAAGATGCAATATATATTGTTTCTATTTTTTATGAATGAGTTGGGTGAGATATAATTAGAGGAACGACGATCTATTGATTAATAATTGAAATTAATTTAGTTCAAATAATATATATATATATCTATATATATTATTTGAACTAAATTAATTTCAATTATTAATCAATAGATCGTTGTTCCTCTAATTATATCTCACCCAACTCATGCATAAAAAATAGAGAAAATATATATTGCATCTATAGTGTCTTGTTGGAATATATAATAAAAGAAAATAAATATATAGGAAAAAACATAGTATGATGATATAAAAAATAAAAATAGGTCGTTGGCCCACATGCATCTCGTTCTCACCCTCGTAGAATAAAACTCTTACCTAGAATCTTTATTCTCCTTTCGCTTGAATTTAGCCTTCATTAATTCTATTTTTGTCTTGATTGCTCTATGCACCCACTATAATTTTTATGGTTTTTTTAATGAGTGATGGTAGTGTTTTAAGATTGGATGTATTATTTTCATAACCCTCATGAGTTTGATGTAGATAATACCATTTTAATCTATCTCTATCACAACCAACATTCTTTTGTATTATGATTTCGTCCTAACGTAACAACTTTTTTCTCTCTCTTTCTTTCTTTCTATATATATATAGATATATATATCTATATCTATATATATATATATATATATATATTTCTCAGAATTATGGCAAGTCTAGTGGTAATCTAGATGTTCTTTTAACTATTTCATTATGTGTTTGAGAGTACTTCTACGGGACATTTGTGGAATGATTGGATCGACATATTGAGCAGGTGTTATCACCAAACCCTCCCTACCTCCTAAGTTTTAAAAGCTTAATACACCCTTACAATCGATTATTTCATATTATAATATTTTGTGACCCATACTTATATAGTCGGAAGATAGATAGTGGACAGGCAATTTTTAAATCTAATTGTGCTCCATGAAGAGATTAATGACCCACAATTATTCCTTGGGCCACAACCTACATATTTTTTAATTCCACTCTTTTCCCTGATGCCTATAACCCTTCTCAACGATCAAATCATTTCTAACCCAACCAACAATATTGATTTCATCATCAGGTGATTTTCCACAAGGACACTAGGCATTCAATCATTTCCCGATGCATCACGGCCTTCCATCTAAATTTCATCAAATGGTCGGATTGCTTCATCAGACATAAATATGCGAGCACATTAACACATCTCTTACCCCCGATGAAATCTCAACTATGCATTTTAGGATGATCAAAAACTATCGGGACCAAACTTATATGAACTTTAACCCATCTACCATGCCCGATGGATGGTACCCATCCTCGATTCCTAATCTGATTAAGCAGGACATGATACTTGTCCAACTATCATTAATCGTTGTCCTACCCTAAGTAACACTCTCCTTCATCAACTTTTCATTGTTTTCCCCTTGTGTCTGTGTTTTTCTCTTGCATATCATTATGTAGCTCGAAAATTGTAATAGGCGCCATTTTTGTTCAAGTGAGAAATTTGAGCTCAACCCATTATCATCCTCTTCGAGTAAGTTCTCTTTCACCATTCTAGCTCATTTTATAGTTCTTCGTCTATCTAACTTTGAAGAAAGAGAGAAATTCTTGCAGAACCATTCAAAGAAACACTTATCAATGAATTATATGGTACCAGAGATACCTAAACTACCTTACATATGTTGTTACTTTAATGAGAACCCTAAATTCCCCCTCTCATAGCTCTCACGAAGATCAATGTCTTAAGATATCTGAGATTTTAGCCATTGCAGTCCTAGTTGTATATTTTGACCCAAATTCAATTATCTTTCTTGATAAATATTTCAACTCTAGAGCTCAAACTACCACCACTCCCATAAACTAGCAGGAATTTCTCGGAATTAATGAGGACATTATGTCCAAAATGTTAAGGATACCATCCTCTAGGATATATATCACTAATAGAGGGTTAGACTAGGAATTTATCACATGGCCTGAGGAAGATAAGGCACAACTTATAAAATGCTTACTCCAAAGCCTTGACCCAAGCTTAAATTTGGAATTCCCTCTTCATACTAACTTATTGAAACCCTTTTACCAAACCTTAGCATTTCTTTTTGCTAATATCTTTGTCTTAGCTGATGACTTAAAAATTCATGAATCCATTTTCCTAGCAATCCATCTTATTACTCTGAATGTCGACAAGCTGATGATCAACTCCCTGAAATATTTAACCAAAGCTATTATAGTTGAGCTCGCAACTGCTGTCCCATTTAAATCTTGCTTCCATTGTACATATCTTTTTCATTTAATCTTATTTAACTACCCTAATTATTTTTTGTCTACTAAGCTCCTCACGAATGTTAAAGATGAAATTGGAATTGAGAAGGAAGTTTATCTATGGACAGAAATAGTTTACCCTAATTCTTGTACTCAATACATTGACCATTTTTCCTTTTACCTGAGAGATCAATTGGTTGGAGAAGCCTCTGATAGAATTTTTGATGAGTAGAGGATAATTTTGAGACTTACCGAAGAAGAAAGTAGAGGAAGTTGGTTCTTTTTCCCACACTTTTCTCTAATTAGACTATATGGTTTTAAGAGGGAGAATTTTTGGTTTCTTAATCTTATTTACTCCATTGATCTTTGCTTATAAATTTTCTTGACAAATGATAGCATTTAATGAATCACACTTTGCATCAAATAAGAAAGGAGCATTATTTACTCATCCATACTCTATTCAACCACTCATTGCTAAAAATACAAATGTAACAGATGTAATTTAAAAGGAAATGTTATCATTTAGATTGATGCATGATGAATGTTGGTGTTATGACCCTCTAGCAATAATTTATGGATTAAGGAAACAAGCAAGGTTATCAGCCTACACTCATGAAAGTGGACCAAAGATGGAAAAGTTGGTGAACACTCTCTCCCCACCTTCTGGTCACATTCAAGTAACGATGCATATAGCTACATAATAGAGTCAAGTACCAACAGGTGATAAGATAACATAGAGGCGGGCTTTGGTACCTACCGAAGTTTGTGTTCTAGAAAAATAACCTCCGCAGCTTTATGCATCCACACTTTCTCCAATTACAAAGATAAAATATGATGTTTTAGATTTGGGAGGAACCCTACATTGTCTAAAATCAAGAGAAGGTGATGTGGACACTGAAGCATCTGAGCAAACTATTGAAAAATTAAATGGAGAAATGCAATATACTATCGATAAAAGTGATATAAAATACTTTGGTGTGTGAACATTAAATGTTAGACACAGTTTTATTGAAGGGAATTTGAGACACACATTGAGCACATAATTAATGTTTCTGTTGCAACAAGCCCAGTTAGTGAAGGGAATAATATTGAAAGAGATGTCCCCTAATGTTGGGGATAGGTTTATTTCTTCTACAAATTTTGAATCAAACACGCTTAATCTTATAGTGGTGCATCCAGAAGTGAACAAAAGCCAATATAATTTACGTAAATTATATGATTTGGACATGGTAAATTGGCACATACAGACAAGGGAAATCATCACTAGATGATTATTGAATTCCACATTCGGCAATAGAAAAATGCAAACTATGCTGGAAAAGGTTTTTGAATAGCTACATATCGCATGAGTAGCTTTGAGAACGAGAGCTAACAGAATCAGGGAATTGAAAGATATGGTAATTTGATAAGTCAGGAAGCCTAAGGAAATTAGGCCCTTTAAAAAGATATTAGATGAAAAGGAAAAAAAAATTGTAGGCTCTAGAGAAGATCCGTGATTATGATGCTCATATTTTGATACAGGCCTATGAAAGACAAGAATAGATGGAAAATCAATGACAAGAGATGCAGGAAAACTTGCAAGCCAAGGTGACGGAACTCAGTGATAAACATGCTCAGTTAGAAATCTTGAAGGATGGGTTCACACGAAAGGAAGAACAACACTTAAAAAAAACTACAGAAATTTCATACCAAAGGAAGAGTTTGAGAAAGTTACTAAAGAAATTGAAAATTTTAAAAATGATTGGAATTATTTGGGCATGTTTGGAGTTCCTTCTTTCTGGGGAAATGATAACTGGTTCATATCGAATGAAAAATTATGCAAAAAAATGAAGGCTATTAAACAAGATATTGGTTATTTGTCAATACACTGTGAAAAGGCTATTTCAACCCACCTCATTATCAACGCTTTGTGTAGGGACTTCAAAATATTGGCTAGGATAAACTATTAAGTCCCTATAATACTAGTGTATTACCTTATGATTATTTTCATTGTAGCCCCTCATTGTTATTTGTGTGCCCATGTTGTCCCCATTTTGTTATTATTATGCCCCATAGAAAGCCATTATTGTTATTGTTGTGCCCTTACATTATTATTGTTATGTCAGTTTTGACTATATTATGACCACTTAGGCTCCTATATATAGAAAGGAGGCCTTGTCATTTGTATCATCCAAGAATTGTTCATTTGTGTAATGTAAAGAAGGTTTCCCCCTCAAAGAGGCTGATTTTTAAGTCATTGATCTATATTTTCTTCTATTTTGTGAGTTGGTTGCATAACAATTGGTATTAGAGCTTTGGATTCTAGGATTTCATTGCTTCAAACAGGTAATCGTGGAACTTTTGATATAACGGTTTTTTCTACTTTGCATTTTAATTTTTGCTAAAATTAAAACCCATTTGAGTCGAAATATTTATAAACCTTGGATACAAATTTCTGATCTCGTCTCGCTACACTTTTGGAGATATGATTCAAGGAAGCTAGGGTTTGTGCAGGCTCCTTAATTATATCCCAAATAGGTTACCTGGGGAATATCGTCATAACTTTCTCTTTGAGAATCAGATTACAATTTCGTCAAAATTTACAGAACGAGGATGGATTTTATTTTTTTTTGTATCAGTTTCAAGTCCAATATCAAAATCGTGATACATGGCACTTCATACAAGTTCACTCTACTGAACCAGTATATAATAAGGTCATCGTGTGAGATTTGGAATAACTCTTTCTTGGAGAATCCAATATTGATCAGACTTGTGGGGTTGGAATAAGGACATGGAGGGCTACCACAAGAAAAAATTTCAAACCTTTGAGATCCGAAATCACAGAGATACAACAGATTCTATATCGAGCTCCTACAAAGCCAAAAATGGTGTGTAGTCTTTTTAAAATTTTGCATAAGTTTGGTTGGAAAAATTAGTTTGAAGGAATTCAAAGGACATAGTGAATCATAATTATCATTAATTGATGCCCCGAAGAAAGAAAATGGAAACACCTAGTAAGAAACCCGAAAGGTCTAGCATGACTTGTGAAGAAGAGGAAGAAATGCAACATGATATATCAAAATTACGAGACCAAGTGCAACAAATTTCACTCTCACAAAAAGTAACAGAAGATAAGATAGATGGTTTAAAGAAAGGTGTGGAAGCTAATATGGATGGTTTAAAGAATGGCTTGGAAGCTAAGATGGATGACGTGGAAGCTAATATGGATGGTTTAGAAGTAAACATTGAAGATTTGAAGAAATACATCGAAGGTTTGAAAGGAGGTTTGGCAAAGTTGCTACAAGAAATGCTTCCTAATGGTGAAAAGGTAGTAGAGGAAACTGAGATGACAACAAAAGAAATGTTACTCATGATTTCATAAATTCTAACATTGGATTAAAGACCCACCATGTTCCAAATATTGATATGAGGATCCCATAACATTGATACTACAGATGGAGCAATATTCTGATCTCCATAATGTGCAAAACACACAAAAGGTACACATTGTGACTTTATATTTGGAACCCAATCAGTTTGTGTAGTATCTATGGCTTTTATCTCGTAAACAAATTGTCACTTGGGAAAATTTTACAGAAGAAATGATAGCACATTATGAGAATACAAAGAGAAACACCTTTCTTAGCCAATTGATAAATCTCAAACAAAAAGGTTCAATGGTGGAGCACATTGAGGAATTCCAAAAATTGAATATAAGGGTAAAATACATTCCAGAGGAGCATACGATTGATGTGTTCATAGGGATATTAAAGGATAACATCCAACATGAGGTAAACCTTTGAGAATCTGATTTATTGGAGAAGGTATTCAGGTTGGCGAGAAAAATTGAAAGAAAAATTATCGCAACAAAGAAGCCTACTAATAACAATTACAAATATGGAAGTGTTGTTGCCCCTAGCCTTCCACAACCTACAAATTTGACACCACAACAATTGGAAGAAAAAGCAGAAAAAGGGCTTTGTTACAGTTGTGATAGCAGATACACTAAAGGTCATAAGTTTGCTAAGAAGAAATTATTTTACATAGATTGTGAAGAGGAAGAAGAAAAGGAACAAGAAACATCAAAATAAGAGGATACACACCAGGAACAAAGCCTGGAGAAAGAAGAAATGAATCTGACCATATCTTGTAATGCATTGGACAGAATAACCACTCCTCAAACTATCAAGATAGAAGGACATATCAAGAAGAAAAAGGTAATAGTGTTGATTGATTCAGACAGTACCCATAATTTTATTATTGTAAGATAGCGAAGGAATTGAATTGCTTCCAATATGCAGCACCAGAGTGTCAAGTGATGGTTGCAAATGGAAGAACCATAAATTTCTCTGGAAAGTGTCATAATATTAAGCTACCCATGGGAGAATATGTGTTCAATAGTCCAATGCTTTCCATTCCAATGGGTGGTGATGATTTTGTACTAGGATTCCAATGGCTACAATCTTTGGGCACGATAGCTTTTAATTTTCAAGAACTTTTCCTGAATTTTTTTCAGAAGGAAAGGGAGTTGAATTAATGGGCATTGCAGGGAAACTGGGAAATATAATCAATTGTTATGAAACCAACTCACAACAAGATAGAAAACATAGATCAACGACTTCAAAATAAGCATCTTCGAGGGGTCAACCTCCTTTACATTACACAAATGAACAATTCTTGGATGATAAAAATGATAAGACCTCATTTCTATATATAGGATTCTAAGGGGTCCCACTACAATTATATCCTACATAACAATAATATTGTAGGGGCACAACAATAGCAATAGTGGGCTTCTATGGGGCATAATAATAACAACATGGGGACTATATGGGCACCCTAATACAATAAGGGGGTTGAACTATTAACAATAAGGGGTTACACTAGTAGTATAGGGACCTAACATGCCCCTCTCCTTCAGAAAGTGTTGTCCTCAACACTTGAGTAGTTTTGGACACTTCTGTATAAAATTCTCATCCTCCCATGTGGAATCTTCAGCGGGTAAATTCTTTCACTTGATGAGATACTCTAAAATTGATCAATTCTGTAGTTGTCGGTTTCTTGTTTTTTTTACTGCTTCCGATTCCAATATGATTTTTCCTTCCTTGTAAAGTTCTGGCAATATTGTTTGAACTAGGATCTTCTCACCTATAACCTTCTTTAAGCATGAAACATGGAAAACTCGGTGCACTCGAGAAGATGTAGGAAGCTGCAATTTGTATTCCATAGTACCAATCTTTTGTAACACATTTTACGGACCATAATACTTTAGTGATAATTTTTTATCCTTCGTAGCTTGCTTGACAGACATTTGTTTGTATAGTTGTAGTCGTAGAAATACTCAATCACCTACATAAAAACTTCTTTCACTGCGATTTGATCTGCCTGTTGTTTCATTCTATTCTATGCCAAAATGAGGTTATCCTTTAAGAGTTTGAAAACTTGTTGTTGATGCTCGATGTGATCTTCCACTGCTTGAACCTTAGAATTTTATTTAAAGATGATGTGATGGACGGTGGATGATATCCATAAAGTGCCATAAATGGGGTCATTTTTGCTGCAGTATGGAAGGAAGTGTTATACCACCATTCAGCCAGAGGAAACCACTGGACCCATTGTGTCTATTTATCAAATACAAAGAAACGAAGATATCCTTCCAAAAAAAATTTCACTATCTCATTTTGCCCATCATATTGAGGATGATAAGATAATCTATGAGCTAACTAAGTACCCAAATATTCCACCTCTTGTACTCCAATGAAACATTTAGATCTTTTTTACATATAATTATTTCTCCTCCAATAGTTTGAACGCCCTGCCAACATGATCCTTGTTGGGTTGTGTTATATTCTTTCCACAACTAGCCCACATAGTTAACTGGGGGGTTGCAAGGGGGGAAAGTTGCCCCTTCATTGCACCAATTGCGTAGCGGGGAGCTCATAGGGGGTTTGAGGGGGGAAGGTAGCCCCCCTCTATAGGGTCTGGGGCAGCACCCAAGGAAAGAGAAATTTGGACCCTATATTAGGTCAGGTGAACCTACCTATGGTTTTGTGCATGGTTTGCGCACATGGTTTTGGACGGGATGGTTTTCGGTCCATGGTATATTTGTATTATGAGTGAGGAAGAGAGAGGAGATTGAGAGCAAAGAGGGAATTATAGCAGATCTATTGTAGGTTGTTTCTCTTCAATTTGCTGGATAATATAAAAGGAAAGACTAGTTGTTTCTCCGTGGACGTAGCCCAAACTGGGTGAACCATGTATATATGTGTCTCTCTTGTTTTATGTGTTTTCTGTGTTTATATTTCTGCAATATTTTATGTGTTCCATTGCTCTGTAATATATAATCTTCTAACAACTCGTATCAAAGCCGAAGGTCTATTTGGTTGATAAACTCGCAGGAGAGAAGGGTTCCTAGTTCGAGTGGGAGCAATGGCGAAAGATGGTAGGTTTAATGTTGAAAAATTCAACGACCAAAACTACCAGTTGTGGAAGATGCAGATGGAAGATTATTTGTATCAGAGAGATTTGTACCAACCATTGAGCAGAAAGGCAAAGAAGCCGACGAGTATGACAGACACAGAATGGGATATTCTCAATAAAAAAGCACTTGGAACAATACGGCTGTGCCTAGCAATGTCGGTAGCATTTAATATTTCAAAGGAAACGACAACAGAGGGTTTAATGTCGACATTGGCCAAACTTGATGAAAAACCCTCGCCCTCAAATAAGGTATTTCTTATGAAGCGTTTATTTAATATGAAGATGTTAGAAGGTGGATCTATTGTTGATCATTTAAATGAGTTTAATACAGTTACCAGTCAGTTAAGTTCTGTAGGGGTAACTTTTGATGATGAAGTTAGGGCTCTGTTATTTCTGTGCTTATTGTCAGAAAGTTGGAATGGTTTAGTTATGGTCATTAGTAACTCTGTCTCTAGATCTAGTACTTTAAAGTTTGATGATGTTGTCAGTGCAATCCTTAGCGAGGAAATGCGATGGAAAAGCTCCAGTGAGACATCAGGTAATGCTTTGACTGCAGAGACTGTGGGAAGAAAAATGGAAAGAGGAAAGAGCCCTGGATATCGCAGTAAGTCAAGAAAAGGCAGATCCAAGTCCATATTTTGGATAGTGTGCTGGAAATGCAGGAAGAAAGGACACCTGAAGAAAGACTACAACTCTCGAAAGGGAAAAGAAGGAGACGTGCAGCAAGAAACTAATCATGAAGTGAATGTAATAGGTGATGTGTTGCAAGATGCTTTAATTCTTTTACTAGAAAATATTATTGATGCCTCAGTGGCAGATTTATGGGCCTCATTTCATGCCACACCTGATAGGAAACATTTTTATGATTATGTTCAAGGAGATTTTGGACAGGTTCGATTGGGTGATGATAAACCCTGTAAAATCATTGGAATGGGTATAGTTTTCATAAAATAGAAAAATGGAAATCAATGGCTATTGAAGGAGGAAATGCATGTTCTACATCTGAAGAAAAATCTGATTTCAACAGGGCAGTTGGGAGGTGAAGGTTGCATAACTACTTTCACAGATAAAACCTAGAAGGTCACTAAACGATCCATGGTAATAGTGAAAGGAGGAAAGGTTGGCAGATTGTATTTATGCAATGGTATTTCTAATTTTGTTAATGCTTTAACCTCTACAGGACAAGATATGGCATTGTGGCATCATAGGCTCGGGCACATGAGTGAGAAGGGGATGCAGATTCTTCACTCAAAAAATTTGTTGCCAGGTTTGAAGCATGTTGATTTAAAATTCTGTGAAAATTGTGTTTATGGAAAACAGAAGAGAATCAGATTCCTAAGAGTTGGGAAAGAAAAGAAGATTGAAAAATTAGAGCGTGTGCATACAAATGTATGGGGACCTGCTCAGGTATCATCTCTTGGTGGCTCTCATTATTATGTTACTTTATTGATGATGCAACTAGAAAAACCTGGATTTATTGTATTCGAAATAAATTTGGTGTATTTGATACTTTCAAGAAATGGAAATCTTTGGTTGAAAATGAGACAGGAAAAAAGTTGAAGTGTCTCAAATCAAACAATGTAGGTGAATATTGCAGCAAAGAGTTTGATAGGTACTATTCAGGGAATGGAATTCATAGAGAGAAGACAGTTCCAGGAACACCACAAGAAAATGGTGTGTCAGAAAGGATGAATAGGAAAATCATGGAGTATGCAAGGTGCATGAGATTGCATGCAGGATTGCCTTTACAATTTTGGGCAGATGATGTAGATATTGTTGTTTATCTAATAAACAGAGGGCCTTCAAGTTCCTTGAATGGTGGTATTCCAGAGGAGGCATGGACAGGTAAAAAGGTAAACAACTCTTTTTTAAATACTTTTGGTTCTGAAGCCTTTGTCCACATTAATAAAGAAAATAAAACAAAGCTTGAAGCAAAATCAAAGAAATGTACCTTTATTGGATATGGTGCTAATAATTTTGGTTATCTCTTTTATGATTATGAAAAACACAAAATCATTAGGAGTAGAGATGTCATATTCAATGAAAAGGTTTTGTATAAGGATTAGCTACAGGAAAAGAAACAGGAAAAAGAAAATAGAGAATACACAATGCTTGACGAGATCACAGGAAAAGTGATGGTGCCTTAAAATCATAATGATCAATAGCCAGAACAACAACGACAACAGCAACAAGCACCTCAAACACCTGAAAGTGGTGTTAGAAGATCTACCAGGATAAGTAGACCCCTTAAACGATACTCTCCTTAATTATATTATGTATTGTTGACTGGTTCTAGTGAACCAGAATGTTATAAAGAAGCAGTGCAGGTAGAAACTAGGAGGAAGTGGGAGCAAGCCATGAAAGAAGAGATGGAATCCTTAGCACATAACCAGACTTGGGACTTAGTTAGGTTACCTGTAGGTAAAACAACATTGTAGAATAAATGGGTGTACAAGTTGAAGGAAGAAGATGGAGGTAGAAAAAGGTATAAAGCTAGACTTGTGGTGAAAGGGTTTGCACAGAAAAAGGGTATAGACTTTGATGAGATATTTTTTCCTGTTGTTAAAATGACTTCAATCAGAACTATTTTAAGTCTAGTAGCAGTTGAGGATTTTCATCTTGAGTAGTTAGATGTAAAGACAACCTTTCTCCATGGGGATTTGGAGGAAGAGATATATATGCAGCAGCCACAAGGATATGATGTAAAAGGGATTGAGAAACTAGTGTATAGGTTGAAAAAGAACTTCTATGGCTTAAAATGGGCTCCAAGGTAGTGGTATCTAAAATTTGACAGGTTTATGTTTGAACAAGGTTATACTAGATGTCACTCTGATCATTGTGTTTATCTCAAAAGGCAAAATGATGGAAACTATATTATATTGTTATTATATGTAGATGACATGCTTTTTGTAGGTTCTAACATGCAGGAAATAAGTGTGCTCAAAAGAAAATTGGCAAACTCATTTACAATGAAGGATTTGGGTGTTGCAAAACAAATCCTTGGTATGAGAATAACTAGAGATAGGAATAATCACAAATTAACATTGTCTCAAAGTGAGTACATAGAAAAGGTGTTGAAAAGGTTTAATATGCAGAATGCAAAACCAGTTAGTATACCTTTGCTAGCCATTTCAAATTAAGTAAGGAGGAGTGTCCCAAGAGTCAAGAAGAAATGGCTCATATGTCTAAAGTTCCATATGCATAAGCAGTTGGAAGCTTAATGTATGCAATGGTCTGCACAAGGCCTGATATTGCACATGCAGTGGGAGTTGTAAGTAGGTATATGAGCAATCTAGGAAAAGAACATTGGATGGCAGTGAAGTGGATTCTTGGGTATTTGAGAGGTACCATAAATCAAGCATTATGCTTTGATGGTTCAAACATTGCTCTACAGGGATATGTTGATGCAGATATGGTGGGTGATAGAGATAACATGAGAAGCACAACAGGGTATGTGTTTACTGTAGGTGGAACAATTGTCAGTTGGGTCTCAAAACTGCAAAGTGTTGTTGCACTCTCAACAAAAAAAGCAGAGTATGTTTCTACTACAGAGGCTAGTAAATAAATGATTTGGTTACAAAGGCTTCTAGATGAATTGGGTAAGAAGTAGGAGTTGGGAAAGTTATACAGTGACTACCAGAATGCCATACATCTTGCAAAGAACTCTGCATTTCATTCCAAGAGTAAAGATATATAGCTCAAGTACCATTTCATACGGTCAGCGTTGAAATATGGATAGTTCAAGCTAGAAAATATACACACTAGCCAAAATCCTGCATATATGTTAACAAAAGTTGTAACTAGGGATAATTTGAGAATTTGCTCAGTTTCAATTGGTCTTCAAGTATGATGAAGAAGATGAGAAATAGCCACGACCAAAGTGGAGTCATTTTCCATCAAATGAAGCAACGATGGAGTTGCTATAATCAGTCTCCAAGTGGGAGATTGTTGGGTGTGGAGCCTGATTATCTTCTGTATTCAAAGGTATCGCCGCATTGGACCCCAGTTCATAATGGGGTGGAAACACCACCCGCAAAATATTCATTGCAAGGGGGCTCCGGGGGGCGGCTGCAACCATTGGGAACCCCCCCCCCCCCACCCCCCGGTAGGGGGTTCGGGAGCAGCGCCCCTGAAGCTAAGAATAGATGTATAATTGCCTTGTAAAATGTTGTAATTTTGTAGTCAATCTGGGTCATTCATTAAGCAGAGATCTGACGGTAGACATTATGTTTAATTTAGGGCTTTTTTTCCCTAGAAGGCAACTCCTCGCTATATATGATGGAATTTTATTATGTCTAGGTATATTTGTATTATGAGTGAGGAAGAGAGAGGAGATTGAGATCGAAGAGGGAATTACAATGGATCTACTATAGGTCATATCTCTTTAGTTTGTTGGATAATATAAAAGGAAGGACTAGTTGTTTCTCCGTGGATGTCGCCCAAACTAGGTGAACCACATATATCTGTGTCTCTCTTGTTTTATGTGTTTTATGTGTTTATATTTCTACAATATTTTATGTGTTCCATTGCTCTGTAATATATAATTTTCTAACACGTAGTATGATATCCATAAAGTGCCATAAATGGGGTCATTTTTGCTGCCATATGGAAGGAAGTGTTATACCACCATTCAGCCGGAGGAAACCACTTGACCCATTGTGTCTATTTATCATATACAAAGAAATGGAGATATCCTTCCAAACATTTGTTCACTATCTCATTTTTCCCATCATGTTGAGGATGATAAGATGAGCTAGGAGCTAACTGAGTACCTAAATATTCCACCTCTTGTACTCCAATGAAACATTTAGATATTTTTTGCATATAATTGTTTCTCCTCCAATAGTTTAAGCACCCTGTCAACATGATCCTTGTTGGGTTGTGTTATATTCTTTCCACGACTAGCCCACGTAGTTAACCGGGGAGTTAGTTCGCCCCCCCCCCCCCCCCCTTCGTTGCACCAATTTCCTAGCAGGGGGCTCACAGGGGGTTTGAGGGGGGCGAGTAGCCCCTCTCTATGGGGTCAGGGGTAGCTCCCCAGGAAAAAAGAATTGGACCCTATATTAGGTTGGGCGAACCTACCTATGGTTTTGTGCATGGTTTTCGCACATGGTTTTGGACGCGAGAGTTTTCGGTCCATGGTTTTGGACGCGATGGTTTTTCGGTCCATGGTATTGGATGCTTCGGCATGTATAAATATTTATTGTAACATTGAGAGGAATATAATGAAAAATCAAGCTGGTACTCTCAGTTTTGGGATCCAGAGGAAAATCTCTGTGTATATGTGTTTTATGTGTTATGCTCTCGCATTGTTTATTTTATGTGTTTAAGAATTCATATGTAGGTAACTTTTGTATGGGATTAAAACCTACATTTGGTATTAGAGCTGTTTTGGCTTCAAGGGGACGCATTTGTTCCTAAGGGGTTGCGCTCAGGCCTGTGGTAGACCCTGTTCAGTGGGAGATCTGCATGATTGATTCTGGTGGTGAAAGAAGATGGCGAGCTGTGGAAAGTGTTAGTGCTCAAATCTGCCTTAGGCTGAAGGAAGGCAGGATTCAAGATAACATCATACCACGCTCAACCTCGTAGCTAGCCCTAGGAGGACAGGAGAGGGCTCTCTCCGGGTCAACTCAGTAAAAATACTCAATAGGGTCTGAGATGACTTAAATTGGATACTGATTTTAGGCTAGTAAAAAGATATGAAAGAGGAAATTTATTGAATTACTGACATTTCAGGGCTGTATGGAATAAAGGACAACCTGAGCTGAGAAATTAAATCAAAGACATAGAGTATTTCGTGAGGCAAGATAGACATGATATTTAGCAATCAAACTGAAATAATATGTACTGAAAAGACTGTTGAGAAAGATGAAAAGGGCATACACACGAATCCTTTTCAGATAGAAGAAGAGACACAAAGCATGAATGCCTTCCCAAGGTAGAGCAGTAAACTGGATTCTACCTTTCTTACTTAAAAGCATTCAACTGGAAATTATCATTAATGGACAGTAAAACATAACAGGATACATATGAAACAGAGAGAAAAGACATATGCTAAACTCACACCACATCAATCTCATAAATCAAAGCTACATCATTTCATCAATTCTCTGCTAAAAATGTATAGTGAAGCCCTGATTTCTTCCACACTCCTCCCAGAAATTCCAACCCCTTACAAATGATTTTCAATACAATAAATAAACCTAGAGGTGGGAAAACAAATCGATGAAAATAGGGAGCTGTTTCAACTCAAATCATGAAGATCGAACAAAAGCCATCCATCTACTCTAAAAACAGAAGATCATTCCATTATTTTACTTGAAAATTTCTGATGACCAATGAAAAGACGACAATTGTAGCATGGACCCTTTGAATCATAACTGAATTCAAAAATAGGTAACTGAATCCCATTTCTCTGCCACCGTAGATGTCTTCGTTCTAATTTTGTATTTTGGACTTTGACTTTTCACCTTCCCTTTTGCTGCACCTGATTATGCAAACTTAAAATTTTACTTAGATTACAGATCTGCACATCCACTCAACATTAATCAATACAGCTAGTCTTCTAGTTCACTTGCGATAATTACATCCAATTCCATTGTTGACTACTGTTGTGATCTTTATATCGATTGCTATAAACAACTGTTTTTTTTAATGTACTCAAAGAGACAGGATACATGCACAAGAACAGTTGTAAAGGGCGAGATTTAACCCATGACCATTCATTAACAAGCATCGAAGACTTGTTGTAACCGCAGTCTCCGCATCTCACCATTCAACACGCAACATGTAGATTATACAATTCTTAAGGTCTTGAGATAACCCTTCAAGTATCATAGCTTGCAAGTGAGAGAACCGTATCCTACACAACTAGGCAGCCAAACTTTTTAAGGCAATCTCATACACGTTCTGACAACCCATTGGATGATAGAATACGCTCTAGTTGAGCCTTTACAAGAGTTTTTTTGCCCTCATCAAATCACTTTCACCTTGAGAAAGCTGAAATATTATGGGATGCAACCTGTGGATTAATTTTATCCATCTTCAATACCATATGTCCAACGAATTCATAACCAGAACCATCTTTTGCATGGAAGTTAATGAAACTACTGTAGAACCCTTTAATGACAAAGTAAACCTTGTTAGGATTCCGAATGTCAAAAGCAGGGTGCTCTAACATGCTTTGTACACTATTAACATCGCTCGAGATATCAGAGACAGCTTGCAATGCAAGCCACTTATTGATCGCTAAGGCATTTTCTTTCTACTTTTGATAGAAATCAGACAAAAATTCATCTTGTACATCTCCAGCATTTTGGGAAATAGCACCCAAAGCTACAAATTGTTCAGTCATATTTGTAGCTGATTTGTACTCATGTAATACAAGCTCTGTCATTTCTGTCTCATTCAATGAGGCAAGGTAAGCAAGGGCCGTATTTTTCAAAGCACGTCTTGCCATACTCTCGTGATTAGGATCATATTCCTCTGAGCTTCGGTTAGTTTCAACCTTTCAATTGTGTGTTTAGACATAACATGTACAGGTTGAGTAGCTTCAAAATGATCAAACAACTCTGAAGAAAATGCCGACAGATAGCCTGTCCCTAGTTTACGTTGGCATTAACAACAGCATGCATTTTCAACTAGAGTTTCCTTATTGTGAGTGCTCGCCCACATAAGTGCTGATGCACTCATGTAATGCCTTGGCACGAGGCAAACGGAGTCAGTTTGAAGTTTTTGGATTCCAGTGATAAAATTTTTGCTTGTCGGCTCAGTGTGTCGCGCCCATGTAAAATTACACTACGCAGAGGCACCCAATGCGCCGCGCTCCTCTAGTGCGCCACGCCAGTTGCCCAGTGCGCCACGCACTGATCTTCAACACCATTTCGACTTCTAAACTCTGTTTTCACTTCCTTGATTTGTCTTGACTCTTGTTGATGTCTTTGGCGTGTGTGTGGAGTGTTGACTCTTTACTGATGTCTTATGGATTTTTGATTTGGCAAACTTTCTCTCTAATTTTGCAGATTTTGGCACTTTTCTTATAACTCTATTTTTCTTGTTTCCATTTTACTGTTGGCTAAAATGATGGATTCTTGGTTGATTTGTTGCAGGGATAGGAGCTACTAAAACCTGGCAAGGTGACCAGGGCTGCCTGAAGATTTTGACAACTGGAAACTTGAAAAATGTACATGGCATTTATTACAAAGAACAAAATGACGACTTTCTTCAAAACAGGGTTTTGAAGAAAAGTCACGATCAAGCAATATAGCAATGAAATTTTGTGATAAAAACTTATTCTGATCCTCCCTCTGGCCTGCTGGCATTAAACCCTAGACCTAATAACTCTTTGCTGACCAAGAGATTAGAACAGGACTGTAAATGACCTTTAAAATTGATTTGACAAACAGACCTAAACCAGCAGGATAAGGCGTGAGGGGAAATGACTGTCAAGACCCTTCCATCATATTATGGCATGCCCCTAGCGGAATGAAACTGAGTGAATCGGGCGAGACACCTAAAAAAAAAATGAAATGCAATAAGAGAAATGATCTCTGACAGAGGGATGACCAGACCAACTCTAACATTGGCTCCAATGGGGATGGTAGCGCCTTGGAGGTGCCAAGAATGGCAGATCTTTGAAAGAGCAGACAGTGCCTTCATCCATTGGGCTATGGAGTCCATTAGTTTGAAAAATCGACACAAGACTGTTAGCTGATTTATTGACTGAAAATCTGACTAAATGTTGAAACTGAAATGACTAAAAGACTTGACTCAACAGACCAAACATAAATGATTTATGACTAACTTAAAACAAAATCTTTTGAAAAAGGCAACAGTCCATCAAGATTTGAAATCATGATGACAACCACCTGCATACTAATGACATATATACAATTATGTGTAGTGGGCCTTCCAATGTAACCAATCAAGCGGATGCCTTCTTGACTCATTCTCCTGATCAGATCTCCTGGTTGACAATAGATACTTGTACCTGGGCATCCAAAAATATAATTGACCATGATCTTCTTCATCACTGAATACTGCAATAATGACCTTCACTGCCGACTGCAACAAATCTGCCATTGGATCCTGAAAAACATGAAGATTTACCTCCTGCTGAAGAAACAAGGTGTCTATTTCTTTTGCTTCTAATCTTTCTTCGTAATGTACTTCAGTAAGAGTATATTCATGGTCCTCAAAAATTCTGAACAAGCAGATGAGCAAATTGTTTCTTCAAAGAACATTTCAAAACAGGAGACATATGAAGAAGAATCTGAAAGGCAGTCCTGAATGTTCTGATCTTCTGTAATCTGAATATATTTTTGATCATCTTTATATGATATGACAGCCAGGTTCTCATGTGCCTCATTACATTCATCAATCATAAGAAAAGAAACTTCATATGATTCTTGATACTCAAAAATGACATTTCTATCATCTACTAAAGATTCGTCCAAAGAAACTTCTTCACTTACTTGAAGGAAGATCTCATCTTGTTGTTCATGCACTAACTGGATTACCTCCTCATGAAGGCTTGGATCCATAACTCTGTCTTCCTCATTCCAGATGATTTCAACAGTAGAGTTCTCCTTCATGGGATTCAGTACAAGGTTTTCTTGGTCGTCACTATCTGAATCTAGATCTGAAATCGTTGATTCAATGTTATCACAGTCTGAAAATGAAACTTGACTTCCCTGCATTACTGGCATGCTATTTTCTTCTATGGACAAATTTGAAATGGAACTTTCTCTTTCATAATTTTCAGCCATATGGAAATCTTCAACCTGCTAATAAGTATCCTCTAAGATTTCTATGTGCTGCTGAAACGAATTTTCATACAATGCTTCCATAATTTCTTCGTCCATCAAGTCATTATCTCCATAAAAAGTCTAAAGATCTTCAATGAAACTACTAACTTGTTCACAACAATTCTGCACTAATGATAAGGATGGACATGATTCTTTATACCTTTCAAAGAATATTGTATGAAAATCTTTTAGACAATAAATAGAAGCAGGTGGAAAAATCTTCCAGAGTAGCCATAAACATTTTCATCAAACAGTCTTCAGGAAAATCAATCTTTAATTTATGCACATGAATGTGAAATTTCACCAGATGAAGAGCATCATCATTACCTTCCACATTTCTGAACATAGGCAAATTCTGAAGCCAATCCACCTTGGGCATTTTATTTGGAAAACCTGGGATGTGATCTCGGCTCATAGGAGCGTATCTTCTTGCAACCCGTTCCATCTTGAAAATCTTAAAGCCACTGATCTTCCTGCAGTGGAGTCACCATGAAGGATTGATTTCTGGATTTTTCATTGAATGGAGTCAGCAGGTGAATGATTTCAGCCTTCTTACGTCTGATCGTTGTCCACCATCAACCATCAGATCTGAACTTGATACATGTACTGGGGCAAGACAATCTACAAGCAAACTTCTTCCCCAGTATGGTCGCCACTATGTTAGTGCTCAAAAATCTGCCTTAGGCTAAAGGAAGGCAGATTCAAGATAACATCATACCATGCTTAGCCTTGTAGCTAGCCCTACGAGGACAGGAGAGGGTTCTCTACAGGTCAACTCAGTAAAAATAATCAATAGGGTCTGAGATGACTTAAATTGGATACTGATTTTAGGATGGTAAAAAGATATGAAAGAGGAAATTTATTGAATGACTGAAATTTCTGGGCTGTATGGGATAAAGGACAACCTGAGCTGAGAAATTAAATCAAAGACACAGAGTATTTCATGAGGCAAGATAGGCAGGGGGTTTAGCAATCAAACTGAAATAATATGTAGTGAAAAGACTGTTGAGAAAGCTAAAAAGGGAATACACATGAATCCTTTTCAGACAGAAGAATAGACACAAAGCATGAATGCCTTCCTAAGGCAGAGCAGTAAACTGGATTCTACCTTTCTTACTTAAAAGCATTCAACTGGAAATGATCATTAATGGACAGTAAAACATAACAGGATACATATGAAACAGAGAGAAAATACATCTGCTAAATTCACACCACATGAATCTCATAAATCAGAGCTGCATCATTTCATTAATTCTCTGCTAAAACTGTACAGTGAAGCGCTGATTTCTTCCACACTCCTCCCAGAAATTCCAACCCCTTACAAATGATTTTCATTACAATAAATAAACCCAGAGGTTGGAAAACAAATCGATGAAACTAGGGAGCTGTTTCAACTGAAATTATGAAGATCGAACAAAAGCCATCCATCTGCTCTAAAACCAGAACAGTGTTCCATTATTTTACTTGAAAATTTCTGATGACCAATGAAAAGGCGACAGTTGTAGTGCAGGCCCTTTGAATCATAACTGAATTCAAAAATAGGTAACCAAATCCAATTTCTCTACCATGGTAGATGTCTTTGTTCTAATTTTGGCTTTTGGACTTTGACTTTTCACCTTCCCTTTTGCCGCACCTGATTATGCAAACTTAAAATTTTACTTAGATTACAGATCTGCACATCCACTCAACATTAATCAATACAACTAGTCTTCTAGTTCACTTGTGATAATTACATCCAATTCCATTGTTGACTACTGTTTTGATCTTTATATCGATTTCTATACAACCGTTTTTTTCAATTTACTCAAAAGAGACAGGATACATGCACAAGAACAGTTGTAAAGGGCGAGATTTAACCCATGACCATTCATTAACAAACATCGAAGACTTGTTGTAACTGCAGTCTTTGCATCTCACCATTCAACACGCAACATGTAGATTATACATTTCTTAAGGTCTTGAGATAACCCTTCAAGTATCATAGCTTGCAAGTGAGAGAACCATATCCTACGCAACTAGGTAGCCAAACTTTTTAAGGCAATCTCATACACGTTTTCTGACAACCCATTGGATGATAGAATATGCTCTAGTTGAGCCGTTGCAAGAGTTTGTCTGCCCTCATCAAATCGCTTCCACCTTGAGAAAGCTGAAATGTTGCGGGATGCAACCTGTGGATTAATTTTATCTATCTTCAATACCATATCTCCAACGAATTCATAACCAGAACCATCTTTTGCATGGAAGTTAACCAAACTGCTACAGAACCCTCCAATGACAGAATAAACCTTGTTAGGATTCTGAATGTCAAAAGCAGGGTGCTCCAACAAGCTTTGTACATTCTTAACATTGCCCGGGATATCAGAGACAGCTTGCAATGCAAGCCACTTATTGATCACCAAGGCATCCTCTTTCCACTTTTGATAGAAATCAGACAAAAATTCATCTCGTACATCTCCGTCATTTTGGGCAATAGCACCCAAAGCTGCAAATTGTTCAGTCATATTTGTAGTTGATTTGTACTCATGTAATACAAGCTCTGTCATTTCTAGCTCATTCAATGAGGCAAGGTAAGCAAGGGTCGTATTTTTCAAAGCACGTCTTGCCATACTGTCATGATTAGGATCATATTTCTCTGAGCTTATGTTAGTTTCAACCTTTCAATTGTGTGTTTAGACATAACATGTATAGGTTTAGTAGCTTCAAAAAGGTCAAACAAATCTGAAGAAAATGTTGACAGATAGCCTATCCCTAGTTCACGTTGGCATTAACAACAACGTGCATTTTCAACTGGAGTTTCCTTATTGTGAGTGCTCGCCCACATAAGTGCTGATGCACTCATGTAATGCCTTGGCGCGAGGCAAACGGAGTCGGTTTGAAGTTTTTAGATTCCGGTGATAAAAATTTTGCTTGTAGGCTTAGTGCATTGAGCAGAACGCCCAGTGTGCCACGCCTTCCCAGTGCGCTGTGCCCATGTACAATTACACTGCGTAGAGGCGCCCAATGCGCCGCGCTCCACCAGTGCGCCACGCCAGTTGCCTAGTGCGCCGCGCACTGATCTTCAACACCATTTCGGCTTCTAAACTCTGTTTTCACTTCCTTGATTTGTCTTGATTCTCGATGATGACTTTGGCGTATGTATGGAGTGTTGACTCTTTACTGATGTCTTACCGATTTTTGATTTGGCAAACTTTCTCTCTAATTTTGCAGACTTTGGCACTTTTCTTATAACTCTGTTTTTCTTGTTTCCATTTGACTGTTGGCTGAAATGATGGATTCTTGGTTGATTTTTTGCAGGGATAGGAGCTACTGAAACCTGGCAAGGTGACCAGGGCTGCCTGAAGATTTTGACAACTGGAAACTTGAAAAATGTACATGGCATTTATTATAAAGAACAAAATGACGACTTTCTTCAAAACAGGGTTTTGAAGAAAAGTCACGATCAATAAATATAGAAACAAAATTTTGTGATAAAAACTTATTCAGATCCTCCCTCTGGCCTGCTGGCATTAAACACTAGACCTAATAACTCTTTGCTGACCAAGAGATTAGAACAGGACTGTAAATGACCTTTAAAATTGATTTGACAAACAGACCTAAACAAGCAGGATAAGGCATGAGGGGAAATGACTGTCAAGACCCTTCCGTCATATTTATGGCATGCCCCTAGCGGAATGCAACTGAGTGAATCAGATGAGACACCTAAAATCAATGAAATGAAATAAGAGAAATGATCTCTGACGGAGGGATGACCAGACCGACTCTAACAGAAAGATAGAGATCGAGAAATTTAATGGTCAGAGTTTTGAGTTATGGAAACTCAAGATGGAGGATCTATTGGTGGATAAATATCAATGGATCGTGGTAGATCCAGGTACTAAACCAACAGGAGTGTCCGATGAAGAATGGAAGAAATTGGATTGGAAGGAAAAGAACACAATACGATTGTGTGTCTCAGATTCAGTATTGCTGAATGTATCAAGGGAAGCTACAGCTAAGGCTTTGTGGGACAAGTTAGGGACTTTGCACCAATCTAAGTCTCTGGTGAATAAACTATTCCTAGAGAAAAAGCTGTATAACTTGAGGAGGAAAGATGGAGACTCGGTGACAAAGCATCTGAACGCATTTAATATTGTGGTAAGTCAGTTATTATCTATTGATATTAAAATTTCAAATGAATATAAGTGCATCTGTTTGTTTTGTTCTCTACCAGATTCATGGGATAGTCTAGTTATTGCAATAGATAGCAATGCAACTGCCTTGCAATTTGATGAAATAGTCTCATCCTTGCTGACGGAAGAGATGAGACGGAAAAATATGGAGAGCCAGAATGGTGATGCCTTGTCTATACGACAAAAGTCCCAGAATAAAAACAAAAATAAGTCATCGAGTGGGAGATATAAATCTCTAGGAAAACCTGTAAATGTAGTTTTCTGGAAATGTGGAAAGGAAGGGCACTACAAAAGGGACTGTAAATCTAAAAATCCTGACAAAGGAAAGGGATCTGATGATGCTCCTTCTGCATAGGCAAAAACCACTTCAGCTGAAGTTGGGGATGTGTACTTGGCTTCTTCTAGTACACATGTAGATCATGAGGCATGGTTAGAACACTTCCGGGTGTTCTTCATATTCCTACATTAGCCAAAAATTTGATTTTCGTAAGCAAGTTGGATGATGCAGGTGTAAAAATAGTGTTCGAGAAGGATACCTACAATATGGTTCGGGGAGCACGGGTATTGATGCAGGGAGTTCCGATTGAAACTTTGTACAAGCAGTAATGTAGCACTATTGTTGATGGGTGCAAAAATCTATGGTTCCTGAAAGTGGAGTAGAAAATCTAGTGGTCTCTAGAGAGAAGACCATGTTATGGCATCAAAGATTGGACATATTGGAGAGAAGGGCCTTCGAATACTTCATGGTAAAGGTATGGTAGAAGGTATGAGTAATAACTCTCTGGATTTTGATTTCTATGAAAATTGTGTATATGAGAAGCAGAATCAGGTGAGTTTCCCCTCTGGTGGTAAGAGGGCGAAACAAATATTAGAGCTTGTGTACAGTGATGCGTTTGGACCTGTGAAGGTTCCATCACTAGGTGAGTTTGTGTACTATGTATCATTTATAGATGACTTCTCAAGGAATATATGGATATATTTCCTTAAGAAGAAATTTGAAGTCTTTAATAGGTTTAAAGAATTTAAGGCTCTGGTGGAAAACCAAAGAGAGAAGAAGATAAAGATGTTGAGGTTAGATAATGGTGGAGAGTTTTGCAGCAAGGAATTTGAAGAATTTTGTAAGAAGTGTGGTATAGCATGGTAGAAGACTACTCCATACACACATTAGCAAAATGGAGTTGCAGAAAGAATGAACAAGACATTGATGGAAAGGGCAAGAAGCTTGCTCAGTGGTGCTGAGTTAGGACAAGAATTCTGGGTAGAGGCAGTGGAGACATCATGTTACCTGGTCAACAGATCACCTTCATCAAAGTTGGAGGATAAGACTCCACAAGAGGTATGGACAAGTAAGAAACCCTCTCTTTCACATCTGAGGGTATTTGGATGTGATGCATATGTACATGTCCCAAAGGAGAAAAGAACCAAGTTAGATAGTAAATCTAAAAAGTTCATATTTATTGGGTATAAGGATGGTTTAAAGGGTTATAAGCTTTGGAACCCAGTAACAAGGAAGGTTGTGTATAGCCGAGATGTGGTGTTCAGAGAGGTGAAAGATGTTATTAAACATGAAGTCCAACCAAAGGAACTTGAGAAGATAGAGTTTGAGCTTAAGGAGTAAGAATCAGACTCTACAATAGAGGAGGAATCAAAAGATGAAGAGCCACAAACTATAGGTGTGAGAAGATTAGTTCGAAAAAGAAGGGAGCCAGAAAGGTATAGTCCATCTGCTTTCTGTTCAAATTTTGCTTTACCTGTTACTGATGATGATCCGAGAACTATGAAGGAAGCAGTAGATTCAGAAGATGGCAAACTCTAGAAATAGGCCATGGTTGATGGAATGACATCTTTGCACAAAAATGAGGCTTGGGATCTGGTGGAGTTGTCGGCTAGAAGGAAACCCATTGGTAGTAAATGGGTGTTCAAGAAGAAGACAAATGTAGAAGGAAAGGTGGAGAAATACAAAGCTCGGTTGGTAAAAAAGGTTATTCCCAGGTGCCGGGAATTGATTTTGGTGATATTTTTTCTCCTGTTGCCAAGGTAGATTATATTAGATTACTTTTATATGTTGCTGCTTCTTTTGATTTTGAGGTAGAACAGATGGATGTGAAGACAACATTTCTTTGCGTGGATCTAGAAGAGGATATCTACATGAAGCAACCTAAAGGCTTTATGGTGAAGGGTAAGAAACAACTGGTATGCAAGTTAAAGAAGTCTATGTATGGGTTAAAACAGTCACCAAGGATGTGGTATCAGAAATTTGATACATTTATACGGGGACTTGGCTTCACCAGAAGCAAAGCAGATCACTATGTGTATTTTAAATTAATTGGTGATCGTGTTATTTATCTGGTCTTGTATGTGGATGATATGTTGTTGGTTGGAAATGAGAAAGAAATTATCCAGGATTTGAAGACCCAGTTTTCCTCCAAATCCGACATGAAATATCTTGGTGTTGCAAACTATATTTTGTGCATGGAAATTAAAATAGAGCGGGCAAACAGGAAGCTCTAGTTAAACCAGAGGAAGTATGTCAAGACAATACTACAGAGGTTTAATATGCAGGATAGTAAACCAGTGAAGGTTCCTATTCCTGTAGGTGTGAAGTTATCTATTGAACAGTGTCCTAAGACACAAGAAGAGGAAGAGGACATGTCCCATGTTCCATATGCAAGTGTAGTCGGTAGCCTGATGTATGCAATGGTCTGTATTAGACCAAACATTGCACATGCAGTGGGAGTATTAAGCAGGTTTTACGTCAAAACTAGGAAAGGAGCACTGGACAGCAGTGAAGCGGGTGTTTAGGTATTTGCATGGCACTAGTGATTATCGTTTGTGCTATCAAGGAAGACCGGGATTGGACAGAGATATGGATATTCGTGGCTTTGTTGATGCAGACTAGGTTGGAGATCTGGATCAGAGAATATCTACAAGTGGGAATGTGTTTAACCTATTTGGAGGTGCAGTCAGTTGGATGAGTAAGAAAAAATCTGTAGTGGCACTATCAAATACAGAGGCAGAATACATGGTAGCCACTCATGCAAGCAAGGAAGCAGTTTGGTTGCAGAGATTATGTTCAAGTATGGGGTTAGCACAGGGAGCTATAAGGATAGACACCAAAGTGCAATTTTCTTCGAAAAGAACCCTGCTTACCATTCAAAGACAAAGCACATCGATGTTCAGTATCACTTTGTGAGGGATATGATAGAAGACAGAAACATGTTTCTCGTAAAGGTGGACACTTTGAAGAATACTACAGATGCATTGACAAAATATGTGAGCTCTGATAAGTTCTCTTGGTGCAGAGAAACAATGGGCGTTGCAAGGCTGGATAAATCACTAAGTTCTCTTGTGGCCCCTTGTGGAAAGAAAACAACAAGTGGGAGAATGTTGGGTTGTGTTATATTCTTTCCACGACTAGCCCACGTAGTTAACTGGGGGGTTAGAGGCGGGGCAGAGCCCCCCCTTCATTGCGCTGATTGCGCAGCAGGGGGGTCACATGGGCGGTGGCATCCCCCCCTATCCAGGGGGTTTGAGGGGGGCGGGTAGCCCCCCTCTACGGGGTCCAGGGCAGTGCCCCGGGAAAAAAAAATTGGACCCTATATTAGTTTGGGCGAACCTACCTATGGTTTTCACACATGGTTTTGGACACGATGGTTTTTGGTCCATGGTTTTGGACGTGATGGTTTTCAATCCATGGTATTGGATGCTTCGGCATGTATAAATATGTATTGCAACATTGAAAGGAATATAATGAAAAATCAAGCTGGTAGTCCCGGTTTTGGGATCCAGGGGAAATCTCTATGTGTATGTGTTTTATGCGTTATGCTCTCGCATTTTTTATTTTCTATGTTTTAGAATTTGTATGCAGGTAATTTTTGTACAGGGTTAAAACCTACAATCCTTCCAAGACTTGTTGTAGATTAGTATATCATCAAAAAATACTAACACAAATTTTCAAAGGAAGGGTTTGAAAATGGAATTCATCAAACCTTGAAATGTAGAAGGTGCATTGGTGAGGCCAAAAGGCATGACCAAAAATTCATAATGACCCTCATGATTTCCAAATGTTGTTTTTGGGATATCTTTAGTATTCATTCTGATTTGATGATATCGTGAATGAATATCCAACTTGGTGAAGTAAATTTCTCCATGTAATTCATCCAATAATTCATCAATGATAGGAATGGGAAATTTATCTTTAATAGTAAGCTTGTTGAGCTCCCTATAATCCGGACACATGTGCCATGATCCATCGTTATTTTGTACTAATACCACTAGAGAAGAGAAAGAACTTTGACTAGGTTGAATTATACCAACCTTTAGCATATATGTAACCATACGTTCAATTTCACTCTTTTGGGCATATGGATATCTATAAGGCCTGATGTCTGGGGGAACACTTCCTGGAATCAAATGAATAGCATGATGATGAGCACGAATAGGTGGGAGGCCTTTGGAAATTTCAAATACCTTGGAATGATTGTCCAAAACATTTTAGAGATCTGGAGAAATAGATGATTTCGATGTGGGAACCTCTAGTGAACATAATTATGTAATTACGCATTGTTGTTCTTTCTTTAGAATCTTTGTCATGATGTTAGAGCTTATTATATTTCATGGTTTCCCTTCGATACCCCTTAATTCAACTTCCCTTCCTTCCCAAAAAAATTTAAATAAAATTTCTTGAAAATTAAAAGCTATCGTACACAAAGATTGTAGCCATTGGACTCCTAGTACAACATCTGCACCACACATTGGAATGGAAAGCATTGGAATATTCAATACATATTCTCCCATGGATAGTGTAGAGCCTCTACTTTACACCTACTTGTCTACCATTTCCCTCAGTTTTTCCTCAGCTTTTCTTCACTTTTGCCTCATTTTCACTGTAAAACCACCCAGATCATTACATTAGGTGTCATTAAGCATGATCAAGTGAGTTTTGCTAATGGGTGACTGTTTTGTTTAGATTTTGACATACTTGCAGGAATTCCGCAGCTGTCTGGCAATCCCGCAGCCATTCAGCGATCCCGCAGCCATCTGATGATCCCGCAGCCTTTTTGTTAAACTCAAGGTTCCACGTGTTAGTTTGACAAATGAGCCACATGGGCACTTAGGTATCAACGTGCTCGAGGTTCCTGTGCCATTTGTTTAACCATTCACGTCATCTGTACCTCCGGTCAAAACTGGTCAAGTTACGGTCAAATAAAGGCAGCTTAACGGTGATTGTAAGTTGTTAGGTCACGTCAGCTCAAACGGTGACTTGTCCGCATTTTGCAGGTGGTAGGGGACATGATCCAACACTGGATTCATTGCCCATGACGACAGAACCTCCAGCTCATCCACGCAGCCTTATGATGTGTCAATGAACCTTAAATACGCATTACAGTTAGTTGTTTTTCAGTTATTAGCTGTACGTGTTAGGCCATCCTTCAGATGCCTATATATACTTGCGTCTGCGTACGCTTATTTTACTTTTTAGTTGCTGTACTTTCTGAACTTGTGATAATTTTAAGAGCATTTGTAAACTCTGTTTTTATAGTGCTGTTCTAGCACTCTGTTTTGTACATTTTTGCAAATGGAGCAATAGAAACAGTGTTGTTTTGAAGCTTTCAGTTCCTTAAGTCTTCTTGTGGCTGAATGAATGGAGGGCCCCTGTTCATGTTAGCCTCTGTAAAGTATTTTATGTTCAGCATTTCTTTATTTTCTCAATCATCATTTCTTTAAACATGTATAGTTTGATTTATTTGATTTCTTTTCTTTCAAGCTGATCAGTATTATTTCCTTGCAGGTTTTTAGCCCGGGATTTGTTTTTATGTGTGTGTATTTGCTTTACAAACTAATGGTATTTGAAGTTGACAGGTTCAAGTTGCTGCCTTTGTTTTTATAGCTGATTTTTAGTCTTATTTCTCAAAGTTCTGCTAACACATGAATGATCTTTTATCATAAATTGTTATCTTTTAAGGATCAGAATACCACTAACTTGCAGTTGGCTTTGAGTGCTTTTTAGACTAATCTTTCACTACTTTCTAATCATACTTTGCATAGTACATATGGCAGAAGTAGAGAGTTAGAAAGAGCAAAACGTTGTCACTAGTCTTTAAAGTAGATTTTTCTCATTTTTAATCACTTTTCTAATTCAACTTGAGCTACTTCCTAATCGTGCTTTACACAGCACTATGTGTTTGAAGCAGGGAGTTAGGGAGAGATAATCATTATCTTTGGTTTTAAAAGTGACTTTCTTTTCTTTTATTTGCAGCAGCATGAATGGTGTCTAGTGCCATTGGAAGTGGTTCTTTGCTTTCAAGTTATTTCAAGTTATTTATTTCTTTCAAGCATTTCCTTTCAAGCAAGTAGTTAGAGATCACTAATCACACACTCTCACTCATTTAGGATTCACTCCACACACACTATCACTCATCTGTTTATAAATCACCACTCCATCTTAGGAAGATAAAATAACCACAAACAACACCCCCAACGATAAAAAAAAACTCTAAGAGGTTGCTTAATTACATATAGTACATCTTCACTTCATCAGCTTACGAGCCCCGGGTTGACAATTAATACTAGCAATTTAGCTAACACTAAATTGACTAAACATTTTGGCGCCGTTGCCGGGGAAGTGAAATTAAGTAGCCATATTCTTAGAAAAAAAACATAAAATTTCAATGAAAGAAGTTAATAGCCTATCTAAGTATGCTCTCCTCTTGCACTTCAAAGTGATCTGGAGGATCAGAAAAGAGAAAGTTATTGATTTAATAGTTTCTTGAGTATGCTCTCTTCTTGCACCTAGAGTGACCTGGAAGATCGGAAAAAGAACTATTAACTTGACTTGAAGATAAAATAAAAAATGACATGCATAGAGCTAGAGATTCTAGAGGAAGGTTTTTAGCTAGAGCTCGAAGTTCAATTTTTACAAGTCCATCTGCTTCAAGAGATAGACAAGAGACACCTCCCTTATCTCCAACCAAAACTCCTAGTCCTAGAATTCCTGGAATTCAAGAGCCAAGAGTTGACTCTCCTACACCTTCTATTGAGTTTGAACCAGGAAGAGACTCTTCTCTTTCTCCTACGGGAAAACCAATTGTAATTCAGGAAATAGACTCACCTGAAGAAGAAGGAGAAATCTCTTCTCATTCACCCTTTGTAGAGGAACCAGAAGATTTTGAAATCCCTAGGAGAATCATCATGGCAGAGGAAGAAGGAGGTGGTAGAGGTAGAGGTAGAGGAGGAGGAGGAAATAACAATAATAATGGAGGAGGTAGAGGTCCCATTGGAGGAAATAGAGATGGGGATAACTCATTTGGGTTTCCCATTGTTAATGAGGATTCCCGAGCCACCATGAAAAACATATCACCATCCATCCTCCCAAATTTTCATGGGTTAAGAACTGAAGACCCTGAAACATTCTTGTTTGAATTTGAAGTTGTGTGTCGAACCTATGACTATCTGGATGATACTCAGAAACTCAAGCCGTTCCCATCAACATTAAAAGATCAAGCTTTAAAATGGTTCATGGGGTTACTTACTCAATCCATTAGGACTTGGGATGAAATGAAACAAACATTTTTGGATAGGTATTTGGACTATTGTATGCCTACTAATCACAAGGACGAGGTTTTTAAAATGATGCAAAAAGAAGATGAGAGCTTAGAAGATTTACTTGAGAGATTTCAATATAACTTAAAAAGAGCAAAAATGAGTACCTTGGATGAAGAGACCTTAAAAGCCCTCTTATTAAAAGCCATTAGGGATGAATGGATAGATATCTTAAACATGATGGGGAAAGGGGATATTTCTCAACTTTCTCTCAATGATATAGCAGAACTTTGTATCCATCTCTCAAGGGGAAAATCAAAAACTCAAAAAGGGCCTAGAGATCCTTCTCTCCTTAGGGCAAATAAATCTGCAACAGGATCAGTGAGTAGGGATGAAATCGGTAATATGCTTGATGAATTTAAAACTGACATCTTAGGGAGTCTTAGTGAACAAATTGATACCCTTAAGATTCAAAATAAACAAAAAGCAGAAGCTGAGGCTATGACTATCTTTTGCCCGAAGTGTAGAAAGAAGCATGCTCTAAGGGAATGTCCCTTGGAAGCACAAGTTGTGGAAACATGTGTAATTTGCTCAGAAACCCATGAGACCAAGGATTGTCCTTCAATCCCTGGGCTCAAATCAGTCTTTCAAGAAGATCCAAGTACGCTTGAATCTCTTTGTTTTATTGCAAGGAGACCTTGGCAAGGACAACAGAATCAAGGGTTTAACAACTCTATGAATTCTCAATCCCAACCAAATTGGAACCCTTGGCAACAACCTTGGCCTCAACCACAAAATGCTTTTCAAGCATGGTTGCAAAGCATGCAAAATCCTTATGCGAGATTTGCTCAATTCTATCAATATCCTCCATCATTTCAGAATCAGCAAGCTCCCCAACTTCCAAATCAAGGTCAACAATTATCATTGCCATACCCTCAACAACAACAACCTCCTCCACAAAATCAAAATTCTCAACTCTCCCAGCAGAAGCCAAATCAACTTCCCTCTCAGCCATTACCCAATCCAAATAACAGGAATCCTCAAAATGCTTATGTGATGGAAGGTCAACCATTCCCTACCTATATGGTTGTTCCTCTCAATGAAGTACAACTCAGATCAGGTAGAATCCTAGATCAACCTTCTACAAGTGTTCAATAGCCAAGCATTTTTGAGGAAGAATCTCTTAAAGCTAATAAGGATTCTGAAGCATTCCTTCAAAATCCAAACATTCAAGAAAAAGTAAAAGAATCAACTCCCTTAGTTGAGCAACCTACATCTTCAACTACACCGCCTTTCCCTGAAAGGTTACAAATTGACCAGGGGGTGGAAAAACAAATTTGGTTGCCTGACTACAACTTTCTAGATGAATTGAAAAATGTCTGTATCAAGATTCCCTTGTTAACAGCCATTAAGGAAATTCCCATCCTAGCAAAGACAATAAAGGAGTTGAGTTTGAAAAAAACAGGAAAGAAAACCAGAGATACCAAAAGGATACATCTAGTTGGAAAAATTGCAGACATTATGATGGGTAAGATTACCATGCAAAAGTATGTGGATCCCGGTAGCCCTATTGTTAAAACTCATATTAATGGGGTTGAAATCCCAAATACCTTGATTGACTTAGGAGCCGCTATCAACATCATGAGTAGACAGACCATGGATCAGTTAAAGCTTCCTAACCTTCTCTTTACACCTACTTTGCTGCAACTTGCAGATAGATCAATCATCAAACTTGATGGTGTATTGGAAGATATTCCAGTCTCACTAGACTCTTGGGAGTATCTAGTTGATTTTATGATTTTAACTCCCAAGAACAATCTAGGAGGACATCCTCTTATTTTAGGAAGACCTTGGCTGGCCACAGCTGATGCTTTCATAAGTTGTAGGTCTGGGGACATGTATATATCAGATGGTAATTCTACCAAGAAATTCAACTTGTATCCTCCTGCAAAGGCAATAACAGAAATAGGAGAAGATGAGTGGATCGATGATGAGGATACTCTTCAACCTGTTCTAACCATCTCTGAGATTAGTGAGGATAGTCAAATTCTAAATACATTAGAAAATTTTGAGACACCTTTAGAATATGACTCTACACAGTTTCAGTTAGATGCAGACATTGAATATCTCTCCTCTAGACAGATGTCTCTCTTCTCAATGGAAGAGTTTGGTAGTTCTACAGTTGAAATCTTTCCAGGAAAAACATTAAACATTAACAAGAACTTGGAAAGACCACAACAAGAAGAATTAACTAAACTGTTGCAAAAACATTCCACTGCCTTTGCATGGGAATACACTGACATGAAAGGAATCGACCCTAAGACTTGTATTCATCACATTTATATTGAAGAAAACAGCAGACCTATTAGGCAGCCACAAAGACGGATGAATCCAAATCTTAGGGAAATTGTGAAAGAAGAACTTCAGAAATTGCTCAAGGTAAACTTCATTTACCCCATTTCAGATAGCCAATGGGTTTCTCCCTTGGTTATAGTGCCCAAAAAGAATGGTAAATGGAGAGTTTGCATTGATTATCGAGAATTGAACAAGGCAACCTTAAAGGATCATTTCCCTCTACCTTTTATTGATCAGGTACTAGACACTTTAGCAGGTAAAAAGTATTTCTCATTCTTGGATGGTTTTAGTGGTTACGACCAGATTCAGGTAGCACCTAAAGATCAAGACAAAACCACATTTACTTGTCCTTGGGGAACTTTTGCCTACCGAGTACTCCCTTTTGGATTGTGCAATCCACCCGCTACATTTCAAAGGGCTGTACTAGGAATCTGTTCAGATCTGATTCATGATTGTGTAGAGGTATACATGGACGATTTCACAGTTTATGGTAATACATTTGAAGAAGCTTTGGCAAATTTGGAAAAAGTACTGGTAAGATGTAAGGAAACAAATCTTTCTTTAAGTCATGAAAAGTGTTTTATGATGTTTACTAAAGGGATTGTTTTAGGACATCATATTTCAGGAGATGGAATCAAAGTTGATAGATCTAAAGTCGAAGTCACCTCTAAGTTACCTGTTCCAAATTGCCAAAGAGATGTTAGAAGTTTTCTTGGGTTTACTGGTTATTACAGAAGATTTATTGAAAACTTCACTAAGATAGCATCCCCTCTTTTCAAACTCCTTACTAAAGATTGTGAATTCAAGTGGGATCCTGAATGTCAATCTGCCTTTGAAGCTTTAAAGATTAGAATATCTGAAGCACCCATTCTAAGGGGTCCAAATTGGAAACTCCCTTTCCACATTTCTACTGATGCTTCAGATACAGCTTTAGGAGCTGTTTTGGGACAAAAGGATTTGATCCCTTATGCCATTTATTACACAAGAATTTGACTCCTACTGAGTTAAATTACACTGTTACTGAAAAGGAATTTCTAGCCATTGTTCATGCGATAAACAAGTTTAGACATTATATAACCAGCTATGAAACCTTTGTCCACACTGATCACTCTGCCATTAGATACCTCATGAACAAACCAGTCACTAATGGTAGAGTTACAAGATGGCTTTTGCTTTTACAAGAATTCAACATAACTGTGTTAGATCGACCAGGTAAACAGAACACAGTAGCTGATTTCTTGTCTAGAATCCAAAACACTAATGAGGATTCTCCTGTAGAGGATAAATTTTCGGATGAGTATTTGTTTGCAGTAACTACCAAAACTCCTTGGTATGCTGATATTGCTAATTATTTAGTTACTGGAAAGCTACCTTTACATTTATTTCCTAATGAGAAAAGGAAAATCATTCAGGAGAGTTCACATTATTCTTGGATTTCTAATGAATTGTTCAGAACAAGGCCAGATTTTATGATCAGAAGATGTGTACGGGAGGATGAAATGCCTGACATCCTTAAGGCATGTCATGACGAACCTTGTGGCGGACACTTTGCTGATAAGAGGACAGCCTATAAAATCCTTTCTTTAGGATATTATTGGCCTTCTCTCTTTAAGGATGCAAAGCAATATGTTAGAAGGTGTGACAGTTGTCAAAGAGTTGGGAGACCAACTCTTTCAAATGAAATGCCACTACAGCCACAGGTATGCATCGAACCCTTCGAAAAATGGGCTCTAGATTTTGTTGGACCAATTAATCCGCCATCCAAGCAAAAGAGATATATATTGGTTTGTACTGATTATGTTACTAAGTGGGTAGAAGCTAAAGCATTGACTTCTGCTACTGAAAATTCAGTTGTTCAATTTATTTTTGAGGATATTTTCACTCGTTTTGGTGTCCCAAGAGAAATTGTAACAGATCAGGGGAGCCAATTTACATCAAGGATGATGGAGAAGCTGATGGAGGAGTATAAGATCAAGCATAGAACATCTACTCCATACCATCCGCAAGCGAATGGTCAAGTAGAATCTACAAACAAAGTTCTTGAAAGCATCATCACAAAGACTGTTCATCTTCATAGAAGAGATTGGGCGGAAAGGCTTCCTGAAGCCTTATGGGCCTATAGAACTACATGGAGGAACACCACAGGACATTCTCCCTATGAACTTGTTTATGGGAAGGAAGTCCTGTTCCCCATTGAGTTCCAGATCAAGACCTTCAAGACAGCAGTTCAATTGGGGATGAGCTTATCAGAAGCCCAGAAGCACAGAATGGACCAGTTAAATGAACTAGATGAAATGAGACAAAATGCAATTCTAAGGACTGATCTAGTTCAGCACCAAAGAATCAAATAGCATGATCGACATATCAAAGAAAAGAAGTTTCAAAAGGGTGATTGGGCACTCTTGTTTGATTCCAAATTTAAGGACTTCAAAGGAAAATTTCAAACTCATTGGCTTGGGCCATATGAGATTGATGAAGTCTTTAATAATGGAGCAGTTAGAGTGAAGACTATTGATGAACTTCAAACTCCCTTTATTGTGAATGGCCACTGGTTGAAAGTTTACCACAAGCCACTCTCAAAAGAGGAGTTTGTTAAGTTGTTCCAAGGCGATTCTGAAATGAGGCTGGTGGAGAAGAATTCTTCTCCTCCATCAGCCTAATCTCTGTTTCTTTCAATTTCAATAAAAAAAAAAAAAAGAAAAAAAAAAAGAATAAATGTATGAGCCTGAAAACCAATCTCTGATTGGCAGTCTCATGCAGAAAACCTGAGGTGAAAATCAGGGTCACCTGACACCTCATGTTTTCCAAAAAAAAAATCTCTCTCTCTTTCATCTCATTTCGCCATTTCATCCATTCCATTTCACCATCTTATTCCATCTAACCATTCTCACTTCACCTCACTGCTTTCCACCCATTCATCCATTCATTCCATTTCATTTCATTAATAAAGGTTTTTTTCAGGCAACTAAGGTTATTTTGTGCAGCTGGAGGACACCATTGCAGTTCCCGCAGCTATTTGGCAATTCTGCAGCCGTTTAGCCTTTCCGCAGCCCTCTGCACCTGCACAAAGAAACACAGTCTGTTTGAGAAAAATTTTACAGTTCAAAAATCATCAATAACAAGGAGGAAAGAGTCATGCAACAGCAATAAGTTAACAAAGGGTTAGTGGCAAATCATCAAAAGGCAAACCAAACGCGGATCTGAGGTATGTTTTAAATCTTAAACTTACAGTTATTTCATTACGCAAAGTTTTCTGGGTTATGTCTTTTTGCCACTAATTGTAATGATTACCCATTTTCCCTACCATGCGACCATATATCCACGTATCTCCCAAGTCTATCAGTCCTTGATTACCACGATTTTGAAAATCACTTACGGCTGCTTCTGTCATTAAGGCTTTCGTACCCTAGTGACGTAGTCTAATGTACTACGACTCTCTAAGTCCTCATCCCGCAGCCATGTGTAAACCTACAGCCGAAATCTAAGGATCTAACCGTTTCCATTCATTATTTCGAAACCCTCCTACGCTCATAACACTCCATTTCACGCTGTTCCATTCTCTCATTTCCTTCATTCCGTTCCACTCACTACGTTGCCTCCATAAACCATACTCTGTTCTTTCCTCTCTGCTAATTCTGAGAAACAGTGAATACATATAACCAGTGAATGTATGTTACGGTTGTATTACGACTGCTAAGCCACCGTTCCACTGTGTTAAAGCTGTTAATCCACCATTTCACGATGTTCAAGCTGTGAATTCACTGTGTCTAAGGCTATTGTTGAAACCATACAACCTCTTTTCCACAAAATTCTGAACAGAGCCGAGAATTTACTGTGTAAAGCCACCATTGAAGTCGTGTTTTAGAACAGAGCCGTAGAGTCAATGGGGAAACTTTTAAGGGCTGAACCAGAAGGTTCAAAATTCCTGGAAGCATATCCTCAAGTTAAGGAGGCGTTGCAGAAAGCCAACTGGATACAGTGCATCAAGAAATTTAAAGGCTACCACAAGGAGGTTACAAAGGCCTTTGCAAGGTCATTCAGAGATAAAGACAGTCAAGTGGAGGTGGGTGATTTAACGTTTGCAGTCAGTGAGGGCAGCATAGCACAAGCTACATCTCTCCCACAAACCAGAGAAAGGTGGTTTAAAAACCGTTCAGTTCAAGATCAACAATGGAAGCAGATTTTAAAAAACCCAGGTATGGATACCAGTGTCTTCACAAAAGGAATTCCTGTCACTTATGTTAAGGAAGAATGGAAAATTTTACTGTTGTTAGTGCAAAAAATTTTCACTTGTGAAGGGAGATTGGGGGTCTTATATGTTTATCATGGTAAAGTTATGCTACAATTTCAAGGAGAACATGATA
This sequence comes from Pinus tabuliformis, assembly GCA_031772625.1. NCBI lineage: Eukaryota > Viridiplantae > Streptophyta > Pinopsida > Pinales > Pinaceae > Pinus > Pinus tabuliformis. The sequence continues at coordinate 115,865,957 of CM062808.1, read as the reverse complement.
TAAATCTTCCCTACTTTCTATTCCAAAGCCTTAGAAAAATGTGTTCCATGGCCCAAAGGAATCCACGAAACATTGAAGCACATCTCTGTCATCATAGTCTTGTTAAGATGTTAGTGGAGGAACAATTAAAAGAAAAACGAGACACCTGGGAGAAATTCCTTGTGAGAAATCATTTTGAAGAAGCTGGAGAAACCTCTGTGCCTAGAAAAAGTAGAAGAAAAAGAAAAGAGGATACCCCTGAAACTGATATCTTAGAGGGAACTGTCCAAGGATAGATTGAAGAAGAAACTGAAGTACATCATTCTGAACATGAGATTGAGCCTGAACCTACTGTGGACAGTGATCCAATAGCTCAAGGGATTATCACACAAACCCTCTTAGAACTTGCCCAAGAAGCTGCCCAGAAGAGAAAAGAAGATAAGAAGAAACAAAAGCAAGACAAGGGAAAATCCATAGTTCAAGAAACTTATCAGATTCCAGAGAATTCTAGTGAGGAAGATAGTCAGCCCTTAGCACAAAGGTTGGCCAAACTCCATGAAAAAACTGCCCTTTCCAAGAAAGTAAAAGTGCAGAAACCAAGGAAAAAGGCACAAAAAGAAACACAGAGTGTTGCCAATGTAAGAAGGAGCAGCAGATTGCAGAATAAAGGGAGAGCCACAAGGACACTTTTCATTGATCTAAGCACACCTGAGAAGGGTGCTATAAAATCAGACTTTGAGGATAGTCCACAACGTGATGCAGCTACTCCTCCAAGGGAGGACAGTCCATTTCAGCCGGAGTTTGAAACTGAAATTGAGCATGAACACAGTCCAAGGAAGTCACCAATTGTTGACCCAGTTCAGCAAGAGGTGTACAACTATTTTGAAACATTGGAGCAGAACACTGCTGGCCCAAGTAATATCATACCTCATGAGCAGCAAATAGACATACTCAAACAAGAGATCTATGAACTTGAGGTGCTAAATCGCCACATTAAGCAGGAAAATGAAAAAATGAAGCAGCAAGCTGATATTGACAAAATGGTCCAAGATAACACCATGCTTCACATGGGCATGTGGCAGAAGAAAAACAGGAGACTCAAGAAGAAATGTAGAAGGCTAAACAGAGCCTTAATCAATTTGAAATTCAGATGCATGTTCAAGAGACCAAAAGTCAATGTCTCCACACAGAGGAAGAAGAGGAGATTGGATGTCTTAGCAGAGGCATCCCAGCAGGTGGATTGAGATGTGTTTTCATTGCATGAGGACATGCAATACCCTCGTAGTGGGGGTATGTAGAGCCTCTACTTTACACCTACTTGTCTACCATTTCCCTCAGTTTTTCCTCAGCTTTTCTTCACTTTTGCCTCATTTTCACTGTAAAACCACCCAGATCATTACATTAGGTGTCATTAAGCATGATCAAGTGAGTTTTGCTAATGGGTGACTGTTTTGTTTAGATTTTGACATACTTGCAGGAATTCCGCAGCTGTCTGGCAATCCCGCAGCCATTCAGCGATCCCGCGGCCATCTGATGATCCCGCAGCCTTTTTGTTAAACTCAAGGTTCCACATGTCAGTTTGCCAAATGAGCCACATGGGCACTTAGGTATCAACGTGCTCGAGGTTCCTGTGCCATTTGTTCAACCATTCACGTCATCTGTACCTCCGGTCAAAACTGGTCAAGTTACGGTCAAATAAAGGCAGCTTAACGGTGATTGTAAGCTGTTAGGTCACGTCAGCTCAAACGGTGACTTGTCCGCATTTTGCAGGTGGTAGGGGACACGATCCAACACTGGATTCATTTCCCATGACGACAGAACCTCTAGCTCATCCACGCAGCCTTATGATGTGTCAATGAACCTTAAATATGCATTACAGTTAGTTGTTTTTCAGTTATTAGCTGTACGTGTTAGGCCATCCTTCAGATGCCTATATATACTTGTGTCTGCGTACGCTTATTTTACTTTTTAGCTGCTGTACTTTCTGAACTTGTGATAATTTTAAGAGCATTTCTAAACTCTGTTTTTATAGTCTTGTTCTAGCACTCTGTTTTGTACATTTCTGCAAATGGAGCAATAGAAACAGTGATGTTTTGAAGCTTTCAGTTCCTTAAGTCTTCTTGTGGCTGAATGAATGGAGGGCCCCTGTTCATGTTAGCCTCTGTAAAGTATTTTATGTTCAGCATTTCTTTATTTTCTCATTCAGCATTTCTTTAAACATGTATAGTTTGATTTATTTGATTTCTTTTCTTTCAAGCTGATCAGTATTATTTCCTTGCAGGTTTTTAGCCCGGGATTTGTTTTTATGTGTGTGTATTTGCTTTACAAACTAATGGTATTTGAAGTTGACAGGTTCAAGTTGCTGCCTTTGTTTTTATAGCTGATTTTTAGTCTTATTTCTCAAAGTTCTGCTAACACATGAATGATCTTTTATCATAAATTGTTATCTTTTAAGGATCAGAATACCACTAACTTGCAGTTGGCTTTGAGTGCTTTTTACACTAATCTTTCACTACTTTCTAATCATACTTTGCATAGTACATATGGCAGAAGTAGAGAGTTAGAAAGAGAAAAACGTTGTCACTGGTCTTTAAAGTAGATTTTTCTCATTTTTAATCACTTTTCTAATTCAACTTGAGCTACTTCCTAATCGTGCTTTACACAGCACTATGTGTTTGAAGCAGGGAGTTAGGGAGAGATAATCATTATCTTTGGTTTTAAAAGTGACTTTCTTTTCTTTTATTTGCAGCAGCATGAATGGTGTCTAGTGCCATTGGAAGTGGTTCTTTGCTTTCAAGTTATTTCAAGTTATTTATTTCTTTCAAGCATTTCCTTTCAAGCAAGTAGTTAGAGATCACTAATCACACACTCTCACTCATTTAGGATTCACTCCACACACACTATCACTCATCTGTTTATAAATCACCACTCCATCTTAGGAAGATAAAATAACCACAAACAACACCCCCAAAGATAAAAAAAAACTCTAAGAGGTTGCTTAAGTACATATAGTACATCTTCACTTCATCAGCTTACGAGCCCCGGGTTGACAATTAATACTAGCAATTTAGCTAACACTAAATTGACTAAACAGATAGCTTGATATTATGGCTCTTTCCAGAGTGATTTATGGTTCCTCCATTTGCAACCATTACTTGACACTCTAGTGTTGCATATAGGAAGCAATTCAATTCCTTCGCTATCTAACAATGAATAAAATTATGGGTACTACCTGAATCGAGCAACACTATTACCTTTGTATTCTTGATATTCCCTTCTATCTTGAGAGTTTGAGGAGTGGTAATTCTTGTCAATGCATTACAAGATATCGTAAGATTCAATCTTCTTTCTTTGGGATTGTTTCTTGGTGTATATACTCTTATTTGACGTTTCTTGTTCGTTTTCTTGCTCTTCTTCCCCATCTATGTAAATTAATTTATTCTCAGCACACTTATGACCTTTAGTGTATTTTCTATCACAATTGTAACAAAGCCCTTTTCTCTTTTTCCTTCCAATTGTTGTGGTGTCAACTTTGTAGGTGGTGAAAAGCTAGGAGAAACAACACTTCCATCTTTATAATTGTGAGTGGTAGGTTTCCTTGTTGCCATAATTTTGCTTTCAATTTTTCATGCCAAACTGAATGCCTTCTCCCATGAATTAGGTTCCCAAAGACGAACCTCATGTTGGATGTTATCCTTTAAATTCCCTATGAACACATCATTCTTATGTTCCTCTGGAATATCTTTTACCCTTATATTCAATTTTTGGAAGTCCTAAATGTGCTCCATCATTGAACCCTTTCGTTTGAGATTTATCAATTGGATAAAAAGGTGTTTCTTTTTGTATCCTCATAATGTGCTATCATTTCTTCTGTAATAATTTCCCAAGTGCAAAATTTTTTACGAGAGAAAAGTCATCGATACCATACAAACTGATTTGGTTACAAATATAAAGTTGCAATGCATACCTTTTGTGTGTTTTGCACATTATGGATATCGAAATATTGTTCCATATATGGTATCCATGTTACGAGATCCTTGCCATCAAACTTCCTCATATCATTCTTTGGAACATGGTGGATATTCAATGCAATGTTAGATTCTATAAAATCATGATTAACATTTCTTTTTTTCTCATCATGAGTTTCCTTTACTACCCTTTTTCCTCTAGTGAGAATTTTTTATAGAAAATTTGTCAAATATGTCTTCAAATCTTCCATTTTGCCTTTAAATTTTTCTTCTATACCATCCATCTTATCTTCCATGCCCTTTGAATTCCTTCAAACTAATCTTTCAACCAAACTTATGAAAAACTTTAAAAAACCTACACACCTTCTTCACTTTGTAGGAGCTTGATATTGAATTTGTTGTATCTTTGTAATTTTAGATCTCCAAGATCTCAAATTGCATCCCACGATAGCTATCTGAGTCATCTTTCCAACCCCACAAGTCTGATCAATATTGGATTCTCCAAGGAAGAGTTATGCTAAATCTCCCACGATGACCTGATTATAGACTGGTTCAGGAGAGCGAACTTGTATGAAGTGCCTTGTGTCATTGATTCAACCTTAGGACCTGAAACATATACACAAACAAATAAAGGTCATCCTATTTCTATAACATTTTATGAAATTTCAATCTGATGCTCAAAGAGAAATTTAAGACAATTTTCTGCAGGTCACCTGTTTGGGATGTAATTCGGGCACCTGCACAAACCCTAAATGTCTTGGACCATATCTTCGCAAATGTAGCGAAACAAGATGTTAAATTCGGTCTTGAGCTTCACTACAATTTCAGATCAAATGGGTTTTAATTTCAATGTCTGAACTTTTGTATAAAAAAAATATAGCGAAAATTCCACGATGACCTATTTGCGATGGAATTCTAGAGCTTGCAATAACTCTAACTTACTCAGAAGATATCGCTGAAACTGTAGCAAGACAAGATCTAAAATTCAGATCTGATGTTCAGAACGATTTTGGCTCAAATGGGTTTTTTTGTTATATTTTGAAACTTTGTAGATGAATATTTATAGTGAAAAATCCACAATGACCTGTTTGGACCAATGAAGCCCTAGAATCCAAAGGCTCTAATACCAAATGCTATGAAACAAGCTCACAAAAATATAGAAAAGATAGATCAACGACTTCAAAATCATCCTCTTCGAGGGGGAAACCTCCTTTACGTTACACAAATGAACAATCCTTGGATGATACAAATGACAATACCTCCTTTCTATATATAGGAGTCTAAGGGGTCCCAATACAATGAGAGTTTACATAACAATAATATTGTAGGGGCACAACAATAACAGTAGTGGGCTTCTATGGGGCATAATAATAACAACATGGGGAATATATGGGCAAACTAATACAAGAAGGTGGTTGCACTAAAAAAAATAAGGGGTTACACTAGTAGTACAGGGACCTAACATTCTCTCTAACAGCATGAAAAAACTTCTAAAGAAAGAAAAACGTGGCGTAATTGCACAATTATGGTCGCAAAAGGTTCCCACATCAAAATCATCTATTTTTCCAGATTTCCAAAAAGTATTGGACAATCATTCCAAGGTATTTGATACTCCCAAAGGCCTCCCACCTATTCTTGATCATGATCATGCTATCATTTGATTCTTAGAAGTGTTCCTCCAAACATTCGGGCTTACAGGTATCCCTATGCCCAAAAGAGTGAAATTGAACGTATGGTTGCATAAATGCTAGAGGCTGGTTAAATTCAACCTAGAAAAGGTCTTTCTCTGCTCAAGTAGTATTGGTGCACAAGAAGGATGGCTCATGGCGCATGTGTCCGAATTATAGGGAGATCAACAAGCTCACTATTAAAGATAGATTTCCCATTCTTGTCGTTGGTGAATTATTGGATGAATTTCATGGAATAATTCACTTCACCAAGTTGGACCTTCATTCAAGATATCATAAAATCAAATTGAAGACTGAAGACATTCCGAAAACAGCATTTAGAACTCATGAGGTCATTATGAATTTTTGGTCATGCCTTTTAGCCTTACCAATGCACCTTCTACATTTCAAGGTTTAATGAATTCCATTTTCAAACCCTTCCTTAGAAAATTTGAGTTAGTATTTTTTGATGATATACTAATCTACAACAAGTCTTGGAAGGATCATGTTCAACATGTTGATAGAGTGCTCAAACTATTATAGGAGAAACAATTATATGCAAAAACCTCCAAATGATTCTTTGGAGTACAACAGGTGGAATATCTTAGTCATATTGTATCTTATGAAGGTGTTAAGGTAGACCCTAGCAAAATTAAAGCTATTAAGGAATGGAAAATCCCCACATCCATAAATAATTTGCAAGGATTTCTCGGGTTGACAGGGTATTATCCCAAGTTTGTTAAGAATTATGGGAGAATAGAAGCACCTCTAACAACATTACTGAAGAAAGATGCATTTTCTTAGACTCCAGAAGCAACGAAAGCCTTTGAACATCTTAAAGAGGCAATGTGCCAAGCACCAGCCTTAGCTACCCCAAACTTCACAAAAAAAATTATTGTGGAATGTGATGCCTCAGGAAATGGAATTGGTGTTGTTTTAATGCAAGAATACAGACCCATTGCTTTTGAACATCGTTCAATCAAAGGAAAGTATTTACACAAAGCAATTTATGAGAAGGAAATGTTGGAAATATTGCATGCACTTAAGAAATGGAGACCTTACCTAATGGGAAGAAACTTCAAGGTAAAAACAAATCAGGATAGTCTTAAATACTTTTTAGAACAAATATTATCTTCAGAAGAGCAAAAAAAAAAGGGTCACAGAGATGTTGGGTTATGACTTTGAAATTATCTACAAAAAAAGGAAGCAAAATGTTGTTGCAGATGCACTCTCAATAGAGGATGACGATGTGGAAGCATTACTTTGCACCATTTCAATTATCCAACTAGATTGGATAAAAAAAACAAGGGATGGATGGAAGAATGAAGAAGAAGTGTGGGCACTCATTCAAAAGTTACAACAAAACCCCAGTACATCTGATACATTTAGTTGGAAAAATGATTCGTTATGGTACAAAGATCGCTTATACCTATGTAAAAATTCCTAATTCAAACAAAAGATTCCTATGGAATTTCACACCTCTCCCTTAGGAGGGCACTCAAGATTTTTAAAAACTTACCAAAGGGCTAAGAAGGAATTTTTTTGGGATGGCCTTAAATCTGATATTCAAAATTTTGTGGCGGAATGTTTGGTTTTCCAACAAAATAAAGTTGAAACAATTAATACCCTAGGTCTATTACAACCTTTATCCATTCCAAGTCAACATTGGGAGGAGGTTTCAATGGATTTTATCACAATTTTACCCAAGTCCCAAGGAAGGGGTGTCATCATGGTGGTATTTGATAGACTTACCAAGTATGCACACTTTTGTGCATTATCTCATCCCTTTAAATCCAATACAGTTGCTAGTGCATTTATGGAAACAATTCAAAAGCTACATCGAAACCCAAAGATTATTGTAAGCGACAAAGATGCGATTTTCACTGGAAATTTTTTGACATAATTATTTTCTTGTCTGGATACTCAGTTAGCTCATAGCTCATATTACCGTCCTCAATCTGATGGGCAAATTGAGATAGTGAACAAATGTTTGGAAGGATATCTTTGTTGCTTTGTATTTGATAAATAGACACAATGGGTCAAATGGTTGCCTCTGGATGAATGGTGCTATAACACTTCCTTCCATACTGCAGCAAAAATGACCCCATTTATGGCACTTTATGGATATCATCCACCGTCCATCACATCATATTTAAGTGAAAATTCTAAGGTTCAAGCAGTGGAAGATCACATTGAGCATCAACAACAAGTTCTCTCACTGTTAAAGGATAACCTCACTTTAACACGGAATAGAATGAAACAACAAGCAGATCAACATCGCAGCGAAAGAAGTTTTGATGTAGGTGACTGGGTATTTGTACAGCTGCAACCATACAAACAAATGTCCCTCAAGCAAGCTAAGAAGGATAATAAATTATCACCAAAGTATTATGGTCCATACAAGGTGTTGTAAAAGATTGGTACTATGGCATACAGATTGGATATTCCTACAGCTTCTCGAGTGCAGCCAGTTTTCCATGTTTCATGCTTAAAGAAGTTTATAGGTGACAAGATCCCAATTCAAACAATATTTCTAGAACTTGATGAGGAAGGAAAAATCATATTGGAACCTGAAGCAGTCACAGAAACAAGAAATTGACAGCTACAAAATCGATCAATTTCAAAGTATCTCATAAAGTGGAAGAACTTACCCGCTAAATATTTCACATGGGAGGATGACAATTTTATATAGAAGCATATAGAACTACTCAAGCGTTGAGTACAACACTTTTCTGAAGGAGAGGGGAATGTTAGGTCCCTATAATACTAGTGTATTACCTTATTATTATTGTCATTGTAGTCCCTTATTGTTATTTTTGTGCCCATGTTGTCCCCATATTGTTATTATTGTGCCCCATAGAAGCCCACTATTGTTATTGATGTGCCTTTACATTATTATTTCTATGTCGACTTTGATTATATTGTGACCCCTTAGAATCCTATATATATAAAGGAGGTCTTGTCATTTTTATCATCCAATAATTGTTCATTTGTGTAATGTAAAGGAGGCTTCCCCCTCGAAGAGGCTGATTTTGAAGTCATTGATCTATCTTTTCTTCTATATTGTGGGTTGGTTGCATAACATAAACAACTTCATCAAAAACCTCCCTATGACTCGCTACTAGTTCGGGACAAAGCCAACCGTTGCAATAACAAAGCACATGAATATACCCTGGTTATCACCAGCCTATTGGGACAAGATTGCAAAGGCAAAGAAGCAGGTGACCCAAAATGCTATCTTGGAGAAAGTTGCTTCTAATACATAGGTGGTTTAGCCAGTCAAGTCGATGAAAATAGTTACTGATTAGAAAGAGGATTCGGATGAAGTGGCACTAGTCATGCCTTAGATACCAATGGCATGAATGCATGGATCCCAAGGACAATCCCCTACTACCACGTCAAAAAGGGGAAAAGATTCCAAGTCACGGAGGTGTTCATGAAATTTTATTTACTTTTAGTTTAAGTTATTTCACTTTGAATGTTTATTAAATTAAAGACAATTATTACGATAGTTACTTTTAAAAACTCTATTTAAGACCATGTTTCTCGTTAAGACGGGTTGTTGATAAAAGAAGTAATTTTTAATGTTTATGGATATGAACGTACTTGATGCATAGATCTATGGTTGATTGAATGATATAACTCTTACGTTTTAGGTAAATTCCCATTTGATATATGTGTTTGTCTACAACAGTTTAAAATGTGTTAAATGTTGGACCTGTTTCATAGTTTTTGGCATATATTTTATTCAATTGCTTGGTTCTATGGTATTTATTTTCAAATCAGGTGATTAAAATATTGAGTATTTGAGTGAAGGTTTAAGTTCCATGAGCTTGCCTCTGGGGCCGAGAAGTGATCTTTTACTTGACATACTTTGAAACTAGTGCGTTTTGTTTTCTTTATAGTGTACATGATAATTTTGTGTTTATGACATAAATGGATCTTAAATTAATTATGTTCTCATTTTTATTCTTACAATTTAATTTTTTTGATATTCATTATTAGTTTGCTAGCTATTGTGGGATTGTATTGAGAAAGAAACAGAAGTTGTATGTGTTGTAACGTCCTTTCCATTTTATTATTAAGCTAACGTTTGTGTATTAAATATTTATATATGTTTATGTTTATGCTATGTTTCTTTTACTTGTATTTATTTCTTCTATTCATTGCATCTTTGATGTGTGAGGTATATCATTCATCAACTGCTAGTAATTAGAATTTCTTCCGTCTAAGCCATATTATTACTACAACATCTCATTTGATCAATAGTTGGTCCTATTTTATTTTCATATTGAAAATCATATAATTGTAGCCACAAAATACCCCCTGTGGTGTATAGGAGGCCAGCCTGAGGCACCTAAAGCGAGAGGATTTTTAAATCCTCAACAATTGCGTTCTTGAGCAGTTCCTACAAGGAACAAATTGAGAACCAACAACAGGTTTAATAGACTAGCTATTCAATGAAACAGTTGTGGTAGGTTTTTTGGTGGCTAAACCTTAGGAAATTACTTATTCAGCTATGGATCAACATCTCATCTCCTTCCTTCTAAAGGAATTGAATACAACCCACTTATATTCTTCTTATACTTATTGTAGTGGTTTTAATGGGAAATATATGTTTCATTCAAATGCAATCAATAGGTACAAGGTATTGTCATTCAGGCATACTGTTGAGTTGGGATGGGTTTTGGGTCTTAGTCATGCTTGCACTATATTGAAATTTTGTAAGAGGGTGAAAAGATGAGTAGTAATATGGGCACCTATTTCTCATCTTTTAGTCCCTCATGGTTGAGAGTTTGAATCTCAAAGAAGAAACATTGTTGGTGCACATTTGGTTTTGTTCTTTCCTCTTTGGTATTTACGTCGTACGATAAGGGCCTTTCTTAGCGTCGTGAGGCCCTTTTGAGGCCTCAGATAACTATAAGTTTCTACTATAAGAAAGAAAGGACACTTCATTTATTTGTTTTGTTTGTTGGCTCAAATCTCCTTAAAATTGAAGAACAGGTACATATATTATTTTTCCATGGATTAAATGTGTTAGCTAGGTCATATATGCATTCAAATTCATTAACATTTTAAGCATAATAAAGAATCCTAGGTATAGATAAATGTCTTTCGGATTAATAACATTTTCAGGATTGGGTCGATGTTTTGAACCAACTAATGCGATTCATCCTCAGGACAAGGTGGAAAAAATCATACAATCTTCATGAATAAATAGTAGGGATGCATCATTGTCCAGGGTTAAAACTCGTTGTTGAAAACTAGCTGTTCGGGACTAGCCATTGGAGATTAGGTAGCTAGAGATCCTAAAGAAGGGGGAATATTTAATATTTATTAGTTGTAAATTATATTTAATTTTTATTTAACAAAATATAATAAATATAGTTATAAAACTGGTTTACCAAAAATAGTTGTTAAAATATAATATTAAATAATAATAAATTATAAGAAACATAGTTATATAATTCAACTGAAAAGGGATAAGGAGGTTAAGAATACCCTCAAAATAATAAGAGGGTTTAGAATAATATTAAATACTATATATATATATCTATATATATATATCTATATATATATATATATATATATATATATATATATATATATATATAGTTAAGGAAAATAAAAGGAGCGCAATATAAGTAAGATAAATATAAAGAAGCAAGAAGCAAGAGAATTAATAAAGATAACCAATCGAGAGATGAAAAGAGGGGAGAGGAAGGAATAGTAAAAAAGGAATAAGGGGGAGGAGACAAGAGAATCATAAGGAGAGGGCCAGAATCCAGCTCCTGCTAAGCTTCCAACCATCATCTCTGTTGAGATTTCTGGCATGCCTCTCAATTACAATGGCCTCCCTGAGTTTCCTGTGGTGGAAATGATTAACTCTAGAAATGACTTTGGAATCCTCAATACAGACATGGTGCTTGGATTTCACCGCATTATCAGCTAAGGCCAATAAGCGGGAACGATTGTGCCTTATGTCTACAACATATCATAATTTAATTCTTCATTTGGCTAAGAGGGGTGTTAATATTCTTGTTACAACTTTTTCATTTTAAAGAAAATGCCAAGCTTTTCTAGTCTTTGAAATGAGCTTTTTCTGTAGGTATGAACCACTCTTAAAGTCTACATGGATATATGGCTCATATATCTAGAGTGAGTATAGCATTAAAATATGATATAACATTTACAATTCTTCTTTCCTCATAGAATTTTCCTGTAGTTATTCTTTCCTCTTATTAGGTTCGATAGTTTGTGGTATTATATTTTAATTTTGCATAACTATTATGTTGATTTATCTTCTTAGCTTTATGTTGACCAATATTTAGAAACTTATTAATCTTTATTATTATATACCATTGATGTAGTTAATTTACTATTTAATGTGATTAATTAAAATTAACCAATCCTCCTAATATAATACAATCTAAATTTTTTGAATTTTTTTCATGGATATATGTTGATCATATTTTCCTCTACAACTAATACATTTTAAAACTAGTGTCTTGTATAATTTCCCAAAATGTCATTTATCCTAGTACTATCATTCTAGGAGTGTGTACTTGGGGTCACCTCTTCTATGAGTAGCCTAGGATAAACACGGCACGATTGTAATGCTTCTCTTGGAAGCACTTGAACTAACTTTTAGAAATATACAAGCGTTTCATGTCCTTCACTATTTTATCTTAAAATATATCTAACAAGTGATGTACCTAAGAAAAAATTGAATTTTGGCTAACTAATTGCATCATTGTTATTACATGAGAATTTAGTGATTAAATTTGTTGATAAGTCTACAAGATTTAGATAAGGAACTATGGTCCAAATAAAAGGATATTTTTAGTACACAAACAATGCTTATGCACGCATGATAACTTGTAATTTAGATTTTATTAGAATTCACATCACTATAGTAGTCAATTCAAGCCATTCGAGAAGAGATATGCCCTCAAATTCATTTTTCTCTACCTTGTAGCCATACCAACTGTTGATCTTTGGCATTAGATTAATATACATATCCAACTAAACTTATAGCCCTATTAGATTTCATTTTTATATTTGTAACACTTAGCCCTATTTTGAAGTGTAAACCATTATCCCTTACCCTTTAGCTTGTGTATTCAACTTCCCTCTCTTTTCCACCTAGGCATACAAACTACAAAGCCTAGGATTTTCTTATTTTCACTTATTTTTGGATTTTTTTTACATAAAAACCATTGATGGATGGTTATGAAATGCCCTATTAATCAACTTGTCTTGTATTGTATGAGGTATATCATAGATTCAGATTGGATTTCTTGTGTAAAGTAAGTTAATAATGGCAACTGCGGTTGCTTGCTAGAAAAAATTAAGGCAAGAAACATTGGCTATGGCTTCTTTATTTAGCCCAATTACAATAAAAAATGATAATTAATTTTTCTTTTCATTGCTACCTCTTATTTTTTCGATGCTGGTTTTGTAAATGTTTGTTTCCACTCTGCTAGTTTATAAGGCAATACATTAACTCTCTTTGTATGGCAAGTTACACATTGAATAAAGAGACACAAAGATAAAATGACTCTAAACCTTACCACTTTTCTATAGTAGGAGAAAACCTACCTTTTGTCTATTATATTCTATTCATACAGGATCTGAATATTGGGTGGACAGGGGATCTGGATATTGAGTGTGCAAGTGGGTTTTAGGTCCATATTTCGAATCTATATCTAATATCACATGTGAATACCCAACCCAGGGTCTTCTAAAAAAACTAATTTAACCATTATTTTAACCACAAAATTTACAAGCTCAATAGAATGATTTATTTGAGATAAGTTTCATAACAAAAAAATAGCATATTCACAATGCAACAATTGCATGTTCACAATAACATATAAGAAAATAACAAATTTGATTTAGAATCATTGACATGAATTATTTCACAATAAAATACATAATCACAATATAGTGGCTCAATGATCCTGCTTGGGTTTTCCGATAGGACTTTCCCCCTTACCAATTAGTAATGTTTATCCAACTTCCTAGCCCATGGAACATCCATAGGTGTCTTGGCACTCCGAGCCCAAGTCCAACAATAATTGCAGTTTATTCAAAAAAGTTTCAATATTATCCAACCACAACTAGAACTAATCTTCTAAGTTCACTTACTTTTGTTTCTTTTCTCCACTCTCCCCACTTTAAACTCCAAACCCCAAAAAAATGAAACAAAGATCAACCTACTTCTCCTCTTCTTTCTCCTTCCCCTTATGCCTCCTGCCACTCATCCACTTTAACCACTCCCTTCATTGTCCCCTACCACGTCATAACTTCTCTCCCCCATCTATGCCTTATCTAAAATTAAATTTGAGGAGACAATTAGTCAAACTTTGGGAAATGAAATAATAAATAAATAATAATATTTAATCCTAAATTAAATTTGAGAAGACAATCACACTTTGAGAAATGAAATAATGAATAAATGATAAAGTAATAATAAAAATTCGTATTAGCAAATCTTATCGATTCATAAAAATATTTAATCAATTTAATATTAATAAGCATATTCAAATATAACATAATAAACAAAAAAATTAAGGTTAATTAAACACTAATCAAGAGTAACCATTCATCAAGATTAAAGATAACCCTAAGCTTAATCATTAATTAATCTTAACCATTTATTTAATCATTGAACATTTTAAGACTTAGAATATTGTTAAACACACATGGAGAAGACAAAATATAAGATAGAACATTCATTGCATTTATTAGTCACAATAATGTACAATTACACATTTCCTTCTTACCCTTGGTATTCACATACCAAGCGGTCTCTTGGAATTTGGTGACTATTCACATTCTACACCAACCCTTACTGGATTAGATGACCAAGATTCCCCCCTTAATCCGAAGGGGTTTATACGAGTCCAAGAAGAGAGCTCTAATACAAAAATACAATAATGCATGACATCAATAAACTGAATGTGCTCTTTGAGATAATGGCATAAGGTGGGAGAACTCGAGCTCTCAGTCAATGATGGTTTAAGTATTACCACCAACACTCGAACACTTAGTGCAGTTCTTGGAACTCTTCCAAATCTGGCAAGAAGTTGAGTTCTTCTACTAGAGGAAATGCTCCTTAATGCTTTGAAGAGGGAGACCTTCAACCTAGAAGAAGGGAGGTCTACAACCTATGATGGCTTAAGGAAGGCCACCAACCAAAGGAATTCTTAATGTGATTCCCAAAACTCTTCGAAATATGGCAAGAAGTTGAAGTCTTCTGCTACAGGAATTGATCCATAATGCTTTGAAGAGGGAGACCTTCAACCTAGAAAATAGGGAGGTCTACAACTTTCTATAGCTTAAGGAAGACCACGAACTAAAGGAATGCTTAAGAGATTCTGTGTCTCTGGCTACAACTTTGACTCTAGATATTGATGTCTCTAGTTGTAGGCTCAGGAAACAAGTTTAGGTTGTGACTCAAGCTCGCTTGATGTGGCTTTGAAACTTGTAGATGACCATCATTTTCCCTTCTATCAGATACAAGGTGAGATGAAGAAAATTCAATTACTTTGAATTCTATTGCCAAGAAGTGATCCCATTGCCAAGATATCTTCTTAGTTGTTGAAGCCCATTGCCAAGAAGTGATCCATCCAAGGTGAATCTTTATTCTTGCAAGAGGCTTGTTTTTGAAGCATGTGTTTGAAGAATGAGTGTGTTGACCAAAATACTTGCACGGGGGAAGATCAAAATAATGATATTTCATATAGCCAACTCGGTCACAATGTTGGCATTTAACAATCTATGGCTGCTTTGGAGGATCAAGATGTAAAAGAGGTGAAGATGAAGTGCCATAAAGAAACCCAACACTTTGAAATTTGATGGCCTTTGGGTATTATGGAGTAGGAAAGGATCCCTCCTTATCATATCCAAGACATTTTATGTTCTTTTCGTTGACAAGATCTTCCCAAGGTCTGGTGATGGGCTTGGGAAGTGCAACCTGAGTTTCTGCATCTGCATGCAAATCTTCTGTTGAAATGGGTACTTGATGGGGATCATCCTCAACTTTACTGACTTGATTACTTGATGGTTGTTGATGGGCGACTATTTCAACCTCAAATAGAGGATTGTTCTAAACAAAAACAAGTTCAGAAGGATGCCTTTTTTGTAGTCACTATAGGTTCACTGGTATTATGGAAAATATTAATTGCTTGTATTTGGATTCATCACCATTGTTTAACAAAAAATTATTTGTCGCCGCAGAAGCAACTCACATGAGATTAATTGAATGCCTTTTCGATGGATTAGTAACCTTTAATGGGAAATCAAATCCATTCAACGAGGGTCGATGAAAATATTTATGCTTTCTCACTGCAATGCACTTAGAATAAGAGTACTCAAAAGAGGAAAAATTGAGCTCCTTAGTGGGCAGGTTTCTCAAAATGGTGGAAAATTATTCGATGTAAAAACCTTGAATGACCCTTGCACTCTATTGTGCTTAACAACACTTGCCAACAAACATGGATAGAGATTGGAGGAACAATGATAGGGGGTGCGAGATGAGGCTAAAGGCCAAGATCTCGTAGAGTGCTAACATGTTATTGATAAGGAAATATGTCTAATATCTTTTTGAGATACAAACAAATTAGTCGAGAAATCCCTCTATCAATTGGAAAGGCACTTGATGACATCCCTGACTGAGAAATCCTTCTATACACATGGAAGGAAAAGATGTTGGAGGACAACCCTAACCTATGCAGAATCCCTTGTTGGGTTCCAATCCTGAGCTATGAGTCTAATACATAATGGTTTAACAATATCAGGGAAGAATAACTCACTGGTCACAACAAATACTTCACAAATGCACGTTCTGTTTTTTGAAAATGTTGAACACAATGTCGAAGAAGGGATTGGAATGATAAAAACAGATACTCGTTCAATGTCAAAGACGTTAGAAAGAGTGTTGACAGTGATTTTGGTGAGAGATATGAGGGTTTTCTTAACCAAAAGATGGGTATGCAAAGAAATGAAATGGTCAAGTGTGTAGATGTTTCATCCTTTTGATGGACTTTCTAGGAAAAACCAGAACAACCCTATGTTTCAAAACATCCACAGTTGTTTGGCTTCAATAGTAGACAAGCGTTAGGGTTGAAAAAGTCAGAAGGGAAAAAAAACTAATGCATAAACGCACAATGAGGAAGAAGACTATGCAATTAGTGGTTGAGAAACCCATGGAGAAGGCCACACATCGTGGCTTTGATACCATGTTAAACAAACATAGAGAAGAGAAAATATAAGATGGAACATTCATTGCATTTATTATTCACAATAATCTACATTTATACATTTCTTTGTGACCCTTGGTCCTCACATACCAAGTGGTCTCTTGGACTCCGGTGACTGTTCACCTTCCACACCAACCCTTAGTGGATTAGGTGTCCAACAAATACTAATGTATTCATGCGAGGTGCAGGTATGTAACTAGCATAAGCATACCTCATACATATACTAATAATACTTATTTGAATCAAGCACAAAAACTCAATCAACCAATAGGTAGGCTAATAAAATAATGTAAGATAATATAATTAGGTATGGGTATTACAAATAGATTGGGAATTCCACTAGGGAAGATTTCCACATGTTCTTCCCTAATTGTGGGTGTGTTAGTTTTCCCTCTCACATTTTCAATCATAGTTTAGATTTTTAAATTGTTTTATGCTTCTATATATTGTATTTTTACACAAGACACTAAGTTAGAAGCTTTCATCTCCATCTTAAAAACAATTTAAAATATTCCACTATCTATTTCAAGCCAACATAGTTTTGAACCATGTTTCTACACTCATCCAATGTAGATTTTCACCCCTTTTTATACATTTCTCTAGTTCAGCTTTTGGGAGTGGTATTCTTGCACTCATTCAACACATTTTTATCCCTTATTTCTACACTACCAACATAGCTCTTGGATTTCTCTTCTATACATGAAGACATATTCTTCTATGGTGTTCTGTAGCGAGGCAATAACTTTGCCTAGACAATAACTTTTTTATCGGAATCAAATATTTCTTATTTTGCAAAATCTTGATTTATAAATGTTCCAATCGGGATTTTGAAAGTAGAAATAAATTCAACATTCTCAAAAACCCTAAAGCACCTAAAATTTTATGGTTTGACAACTGTAACGATTTCCAAAAATATACCAAAAAATTATTATTTTAAAGATAAAATTATCACATACTTAAATCACTCTATTTTTCCATTAAAAAAATCTACTAACATAATTAATATATATACACCTCTAAACGAGTTTACTTTTATTTTTTATTACTACTTCTATTTTTAATCTTTAATAATATCAAACCTTGACTACAAGGTTTTCAAAGGTTTTTTTTTCGTCGAACCCAACAAAAACAAACTCATAGACAACCCAAGAGTGTCATTTAATAAACTATTATCTAACCGTATTTAATTAGTTTAGTCATAGTAATGACTATGACTTGTCACCAATTTTATGAATTGCCAGCACATAGGCCCTTCTTGAGGGAGCAGGACTATGAGAATTCTCCCTATTTTATTGTATTTAAGCACATGAACGACTCATGAATATAGGAAATACATGTTTCGCGCGTGTAATGGGAAACCATGATTTGACTATTTTGAATATTCTTTGGAAAGTATTTTGGTATTCACACGAATATTTGAAGATTGTTTGGAAAATTCTAGCGTAGTTTTCAGTTCATTACAACTTTGTTCGGTAGTTTTCAGTTCATTACAACTTTCTTTGTTTTTGTTTTGGGCTTGTAATTTCGGATTTTTTAATCCGTTTTTTAGTCGGGAGATTTTGATGGAATTCTGAGATTTGAAAATTTTGACACATTTAATTTAATTGATTTAATTTTTAATTCGTTTAAATAATTTTTTAATTTTTAAATATTATATTGACATATTTATTTTTATAAGTGAAAAGATTTGAGTGATGACATTCATCCATTTTCAATTTTTAATTATTATATTAAAATGTATATTTTTATAATTGAAATTTCTAATTACTAAAATTTGTAAAAATATATATTTTTTATTTTCTTGAATTTACCATTTATTTTTATAAATTTACATTAAAATATATATATTCTATTTAAAAGAAAATACATATTTTAACTATTAAATGACTTGCTTTTACTATAATTAATTTTATCATAGTTATTTTTGTCTTATTGCAATAATTTAAAGAGGATATGATTTGTTTTTCCTATTGCAATCAGTCAAAGAGTTGATATGATTTGTGTTTCTTTTGACGAGTTTCAAGGGACAAAAAATATAAGTGGATGCCAGCTTTGGCTCCCACAAATTATGGTGTGCACTCTCTTTAGTGGGAACGCTGGGTACACCCCCTCAATTATGGTGTGCACTCTCTTTAGTGGGGATGTTAGGTAGACCCCTCCCAAGTGCGAAGGAGGGATGCTTGCCTTTTTTGTGGAAAACATGATTTTTTTATAAGGAAATCGTTGAACTGTTATCATAGTAGATTGGAGTTGGCTCGTTCAGAATATTTGAAATATCTTTCAATAGTCTTCTTAACCACACAGCTTGACAGGTTGCTGAATTTGTTGCTACATATTTTGCCTCTGCAAAAGATATTGAAACAATTGACTGTTTCTTGGATGCCCATGAAATCAGATTGGTTCCAAGATGAAAAGCATACCCTGAGGTGCTTTTGCGATCATCTAAACTCCCTGCATAATCATTGTCTATATAACCTAAAAGTGAACAATTTTCAGAATGTGTATAAAATAAACCATAATCTATTGTCCTCACGATATACCTTAAGATCTTTTTTGCAACCTTCCAATGAGAAATCTTAGATGACTGCATAAACCTGGAGACAAAACTTGCTGCAAACATAATATCAGGTCTAGTTGAAGTGAGATATAACAAGCTACCAACTAGACTTTTATACAGTGTGGAATCAACTAGTGGTGCTACATCTTCTTTGCTTAGTTTTGTGCCTTGAGCAATTGGTGTATCTGCAGGTTTGCAATTGGTCATTCTGAACTTTTTGATGATATCACTGACATATTTTTGTTGACTGACAAAAATTCCATTAGCAGATTGGTGAATTTCAATGCCTAAGAAGTATTTCATGACTCCTAGATCTGTCATATCAAACTCTTTTTGCATTTCTTCTTTGAAATCTTCTAACATCATATTTCTTGTATAAAGAAGATCATCTACATAAAGGCATACAATCATAATTTTACCTTCATGCATTTTGGTATACAAAGTTGGCTCATGATTGCTTTTGAAAAAACCACTTTTGATGAGATAGGTGTCAATGCAACTGTACCAAGCTCTTGGAGCTTGTTTCAAACCATACAAGGCTTTCTTCAATCTGTATACCTTATGCTCCTGTCCTGGAACTTCAAAACCAGGAGGTTGCTCTACATAAACTTCTTCCTACAATATACCATTTAGGAAAGCAGATTTTACATCAAGCTGATAGACTTTCCATTTGTGTTGAGTTGTTGTGGACAAAATGGTTCTGACAGTGTCTAACCTTGCTACTGGAGCAAAGGTTTCACCATAGTCGACACCAAACTGTTGTGAGAATCCTTTGGAAACCAACCTTGCCTTATGTTTCTCAATTTCTCCTTTTTCATTCAGCTTGGTCTTATATACCAATTTTACACCAATTATGGTTTTGTTTCATGGGAGATCAACTAATTCCAAAGTCTGATTCTTCTCTGTGGCAACAATTTCTTGGTTCATTACTTCTACCCGATGCTTTTCTTTAACTGCTTCTTCAAAATGAGTTGGTTGAGATGAAGGAAATGCAAACATATTATGTTGGTCAAACTCATGCTTCGCTCATATATTTCTCTGATGCTTCTTGTTTTCTGATTTTCTTCTGAAGATGTTGAATCACTGGTGGATTCACTGCTTGAAGATGTACCATTTTCAAAATGGTATGGCTCTTCTTCAACCTGCAATCTTGGTGGTTGTGGTCGATAAAAAGACTGACATGAAGCTTCATCAACTTGATCAGACCAAGATTTATTTTCAAAAAAAATTACATCTCTGCTTAAAACAAACTTCTTTGTAACTGAATTATAAAGTCTGCAGGCCTATCTTCAAGCTTCTTTCTTAGCTTCTCAGGAACATGTGAAAATGCTACTGATCCAAAAATTCTAAAGTGAGATACATTTACCTTTTTACCATCCCATGCTTCTTGAGGAACTGTATCTTGGAGAGTGGTTGTTGGAGATCTATTGAGAACATACACTGTTATCGAAACTGCTTCAACCCAATAATTGTTTGACAACTTCTTCTCACAAAGCATACATCTAGTCATGTTCATGATTGACTGATTTTTCCTTTCTACTACTCCATTATGTTGTGGAGTATATCTTGTTGTGTTCTGCATTATGATTCCTTGTTGTTGACAAAATTCTTTGAAGTGATTGGAGTTGTACTCTCCTCCTCTATCGGATCTGAGTACTTTCAAAGGCTTTCCACTCTGCTTTTCTACTTCTGCTTTGAATTCTTTGAACCTTGAGAATGTATCTGATTTTTTTTTGAGAAAATACACCCATGTCTTCCTGCTATAATCATCAATGAATGTCAAAAAATAAAAACTACCACCAATAGACTGTGTTTGCATTGGGCCACATATATCTGAATGGACAATCTCTAAAGGCTCTTTTTCTCTAGAGGAATATGTGGGAAAGTTGTCTCTTTTATGCTTGGACAAAACACACATTTCACAATTACAGTCTTTCTCATTCATAGTAGGGAGACCAATGACTATTGATTGTTTCTAAAGCTGACTTAGACTTTTGAATGGTATGTGGCCATATCTAGAATGCCATAGCTAAGACTCATCTATGCTTGACACATTGTGTACAATAGACTGTAAAAGGTTTCGACTTATAAGACTCAAAGGAAACATCCTATTCTTAGTTTTTTCAACCTTAGCTATCAGTCTTCTATTGGGTGGTTTGCTATAGATATAACATGTGTTCCCTTGAAATATTACATCATAACCATGTTCCATCAGGTGTCCGACACTAATAAGGTTATGCTTCAGATTTGGAACATAATAAACATCAGGAATGTATTTTTGTTTATTCTATTTAGTAAGAATAGGAACAGTACATTTTCCTTCAGCTTTAATGCAAGAATGATCTCCAAGAGTAATTTCTAATGTTATGGAAGCATCAAGATAAGAAAGTAGAATTTTGTTACCTATCATATGATTGTTGCAGCCACTGTCCAGCAACCAAAGATCTTTGTTGTGAGTGTCTTTTGAAAGATTGCATGAAAGAAACATTGTTTTAGAGGATTCTCCTTCATTGTTGGAGAGATGGACATTGCCTCTGTGCTAATCTAACTGTTTCTTTTTGCATTCATTTTCATAATGCCCAAATTTATTGCAATAATAACACTGGACATTATATTTTCTCCAAGGTTTGCTTCTTTGAGTTTGATTTTGTGGAGGTCTCCACTACTCTGTTGCATGATGTTCTGATTTGCGTCTGCTTCAGCCTCTGCCTCACTTGTTTCTGCCTCTGCCTTTGCCAAAAGAGAGTTGTGCTTTGAAAGCTTGTTCCATGGAATCTTCTGTCAAGTTGAGTCTTGTTTCGTGTGCTAGAAGCAATCCAGTCAATTGTTCTACTCATAAAGTTGTAAGATCTTTGGATTCCATAATGGCTATTACAACCATATCATATTTCTTGGGTAGACTTCGAAGGACTTTCTGAACAATTTTCTCATCTGAAATGGTTTCACCGATGAGCTTGATCTAATTTACTATTCCCACAACTCTTGTCATGAACTGATCCACATTTTCTGTTTCAGACATCTTTAGGGTTTCAAACTGTCATCTCAATGTCTATAATTTCGCTATATTTACATTGATACGCAGCTTTCAAAATTTCCTAAGCTTCATGTGCTTTGGATGTGCTTGTTATCTTGCCGAAAATAGAGTCATCGACTGAGTTTTGAATCCAACATTTGTCTCTGTGTTCTTTCTTTTTGAGTTTATTCGCTACATTCCTATGATTATTAGTCATGGTTGCCCATGCTTCTTGAGTCATCTCTACATATGCAGTCTGAAGTGTATCCCAACACTCTTGGGCTTGCAAGAACATCACCATTCTCAAAAATCAAAACTCATAATTTTTGCCAAACAAAATCGGGGTCTGTGGCAAAACACTAGAAAAAGTCATCTTGAATGCAAAATGTCCGCCTTTTATTTTAAATCTCCCTTAAAAATCCTTTTCCTTTCCAAATTTTTATAAAAAAAATCCTTTAGAAAGAAACTTTTACATTTACTTTCCAAGCTTTTATAATTTTTTTTTTTTAAATACAAACTCAACACCCAAAAATATAACAAACCCTCTTTTAGTCCTCCCTTTTTAACATTCCTTTTAAAAACATAACACCTTCGTACCTTTAAAAGAATCTTAAGCATATGTTCATTTTAAATCATAAAAAGGCAAAGTAACGTTTAAAAGAAGTTTAAGTCACTCCTTGTAAATACCATGAAGTGTATGGATTTTATACAAACGCAATAAAAAGGGTGATACGAATAAGCGACTTAACTCTGACAAAGATTTTCGGTGAGCTATAACGCAGCTGCAGGTGCCACTAACCCGCGTGCTAAAACCTTTGTCGAGAGTGAAAGCGAGCGTTACATCACTAACACATTGTTCATCGATAGGACGGAGCGTTAAGTGTAAAACAATGCAAGGAAAAGCAACTAACGCGCTTGATCCTCTCATTGTCCAGCATTAGTGACATTCACTAACGCACTAGTTCGCCTCTTGGACAGCGTTAGTCTGCAAACAAAATTCAGGTTTTTCTTCAACGCAACTTCGCAACAACCTTCGTCTCACATCTGCTTCACTTTGCGACAACCTCTCTAGCTAATCTCTCCTCTTTTCTTGTGAATACACACACGTATGAAATGCTGCTCTCAACGAGTCTTATGCAGCCTACTCTGATCTCTGTTGATCTCTCAAAGAGTCTTATGCAATGTAAGCTCTGATACCTTGACAAAGAATGAACTTGAAAAGTGGAGTAGAGATTGCTCTTCTCAATATTCTGAAAGATTAAATAGGTTTCATTGTAAACATCAATGATAAATGATTGAAGTAAAACTGGACACATATGGAGTAGAACTCAAATAAGACTAGGCAATTTTTCTGCTTGCCCCTATATATTTTTGATGACGTTGTGTATTTTCGTTATATAGATCATGGCCAAGTCGAGGAAGACACAGTGATCGAGCAGGATCGGCAAATTGTGTTTACCATGGAGGAACTGATAGTTGCTATGGAAACTCTTCATGATAAAAATAAACTTGGGGAAGGTGGATTTGGGGTCGTATACAAGGTAACAATGAATTAGAAAGCTTCTATTAGTTTATAGAATCTTAAATTATAGGCTACTCTCACCGCACCTGGCTGAATTTTTCAGGGAACTATTGAAGATGGAAAGGAAATAGTCGTGAAGAAGCTGTCCTTGAGATCTCTGCAAGGAAAGAGAGAATTTATGAATGAAGTTAAACTTGTGGCCAAAATACAACATTGAAATCGTGTGAACCTACTAGGTTGTTGTGCAGAGGAATTAGAAAGGTTGCTTTTTTATGAGTACATACCGAATAAAAGCCTCGATAAAATCCTACTTCCGTGTTAGGAAATTTTACAGGGGGCAGAGGAGAGAACTCTAGCTCAAAAATTAGTTTTGGCAAAGTCAACTTTAGTTGCGAAAAGGATATCGCAACTACACAGAGGCTTAATTGAAATTGAAATTTAACACACAACAAAACAGAGTAAAACCAAAAAGGTTGTGGTAAATTTACTCGTGAAGGTTTAAAACCATATCACAACAAACCATGCTTTAGATTATATTTCAAAACACAGGTACATTCACGTGATAAATGGAGATTGCAGCTCCAAGTGAAAACACAAAAACTTACTACCATTTACGCTTCACTAGGATTGCAAGTAATTGTATGTAAAACTCCTTTTCACGCGCCCACCACAAATTGCTCCACGGTTTTCTCCACACTACCTCACAGAATTTCACCCTCTCTCTTGGTCTCTAACTTGCCCAACAATGCAAATGACTTTTACATTCATATTTATCTCAACATACAAATTTGACATTAATACATGAGAGAGAAAATATTTAATACACAGCATGGGCGATTTTACATAATAGATGGTTTTATGAACTTGCAGATGTTGTGGAGTGTGGGCAACAGTCCCGGAGTGAATGCTTGCCCATACTTATTTACTAAACTTCATTAAGTTCCTTAACTTATCTGCTGTGTTGTGGAATGGTCAGCGATGTACTTCTGCTTAGACTTCAATCCTTTCACCTGCAAACAAAATCGCAACCTCCAAAAATACTTCTAACAAGTATGGTTTTTGTCAGCATGTTTAACACGGTGGTTGGGATTAATATTTCCAACAATCCCCCTTAATCACAATTTCTTCCATTGAAAATTCCCAAAAAATCTCTGAGATAAAGAAAATTTTCACATGCCAATGGCTTTGTGAAAATATCAGCAAATTGTTCCTCTAACCTGTAGTGCTGCAACATAATTTCATCATTGTTAATTAACTCTAATAAAATGATATTTAGCATCAATATGCTTGGTCCTCTTGTGAAAGACAAAATTCTTTGACAATGCAATTGTTGAAGTGTGTCACAGAAAATAGTTGTCATTCCCTCTTGGTTGTGGCGATGATCCCTCAACATCCTTCTCATCCAAACTGTCTGACACGTTGCTGCTATTGTGGTGACATATTTATCTTCTACTGTTGAAAGTGACACTATTGGCTGCTTCTTGGAGGCCCATGAAATGGCTCTGGAACCCAAATGAAAAACATATTCTGTCGTGCTCTTTTTGTCATCGACACTTCCTGCCCAATCACTGACTATGTAACCAACCAACCTAAAATCATTTGTTGCGGTGTACAAAACGCCATATTGTTTTGTCCCATTGACATACCTTAGAATCATTTTCGCTTCTTTCCAATGTGTTTCCTTGGGTGTCTGCGTGAACCTCGACACCAAACTCATTGCATACATTATATCTGGCCTAGTGGCGGTCAAATACATCAAGCTTGCTTCCTATCATACTTTTGTATAATGTCGAATTGATATTGTTGC
The DNA here is from genome assembly GCA_031772625.1 of Pinus tabuliformis. Taxonomy (NCBI): domain Eukaryota; kingdom Viridiplantae; phylum Streptophyta; class Pinopsida; order Pinales; family Pinaceae; genus Pinus; species Pinus tabuliformis. The sequence continues at coordinate 115,840,177 of CM062808.1, read as the reverse complement.
TGTAATATTCTTTGCTCAACTTCAACCCCATGACAGTTGGAGTTGGTGCAAGCTTGTTGTTCTTCATTTTAAACCTCTCTGAAATGTCTGCGACATACTTTGCTTGAGAGATAAAAATGTCATTTTCTATTTGCTTCACTTCTATGCCTAAAAAATATCTTAACAACACCAATTCAGTCATTTCAAATTCACTTTTCATGAATTTTTTGAAATCAGCGATGAGGAAATCATCACTTCATGTAAAAATTAAATCATCTACATATAAGACAACAATAAGAATCTTACCATCACTCTCTTTGATGTAGAGGGTAGGCTCTCCGTCACATTGGTTGAAACCATTGTCCAACAAGTATGCATCTATCTTGTTATACCATGCACGTGGTGCTTACTTGAGCCCATAAAGAGCTTTCCTCAACCTATACACCTTGTCTTCTTGGCCTTCAACCTCTTAACCAGGTGGTTGTGCAACATACACTTCCTCTTTCATCACTCCATTCAAGAATGTTGATTGTACGTCCATTTGATACACTTTCCATTTATGTTGCACGACAATCGCCACAACTATACGCACTGTCTCCACCTTGCGACTGGCGCAAACATCTTTGCATAATCTCTTCCAAGCCATTACTTGTATCCTTTGACAACTAGCCTTTCTTTGTTCCTTTCAATCTTACCGTCGACATTGCTCTTGGACTTATAGACCTACTTCACTCCAATGACTTCTTTTCCTTGCAAAAGTTTCACTAAATCCCATGTGTCATTCTTTTCTATTGCTTTTATTTCTTCCTCCAATTCCGCAACCCATTTTTCTTCTTTGACTGCATCTTCAAAATGGATTGGGTCATCTACATGACAAAATAACATAAATAAGGAATTCAGAGCAGTGCTTGTTGAAGATGGGCTTGACATATCACTTGGTGTTGCACTTTATGATATGCTTGGAAAGGCACTTGCTTGACTGCATGACGTTCTCCTATTATTTGTTGATGGTGTTGCTTCTTGCCTGCTTTGTTGTGCTTGAATAGGAGTACAGGGAGTCATTGTTGAGGAATTGCTTGTCATTGTCAATTCCTCTTTGTCCTCATCTAGTATACATGCTTTCACATTGACTGTTTTCTCTAAAATTCCATCCCATGCTTCCTCTTCTATGAACTGCACATCTCTGTTGATTATAACCTTCTTGGTTGATGGATTGTAAAGCTTGTATGCCTTGGATTCATCACCATATCCAACAAATATGCATTTATTCCCCTTGATTTCCAACTTCTTCCTCAACTCATTCGGGACATGTCCATACGTCACACATCCAAAAACTCTCATGTGAGTGATGCTATGCTTTATTCCACTACATGCCTCTTCAGGAACTATGTTCTGGACACTTTTGGTTGGACATCTATTCAAGATATATGTTGCACAAGCGATAACTTCAGCCCAATAATCATTTGGGAAATGCTTTTCCTTCAACATACTCCTTGCCATTTCCGTAATGGTCCTATTCTTCCTTTCCGCCGCACCATTTTGCTGAGGTGTATACCTTGTTGTAAATTTCTTGTGGATACATGTTCCCTACAAAAACAAAGAAAATAATTAATTTTGAGATTTTTTCGCCACCTCTTTCATTCCTAAGGACTTTGATGTAGTGTCCACTTTTCTTCCCAATAAGAGTTGGTGAAAGCGCTCAAACACTTCATTTTTTTGTTTTAGTAGATAGACCCATGTCGTCCTTATGTAATCATCGATGAAGGTCAATAAATAGTGGTTGCCACCAATTGATGGTGTGTGCATTGGTCCACATAAATCTGAGTGGACAATCTCTAAACGTTCCTTTTCCCTTACTTACTTTCCTGCTGGAAATTTCTGTCTATGTTACTTTCCCAAGATACATCCTTCACATAGGTTGTCCAGTTTTTCTATGAGTGGCAATCCCTTCACCATGCCTTTCCTATGCAGCAAATTCAAAACCCCAGAGTTGAGATGACCAAATCTCAAATGCCATAACCAATTTTCATCTTTGACCTCTCCTTAATAGTTGACTTGTGTGAAAAACGCATATTTTCTTCCATTCTCTTGTGAGTTCATTGATAGTTGTGCTTGTGCACCTTCTCCTTTCAAATATGATCTAATCTTTATGGGAAACATTCTATTGTTTGTCATCTGAACCTTGGCAATCAGCTGTCTACTTCGAGGCCTATCCAAAATTGTGCACTCATCATTTTTGAAAAAGACATTGTAGCCCTTTTGCATGAGTTGTCCAATGCTTATGAGGTTAAGCTACAAACCAGGGACAAAGTAAACATCTAAGATGTACTTCTTCTCCTCCTTCTTTGTTAGGATGTTAACTCTTCCTTTGCCCATGACAGAGACTTTGTTATTAGTCCCTAAAATCACTTTATATTTCACGCTTTCATCTAGATTGGAAAACATTTTTATGTTCCCTAACATGTGGTTGCTACATCCTCAATCTAGATACCATATATCACTTTGTTTTTCTTGTGCTATATTACAAGCTAAAAACATGCTATCATGGTTCTAATTTTCCTTTGTGAAATTTACAGTTAGTTTTTTACTAATGTCATATTGCTTCTTTCTACGTTCATTTTCATAATGACCATACCTCTTACAATAATGAAATTGAACTTGTGCTTTATCATACCTCTGACCTTGTGCTCGATTTTGGCTTGGGCCTTGACTTGGATTTTGATTGCTGCCCCTTCCACTTGAGCTTGAAGGGCTACTTCTTCCACCTCTGTGTGGGCTTCTTCCTCTTCCTATAGCATATGATCTTCCTCTGCCTCAACCTTGACCAAATGAAACTTGTGTCTTGAAGGCATGCTCCAATGAGGAGCTTATTGCTCTATTCAGTCTATGTTCATGAGAAATCAGTGATGCATGAAGCTCATCCACTGAGAACTGTGAGAGATCCTTTGTCTCTTCTATGGCCACAACAATGGCATCAAACCTTGCTAGAAGACTTCTCAAAACTTTCTCAACTATTCTCCTTTCCTCAAGTGTCTCACCATGAGACCTAATTTGAGTAACCAACCCAATTACATGTGTAAAAAATGAGTCCACATTCTCAAAGTCTTTCATACAAAGTGTCTCAAAGTCTCTTCTCAACATTTGTAGTTTTGTTGTCTTGACTTTTGCCATAACTTGCTAGGCTGTCTAGAGAGTGCCCCATGCTTGCTTGGACTTCATTGCTGCTGCAAACCTTAGGAAAATACTTTCATGCACTGCTTGAAAAATGTAGAAGAGGGCTTTTGCATCCTTCTTCCCGTTGTCCATCAACAAATCCCCTTCTGCTTGACACAAGGCATTGTATGCTATTGCATCTACTGGTTCTTAAAAAACATTCTCCACCAAATCCCAAATGTCTTAAGAAGAAAACAAGGCCTTCATTGTAATAGCCCAATAATCATAATTTTTTCTATTAAACTGAGGTATCTGAGGATTAGTCAAGCTTGTGCTTGATGTTTCCATTTCTGAGTGTAAAAAAAACTTTCTACTTGCTGGTAAATATGCTCAAAAACAATATGTCCTCAAAACAGATTTTAATCACTAGTAAAAACACTTGTTTTTACACTAACAGAGTTTAACTCGCTCTAATACCATGTTGGGAAATTTTATAGGGGGCAAAGGAGAGGATTCTAGCTCTCATGAAGGTTTAAAACCATATCGCAACAAACCATGCTTTAGATTATATTTCAAAACATAGGAAAATGAATTTGCATGATAAATGGAGGTTGTAGCTCCAAGTGAAAACATAAAAACTTATTGTGATTTACGCTTCACTAGGGTTGCAGAGTAACTGTCTGTAAAACCCTGTTTTTCACGTGCCCACCACAAATTGCTCCACAATTTTCTCCTCACTACCTCACAGACTTTCACCATCTCTCTTTCTCTCTAACTTGCCCAACAATGCAAATGACTTTTTCATTCATATTTATCGCAACATACAAATTTGGCATTAATACATGACAGAGAAAATATTTAACACACAACATGGACGATTTTACATAATAAATGGTTTTCTGAATTTGCAGGTATTGTGGAGTGTGGGCAATAGTCACAGAGTGAATTCTTTCCCGTACTTATTTACTAAACTTCATTAAGTGCCTTAACTTCTCTATTGTGTTGCGGAATGGTCATCGATGTACTTTTGCTCAAACTTCAGTCCTTCCGTCGACAGACAAAATCGCAACCTGCGAAAATACTTCTGACAAGTATCGTTGTTGTCAGGGTGTTTAACGCGGTGGTTGGGATTAATATTTCCAACATTTCATTCTAGTTTGTATCTGAAATAATGCATTAATGTTCCAATATATTTAGCTTGGTCATGATGATTATTAGCATACTGCATCCATGGATGGATACAGATCCAAACAAACGCAACGAGCTTGATTGGCAGTGACACTACAACATTATAGTGGGAGTGGCTCGTGGACTTCTATATCTGCATGAGGATTCTCAACTGCTGATTATTCATAGGGATATTAAAGCAAGCAATATTTTGTTGGAAAAAAATTTGAATCCTAAGATAGCAGACTTCGGCTTAGCAAGACTATTTCCTGAAGATGACAGCCACGTCAACACAAGAGTTGTTGGAACTTAGTAAGATTTCAAAATAGCATTTACTCTGACTCACTCTCCAAAGCGATTATCAATTAGTGATGGATATGTTTTAATCTGTGCTATTGATTTCAAGAGGATTGATAGTATCATATGACAATTTTGCTTTTGGGTATTTACCTGCTTCATTATGTTTTAACATTCAAGGATATGGGAATACAATTTCCCTTGCAAATAGCTTTTACTTGATGGTTACTTCATTCTTAAAATTTTACCGCCACTATTTAATCTTTGACATTGTAATTTATGTACACAAGCTGACTTATCACTTCGTCCATCAATGTCTCTAGTCATTTTGATGCTTTCATCTCATTCTATGACAGTACCGGATCCCACACAACTTGCTTTTGCGAGATCTCATGTTTCTGAAAACACCAAGTCCACTAGTTGTGGCTCTAGGGTTTCACAATCTGCCAGTATTTCGTCCCCATCATTTGTTGCATCTCATGCTCCTTCGTCAAACGTCGATGCTCCGATTACAGAGTTGGTACCTAGTTAATGCGCATCTTGCAATCTCTCAGCCTTAAAAATGGTATTTCTTTCAATGTCGTGACATAAGTGGGTTCACAAATACAAACATGCATAATCTTTAATAATTTAAGGAGTTTTCCATTTTTCGAAAAAATTTCTGGTGGATTTTTCCGGTTAAATTTCTCTAAAATCTAGCAGGAATTTAAATGAAATCATAAACTTAATGGGTAATCCCTACACAATTTTAGTGTCCTAAGGGTTTTTCATGGTGTTGAATCCATATATACAGTCAAAAAACCAGTTTAAATAACACAAGTCAAGATTTCACTTCAAATTTTTCTGCTAGTCCAAAAAATCGCACTAAAAGCAACTCCTTACTTTAGTATGAAATATTAATAGTTAAGTGTGTACTTTGTAAGGCTTTTGTGAGTGGTGAAAGTGATTGTTGTCATCCTTTATCTTATTTTTGTTATTTGAATGTGACAAGTTGTTGTTATATTTCTTATTCAGTTTGTGTGAGCAGTAGGAGTTATTATTGTCATCCTCTCCACCATACCTTGAATGTGATGAATTATTATCACCCTGAATGTGATGAATTATTGCCCTATTTCTTTTCCAGTTTTCTACAAATCAATCATGGCTTTTGGAACTTTCTACAGTTGAGACTTAGATTTAAAACTTAATGCAATGTTGATTTTTCCTCTAGTTTGCTATCGTTATTCTGAATATTTATTCTTTACTGATAATGATATTGTGATTTATGACAAACAACACATATTATGATATAAAATTTCAGTTAAATTAGTTTGGCTTTGATTCCTGTGCTGTTTGTTAAAGAAAATATCAAAATTAATATAAAATTTAATATTTTAGAAATTGAAAATCTTTAAATTATTGATACATATAAAAGATTAGTTAATGTGTGAAATAATTATAAAAGTATATTGATGATTCTCCGTGTCTACAAGTTCTATAGATTAAATCCTCTACCCATCATGTTTAAAATATTAAATAGCTTTTAAGATATGCATTGTCATAAAAACACGTTTTTATTAAAAAAATGCATTGTCATAATACACATATCATGTTTAAAATATTAAATAACTTTTAAGATATGCATTGTCATAATAACACATTTTTATTAAGAAATACATTGTCATAATAACACATTTTTATTAGTATTAAATATCTTTTAAGTAACGCTTTTTTATATTAGTATTAAACGAGCCTCCTTATTGGAAAATTGTTAAGTAATTCCAACCACTACCATTAATACTTCATCTAGCTTCTTCTAGAATTCGGCGGAGCTGGCTAGTTTCCTGGAGAAGCCACCACCCCACCGGCTCCAGAAAGTTCTCTGCTATGTATAAAAACCTGTTCAGCGATTGAATGAAGACAAGTTCTAAGTGTTCTGAGTTTTGTGTGTTCATTTCTAAGTTCTGTGTGCTCTCTGATTTGGTATTGGAGCTCAGGTGACCTGCTGTGAGGCGGCTAAGGGCCTGTGGTAACTGTGGAGAGCTAGTTGCACTGTTGTTGAGCCGTTGTTGTAGCGTGAGCGTGTGTAGCGAATCATGTGAAGCTCTCGAGTTGAGTTGTATGAGCTTGTTGCTGGGTGGTAAAGCTGTGGGTAGAGACAACAAAGGCCGTGTGAGTCCATGCATAGAGGACCAGTGTCGCTGCCCATCATATATCGACAGCGTGATTACTGTGTGAAGCCCAAGTTCTCGATGTCATGGAGTAAGGACGAGTAGAGCTCTGTGGCTGTGTGTATTTAGAGTTCTGTTATGGTATTTGAGCTGAAGATTTGTGATGGCCTGTCGCTGCTGTAGTGGGTGACCAGTTTGTCTATGGTTCACTCTTTTCAGATCCTCCATAGGGATCTGCCTCGGTTTAAGGAGAAATTGTCGGTGAAATTCCCTTTAAGATCTTTTGTTTGAGTGTTTTCTCTTGTAAGTGTTTGAAGATTGGTGCAGCCAGGTGTGAATGCACCGTGTGAATCAAGCAGCAGTGTAGAGTGCGTAGTGTGCTGTGATTGATTGGTTAGAGGAGCCGTTGAGCTGCTGCCTTGAGCGCTGTCTAGAAGTGTTGTTGTCATGCTAGTGAGTGGCTGGTGATGGCTGGTGTGTGCTGCAAAGAAACAACTGATTAAGCGTTGGAGCCGTGAGGGGCGTTGTTTGGGTAACCCCAAATTCAGTGAGAAAATTGTGCGAGAAAAAGATGAGGTATGACGGTGTGGCTGCTAGGATTTAGCAGAGATCTACTACGTAAAGCTTTTGAGTTTTGTTTGTATGGAGTTGTGTTTAAAGGTCAAGAAGACTAACCTTGAAGAGTTGTCACTGCTGTTTCCGCGTGACATGGAGTGTCCGCTGTGCAGAGATTAACTGTTTTGTTGTTTGGTGTTGTTGGAGACAGAGCTCAAGTGAGCTGTTGAGAGGTCGCCCTGTGGAGCTGTGTGCGGTCCAGCATTGTCTGGAAGAGGGCATAAGGGTGAGCCTAGGAGCATGTGAGCTCAGAGCCAGAGCTGTAAGCTCGATGGTGTGCAGAGCTGTGGGCTCTGTGGTGTGAAGAGCCAGAGAAGGGCTCGATAGGGGTGAAAGAGCAAAAGCATGAAATTGTTGTCAAGTGGAGTCATTGGAAGAGGCATAGAAAAGAGAAGCAGCATGCAGAATTGCTAGAGAGGAAGTCGAGGCAGCGACATTTTTGGAGAGTAGCCGCAGTGTGCATTTGAAGAGTTGCTACAGAGGAGGTTGAGGCAGTGGCAGCGTGGAAGATTATTGCAGCGGATGTGTGGATTAAACACCCATTGTGAGGTGTCGGTGGTGTGCAGTCAAAGCCCGGAGTAGTTGGTGGCAGAGTTGGCTAGTGGCCATGGTCGTTTGGTGTTCACGCAAGTAGAAAAGGGGCCGATCCAAGTTGGAGGTGAAAACGTTGTTGAGATACTCGTTGACGCTTGTGCGGTGCATGGGAGGTGATTATGGTGCCACTCCAGATCGGTGTTGTGTGATAGAAGTGTTTGTTTTGTGTGTTATTATTGTTTGATGCATTACCACTGTGGTGTTGACTAAGACAAGTGGAATCCAACGACCGTATTACAGACCTGTGCAAGCATTTCGTGAATTGATCTCACTGAAGCATGAAAGGGTGAGGAGTAGGCCTCTGCTGCCTATTGTGATGTAAAGTGAGGTGTGAAAGCCGAGGAGTTTTTGCTGGAACGGTTTGATGAAGTTGCCTGAAAAAGGCAGTGAAGCTTGAAAAAGGAAATGAACATTGTTGCCTGATATCCGACTCGGACTCCGTGTGTGGAGATATTACTGTGAATGAGTTGGTTGTGGTTGCCACTGTGTGTATAAGGTTACTGCTATGATTGAAGTACAATGAGTGGGATAATATTGGATGCTGATCTTTTTGATGATGTTTTGGAGAGCCTATTTGGAAGCATTTTTGGGCCTGGTAATATATTTTATTCCGGTAGTATTTTTGAGTCACAAGAACTATTAGATCAACACAATGATTTTATTGATGACCATAAATATTTAGAGGTGGAGTCCATTCCACAGGAGAGAAAAACTTGTTTGTCCTTGAACCCAATTGCTAGTAATGTGATTGGCTCTGTTTTTAAGATTTCTGCAATAGTGGAGGATACTACCAAGGATGTTGTTCGGAGGCCGCTCATGTTCGAAGATGACTGCATTTTGGTGGCTCCTCATGGAAAGTGGGGAGAACTTGAATTAGATTACCTTGTTTGGCGTCTTGCATTACAACCCAATCCGGAAAAGGTTGCTGATGTTAAGTACGTAAGCAAGGAGCAGAGGAATTTTTTTAGGAAAGCCATAAAGGTGAAGATGAAACTGCACCAGCAAATGAACAAGCATGGACCCTTTAGCAAGAAGGCAAAAATGAAATGTTTAGTTGCAAGCCTAGCTGAGACTTAGACCAGCAGGCATGACAATTTAAAGTATGTTTGCAGTATCTTATGTATTGTGTTATAGTATATTTGTCATATTGTTGGAATTAAGGGGGGGTGTTGGAAAAACAGTAAGTAATTCCAACCACCTTCATTAATACTTCATCTGGCTTCTTCTAGAATTCAGCAGAGCTGGATAGTTTCCTGGAGAAGCCACCGCCCCACCGACTCCAGAAAGTTCTCTGTTGTGTTATAAATACCTATTTTCCATCGAATAAAGGCAAGTGTTCAGAGTTTTGTGTTTATGTGTTGAGCTGTGTCCATTCTCCCTACATATTTCTATGTCGTTGTTTCATCCTCACCTACTTAGTTCAACCAACGCCTCTAAATTTCCATCCAATGTCATTCGATGGAAAAACGATTTGGTTGTGTTTTTATTTTACTACTTAAAAGAATCGTGATTTTTTTTAAAGTTTCAAAAGAAAGGCTCATTCTTTTATTGGTCTCTACTCTGGGGTTTTATTATGGGAGTTCTACATGGGGCTTTACTATGAGAGCAATACCATAACACGTGGGCTAATATTGAGGGATATTTATTGAGGAAAAAAATGACATAATGTATTAGGGGATATATAGGAGGTAAATAGATTTTATATTAGTAAGTATAAAAAAATGGAGCTCAAAGTTAATAAAAAATTATAAAGGGGTATAAAAAATGTTGAAAAAATGGATACCTACAATATCTAATGAAAGTAGGGGTTTTTTAAATTGAGAAGGTGTATTGGGTTTGTATTGGTAGGGAGTTAAATAATGTGATTTTTAGAAGTATTTTCCAATATCTTTTCAAATTAGGGGTATTGTTTAGTATGCCACGAACACACGTGATATGCCATAGGTTCCTTGAGTGAAGCCCCTGTGGGTCTCTAAAGTTTAATGCTTAATTGAATATCTAGGTACATGTCTAGTCAAGAAATAGCTAGGTAGTTTTTATTATTACGTCACTGCTAGTATTCATGTTTTGCTATTAGTTTGTCCAAGTAAAAAAATCAAATTTTTTTATGCATTTTTAAAGTTAAATATTGGTTTTAGGGAATTTTTTTTATGCATTTCCAAGGTTGAACATTGGTTTTAAGTCCTTAGTACATAACATTTGGCTGACGTGCTCCTCCACAACTGGTGTTTGGTTGTTACCATTGGTCGTTCACATAATCTAGATGTGTCACATACCTAAACTGATACGATGCCCATCAATTCATTTAGTATCTTTCTCTGCAACTGTAACCAAAGTAAGACTAGATGGATAATGGCTTCTTCAGATGCTGGTAAAGGGTCTATAATTAATTCTCTCAACGATTAGACTTGAAGGATGGGGGCTTCTTTGGACATCGAGAATGTTATGCTCGTAAGGGCTTGTGATGGGCATGAGTTGTTGAGTTCGAGGAATTCCACTGGGCGTTAAAAAGTTTATTAAATTTGGTCGAGTTGTGGACGACAACAAATATTGAGCATGCTATAGGGTATTAACTGGGCAGCGGCTATATATGCCCATTTTACCAAAACCAAAATCAAACAATAATCATATACAACCGTTGTCCAATTAATGCCATAGTTACCAAGTTCAGCCGTACCGGCAAAAATAATTCGTAAATTCGTTGATTTGGTTCGGTACAACGAATAATTCGTCAGTTTCCAATTTAGTATAGGTCAAAGGTGAATGATTTTGGTCAAAGATTTCTATCAGTTTATTTCCAGCGTCCACTGTGCTGCTCCTACTAAGTTAACAAACAGTGTGGCTGTGTAGAACAATGAAGCTCGGGCTCTGTGTAACCATGGATAGGAACGCTGACAAATCACTGCTGAATAAAATCACAGAAAAAGTAAATTGAGTTTTTCAATTACCTTTTTATGAAATAACGCAGCCCTGTGTAAATTTGAGAATTGAAATTTTATAAAAATAATGCAGAGATCTTTTAGCTTTAATGCTATTTTTTTTAGTTTTAATGCGTGTAATTTTTTTAGTTTTTATAAAAAAGTTATTCGAGTACTTTTTTAGAGGATTAATCAGAAAATTGGAAAAAAAAAATAAACAATAATTTTTATAAAAACAAAATAAAAAATAATAATTCTTATATTATATTAAAAAAAAAAAAAAATCTATCAAATTTCTCTATAAAATGTTAAATATTGTTAGAAAATTGATTATTTTAATTTTAGTTTGATTTTGGTATTTTATTATATATTATTTACAAATTGTTCTACGATATAATATGGTATAATGGAAAATAAATTGCTAATACTAAAATGTAAAATTTTTATTAAATAATTAATTTAATTAAAAATGAATCAATATTGTCATTGACATTAAATAATATAAATCGCTCTGATAGAGGCATCATGTGACTGAATTGTTTTAAATGAGACGTGAGTTGGTAATTTCTATATAATTGCAACTAAAAGAAATATAACTTCTATCTTAACAAAAATTATGAAATAATGAATGGGTTGCAAATTGGTACCTCTTTTATAAAAAACAAAAAATTTAATCCTTGTATTTGAAAAAATTATAAATGGAGAAATTTAAACAGATAACTAGTTAGTAATTTCTATATAATGACAAATTGCAAAAAAAGGATAACTTCTCTCTTAAAAATAATTATAAAATAGTAAATTCTTTGCAAATTGGTAACTCTGGTAAAAAAAATAAAAATCATAACTTCTATATTGGAAAAAATTATAAACTGACAAATTTAAGTGTTAAATGGATAACTCCTATAAAAAAAAATAGAAAAAAGATAAATTAATATTAGAAAAAATTATAAGTCATTAAATCAATATTAGAAAAATTATAAATCATATAAAATGGTAAACTTCCAAATCCACAACTTCTATACAAAAAAAAATAGAAAGACAGTAACTTCTATATTACAAAAAATTATAGAATGGCAAAATTGATATAAAATGGTAAACTTCCAAATCCACAACTTTTATACAAAAAAAATAGAAAAACAATAACTTCTATATTACAAAAAATTATAAAATGGCAAAATTCATTTTACAATGGATAAGGCTTATGAAAAAAAGAAAAAGAAAGAAAAAAAAAGAAAAGGGATAAATTCAATAAAAAAAACATAAATAAAAACTGTAAGATGTAAAATGTCGAATATTTTCTGTATTAAATTTTATAGGGTCGAATTTTTTCTGTATCGAATCGAATTCAAATTCAAATTTGGTAACTATGATTAATACCCTATAACATGTTATTTATTTTTATTTTTCCGCCGTTGGGGGACGTCCAACTCCTGCACTCTAAGGTTCTCCAGCGTGTTCATATTAACTCCAAGTACAATACTCAAATTCCAAGGTGATGAATGAGTATTCAATTCGATGAGTATCATTTTACCCCTTATCTCTCGTTGTTCTCCAACGTGGCCCTATTAACTCCGAGGTCCGCCGCTGGAATTTCAAGGTGACCAATAACTATAAAGTTACGAACTTTCACGACAATGAATTATTGATCATTCAACTTAATTAATAAAATTATATTAATAGCCATATTTTAAATATAAGTACTATATTACTTATAACTAAATAAAAAAATTAAATTAAATAATATCAATTAAAATTAAATTAGTAGATAATTATTATTTCAAAAAATATATATATTATAATTATCTTAATGATGATGATGATGATGATGATGATGGTTAACATCTGCTGAGACCAAACATTGGTCTATCGGACCTTAAGAAACAAATTATTTATTTTGATTTAAGATTTTATTCCTATGCTCAAAAAACTTGGAGAGAAGTCTCTCGAGCTCACTATAATTTTGACATTGTAAAAGGCTAGGAAGGTCAGTATCGTAACAAAGATTGTAAAACTGAGATCTAATGTGGTTATACGCTGGGCACTCTAAGAGGAAGTGGTTTTCATCCTCGATGTTCCTATTCTCACATATATGGCAGATCCTTTCCATCCATGGTGTTATAGGCACTGCCCAATGACCCGTTTCACTATGGAGCTCATGAGAATTTGTTCTAATCTTTGCTATATTAATTTTCTTCTTTGAGCTAGTTAAAATACAGAGATACTTTTGATCTTCTAGGGTGGGGTTGATGACCTTCTTATAATAACTTAACTTTCTTTTAGCTGCTAAATCTTTCTCACACCACATTTTTTCTTTGAACTTAGAAGTAACAAAATCTTTAATGTTATTAATGTTTTGCAATGAATAATTCTTGTTGATCTCCCAATAGTTTAACCGGGCCCTTGTGCCTTTATGCCACCCCCGATTGAGCCTTAGGTGGTTTTGGCTGGAATTTAAAGCTAGCTTAGGAAGTCTATGATCGTCTATGTTATTAAGTTTGTGCTTGTACAATAGAAACCTAATCATAGCTAGGCTCTCAATAGGGGAAAGACCTACTTCTATAAGGAGAATAGGATAGGGTGTATTACTTTTAATTTTCAGGTTATATGTCAGAAAGCACTTCTGGATTTGCTCAATCTTTCTCCATGATTCTTTAGAGATGCTGCAACCCCAAACCTCACAGCCATATAAGATAACAAGAGTGACTAAAGTTTCAAAGAGGAACTTCTTTTATCCCACATCATGAGGTTTGTTGTTTTACAATTATTTTCAAGACCAAAATAAGCTTTCCACCCCCCATTAATACTTTTTTCAATGCTATGGTTCTAGTTGAGCTTGTGATGAATATCAATTCCTAGGTACTTGTAAGAATACACTTCCTCCAAGTTATTATTGTCATACATAAAATTAGCGTAAGTGTCCTTCTTGGATTTGATAATCATAACTTTTGTTTTGTAAGTGTTAACAGTCATACCCATGGTAGAGTAGAAATCCTTAAGAAGCCTAAGTTGTTTATCAAGATCAGATGGGCACCTTACGAAAAGAACAATATCATCAGCATAGAGAAGAAGAAGGACGACTATCCCAGCTAAGATCGTGCCATCACATCCTGATTCCTCTAAATAGCCTTCGAGCTTGTCGTTGTAAATTCCAAATAGGGTAGGGGAGATGGGGCAACCTTGTTTAACTCCGATGTTACACTTAGTATCTTTCAACCACCCCTCATTGCTCTTTAGCTTGGCAATTACATTTTCATATAGCCTTATAGTGGCAGCTCTCAACTCGAGAGGAACTTTTAGCTCTTCTAATCTATTCCAAATGTTGTATTTAGGAACAGTATCGAAAGCCTTTCTAAAGTCCACAAAGCAACAAAATAAATTGGATTTATCATTACGACATTCCTCTGAAATGATCTTAAGTGTAACGAGGTGGTCTATTGTTGAGTGATGCTTTCTGAAACCTGCTTGGCCTTTAGCCCACTTACCTTCACTTTCAAGCCATATGCTTAACTTCTTTTCCAAAATACTACCATATAACTTGGCTAAGAGAGGGCTGATCATAACTGTCTGATATTTAGAGGCGTTATTTGTATCCCCACTTTTAAAAATAGGGATACTGAGGCTCTTAGTCCAAGGTTTAGGGAACCCTTGCTTGACTGCTTGATCGAAAAGCTTATGGATGTGGGGGATGAGGACAGGGCTCCAATTTTTAAGATTTCCACCTGGTAACCTTCAATGTCCTTAGCTTCCCCATTAGCTAGGTGATTAACCCCAAACTTAATGTCTACTAAAGAGAAAACTTCTTTTTGTGTTGTGAGCAGGGTTTCTGAATTATCCATGACATTTGGAGATTCATAAAGCTTTTTAAGATAGGAATTCCAATCGTGAAGAGAAATTTTATTATTATCTTTAGTCTTCCTAGTCAGAATCTGCCTCCAAAATTTCTTAGGAGCTACCTTAGAGAGGTGTAAGAGATTCTCCTGTCTTTGACGAATGTACTGCCTCTTTTTCCTTTTTTTTAGGGCTTTGTATATTTTTATCTTGTCCATTTTAAGAGATTCATCAACAACTTCCTTAATTTCTCTCCTCGCACTTTTACAATCTTTGTCATACCAAGGGTTGGTTTTGCTATTTCTTTTATTATTTGAAACTTCAATTGAAAACTTGTTAATAGAATATGAGAGGGTTGTAGTAAAATTATGATAGAGGTCTTCTATGTTTTCTATACTAGATAAACGAAGCAAATTAGTTTTTAATTAATTTAGAAAGACATCATTTTTATTTCTATCAAATAGTAAGTTCTTTTGGCTGTAAGTATTATTTTCTGTGGGAACTCTATGCATGAGAAAATTGAGAGTTACAAGTAAAGGCCTATGATCAGAGTCAGGTTCGTGGTCATTTAAGTGTTGAAAATGCAACAAGATGATGGAGCTTAGTGAAATGAAGTCGCCTTCACTAAGTGGGCCGCAGGCTATTTTTGGCGCAAAGTCCATTTTTAGACATATGGATCATGGTCTATGAGTTGCAGAATGTTATTTGTGGATGATTGGTCATGTTGGTAAAAATAGATGGACTTCTATTTTTAGACATTTGGGTGGAGTCTATTTATAGATTGCTCAATCTAAATTTAGAACAGTCAAATATTATTAGCTCATAATAATATTTGGACTATAAACATTATCTTATCCTCTTGGAGCACTTCAGTTCAAGCTACAGATGTGGCACACGCAGCTGAAAGAAGGAAATACGAGTTTCCTATGGTTTAGTTGAGTTGTTGCATGCAGGACTTCAGTTAGAACTCAAGAGATTGAGTTTGGTGGAGTTGATGGAGTTGTGTTCAGTTTGACTTAGTTGAACAGGTTGTATTTAATCTAACTGACAAATAGACTAGAGATGAGTTGTGTGAATTAATTATAAATTAATTCACTAATTATTAACTCATAAAGCAATTGAAGAATACATCAGTTAACTCAGTGCATGTACAGTTCAGTGGAGACAAGTGTTAGAGGTTGAGATTGCTATCAGTTGTGACTATCAGTTGTGCATGAGATTTGCACAATCATGGATTGAGATTGCCCATGAGGATTACGTAGTACATGCCCAGTGAAATATAGCTTGTGCTCACGTGATTTTCACTTTGGATTATGCAATAGAGGCAGGCAAGCAGCGAAGGAGATTTGAGCCAGTCATTGATTCAGATCTGAGCTAGTTTTGTGTGTAACAGGTGGAGATAGTACTGAGTACTTGCAAGGAGTATTGTACTATGTATTGTTACATGTTCTCAATTAATATAATATACAGATAGCGTGGGGTTTTCAGCTATATGCTTTCCCCGGGATACATACTGTGTTGATATGTGTGATTGATGTCTCAATGTGCGCATGCGATTGTTTCTAATTCCGCAAATTGAATTTATCAACTTAGAGGAGGTTATGTATTATGCATGAATTCCGAAATAGTGTATAATCAAGATAATCTCTGTGAATATGTGTTAAATTATTCAAAATTTCTACATTAAGATGTCAAAATTTATTATTTCCTTGTATAATGGGAGATCAGAAATAACGTAGTCTACCACGCTGCTACCAAGTCAATGGATGTAGGTCATCTTGCTGGAATTGAAAATTTTCATATATTTATTTACATTCATTTATAGTAATATATTAAAATAATTTATAAACCATTCAACTTAATTAATAAAATTATATTGAAAACCTATGTTATAGTAATTATGATTTATTTTATCTTGTGAAATGATAAGTGTTAAAGGTGCCTCATTCCCCCATCGTGTCTTAGCACTCAAAATGCAAACAATTCCAGGCATTTATGGTTTCATGTGAGATGTGTTAATGGTTTAACTAATTGTTTGAAGTTAATTTTGCTCATATGTAGACATGCCCAAACGACAACAGTCATTACTCTTGCCCCATAATTTTCAATGCAAGACTCACTCTGAACATTCATTTCCCTTTGACTCCATCAGAGTATGTTGTTATTTTAGTTTGGGAATATGAGGAACTAATTGTTTCTTTCCCTCGTAGTTGTTTACTTTTTTGCTTTTTTCTATTTCTCGGCCTTTCTCATGAACTTTCTGTACTTCACTTCTATGTTGGTTAGAGGAAACATTCTCTAAAGAAGTTGGTTCTCTATGAATTTATTTATTTGGAAGATTTTTTGCATCGGATGGATAGACTTTGGGCTCTATCAATTCCATATGGTCAGGCAAAGAGCTTGAGTTCATTGTGGCAGTAGCAGTGTGGTAGGGAGTAGGGGTTGTTGCACTCCTTTAAGGGTATAAGTCTTAGCTTAAGCTTCCGCACAACAAATTCCTTGTGGTGGTAATGTACAAAAAGGCAAAAGAAATGGCATTGCCACCACATGGCTCTTTCTATTACTATCACAACCACATTTATATTAATATAAATGTGGTTGATAAAGGCCGATAGGCTTATATCAACCAATATCAATATTATGAATAATATTATGAATAATATTATTTATAATATTATTCTTAACAATATTATATAATATTATTATACATCTTGAGTGGGCCTAATAGTTAAGAACATGTGTTTCCTCCTAATATATCTTAGGTTCAAAACTAGAGTGGGGTAGAGTATGTATGTCTTTGTAGACTTAGCAGTCAAATCGTTGCGCAGAGGTGGGTCCCTTGTCCCACAAACAAGGGGGTCTCATGCACCAATTTAGTGTCTAGCTTGGTCGTGACCTTAAAATTGGATAATAATAATATTATATAATAACAAACATTATAAATTTATAATATTATTATTATTACATATTAATAATATTATATAATAATAAATAAATATAAAATAATTAATAACAATATAAAATAATTTTAGAAATAAATAATAGCACACTTAAGAAAATATTATAAAAAATAATTAAACACAATTTAATAAACCAAAGGGAATAATAAACCTAAGGGATTAATACTAAAAACCCAAGGGAGTAATATTAAACCTAATGGACTAATATTATAAACCCAAGGTATATAAACCTTAAGATAAATACTATAAACGAGACAATTTTTGTCACAATGTGACATCGAACCATGTTTGACCATGGTTGATTTTCATATTGAGACAATATTTGTCACAATACAACATTTGACCATGGTTGATCATGGTTGACTATGATTGATGATGGTTGACCATGATTGATATTATAAACCCAAGGGATTGATATTATAAACCCAAGGGATTAATACTAAAACCCCAAGGGAATAATATTAAACCCAGGGGACTAATATTATAAACCCAAGGTATATAAACCCCAAGATAAATATTGTAAACACTAAAATAAAAATGGTTGACCATGGTTTATTTTCATATAGAGGCAATCCTTATCACAATGTGATGTTAGACCACAATTCACCATGATTGATATTATAAACCCAAGGGATTGATATTATAAACACAAGGGAATAATAAACCTAAGGGATTATGAACCCAAGGGAATAATACTAAACCCAGAGGACTAATATTATAAACCTAAGGTATATAAACCCTAAGATAAATATTATAAACACTAAAATAAACATGGTTGACTATGGTTGATTGTCATATTGAGACAATCCTTATCACAATGCGGTGTTGGACCAACCTTGACCATGGATTTTTCATATCGTGATAATATTTGTCACAATGCAACGTTGAACCATGGTTGATCATTGATGTTTTTCATATCAAGACAATCTTTGACACAATGTGATGTTTGACCATGATTGACAATCTTTCTCAGAATTATGGCAAGTCTAGTGGTAATCTAGATGTTCTTTTAACTATTGCATTGTGTGTTTGGGAGGAATTCTGCGGGACATTGATGGAATGATTGGCTCAAAATATTGAGCAAGTGTTATCACCAAACCCTCCCTACCTCTTAAGTTTTAAGAGCTTAATACACCCTTACAATAGATTAATTCATATTATAATCTCTTGCGACCCATTCTTATATAGTCGGAACATAGATAGTGGACAGGAAATTTTCAAATCTAATTGTGCTCCACAAAGAGATAAAAGACCCACAATTATTCCTTGGGCGATAACCTAATTATGTTTTAATTGCACTCTTTTCCCCGATGAGTATAACCCTTCTCCTCCTTCTCAGCGATCAAATCATTTCTAACCCAACCAACAATATTGATTTCATCATCGGGCATTTAACGACAAGGACATTAGACATACAATCAGTTCTCAATGCATCGTGACCTTCCATATAAATTTCATCGAATGGCTAGATTGCTTCATCAGGCATAAATATGCGAGCACATTAATGCATCTCTTACCCCCGATGAAATCTCAACCATGCATTTTAGGATGATCAACGACTATCAAGCCCAAACTTATATGAACTTTAACCCATCTACCGTGCTCGATGGACGGTACCCATCCTCGATTCCTAAGCTAATTAATCAGGATGTGACACTTGTCCAACTATCATTAAGCGTTTTCCTACCCTAATTAACACTCTCCTCCTTCAACTTTTCATTGTTTTCCCCCTTGCATCTATGTTTTTCTCCTACATATCACTGTGTAGCTCGAAAATTGTAATAGGCACAATTTATGTTCGGATGAGGAATTTGATCTCAACCCATTATCATCCTCATCGGGTAAGTTCTCTTTCACCATTATAGCTCATTTAATAGTTCTTCGTCTATCTAACTCTGAAGAAAGAGAGAAATTCTTGAAGAACCATTCAAAGAAATGCTTATCAACGAATTATCTGGTATCAGAGATACCCAAACTACATTACGGATGTCATTACTTTAATGAGAAACCTAAATTCCACATCTCACAGCTCTCAAGAATATCAATGTCTTAAGATATTTGGGGGTTTAGGTGTTGTAGTCCTGCCTGTATATTTTGACCCAGATTCAATTATCTTTCTTGCTAAATATTTCGACTCTAGAGTTCAAACTACCACCTCTCCCATAAACTAATAGGAATTTCTCAGAATTAATGAGGACATTATGTCCAAAATGTTAGGGATACTAGCCTGTGGGATATATATCACTAAAAAAGGGTTGGACTAGGAATTTATCACATTGGCTAAGGAAAATAATTTATCAAATGCTTACTCCAAAACCCTGACCCAAGCTTAAATTTGGAATTCCCCCTTCATACTAACTCATTGAAACCCTTTTACCAGGCCTTAACATTTCTTTTTTCTAATATTTTGGTCTTAGCTGATGACTTAAAATTCATGAATCCATTTTCCTAGCAATTTATCTTATTACTCTGAATCCCGAAAGACTGATGATCAACTTCCAAAAATATCTAACCAACGCTGTTATAGTTGACCTCAAAACTACTATCCCATTTAAATATTGCTTCCATTGTACATATCTTGTTCATTTAGTCTTCTTTAACTACCCTGATTATTTTTTTCTACTATGATCCTCACGAATGTTAAATATGAAAGTGTAATTGAGAAGGAAGTTTATCTGTGGAAAAACATAGCTTACCCAAGATGTCTCCCTAATTCTTGTACTCAATACGTTGATCATTTTTCCTTTTACTTGAAAGATCAATTGATTGGAGAAGCCTTTGATAGAATTTTCGAGGAGTAGAGGAGAATTTTGAGACTTACCATAGACAAAAGCGTAGGAATTTGGTTCTTTTTCCCACACTTTTCTCTAATTAGACTATATGGTTTTAAAAGGGAGAATTTTTGGTTTCCTAATTTTATTTACTCCATTCATCATCGCTTATAATGTGTTATGACAAAGGATAGCATTTAATGAATCACACTTTGCATCAAAGAAGAAAGAAGCATTATTTACTTATCCATACTCTATTCAACCACTCATTGCTAAAAATACAAATAATAGATGTAATTTAAAAGAAAATTTTATCATTTGGATTGATGCATGATGAATGTTGGCATTATGACCCTCTAGAAATAATTTATGGATTAAGGAAACAAGCAAGGCTATTAGCCTGCACGCATGCAAGCAGGACCAAAGATGGAAAAGTTAGTGAACACTCCCTCCCCACCTTGTGGTCACATTCAAGTAATGATGCATATAGCTATAGAATAGAGTCAAGTACCAACAGGTGATAAGTAAACATAGAGGCAGAATTTGGTACCTGTCGAAGTTTGTGTTCTAGAAAAATAACCTCCGTAGCCTCGGGCAACCACACTTTCTCCAGTTACAAAGAGAAAATATGATGTTTTAGATTTGGGAGGAACCTTCACTGTGTAAAATAAAGAGAAAATGATGTGGATACTAAATCATTCGAGAAAACTATCCAACAATTAAACAAAGAAATGCAATAAACTATCGACGAAACTCGTCTGAAAGACTCTTGCGCGTAAGCATTAAATGCCAGGCACAGTTTTATTGAAGGGAATTTGACACACACATTGTGCACATAATTAATGTTTCTGCTGCAACAAGCCCAGATAGTGGAGGGAATAATATTGAAAGAGATGGCCCCTAATGTTGGGGATAGGTTTACATCTTCTACAAATTTTGAAACAAACACGCTTAATCTTATAGTGCTGCATCTAGAAGTGAACAAAAGAAAATTTAATTTAAGTAAATTATATGATTTGGACATGGTGAATTGGCACATATAGGCAGGGGAAATCATCACTAGACGATTATTGAATTCCACGTTCGGAAATACAAAAATGTAAGCTATGCTAGAAAAAGGTTTTTGAATAGCTGCATATCACATGAGTAGCTCTGAGAATAGAATCAAGGAATTGGAAGATATGGTAATTCGATAAGCTAGGAAGCCCAATGAAATTGGGCCCTTTAAAAAGCTATTAAATGAAAAAGAAAAAGAAAAAATGTATGCTATAGAGAATATCAGTGATTATGATGCTCATATTTTGATACAGGCCTACAAAAGACGAGAATAGCTAGAAAATCAGTTACAAGAGATGCAGGCATCCTTACAAGCCAAGGAGAAGGAAATTAGTGATAAACATTTTGAGTTAGAAATCTTGAAGGATGAGTTCACAACAAAGGAAGAACACCACTTAAAAACAATTACGGAAAGTTCATAGCAAAGGAAGAGTTTGAGAAAGTTACTAAAGAAATTGAAAATTTCAAAAATGACTGGAATTATTTGGGCAGGTTTGGAGTTCCTTCCTTTTGGGGAAATGATAACTGGTTGATATCGAATGAAGAATTATGCAAAAAAATAAAGGCTATTGAACAAGATAATGGTTATTTGTCAGTACACAGTGAAAATGATATTTCAAACCACCTAGTTATCAACGCTTTGTGCAGGGACTTCCGAATATTAGCTGGGATAAAAAAGTTAATCCAAAACCTCCCTACAACTTGCTACCAGATCATGACAAAGCTAACAGTTGCAATAAAAAAGCACAAGATTATACCCTGGTTAGCACCAGCCTTTGGGACAAAATTGCAAAGGTAAAGAAGTAGCTGAAATGCTATCTTGGAGCAAGTTTCTTCTAACACTCGGGTAGTTTAGCCAATCCAGCCGATGAAAACAGTTACTGATCAACAAGAAGATTGGGATGAGGTGGCATTGGTCATGCCTTAGATGCCAATGGAAAGAATGCACGAATCCTAAGGACAATCCCCTACTGCCATGTCAAAAAGGGGAAAAGATTCCAAGTCATGAAGGTGCTCGTGAAATTTTATTTTCTTTTAATTTATGTTATTTTACTTTGAATGTTGATTAAATTAAAGACAATTATTACGATAGTTATTTTTAAAACTGTATTTAAGACCATGTTTCTCATTAATAAGGGGTTGTTGATAAAAGAAGTAATTTTTAATGTTTATAGATATGAACGTACTTGATACATGGATCTATGGTTAATTGAATGATATAACTCTTACGTCTTAGGTAAATTCCCTTTTGATATATGTGTTCGTTTACAACATTTTAAAATGTGTTCAATGTTTGACTTGTTTCATAGTTTATGGGATATATTTTATTCAATTGCTTGGTTCTCTGGTATTTATTATCAAATCAAGTGATTAAAATATTGAGTATTTGATCGAAGGTTTAAGTTCCATGAGTTTGCCTCTAGGGCCGAGAAGTGATATTTTACTTGACATACTTTGAAATTGTTGCGTTTTGTTTTGTTTATAGTGTGCATGATATTATTGTGTTTATGACATTAATGGATCTTAAAATAATTATGTCTCATGTTGATTCTTACAATTTAATTTTTTTGATATTTATTATTAGTTCGCTAGCTATTGTGGGATTGGCTTGAGAAAGAAAGAGAAGTTGTACGTGTTGTAATGTTCTTTCCCTTTTATCATTAAGCTAACGTTCGTGTCTTAAATATTTATGTTTATTTTATGGTTATTTTATTTTTATTTATTTCTTCTATTCATTGCATCTTTGATGTGTGAGGTATATCATTCATCAACGGTTAGTAATTAGAATTTCTTTGTATAATTGTAGGCACGAAATACCCCCTGTAGTGTACAGGAGGCCAGCTTGAAGCACCTAAAGTGAGAATTTTTTTTAATTCTAGACAAATGCATTCTTCAGAAGTTCCTATCAGGAACAAATTGAGAACCAACAACGAGTTTGATAGACTAGTTATTCAATGCAGGTGCTGTGGTAGGGTTTTCGGTGGCTAAACATTAGGAAATTACTTATTCAGATACAGATCAACATCCCATCCCCTTCCTTCTATAGGACTTGAATACAACCCACTTATATTCTTCTTAGACTCATTGTAGTGGATTTAATGGGAAATATATGTTTCAGTCAAATGCAATCAATAGGTGTAAGGTATTGTCATTTAGGCATACTACTGAGTTGGGATGGGTTTTGAGTCTTAGTTATTCTTGCACTATATTGAAATTTTGTAAGAGGGGGAAAATATGGGCAGTAATATGGACACCTCTTGCTCATCTTTCAGTCCCTCATGGTTGAGAGTTTGAATCTCAATGAAGAAACTTTGTTGGTGCACATTTGGGTTTTTTCTTTCCTCTCTTGTATTCACATTGTACAATAATGGTTTTTCTTAGGGTAGTGAGGCCCTTTTGAGGCCTCAAATAACTATAATTTTCTACTATAAGCAAGCAAGGACACTTCATTTATTTGTTTTGTTTGTTGCCTCGAATCTCCTTAAAATTGAATAATAGGTACATATATTATTTTTCTATGGATTAAATGTTTTAGCTAGGTCATATATCCATTCAAATTCATTAACATTATAAACCTAATAAAGAAGCCTAGGTATCAAAATTCGATTGTTCATTTGGCTAAGAGGGGTGTTAATATTCTTGTTACAACTTTTTCAATTTAAAGAAAATACCAAGATTTTATAGTCTTTGAAATGAGCCTTTTTCTGTAGGTATGAACCACTCTTAAAGACTACGTGGATATATGGCTCATATATCTAGAGTGAGTATAGCATTAAAACAAAAGATAAAATTTGCAATTCTTCTTTCCTCATAGAAGTTTCATGTAGTTATGTTTTCCTCTTAGTAGGTTTGAAGTTTCTGGGATTATATTTTAATTCAACATAACTGATATGTTGTTTTATCTTCTTAGTTTTATGTTGATCAATCTTTAGAACCTTATTAATATTTAGTATTATATACCATTGATGTATTTAATTTACTATTTAAGGCAATTAATTAAAATTAACCAATCCTCTTAATATAATATAATCTAAAATTTTTGAATTATTTTTTCATGGATATATGTTGATCATATTTTCGTCTACAACTAATACATGTTAAAACTAATGTCTTGTATAACTTCCCAAAAGGTTGTAATCCTAGTACTATCATTCTAGGAGTTTCTACTTGGGGTCACCTCTTCTATTAGTAGCCTAGGATAAACACAACACAATTGTAATGCTTCTCGTGGAAGCACTTGAACTAACTTTTAGAAATATACAAGTGTTTCATGTCCTTCACTATTTTGTCTTAAAATAGATCTAACAAGTGATGTACCTAAGAAAAAATTGAAGTTTGGATAACTAATTGCGTCATTGTTATTACATGAGACTTTAGTGATTGAATTTGTTGATAAGTCTACTAGATTTAGATAAGGCACTACGGTCCTAATAAAAGGATATTTGTAGTACACAAACAACACTTCTGCACGCATGCTAACTTGTAATTTAGATTTTATTAGAATTCACATCACTATAGTAGTCAATTCAAGCCGTTCGAGAAGAGATATGCCCTCAAATTCCTTTTTCTCTACCCTATAGGCATACCAACTATTGATCTTTGGCATTAGATTAATATACATTTCCAACTAAACCTATAACTCTATTAGCTTTCATTTTTAGATTTGTAACACTTAGCCCTATTTTGAAGTTTAAACCATTATTCCTTACCCTTTAGTTTGTGTATTCAACTTCCCTCTCTTTTCCACCTAGGCATACAAACTACAAAGCCTAGGATTTTCTTATTTTCACTTTTTTTTGGATATTTTTTTTTACATAAAGACCCTGGATGGATGGTTATGAAATGACCTGTTAATCAACTTGTCTTGTATTGGATGAGGTATATCATAGATTGAGGTTCAATTTATTGTGTAAAGTAATTATATTTTAAAGTTAATAATGGCAACTACAGTCGCTTGCTAGAAAAAATTAAGGCAAGAAACATTGTCTATGGCTTCTTTATTTAGCCCAATGACGATAAAAAATGATAATTCAGTTTTCTTTTCATTACTACCTCTTCTTTTTTACTTTTAATTTACATTATTTTACTTTGAATGTTGATTAAATTAAAGACAATTATTACGATAGTTATTTTTGAAAACTCTAGTGTGATTCCCAGAACTCTTCCTAATCTGGCAAGAAGTTGAAGTCTTCTGCTAGAGGAAGTGATCCTTAATTCTTTGAAGAGGGGGACCTTCAACTTGGAAAAAGGGGAGGTCTACAACTTTCTATAGTTTAAGGAAGGCCACTAACCAAAGGAATTCTTAGAGGCTTCTGTGTCTCTGGCTACAACTTTGAATCTAGATATGGTTGTCTCTAGTTGTACGCTCAGGCATCAAGTTTAGGTTGTGACTTAGGCTCGCTTGACGTGGCTTTGAAACTTGTAGATTACCATCATTTTCCCCCCTTTCAGATACAAGGTGAGATGGAGAAAACTCAATTGATTTGAATCCCATTGCCAAGAAGTGATCCCATTACCAAGAAGTGATCCATCTATGGTGAATCTTTATTCTTGCACGAGGATTTTTTTTGAAGCATCTATTTGAATAATGAGTGTGTTGGCCACAATACTTTCACGGGTGAAGATCAAATAAATGATATTTCATATAGCCAACTCAGTCACAATGTTGGCATTTAACAATCTGTGGCTACTTTGGAGGATCAAGATCTGAAATAGGTGAAGATGAAGTGCCATAAAGAAACCCAACACTTTGAAATTTGATTGGCTTTGAGTAGTCTGGAGTAGGAAAGGATGCCTCCTTATCATATCCAAGACATTTTATGTTCTTTTTGCTGACAATCTCTTCCCAAGTTCTGGTGATGTGCTTGGGAAGTGCAGGCTGAGTTTCTGCATCTACATGCAAATATTCTCTTGAAATGGGTAATTGATGGGGATCATCCTCAACTATATTGACTTTATTACTTGATGATTGTTGATGGGTGACTATTTCAACCTCAAATAGAGGATTTTTCTGAACAAAAACAAGTTCAGAAGGATGCCTTTTTTGTTGTCACTATAGGTTCACCAGTATTATGGAAAATGTTAACTGCTTATCTTTGGATTCATCACCATTGTTTAACAATGAATTGTTTTTCTCCATAGAAGTAAATCACACAAGATTAATTGAATTCCTTTTCAATTGATTAGTAACCTTTAATAGGAAATCAAATCCATTCGACGGGGGTCGGTGAGAAAATTTATGGTTGCTCACTACAATGCACTTAGAATCAATGGAAACCTTTGAAAAATGAGCCCCTTAGTAAGAAGGTTTCTCAAAATGGTGGAAAATTATTTGATGTACAAACATCAAATGATCCTTGCAATCTTTTGTGCTTAACAACACTTGCCAACAAATGGGGCCAGATATTGGAGGAATAACGATATGGGGTGCGAGATGAGGCTAAAGGCCAAGATCTCATTAGAGTGCTAACAGGTTATTGACAAGGAAATATGTCTAATATCTTTTTGAAATACAAACAAATTAGTTGAGAAATCCCTCTATCAACTAGAAAAAGGACTCGTCGACATCCCTGACTGAGAAATCCTTCTATAAACATGGAAGGAAAAGACGATGGAGGATAACCCTGACCTACGAAGAATCCCTTGTCAGGTTCCATGCCTGAGCTATGAGGTCTGGTACATAATGGTTTAACAATATCAACAAAAAATAACTCATAGGTCACAACAAATACTTCACGAATCCACGATCTATTCTTTGAAAATGTTGAACACAATGCCGAAGAAGGGAGTGGAATGATAAAAAAAGATACTCATACGATGCTAGAGACGTTAGAAAGAGTGTTTCCAATGATTTCAGTGAGAGAGAGGAGTGCTTGCTTAACCAAAAGATGGGTATGCAAAGAAATGAAATGGTCAAGTGTGCATATGTTTCATCCTTTTGATGGACTTTCTAGGAAAAACCAGAACAACCCTATGTTTCAAAACGTCTGCAGTTGTTTGGCTTCAATAGTAGACAAGCGTTAGGGTTGACAAAGTTGGAAGAGAATGGCAGGGAAAACAACCTAGTGCATAAACGCACAATGAGGAAGAAGACTATGCAATTAGTGGTTGAGAAACCCATGGAGAAGGCCACACATCGTGGCTTTGATACCATGTTAAACACACATGGAGAAGGCAAAATATAAGATAGAACATTCACTGCATTTATTATTCACAATAATGTACATTTATACATCTCTTTGTGATCCTTGGTCTTCACATAACAAGTGGTCTCTTGGACTCCGGTGACTGTTCACCTTCCACACCAACCCTTAGTGGATTAGGTGTCCAACAAATACTAATGTATTCATGCGAGGTGTGGGTATGTAACTAGCATAAACCTACCTCGTACATATACTGATTATACTTATTCGAATCAAGCACAAAAGTCGATCACCCAATAGGTAGGCTAATAAAATAATGTAAGATAATATAATCAGGTAGGGGTATTACAAATAGATTGGGAATCCCACTAGGGAAAATTTCCAAATGTTCTTCCCTAATTATGGTGTGTCAGTTTTCCCTTTGACATTTTTAATCGTAGTTTAGATTTTGAAATTGTTTTATGCTTCTATATATTATATTTTTACACAAGTCACTAAGTTAGAAGCTTTCATCTACATCTTAAAAACAATTTAAAATCTTCCACTATCTATTTCAAGCCAACATAGCTTTGACCCATGTGTCTACACTCATCCAATGTAGATTTTCATCCCTTTTTATACATTTCTCTAGTTCAACTTTTGGGAGTGGTTTTCTTGCACTCATTCAACACATTTTTATCCCTTATTTCTACACTACCAACATAACTTTTGTATTGCTCTTCTATACATGAAGACATATTCTTCTATGGTGTTCTGTAGTGAGGCAATAATTTTGCCTAGGCAATAACTTTTTTATCGGAATCAAATATTTTTTATTTTGCAAAATCATGATTTGTAAGTGTTCCAATCGAGAGTTTAAAGGTAGAGATAGATTCAACATTCTTAAAAACCCTAGGGCACCTAAAATTTTATACTTTAACAAGTGTAACCTAGATTTCCAAAAATTTCAACCATTTTTTTCCAAAAATATGCCAAAAAAATCCTTATTTTAAAAATAAAACTATCACATGCTCAAACTACTCTATTTTTCTATTAAAAAAAATCTACTAACATTATATATATATCAACCACTTTTTTTTTCTAATTTTTTTAATCTTTAATAATATCAAACCTTGACTACAAGGTTTTCTTTTCCTCGAACCCAACAAAAAAAAGTCATAGACAACCCAAGAGTGCCATTTAATAAACTATTATCAAACCGTATTTAATTAATTTAGTCATAGTAATGACTATGACTTGTCAAGGGCAATAGAAAAAGCAACAAAAAGCAAGATTGGTGAGATGGACCGCACGCGCAAGGGTTTGGGCTAGGTTAACCTGCGTACCATCGTCCTAGGGCACGATACCATTCTAGTTAGCCTACTATCCGTCGCGGTCTAGCCTGGAACCTACTGCTGCAGCAATCCCGTTGCTCTGTCTCTGTCGGTGCGGTTATCGTGTCAGTTATGGATGCCCCGGAGCTTGAGGCGGTGGATTACTCGGCGGATCCATCGCCGGATAAGGTAATTTTTGGTCAGCCCTGTTTCGGTTCCCGTTTACAGCTTTTACCCTCATCTCCGTTATCTGGTCCCGGGATCCATCCACATCACTCTTCTGCAGCGCCCATTGTTTACCGCAACAACCCTTCTTCCGTCGGTGTTTTCTCATCTTCGCAGCTGCCCTTCGAGGTTCCCCCACTCTCACCTGGGTCCCTACAGTTTTTGGCCTCTAACACTCCCCCATCACCTTCGTTTGACCCAGTAGCTCTGCCTCTCCTCTCTGTTCCTATTCCCCCGCCGTCTGTAAACCCTGCATCTACCCCATCTGCTTCTGGGCTACGCCGTTCAGGATGTTTTGAAACCCCTGCGGTCACTACTCGACCTGCTCTGACCACAACCAGGGAAGGTATCACCAACCCTCTGGTAGATCATCCATCAGCCCCAAGATCTGGCAAGAGGAAGGCTCACTGTGTGCGTGCTACATCTAGGGATATATCAATTAAATTCGACGAATCGAAGCCGCTGGGGGAATATATGGACATTGCTAATACTGTTCTGGTAGGGCACGTCAGGGGCAGAACTTATTCGCGACAGTGACTCATTTCATGGCTCAAGGAGATTTGGGGCGGCGTATTATTTGATCTTCCTGAGGTACACGTTCTCCCCAGAGGCTGGTTCTCTCTCAAATTTTCCAAGGAAAGTTAGACTGATATGGTTCTGGGACGCTACTGGCATATAGAAATGGCTCCAGTCCTTCTTAAACGTTGGAACCCTCTCTTCGAACCAGAACGGGAACAACTTGGTGCTGGGCCGATCTGGGTCCGCCTTCCGGGCCTCCCTCTACCCTTCTGGGACGAAGAAGTGTTTATTCAGGTGGGCAATGCTCTGGGGACTTACTTAGACTATGATCATACATATGTGGAATCTGGAAGCCGATCACTGGCTCGGATTTTGGTTCATCTGGATACCAGAGAGGGTCTTGAGGAGCAAGTCACGCTTCAATGGGGTAGATGCATCAGGGTACAACTCTTGGACTACGAAGGAGTCCCTTTTCGCTGTAGACGATGCCATAAAGTTAGACATCTTGCCAAAGATTGCCCCCTCAACAAGAAAGTGGACGACTCCCCGAAGCACACCCCGACCTCATCCAGGATGGCATCACCGATTCCCTCGCGGCCTCCTTCTGCTGGCCCCTCCCCCGCGACATCTGCTTTCATGGATGCATCCGGACTCGGGCGACCATCGCCTCCTATCACTCGAGCTCGTTCGGCGGCTGAAGCGGGTATGTCCTCTGAGATCTCTCCTTCTCATGTTCTTTCATCGATTGATGTCAATGTACCTTCATCTCCTGCATCGATGGTTCAATGTCCCCTCAGATTTGCCCCCTCTACCTCTATGGATCCTATCACCACCACTCATCCTCTCAAGGATTGCCCTTCCCCGCTCCCATCCTCGCCTCCGCACCCATATTTTCTTCGGCCTCGGAACTCTGCTAAGGATCCCCC
The DNA here is from genome assembly GCA_031772625.1 of Pinus tabuliformis. Classification (NCBI taxonomy): domain Eukaryota; kingdom Viridiplantae; phylum Streptophyta; class Pinopsida; order Pinales; family Pinaceae; genus Pinus; species Pinus tabuliformis. The sequence continues at coordinate 115,809,563 of CM062808.1, read as the reverse complement.
TGTTAAGCATTCCGGGTTGGGCATTGTTGTTTCTGAAGGTGGGGGGTCATGCACCAGAGGGAGGAAATCTCACCTTTCTAAAGCCATCATGATTGCTGGGGCTGAGGTGGTCTCAGGGAGACAATCGACTATTGATGGGGTCCTTAGAGCAGGGCACATCCCGAGAGGTGTTCCCCCATGAAGTGCCTCTCATTTAATTGTAGAGGATTGGCTAGTTCCTCCAAGAAACTAGCCATGAAGAGGCTCATCGAGTCAGAACTCTGTGATATTATCATGCTACAAGAGACACTCTGTTCAGCTGATCAATGTTCCCATATACTGCTGTCTCTGATCCCTGGATGGATTATCTCTGCTAATGATGCCATTGGCCGCTCTGGGGGACTCGCTATTGGGGTAAATCCCCGATCCATTAAATTATCAGCTAGCTGGGGGGGGGCTGGTTTCATTGGACTGGACATCTTTTCGGCCGACCTTGGCATGGACCTTAGAATTGTCAATATCTACGCTCCATGCTCCCAGCGAGAAGCATTCTAGCAGAACATTCTTCACCTCCCTCTTCTGAACGAAGATCATGTCATATTGGGAGGAGACCTAAATTTCTCGCTAGGATTCAGGGAATCATGGGGGTCGGATGCTCAGATGGACCCCATCACCGATTACATGCTCAACTTACTTGAGCAATCTAACTTTATTGATGTCCCAATGCAGCGTCCCCTCCCTACCTGGAGGAATAGAAGAATAGGGGAAGCTGCTCTGGCGCGTAGACTTGACCGATTTCTTCTTAAAGGGCCACTCATTCTGCGTGTGCAATTGTATCGTCAATGGGTCGGATCGGGAGGGCAATCGGACCATAACCCCATTTATCTTGAGATTCAGGAGGCGTCTAAGAAACCCAAAGCTCCCTTCAAATTCAATCACACCTGGCTGAAGGATCCCTCGTACATCAAGCTGGTGCAGGATTACTGGATTGCCCACCCTATCAATGACAATGAAACATTTGCTAAGGGTTTCTGTAGAAACCTTGCTGAGCTAAAGCATCTTTCCATCCTGTGGGCCAAGGATAAGCTCGAAAGGGAAAATGTTCAGCTTACCCAAATTGAAGCTGATATCTGTAACCTTACAGACGACCGGGGGTTGGGCTTCATCTCTTTGGCTGAAAAGAGCAGACTCATTAACTTGGAAGGACAAAAAGCTAGGATTCTCAAAGAAAGGGAGGAGTCCATCCGGCTGAGAAGCAGAGCTCTATGGATTCAAGTGGGGGACGATAACACAAAGTTTTTCCATAGCTATGCTAAGAGCAGGAAGGTGTCTAACACGATTTGGAAACTTCCCTTTCCAAATGGTGAGTCTGCAGACAATTTTCATAAACTTGCTCACCTTGGCACCACCCACTTCAGAAATTTATACAAGAGTCCAAGGGAAGTCGGACTCCTGGACATCATCAATGTAGCTAACCATTTCCCTAGATTTGTGGAGGATGATGATGTGGCGGATCTCACTGGACCTGTTACAGCTGATGAACTTGAAGGGGTAATGAAGTGGTTCAAGAAAGACAAGAGTCCAGGCCCAGATGGATGGACTATTGAATTCTATCTTGCTTTCTATGAGGTGCTGGGACAGGATCTGTTGAGGGTGGTGGAGGAGAGCCGAACTTCTGGATCTATTTATCATGCTGTTAATTCCACATTCATCGCTCTCATTCCCAAATCTGATTCTCCGGAATCCTTTGATGATTACCGCCCCATTTCTCTGTGTAACTGCTTGTATAAAATCATTTCCAAGACCATTGCAAACCGACTCAGACCTATCCTTTCCAGGGCCATTGCTCCTCAGCAATTTGCTTTCCTTGATTCTCGTCAGATTCATGAGGCCATTGGACTTGCACAAGAAGCTCTTCATTCCATTTGGTCCAAAAATCTGAAAGCCATTCTTCTCAAAATCGACCTCTCCAAAGCTTTCGATCGTGTCAGCTGGCTCTATCTTAAGATGATTCTGATCCATCTGGGGTTTCCTCATTCCTATATCACATGGATTATGGCATGTATTACCTCTCCCTCGTTCAGTGTCCTCATCAATGGCTCGGCATCTACATTTTTCCACTCTGAGAGAGGTCTGCGTCAGGGCTGCCCGCTATCACCTCTACTCTTTCTATTAGTCATGGAAGGACTCAGCCGACTCATGGAAGCTGCAAAGAGGAATGGGGATATTGGTGGGCTTGGCATATCAGATTGGTGCTACCTTACACATCTACTATTTGTAGATGATGTTCTTATTCTACTTGATGGAAGTATCAGAGACTCTCAGAACTTCGTGAAAATCCTACAAAGATTTTCTGCTGCCACAGGTATGATGCCCAACCAATCGAAATCCACCATCACATGTGCTCGCACCTCGGTCCAAGAGACCCGGACTGCACTTCAGGCTTTTCCATTCTCGGTGCACTCTTTGGACAGAGGACTCAAATATCTAGGTTTCAACTTGAAGCCCACATGCCAAAGGGTTGCTGACTGGGCCTGGTTGATTGCCAAACTGGAAAAGAGGCTACTGGGTTGGAGCCACAGATACCTATCTAGAGCTGGCAGACTGGTGCTCATCAAATCTGTGCTAGAGGCTACTCCAGTCTTCTGGATGGCACTAGCCTGGATACCTAGAAATATCCTGGGGAGGATACAGCAGCTGTGCAACCGTTACCTTTGGAATGGGAATCAGGAGAAACGTATTTTTGCTTGGATCAGCTGGAAGAAAATATCTTTACCTAAGAAGTGGGGTGGATGGGGCCTTAAGGAGCTCCCTGATTTTGCCAAAGCCCTTGCTGCCAAGATGGGATGGACCTTGCTCACCAGACAAAATCTGTGGACTTATGTTACCTACCACAAATACATTTGGCCATTAAATATTATGGATTGGGCCCGACTACCATCCTGGTCTGCGAAGGGGGCTCATCCGTATGGAAGGCCTTGATTGACTCCCTACCTCTCATTCGGGACAACTTGGAATGGAGAATTAATGATGGTATGACAGGCAGGATTGGCCTGGACCCTTGGAGCAACAGCGGTGGCAGACATATATTAAATCAAGAGATTATTGATTTCTTAAAAGGCCGGGGGATTCAACATTTTGCACAGATCGCTGATCCTCTTCACACTGATTTGTTCTCCCAGGCGTGGAAATCTGCTCACTCTTTGGATCTACCTAACCAATGGCATCAGGAATGGGGTCAATACATCATGGCTTTATCTGAATCTCATATTCGTATCAAGCAAGGGCCTGATGAATTGATCTGGTGCCCGGCTGACCATGGTTCATATGTCCCCAAATTAGGCTACTGTGCTCTCATTTCTCACAGATTTCCGGATCGGATTCACCCTTGGTGGCATTCCATATGGAAGTTAAGTGCCTCTCCCCGATCAAAGCTATTCATCTGGTGTGCGCTTCACGGTATCGCTCCCACTGGTGAACTATTAACCCGCAGGGCCATCCAAGGACCCTCATGGTGCATCTTCTGCAAAAATGCATCTGAACACGCAGATCACATATTCTTGTTGTGCCCGACTGTTCAAAACATTTGGAGGAATATCTGTCAACAGTTGGGCAATACGGGACACTGGAGCGGTGCTGATTTACAGGAGGCTTGGTGCTCATGGGCTCGACACCATTCGGATTCCAAACTATTAAACCTTCCCCCTGTGGCCATTTGGTATATATGGCTTGCTCGTAACAGAGCCATCTTTGAGGATAAACCTTTCTCGGGAAGCCTTATAGAGATTGCAGTTATAGCAGCATACCAGGAGCTACCTGAACCGACTCCGACCAGACCCCGAGCCATACAGCCCATGCCAGAGATTGACAGAACCATACCTTGGGCATTTTTCGATGGTGCATCGAATCAAACAGGGTGTGGAGGCGGTTTTGTTTTACACATAAATGAAAATCATAGATATCTTGCTAAATTGGGTCTCGGTATTGGTTCGAACAATTTTGCTGAGCTCTCTGCATTATATAATCTACTTCATTTTGCTTTATCTCATCATATTACACAGCTCAACATATTCGGGGACTCAATGGTGGTTGTGAATTGGATTAATAATGTGACAATCTGCCATGTTCACATACTCAGCAATTTATTTCACAATACCCTTACACTCAAAGCAGCATTTGATCATTTTTCATGTGTGCATATTTACAGAGAACACAATAGCGAGGCTGACAAACTATCCAAAGAGGCCTCGTCACTTCCCCGAGGCAATGGACAAATAGTGGAGCAGAATGGGTCAGAGGAACATCAGTTCTACCACCGGCCATATATAGATCAGAGGATTCCGCGGGACAACAGTCCCAACAGCTAGCTGTGAATGGAGACAAAATGAACTGCTGATATGTTATGAACTGAATCTTTTTGTTATAGAAAATAGGCTGTAAAGCACAGATCATGGATGTAACTATGTAATTTATTGTTTATGATACCGAGAACTACCTGAAAAGGTGAATTTTGAAAGAACTATGACAGTAATGCCGAGACATCTGCTTATGTAATTTTCAAAATATTAATGAAAGTTACTGATTTTCCCAGGGGAAAAAAAGACTATGACTTGTCACCAATTTTATTCTTGAAGGAGCAGGACTATGAGAATTCTCCCTATTTTATTGTATTTAATCACATGAACGACTCATGAATATAGGAAATACATGTTTCGTGCGTGTAATGGGAAACCACGATTTGTCTATTTTGAAGATTCTTTGGTATTCACACGAATATTTTGGTATCCATTACATTCACATTTTTTCCATTCAACGCGGTTACACATAAAATGACATTTTTACATTCAACCAGAAGAAGAAAAGAAACCGGCAGAGACATCGAAACCCTCGATATTTAGTCCGCACAGGAAGCCAAGAAAGATGAAATAAAATATTTTTTTTCCACCCCTAGAAGAAAAAAACAGAGACCGGAATTGAGTCTCCGCACAGACATTGAAACCCTCGATTTTCAGTCCTCAGAGGAAGCCAAGAAAGATTAAATAAAATATTTTTTTCCACCACTAGAAGAAAAAAACAGAGACCGGAATTGAGTCTCCGCACAGACATTGAAACCCTCGATTTTCAGTCCTCAGAGGAAGCCAAGAAAAATTAAATAATATATTTTTTTCCACCACTAGAAGAAAAAAACAGAGACCGGAATTGAGTCTCCGCACAGACATTGAAACCCTCGATTTTCAGTCCTCAGAGGAAGCCAAGAAAGATTAAATAATATATTTTTTTCCACCACTAGACTGAACTTATATTTTTTTACACTCCTTCCACCGACAGCGAAGACCGTCGACATCTCTCTGGGTCAGCCACATGAATAGTTAGATAAAGATTAGCGTAGGAGCTTGGAAAGTTCATGAGTGCGTTAAAAAGTATTTTCTCGATAACACGGAAGCAGGGGCGGCGGAGTTTGACTAGTGGCACTCAAACTCCACAACAGGTATACTTTCCATTCTATAGTTTCTCATTTGACCTGCTTTCATTGACTCTTAGTAGCTCGTATGCGCGTAGAATCTTTAAATGCATGGGAAACTTAAAAACATGGTCTATGCATGGCGGCGGAGTTTGACCAGTGGCACTCACATTTTGGGTGCGCGACGTTTGAATCCGGCGATGTTTGAATCTGGCGAAGCATTACAGGTATACTTTCCATGAATCCGGCGAAGCATTACAGGTATACTTTCCAACGATTTATTTTGCTGATCTTACACGGTTTAATTATTATCATTTGAATCTGGCGAAGCATTACAGGTATACTTTCCAACGATTTATTTTGCTGATCTTACACGGTTTAATTATTATCATTTGACCTGCTTTCATTGACTTAGTAGCTCATATGCCCGTAGATTCTTTAAATGCATGGGAAACTTAAAAACATGGTCTATGTGTGCAGAGAAAATCAGAATTTCGAGCATTGTAGGTTCTCCATTCTCCATTGGCCATGACAATCCTCCACGGCAGAGTTTCATGCTCGACACTTCTCATGACCCAAGCTGTTCAACTATTCTATGGAATGGCACTTCTCTTGATGATAATTACTCTTCAGTCGCAGATTTGCAAGGCACTACAGTATTCTACATGCCACCACAATTTTAACTATACAACAGACAGTAAGTACGAGAGAAATTTGAACAGTGTCATGACTAGGCTTATTAAAGATTCGTCCCACACAGGGTTTAACACTTCTGAGAATGGCCAAGTATATGGCCTTGTGCAATGTCGGGGAGACACAACACCCGACCAGTGCTACATTTGTTCACAACAAGCAAACACTACTCTTCGACAAAATTGTGGGAATGCAGGCGGCGGTTTAATGTGGTTTGAAAACTGCTTTTTGCGTTATGAGAACTATAGTTTCTTCGGACAATTGGATACCACTGATGGATGGTATTTTTGGAATCCGAACAATGTCACAGCTAGTCCTGATGTTTTTATTAAGGCTGTTAACAGCTTATTCAACAAGTTGGTAGATGAAGCAACATCTGGATCTACATTATATGCTTCTGGAACAACTACAGACTCCTTGTCTCGAAGGATTTACGGTCTGGTCCAGTGCACCAGAGATATGTCGATAGACAACTGCACATCATGTTTGCAACAAACAATCATCTATATTTCTACAGTTTACAGTGGAAGGCAAGGAGCACGGGGTTTGGTGGGAAGCTGCACAGTTCGTTATGAAATGTATAGTTTCTTTAATTCGACTTCGTCTCCACCTCCTAATAGCCCAGTTGCTGATACACCACCGAATCAGACCACACCATCCAGTAATAGTACGCAGAACAACAAATCTTCAAACAATTTACCCATAATTTTGGGTGTTGCTGGCGGCTTGCTTCTGCTGTTATTGGTATGCGTGTTAACAACTAGGAGGAGACTGAAGTCTATCATATTTCGAAATCCTTCCGAAGGTATTTGCATGAAGGATCCCCCAAGTCTTTATATCTCATTGTCAATATATCATACAGCTTTATTTGCTCTGTTAGACTATTGTTAAAGTTTGTTTTTTGAACACGGTTTTCACATATATTCTCTTCAGGAAATCTAAGAAATGCTTGCGAGATCCAAGTTAAACAGATTCAATTTTTCTGCTTGCCCCTATATATTTATGATGAAGCTGTGTATTTTTGTTATATAGATCATGGCCAAGTCGAGGAAGACACACTAATCGGGCAGGATCGGCAAATTGCGTTTACCATGGAGGAACTGATAGCTGCTACCGAAAATTTTCATTACAAAAATAAACTTGGGGAAGGTGGATTTGGGGCCGTATACAAGGTAACATTAATAAATTAGAAATCTCCTATTAATCTTCTGCCGTATACAAGGTAACAATGAATTAGAGAACTTCTCCTAGTTTATAGAATCTTAAATTATAGGCTACTCTCACCGCACTTGGCTAAATTTTTCAGGGAACTATTGAAGATGGAAAGGAAATAGCCGTGAAGAAGCTGTCCTTAAGATCTCTGCAAGGAAAGAGAGAATTTATGAATGAAGTTAAACTTGTGGCCAAAATTCAACATCGAAATCTGGTGAACCTATTAGGCTGTTGCGCAGAGGGATCGGAAAGGTTGCTTGTTTATGAGTACTTACCCAATAAAAGCCTCGATAAAATCCTATTCGGTGAGTCACTTCCGTTCTATATGTATCTGAAAAAATGCATTAATGTTCCAATATATTTATCTGGGTTATGATGATTAGTTAGCGTACTGCATCCATGGATACAGATCCAAACAAACGCAACCAGCTTGATTGGCAGAAACGCTACAACATTATAGTGGGAGTGGCTCGCGGGCTGCTCTATCTGCACGAGGATTCTCAACTGCGGATTATTCATCGGGACATTAAAGCAAGCAATATTTTGTTGGATGAAAATCTGAATCCTAAGATAGCAGACTTCGGCTTAGCAAGACTATTTCCTGAAGATGAGAGCCACGTCAGCACAAGAGTTGCTGGAACTTAGTAAGATATCACTTTGACACATTCTCTAAAGCGATTAACCATTAGTGATGGATATGTTTTAATCTGTGCTATTGATTTCAAGAGGATTGACAGTATCCTATGACAATTTTGCTTTTGGGTATCTACCTGCTTTGTTATGTTTTAACATTCTAGGATACAGGAATACGATTTCCTCTGCAAATAGTTTTCACTTGATCCTCGCTCAATTCCTAAAATTTCCCTCACTACATAATCGTCGACTTTATAATTTGGATATGCAGCGGGTATATGGCACCAGAGTATGCTATGCAGGGGCAATTATCTGTAAAAGCAGATGTCTATAGCTTTGGCGTTCTTCTTTTGGAACTTATTACAGGAAGAAAAAACAGTGATAATAATCTGTCACTGACGCTTTTAGAATGGGTGAGATATTCTGATATTGTTCTGATTTTATGTCCAACTGAGCTTATTCACCTCATCTAGGTTATGTAATTTTGTTCCGAAAGTCATTTTTCACTGGAATTTGGCCATTGTGTTTTTCAAAAAATCTAATTATAGAAATATTTAAATCTTTGTGAACACCATTAAAAAGATCCCTGCGGCATCCCAAAAAAAATTACCCAAAATACCAATTGTTTTTAATCCAAAATACTGAAACTTAATAGCATGGGTTCATCTATAAACCGTTTAGAAGAGTGCGAATTTAGAAATTTCACTACTGATATATTCTGATACGAATTTTTAAAGTCGATAAAGTATCAAGATGACGATTGTTCGTGATTATTATGCAGGCGTGGAGATTATACAAACGAGGGAATATTGTGGAGATAATTGATCCAGCTATAATTGTAACGTGCAACGTGGAGGAAGCATTGAGATGCATTCATGTTGGTCTTTTATGTACACAAGCTGACTCATCACTTCGTCCATCAATGTCTCTCATCACTTTGATGCTTTCATCTCATTCTGTGACATTGCCGGATCCCACCCAGCCTGCTTTTGTTTCCGAAAACAGCAAGTCCACCGGTTGTGGCTCTGGGGTTTCACAATCTGCCAGTATTTCTTCCCCATCATCTGCTGCATCTCACGCTCCTCCGTCAAACGCAGATGCTTCGATTACAGAGTTGGTACCCAGGTAACGCTCATCTTGCAATCTCTCGGCCTTAAAAATGGTACGTCTTTGAACGTCGTGAAATAAGTGGGTTCAGAGATACGGATGTCGTGAAATAAGTGGGTTCAGAGATACGGATGTGCATAATCTGTAATAATATTACTTTAGGATGCTATTGTAATAAGTTATGTAATAGTTAAGTGTGTGCGTTTTACAATAGTTACGCGTGTTGTCAAGCTTTTGTGAGTGGTGGAGTGATTGTTGTTATCCTCTCCACCCTACTTTTGTTATTTGAGTATGGCAAATTGTTGTTATATTTGTTATTGAGTAAGAATTAATTATGCACTTGTCAAAACTTTGTAAGTAATGGGAGTGATTGTTGTCATCCTCTCCACCGTACCTTGAGTGTGATAAATTATTGTCCTATTTCTTTTCCCTTTCCCCGGTAGCTTCGCTTCGTGTAATGTTTTCTACGTAACTAGATCAGTTTCAAAATTACTGTAATGTTTCCTATGTAACTAGATTACTTTCAAAATTACTCAATCTGCGATTCCTCAATTGCGAAGGCACGAAGGTGTCGAAAAGAGCATTTACATGTAAAATTAACCATAATGCAAATTTCAAAACAATCGTGGCTTTTGGCACTTTCTACAGTTGAGATTTAGATTTATAACTTTAATGCAACGCTGATTTATCCTATGGTTTGCTATATTATTCTGAATATTAATTCTTTATTGATAATGATATTGTGATTTTTAATTTAGGACAAACAACACATATTATGATATATAATTTGAGTTGAATTAGTTTGGTTTTGATTCGTTTGTTATTTGTTAAAAAAATTATCAAAATTGATATAAAATTTAATATTTTACAAATGGAAAATCTTTAAATTATTGATACACATAAAATATTAGTTAATGAGTGTGAAATAATTATAAAAGTATATTGATGATTCTTAGTAGATTTAGCAATAATATATTAAATAGCTTTTAAGATATGCATTCTCATAATAACACATTTTTATTAATATTTAGTAACTTTTAAGTAACGCTTTGTTATGATTAACTAATCCAAATTAGACACGCGTCCCTACATATTTGTATCTAACTGTTTCGTGCTGACCTACTTAGTTCAACCAACGCCCCTCAAAAGAAAGGCTCAGCCTTGCATCGGTCTCTATCGGTTAATGCTTAATTGAATATCTAGGTGCATGTCTAGTCAAGAAATGGCTAGGTCGTTTTTATTATTAATATTTTGGTGTTAGTTTGTTTATGTAAAAAAATTCAATTTTCTTTTTTATGCATTTTCAAGCTTAATTATTGGTTTTAAGTCTTTCATAGACGTTTTCCCCGCCGCTACTACCAGGGCTCTAACGGCCGATGAATAACGTTACCATGTTGCCCTTCCGCCACTCTATCTTGTCATACGTGCTTTGAAACCATCGGCTGTTCAAATAATCCGGATGTGGTATCTATACTGATACGATGCCCATCAATTCATCTAGTGTCCTTCCATGGACGGATAGTGGCTTTTTCGGATGCTGGTAAAAGGCAGTGATTCCTTCTCAATGATCCTTTCTCGAAAGTCAGACTTGAAGGATGGTTTTTTTTTTAACATCGAGAATGTTATGCTGGTAAGGGCCGATGATGAACATGAGTTGTCTAGTTGGAGGAATTTATTTGGCATTCTCAATTTCATTAAATTTGGTCCAGTTGTAGACCCTTAAAAAAGTCTAAAGAAGTTTGTGAAGAACTGATGTGTACATTTTAAGTCTGGAGCAGTGGAATTGGAGAAATATTTCATTTTGGAATGTGATGCATTCAAAGACATAGAGAAAGTTATGGAGATATGCTAACTTCGGTTTCTTGACATATTGTTTTTTACTGAGGGGATTTTTGGAAAATTAAGCCAACTCATCATCAATTTGAACAAGAAAAAGGTTGAATTACCACAGAACTAATAGTCCTATAGACTATTTTTAGTGTCATAAAATATCATTTCATTTCATTAACTCAAAATACAATTCTCAAATTCCAAAGTGATGAATGAGTATTTACTTCAATTCGATGAGTGTCATTGTGCCCCTTATCATTTCACAACAATTAAGTGCAATATGCTTAGAAGCACTCTGAAATTTCAAATTTATTTTGGCTATCAAATCTAGATTTGATTATTTATATATATTAGGAGTTGTTTTCAGTGCGTTTTTTTGGAAGCTTTTACAGTGGGTTTTTCTTGTCAAATTTCTTTAAAATATTGCAAGAATTTATTGAAATCACAACATTCATAGGTAATCCTGTGCAATCAAAGTTCACTAAGGGTATTCCACAGTGTTGAATCCATATATATAGTCAAAAAACTAGTTTAAATAACACTGTTACATAAATTATGATTTCACCTCAAATTTTTCCAAAAAATTACAACACAAGAAAATCTAAAAAATCACCCAAAAAACAACCAAACAACTCTTGTATATTAATGAAACAATAATAATAAAATATCACTCATGAAAAAATTAATATAAATTAATAAAAAAAATAAAGTTATCACTACCGACTTGAAAAAGGTGCAAGTGTGAAAAATAAGGCTCTTGAAAATAGTTGATAAAGGAAAAAAACATAAAAGTGATCACTAAGTTATTAAAGTAGCGGATGGAGTGTCACAATGTTAAAGATAATAGCATGCCATAATGTGAAGTAACAACGTTTACTATTAAAAATAGTTTTAATAATCTCACGTACATTTGAGTTCTAGACTTATATTTGGTGGGTTATTTATGGGTGAGATATCTTATAATTGAGTTTGACGTAAAAATATATTTTTATTATTAATAATTATTTTAGATATATAGTAAGTAAACTTTTTATTTATTATGTATAAGTATTTATATATTTTATAGATACAAAATTAATAATAATAAAATGTATTATAAAAAGTAAATTATAATTTAAGTTTTAATAATTTATAAGATATATGATAAGAGGTAATATAGTATTTCATATTAGAAAATTAGATAGATGCATAAGAATGAAATCAAATTTTATTGATCAAACTGTTTGGACAACCAAGCAATGAGTACATTATATAGTTACACATAAATAGCTTCTAGGACTATCTAGATCTAAATAATTCGAATGACCAACTTACAAAACAAACTATGAAGACACAACTCATGACAGATAGGCTCAAACACTAACTATGAGAACATAACTCATCAACTCTATTTGGACATATCATTTCTACATTATTCCAACATCCCCCCTTAATGGAGAAATGGATTTTCAACAATTCCTAATTGTTGTTTACATATTTCAAAGTTCATCTTTCCAAGAGGCTTGGTAAAGATGTCAACAACAGTCTCACTTGTATTACAATACACTAAATGAATCTCATTTGATTGTATCTTTTCTCTTACAAAATGATGCTGAACTTCAATATGTTTTGTTCTTGCATGATAAATTTGATTATTTTCCAGCTTCATGGAGCTCTGGTTGTCACATTTGATGCTTGTTGGTCCTCTTTGTTTTTCTCCAACATCTTCAAGAATACTCCTTAACCAAATAGCTTCACAAGTTGCAATGGTCAAAGCTTTCTATTCAGCTTCTGTGGACGACAAAGAAACAGTTGGTTGTTTCTTACTGCTCCATGATACGACCCCCGATCCTAAATTGAATGCATATCCAGAGGTTGATCTTCTATCATCAGGATTTCCAGCCCAATCTAAATCAGAAAAACCTGCCAACTCAACATCAAATTCATCAGTATACAAAATACCAAAATAGAGTATTCCCTTCAGATATCGAAGGACTTTCTTTGTTTCTTTCCAATGGCTATCACAAGGCTTAGCCATAAATTGACTAAGGATGCTGATAGAATATACTATATCTGACCTCGTAGTGGTGAGGTAGTTCAAACTTCCCACTAATTGACCATACCATGTCCATTCACTTCTTTCGATCCATCATCATTGTACAACTTGGCATTCTATTGCAAAGGAGTAGACATTGGTTTGCATTCAAACATATGAAATCTTTCAAGGATCATCTTTGCATATTTGCTTTGTGTGATGATTGTCTTACCAGATTCCCTCCAAATTTCAAGACCCAAACAATAATGCAATTCACCAAAATCCTTCATTTCAAATAACTGTGACAACTAAATTTTAATTTCTTCAATCGACCTGAGTGCTCTGCCTATTATGATAAGATCACCAACATACAAAGATATCAAGGAAATATTCCCATCTTCATCTCTCTTGATGTACAAGTTAGGATCACTTTTGCTTCTCACAAACCCTTTTCCATAAAATAATAAATCAATTTTCACATACCAAGATCTTGGTGCTTGTTTCAAACCATACAAATCTTTCTCTAACCTACAAACAAGATGCTCTTGTCCTTGCTTTACAATCCTTCAGGCTGAAACAAATAAACTTCTTCTTTTAATTCACCATTCAAGAAAGCATATTTGACATCTAATTGACACATTTTCCAATTTTGTTTTGTATCTAATGTAATCATGATTCTAATTGCATTCAGTTTAGATATAGGTGCAAAAGTATCTTCATAATCAATGCCTTATTTTTGTGAATCGCCTTTTGCAACCAATCTAGCTTTATACTTATCAATACTACCATCAACATTAAACTTTGGTTTAAATAACCATTTGCATCCTATGGGAACTTTATCTTTGGGAAATTGTGTTAATTCCCATGTGTCATTCTTCATTATAGAGTTGTATTCCTCATTCATTGCATTTCTCCATTCTTTATATTCTTTAGCTGCTTCATAACTTGAGGGGTCTACAACATTCACTACATGAGACATTAATGCATAATCTTTATACCTTATAGGTGGCTGAATTTGACGTGATGACCTCCTAAGAGTTTCATTGCTTTCATCCTTCTTCTTGCTTTGTGGAGTCTCTTGGTCTCTTCTTGGAGTGTCATGACTGTTGTATGCTTCTTGCTCTCAAACCTGTACATGTTACTGTACTTGTTATTGTACCTATTCTTGTTCCTGTTCTTGTTCACAACATGCTTCTATTTTGACATAATCATCAATATCATCCTATACACCTATGTTATTCATTTGATCACTGCAATCTACATTTTCATGAAACACCACATCCCTACTTGCAAGCAATCTCTGTGAAGTAGGATCAAACAACTTGTATGCCTTTTGAACATCACAATAACCAATGAATGTGCACTTAATTGATTTTGCATCAAGTTTTATTCTTTCATCTTTTGGAATATGTGCAAATGCCTTGCATCCAAAAACTCTTAAATGGCTCACTTTTGGTTTATATCCATGAAATGCTTCAAAAGGCATTTCTAGATCTTAAATTTTGGTTGGACTCCTATGTTTCAAATAAACAACAGTATTAATGGCTTCAGCCCAAAAACCATTAGAGATATTTTTACCTTGAAGCATACTTCATGCACATTCCACTAGTGTTCTATTTTTCCTCTTAGCAACTCCATTTATCTAAGGTGTGTGAGACACAATAAATTGTTTTAGAATCCCATGACTTTTGCAATATTGATTAAAATATCTTGATTTGTATTCTCCCCCCTAATCAGATCTAAGAATTTTGATGTATTTCCCAGTTTGTTTTTCCACCATGTTTTTGAATTCCTTAAAGTATTCAAAAACATCACTTTTTATTTCTTATGAAATAGACCCAAGTGTATCTAGGTCTGTCATTAGCAAAAATAAGAAAGTACAATGCTCCTCCAAGAGATCTAGTTTGCGTAGGTCCACATACATCAGTATAAATTAATTCAAGTATTTCTCTTTGCCTTTTTTCTTCATGTATAGGAAATTCCTGCCTATGTTGCTTGCCAGGTACACATGCTTCACATTCAACATGATTATGCTCCATAACAGGAACCTTCAACCATTGTTTTTCTTTGAAGTAACATTAAATCATTGTGATTTAAATGCCCATACCTTTGATGCCATAACTTTTCTGTTGACATTGTTGTAGATGCTAATGCTTGATGCCCTGTCTTGGTTACATTCAGCTTATACAAGCCTCCAACTCTGGTACCTATGGCAATAACCTTATAGCGATCCTGGATATCTTTAACAACACACTGTGATTTGACAAATTCCACCTTTAGATCTTGATCAGCAATAATAAAAACATAAATTAAATTATTTTTTTTATACAAGGAACATACATCACATCATGGATATGTATCTCTTTTCTATTAGGTAACATCACACTTATTACTCCATATCCTTGAACTTGAAGTGATCTATTGTCTCCTAGATAAACACATGTTCCATAAAATTTAGTAAAAAAGTTACTAATTTGAAACCTTCTAACATACATCTAATAATAAATATATATATTAGTGTATCGAATACAAATCTAAGTCTAAAATTTATATTTTAATGATTAATAAATAAAGATCATAAAATTAAAACTCTAATAGCTTTTTATATTATATATAATTAAATAAAAATAATCAAATAACTTTGAATCATCAAATACTAATTATTTAGAAAATATCAAAACTAAATATCATAATAAGATAGTTTTGAATTTTTAGATATATTTTTGTTATATTTCATTTATTATAAAATATTAAAATAACTTATAGACAATTCAAATGAAATATTGACCATTAAACTTAATTAATATAAAATAACTTATACACAATTCAAATGAAATATTCATCATTCAACTTAATTAATGAAATTATATTGATATCCATATTTAAAATATAAGTAGTATATTATTTATAATTAATAAAAATAGTAAAATTAAATAATATTAATTAAAATTAAATTATTAGATAATTATTATTTCAAAAATAAAAATAAAAAATTATATTTATCTTAATATAATCACTTATTAAAAAATGTAATTGGATTTTTCATATATTTATTTAAATTTCATTTATAATAATATATTAAAATAATTTATAAACCGTTCAACTTAAAGAATAAAATTATATTTTGATTAAAAGTTATAGTAAATATGATTTATTTCATCTCGTGGGATGATAAGTGTTAAAGGCGTCTCATTCCCCCATCGTGTCTTAGCGCTCAACATGCAAACAATTCTAGGCATTTATGGTTTCAAGTGGGATGTGTTAATGGTTTAACTAATTGTTTGAAGTTAATGTTGCTCCTATGTAGACATGCCCAAATGACAACAGTCATTACTCTTTCCCCATAATTTTAAATGCAAGACTGACTCTAAACATTCATTTCCTTTTGACTCCATCATAGTCTGTTGTTATTTTAGTTTGGGAATATGAGGAACCAATTGTTTCTTTCCCTTGTAGTTGTTTACTTCTTTGATTTTTCTATTTTTCGGCCTTTACCACGAGTTTTCTGCACTTCACTTCTATGTTGGTTAGAGGAAACATTCTCTAAAGAAGTTGCTTCTCTATGAATTTCTTTATTCGCAAGAATTTTTGCATTGGATGGACAAGCTTTTGGGCTCTATCAATTCCATATGTTGAGGCAAAGAGCTTGAGTTCATTGTGGCCGTAGCAGTGTTGTAGGGAGTAGGGGTTCATGCACTCCTTTAAGGGTCTAAGTCTTAGCTTGAGCTTCCGTACAACAAATTCTTCGTGGTGGCAATATACCAAAAGGCAAAAGCAGTAGCATTTCCAGCACATGGCTCTTGCTATAACTAGCACAACCACATTTATATTAATATAAATGTGGTTGATAAACATTGATAGGCTTATATCAACCAATATCAATACTATTAATAATGCAATATTATATTTAATACTATTATTTATAATATTATTCTTAATAATATTATATAATATTATTATACAGCTTGAGTGGGCCTAATAGTTAAGAGCATGAGTTTACTCCTAATAGGTCATAGGTTCAAAACCAGAGGGGGTAGAGTATGTATGCCTTCGTAGACTTAGCAGTGAAATTGATGTGCGGAGGTGGGTCCCTTGTCCCACAAACAAGAAGGTCTCACCAATTTGGTGTCTGGCTTGGCTATGACCTTAAAATTCGATAATAATAATATTACATGTTAATAATATTATATAATAATAAATAAATATAAATTAATGAATAACAATATAAAATGGTTTTAGAAATAAATAATAGCACACATAAGCAAATATTATAAAAAATAATTAAACACAATTTAATAAACCCAAGGAAATAATAAAACTAAGGGATTGATACTAAAAACCCAAGGCATTATAAACCCAAGGGAGTAATATTAAACCTAGTGGATTAATATTATAAACCCAAGGTATATAAACCTTAAGTTAAATACTTTAAATGAGACAATCTTTGTCACAATGCGACATTGAACCATGTCTGACCATGGTTGATTTTCATATTGAGACAATCTTTGTCACAATACAACATTTGACCATGGTTGATTATGGCTGGCTATGATTGATGATGGTTGACCATGATTGATATTATAAACCCAAGGGATTGATATTATAAACCCAAGGGATTAATATTAAAACCCCAAGGGATTATGAACCCAAGGGAATAATATTAAACCTAGGGGACTAATATTATAAACTCAAGGTATATAATTCCCAAGATAAACGTTGTAAAAAATAAAATAAACATGGTTGACCATGTTTGATTTTCATATAGAAACAACCATTATAACAATGCAACATTAGACCATAATTCACCATGATTGATATTATAGACCCAAGGAATTGATATTATAAACACAAGCGAGTAATAAACCTAAGGGTCGATTATGAACCCAAGGGAATAATACTAAACCGAGGGGACTAATATTATAAATCTAAGGTATATAAACCCTAAGATAAATATTATAAACACTAAAATAAACATGGTTGACCATGGTTGATTATCATATTGAGACAATCCTTATCACAATGTGATGTTGGACCATGGTTGATCATTATTGTTTTTCATATCAAGAAAATCTTTGTCACAATGCGACGTTTGACCATGATTGACCATGATTGGTATTATAAACTCAAGGAAATAATAAACTCAAGGGATTGATATTATAAAACAAGGGAATAATAAACCCAAGGGATTATGAACCCAAGGGAATAATATTAAACCCAAGGGACTAATAATATAAACCTAAGGTATATAAACCCTAAGATAAATATTATAAACACTAAAATAAACATGGTTGACCATGGTTGATTTTCATATTGAGACAATCCATATCACAATGTGATGATGGACCATGGTTGACCATGAATGAGCATGGATGTTTTCTATATAGAGACAATCATTGTGACAATGAAATGTTGGACCATGGTTGACCATGGATGTTTCTCATATCAACACAATCTTTGTCACAATGCGATGTTCGACCATGATTGACCATGGTTGACCATGTTTGATTCTATAAAACATGGTTGACCATTGTTGACCATGATTTTCCATGATTTTCACATGGAAACAATTTTTGTCACAATGGGACATTTGACCATGGTTGGTTATGATTGACCATGGTTGATCATGGTCAACCATGGTTCTGTCCCTTGAAAAATATAAACCAAGGGATTAATATTGAAAATTATAAACCTTGGGACTAAACATGGTTGCTTTTCATATTAAGAAAATCCTTATCACAATGTGACGATGGACCATAGTTGACCATGAATATTTTTCATATCGAGACAATGTTTGTCACAATGCAATGTTGGACCATGGTTGAACATGGATGTTTTTCATATCGAGACAATATTTGTCACAGTGCAACATTCGACCATCATTGACCATTATTGACCATGGTTGACCATAGTGGATTCTATAAAACATGGTTGACCATGATTTCCCATGATTTTCCATGATTTTCACACAAAGACAATTTTTGTCACAATGCGACATTTGACCATGGTTGAGCATGGTTAACCATGCTTTACTATTATTGACCATGATTGACCATGATTGATGTTATAAAACCAAGGGAATATCAAACTTAAGGGAATGGTATTATAAACTGAAGGAATAATAAACCTAAGGGATTAATACTAAAACCCTGAGAGATTATGAAACCAAGCGAATAATATTAAACCCAAGGGACTAATATTATAATCCCAAGGTATATAAACCATAAGATAAATATTATAAACACTAAAATAAACATGGTTTACCATGGTTGATTTTTATATTGACACAATCCTTGTTACAATGCGACATTTGATGATGGTTGACCATGGTTGGCTATGATTAGCGATAATTGACCATGATTGATACTAGAAACCTAATATAGAAATAAACCCAAGCGATTGATATTATAAACCAAAGAGAATAATAAACCTAAGGGATTAATGCCAAAACCCAAAGGGACTAATATTATAAACCCAAGGTATATAAACCCTAAGATAAATATTATAAGCACTAAAATAAACATGGTTGACCATGGTTGATTTTTATATTGAGATAATCGTTGTCGCAATGCAACATTAGACCATGGTTAACCATTTTTGCCCATGGTTGGCTATGATTAATGATGGTTGACCATGATTTTATTATAAACCTAAGGGAATAATAAACCCAAGGGATTGATTCTATAAAACATGGTTGACCATGATAAACCATGGCTGACCATGCTTGACCATGATTGTCCATGATTTTCCATAATTTTCACACGGAAACAAATTTTGTCACAATGTGACAATTGACCATGGTTGACCATGGTTAACCATGGTTGACTATGATTGAGCGTGATTGAGCATGATTGATATTATAAACCCAAGGGATTGATATTATAAACCGAAGGGGATAATAAACCCAAGGGATTAGTACTAAAACCCCAAGTGATTATGAAACCAATGGAATAATATTAAACCCCAGGGAATAATATTATGAACCAAAGGTATATAAACCCTAAGATAAGTATTATAAACACTAAAATAAACATGGTTGACCATGGTTGATTTTCATATTGACACAATTCTTATCACAATGCGACACTCGATGATGGTTGACCATGGTTGATTTTCATATTGACACAATCCTTATCACAATGCGACATTCGATGATGGTTGACCATGGTTGGCTATGATTGACAATAATTGACCATGATTGATACTAGAAACCTATGAGAATAATAAACCCAAGCTATTTATATTATAAACCAAAGAGAATAAAAAACATAAGGGATTAATGCCAAAACCCCAAGGGACTAGTATTATAAACCAAAGGTATATAAACCATAAGATAAATATTATAAACACTAAAATAAACATGGTTGACCATGGTTGATTATGATTGACCATGATTGACCATGATTGATATTATAAACCCAAGGGAATAATAAACTCAAGGGATTGATATTATAAACCGAAGGGAATAATAAACCCAGGGGATTAATACTAAAACCCCAAGTTATTATGAAACCAAGGGAATAATATTAAGTCCAAGGGACTAATATTATAAACCCAAGGTATATAAACCCTAAGATAAATATTATAAACACTAAAATAAACATGGTTGATTTTCATATTGATGCAATCCTTGTCAAAATGCAACATTCAATGATGGTTGACCATGGTTGGCTATCACTAACAACAGTTGACCATGATTGATATTATACACCTAAGAGAATAATAAACCCAAGCCACTGATATTATAAACCAAAGAGAATAATAAACCTAAGGAATTAATATGAAAACCCCAAGGGATTATGAACCTAAGGGAATAATATGTAATCCAAGGGACTAATACTATAAAGCCAAGGTATATAAACCCTAAGATAAATATTATAAACACTAAAATAAACATGGTTGACCATGGTTGATTTTCATATTGAGACAATCCTTGTCACAATGTGACATTTGACCATGGTTGGCTATGATTAAGGATGGTTGACCATAATTGATATTAAAAACCTAAGGGAATTATAAAGTCAAGGGATTGATATTATAAACCCAAGGGATTAATAATAAAACCCCAAGGGATTATGAACCCAAGGGAATAATATTAAACCTAAGGGACTAATGTTATAAACCAAAAGTATATAAATCTTAAGATAAATATTATAAACACTTAAATGAACGTGGTTGACCATGGTTGATTTTCATATTGATACAATCCTTGTCACAATGCGACATTCAACCATAGTTGACCATGATTGCTATTAAACCTAAGGGAATAATAAACCCAAAGGATTATTATTAAATTATTATTATTTTAAACCCGAGGGATTATAAACACAATAGAATAATATTAAACCCAAGGGAATATTATTATCATTATTATTATTTAAAATATTTTAATAATATTCGTGATATGTAATTTTTTTAAAGGTCAATCTCTTTTCACATTTTGTATATTTATAATGTCAAGGTTCAGCTTAATTTCAAACTTCAAAATTAAGGAAAAATTTGTAGGTAGAGGGATTTGATCTCTTCAAATACTTGATAAATCCAAAGTTAGGATAAATTTATCACAACCAAATACTTCAACTTAATTTTTTTCTCGTTATACGTAGAGCATTTGAATATTACTGTGAAAAAATTTGATACAATTAACACATAACATTTAAAAAGGATTGTAATGTTTAACATATATAAATTATTTTAATGTTCACATAACATTCACACAATTGATTAATATTATATACACTTTGACTAATACATATGGAGTTGTCTTTAGTGTGACTTTTTGGACTTTCAGTGGCGAAATCCAACCGAAAAATTTGAGGTGAAATGTTGATTTGTGTTATTTAAACTAGTTTTTTTACTACATATATGGATTCAGCACCCTGAAAAACCCCTAGGGAATTGTAATTATGCAGGGGTTACCCATCACGCTTATAACTTCAATAAATTCTTGTTGTATTTTAGAGAAATTAGACTAGAAAAACTTCCAAAAAAATCTTACTAAATACAACTTAGACTAATACACCATAGTCTCGACTCTTATCACATATCTCAAATATATATAATCCCATGTGGCATAAGTTTATTAATGAATTTGTGAATGTTAAATTGAGGCTCTTGATTTAGCTTAATTAATATGTTTTGATAATTGTTGTGTATCTTAAAATGCACACTATGCACACTATATTGTGAAGTTATTTATTAATATGTGCTATAATGTAATGATATTTTTTAATATCTTATAACCAAACGTAGAAAAATAAATAGATTGATGTACTATTTGGGATATAAAGCATACATGTTCTCCATTAATATATCTATCTATTCATATTTTTTTCATAAAAAACCATGTGTATTTTAATGTTTTGCCTATATAAATTATTTTAATGTTCACATAAAAGTCACACAATTGATTTATATTATATATACTTTGACTAATACACCATAGTCTCGACTCCGATCACATATCTCAAATATATATAATCCCATGCGACATAAGTTTATTAATGAATTTGTGGATGTTATATTGAGGCTCTTGATTTAACTTAATTAATATGTTTCGATAATTGTTGTCTATCCAATGGTTAATTATAATGTCGCAACAGAATTTTATGATTTTTCGTTGTTACTTTGAAATTACTTAAAATGCATAATATATTGTGAAATTATTTATTAATATGTTCTATAATCTAATGAGATATTTTTAATATCTTATAACCAAACGTAGAAAAAAAAATAGATTATGTACTATCTAGGCCATAAAGTATACATGTTCTCCATTAATATATTTATCTATTCATATTTGGGAAATTAATTTTTTTATACTCTCTTATGATTTTTTTTGGGAAATTGTCATTATTATTAAAAAATGTACTTTTATATTTCAAATATTATAAAATATTCTGTTTATAATTATCTTAAAATAAAAATTTAATTCAACACTTGAATTGTATAAATTAAATAATAATTATCTTATACTTTTTTCCCTTTGGAAAAATCGTAATTTTATTCCTAAGACAAAATTACATGTTGTAGATGCTAAAAAGCATATGCATATGGTTTGTTCCTATTTTCACAGAGAACATAAAAAAAATATAAAAACTATTCTTTTCTCCCTTTCTTTTTTTCCACCTTTCGCCAACCTCCAACGTTGGGAGTGGCTATTACAATGGAAAGCTGATTTTCATTTGTATGTATGGGAGAATATTTGTCAGAATCAGATCCTTTTGATCCATGAGTTCGCTTGTTGCCAGTTATTTCCATTCTGGTTAGTTGAGATTCTTGTTGTTGCAAAGGGTTGCTGGGGTCTTTCTCCTTCTTTAGTGCTATTTTGGACCTTTTGATCATCCTTTTTTGCTTTATATTATGTTTTTTATACTTTTTCTGCCTCTTCATCCAAGGGGTTGTATATTGCCATCCTTTTGCCTTTTTCTATTGCTTCTTGTTCCATTTGGGGATTTGTTTTGCTTGAGGACAGGCACTATGGAGGTGTCCTGTTTGTAGACATCCACGACATCGGAAGGTTGTATTTTCATAGTCTAAAGGTTGAGTCCACTATGTATTATTGAAGTTCAATGTTATGTTGTCTGGTAATCCCTGGCTAAGATCTACTTCAACGCATATCATGGCAAAAGTAAATATCCCTCTTGTAAGTCTGTCCCGTCAATCTTTAGGAACTTTCCCAGGGCGTTCCTTATGGCTATTAGAACATTGTGATGCCAGAGGTGTAATGGGAGGTTGTGCAGCCTGAACCAAACTGGAATATTTGATACCACCATTGTGTTGGTGTCGAATTTTGGAAACCAAGGGGTCATGAAGAGTCCTTCATTACCCTAGAACCATGGTCCCTTATTGAGGATATGTTCCCTTTCCTATAATGTTCTGAATATGACTATAAGAAACCCTTTGGGGCATAGGTATATTTCACAATTTGGTGACCATGAAACCCTGACTCTTTCTCGACCAAAGATTTGAACTTACAAAACTTTGTGAAGGTTTGGTCCTTTTTCTCCATGAAATAAATCCAACATTTACAAGAATAGTCATCAATGAAAATCACATAATACCTTTTCTTCACTGTGGATGCCGTCGAGAATGGTCCACACAAATCGGTATGAACTCGCTCTAAGATAGCCTCTACTCGACTGTCTCGATCCTGAAAGGAAGACTTGGTGTACTTTCCCAAGGTACAACCTTTGCATGTGTCAACTTGCTCAACCTTACCTTTGGGAAGTCATGTAGATATCTGCTGCATTATCTTCAAAGCCCCATGATGTAAATGACCCAACTGCCTGTGCCACAACACGCCAATGTCTTGGCTTTGCACCAATTCTTCTTTCGTACTCAATTCTACACAATCATCTACCTCTAGTTTATAAATATTATTCACCCGAATCCCTATCCTCTTGGTCTAACCCGTGTCTATGTGTCTTAGGAATGCACTTCATTTACTGAAGACAACATCGTAGCCTTTTTTCTCCAACAACGCGACCGATACCAAGTTCTTCTTTAGTCTAGGCACATACATCACATCTGTCAAGGTGAGAGGAGCTCCATGCTCCCTCAGAAAAGCTACTGTGCCCACTCTTGAAACACTATATCTTCCATCGTCACCCATCTCTATGCGCATCTTGAGGTCTTTCTCCTCCAAGGCATTGAATAAGTTTTTATCACCAGTCATGTGGAATGAGGCTCCACTGTCAAGATACCAGACACAACCCATTAGCGATGACACCATGCATGCGATGAGGGTAAAGTCCATTTCGAGCTAAGAGGCTAATGCCTCACCTTCTGATCCTTCTGAGGATCCCTTCTTGGACTTCCTCGATGGGAAATTAGTCTCATAATGTCCCATCTTGTGACAATTAAAGCATCTTACTTTAGACATGTCACCCCTCTTCCCTCCATGAGAAGAATTCGATTTGAAATGGGAAGCCTTCCCCTTCCCTTTCCTTGCCTTACTTGCTAAGGCCAGATTTTCTTCATCATCATTCTTGGATGAAGAACCATCTCGTGTGCTCGTCCTGATCTCCTCCTGCATAAGATCTGACCACAATCGTTCCCAATCAAACAGTTTCTCCCTTCCATTCACAGAGTCATGATAGCTATTCCAACTCTTTGGAAGGCCAAAGAGAGCGAGGATCACCATATCATCATCGGTAGTAGTTATTCCCACACTACCAAGCTTGTCTCTATAGGTGGTGAGCTTGTTTAGATATGTGAAAATAGTATCGCCCTTCTCCATATTGATTCTTAGAATATTATCCTTGAGCGCCAATGTCCTCTGGTCACTACTATTCTGGCAGAGGTCCTTCAATGTCTTCCACATTGAAAATGGAGTATCCTTCCCATGGAGACTTGAGACAATATGGTCTTGAACTCCCTCAAGGATGATCCGTCTCGCCTTCACCACACACTTCTTCCACTCAGCTAACTCTTGTGTATTAGTTGAAGCTGGATTTGGTTTCTTGATCAATGAATTCCTTCTAGCCATTGTCTTCTAATACAACTTCCATTCTATCTTTCCATGCTATGTAATTAAAGCTACCTTCCAAGGCATACTCGACTCTCAAGCCATAGAATGCGATTGGCCAACCTTGAAGTAAGATATAAATTCGATTTGCACCTGCAACCCCAAACTTCAAACTTCGAATTCTCTTGTCAGTATACTGTTCACAGCTCTGATACCATGTAGAAAATTTGTTGTAGGTTAACCCAATAATGTAATACAAATCAAAGCAGAATACTATAACCTACTTCTACTATCAGTTTGTGGAAGCTTAAATATCGAGTTGAACAATATAACCAGAAGAAGAAGAATCAATGGCACAATACACATGAAAATACTTTGGGGAAAGCCTCAGCTAAATACCCCACACTATTGTATTATCATACACAGTGGAAATACATAGGAATTATACAAATCCTTAGCTCTCATAGCTAGCCAACTCTCAGTACAATCCTCATAGATGCTCATAGGCAATCTTGGCTTCTCTCCAACCTTCCTCTCTACCCTCCAAGCTCCTATTTCCTTGCACTGTTCCTTGTGGATGATTTTCCCATTACCAAGTGGAAAACCAATCCTTCAAAACTCCACAATCCTCAAGGATGAATCCTTGACTGCATGCATGAGTTTTCTCCATGAGAAAACACATGCAACTGATAGTACACTGTCCTTGAACATTAATCTCAATTAGGTCTTTCTCAGAATAGAAATGCATGAGTTTCTGATGAGGGAATCTTTAGTTAACTGGAGTAGCACTAGTTGAGTTCATTAATGCATCAACTGATGGTTAACTCACTATTAGTTCCTCAAACAATTTGGAGCTAATTTAACTGGACTTAACTCAGTAAACTGAGTTAACTACTTACAACTCAAATATAACTCAATCTTATCTCAATTTAAGGGATGAATCTTGCATGACTTCACAAATGTTGGATGTGGAGCATGATTGTTCAGAGGTCTTTGTTTTAGCTGGATGTATACCCCAGGAAGTTTGTACACCCCTCCACGTGGGGGGGTGTGGGGGGGACTTGTCCCCCCGGCAAGGGTTCGGGGGGGCCGATCCCCCTAGGTTGGGGGGTCCGGGGGCCAACGGTCCCCCGACAGGGGTTTTGGGGGCAGCACCCCTGAATCTAAAAACAGATGTAAAATTTCCTTGTAAAAGTATAGTAATTTCTAGTCAATCTGGACTGTTCATTAGGCAGATGATCTGACGGTAGAAATTATGTTTAGTTTAGCGTTTTTTTCCCTAGAAGGAAACCACTCTCTTTGTATGAGGGCATTGTATTTTTGAGGCTGTGTAATAGATGTGTATTCTCTGAGTGAGAAATAGAGAGGTGAGACTGAGAGAGAAAATAGAGGATATTACAACACATCTGTTGTAGGTTGTGTCTCTTCATTTTGCTGGATAATAGAAAGGAAGGACTGGCTATTCACGGTGGACGTAGCCCAAAATTGGATGAACCGCATATATCTGTGTCTCTCTGGTTTTATGCGTTTTTTGTGTTTATATTTATGCAATATTCTATGTGTTCCATTGCTTTGTAATATATAATTTTCTAACAACTGGTATCAGAGCTGAAGGTCTATTTGGCTGATAAACTCACAGGAAAGAAGGGTTCCTGGCTCAAATGGGAGCAATGGTGGAAGATGGTAAGTTTAGGATTGAGAAATTTAATGGCCAAAACTTCTCATTGTGGAAGACACAGATGGAATATTATTTGTATCAGAAAGATCTGTACCTACTATTGGGCGGAAAAACAAAGATGCCGACAGGTATGACAGATGAAGAATGGAACCTTCTCGATAGAAAGGCACTCGGAACATTACGGTTGTGCCTCGCAGCGTTGGTCGCCTTCAACATTTCAAAGGAAACAACAACAGAGGGTTTGATTAAGGCGTTGGAGAAACTATATGAAAAACCCTCGGCCTCAAACAAGGTATTTCTTATGAAACGGTTATTTAATATGAAGATGTCGGAAGGTGGATCTGTTGTAGACAATTTAAATGATTTTAATATTGTTACAAGTCAGTTATGTTATGTAGGGGTAAACTTTGATGATGAAGTTAGAGCTCTGTTATTCTTGTGCTCATTGCCAGAAATTTGGAATGGTTTAGTAATGGCCATTAGTAACTCTGTTTCTGGATCTAGTACTTTAAAGTTTGATGACATTGTCGGTGCTATCCTTAGTGAGGAAATGCGATGGAAAAGCTTTGATGAGACATCAGGTAATTCTTTGAGTGCAGAGTATAGGGGAAGAAAAATGGAAAGAGGAAAGAGCTCAGGATATCGCAGTAAATCAAGGAAAGGCAGATCCAAGTCCAGATCAGGAATAATGTGCTGGAAATGCGGAAAGAAAGGACATCTAAGAAAGACTGTAGATCTCGCAAGGGAAAAGAAGGAGCTACACAGCAAGAAAACAATCATGAAGCAAATATGACAACTGAGGTGTTACAGGATGCTTTGATTCTTTATTTCGAAAATATTACTGATTCCTGGGTGGTAGATTCAGGGGCCTCATTCCATGCCACACCTGATAAGAAATACTTTCATGACTATGTTCAAGGAGATTTTGGACAAGTCCATTTGGGTGATGATAAACTATGTAAAATTGTTCGAATGGGTAAGGTTCTTGTAAAACAGCAGAATGGAAACCAATGGCTACTAAAGGAGGTAAGGCATGTTCTAGATCTAAAGAAAAATCTGATTTCAACAGGGCAATTAGGCAGTGAAGGTTGTGTGACAACTTTCACAGATAAAGCTTGGAAGGTCACCAAAGGAGCCCTGGTAATAGCAAAAGGTGAAAAGGCTAGTACATTGTATTTATGTAATGGTATTTCTAACTTTGTTAATACTTTAACTTCCAAAGGAGCAGATGCAACATTATGGCATCATAGGTTCAGACACATGAGTGAAAAGGGGATGAAGATTCTTCACTCAAGGAATTTGTTGCCAGGTTTGAAGAATATTGATTTGGACTTTTGTGAGAATCACATTTATGGAAAGCAGAAGAGAGTCAGATTTCTCAGAGTTGGGAAAGAAAAGAAGAGCGAAAAATTAGAGCTTGTGCATACAGATGTATGGGGGCCTACTCAGGTATCATCTCTCAATGGCTCTCGTTATTATGTTACTTTTATTGATGATGCAACTAGAAAAACTTGGATTTATTGGATTAAGAATAAATCTGATGTATTTGATACTTTCAAGAAATGGAAAGCTTTGGTTGATATTGAGACAGGAAAGAAATTGAAGTGTCTTAGATCAGACAATGGAGGTGAATATTGCAGCAAAGAGTTTGATAGGTATTGTTCAGAGCATGGAATTCGCGGAGAGAAGACAGTTCCAAGAACACCACAAGAAAATGGTGTGTCAGAAAGGATGAACAAAACAATCATGGAGCATGCAAGATTGCATTTACAATTTTGGGCAGATGTTGTAGATATTGTTGTTTATCTAATAAATAGAGGGCCTTCAAGTTCCTTGGATGGTGGTGTTCCATGGACAGGTAAAAAGGTAAACTACTCCTTTTTAAAGCCTTTTGGTTGTGAGGCCTTTGTCCATATTAATAAAGAAAATAGAACAAAACTTGAGGCAAAGTCAAAGAAATGTATCTTTATTGGATATGGTGTTAATGGTTTTGGTTATCGCTTATATGATTATGAAAATCAAAAAATCATTAGGAGTAGAGATGTAATATTCAATGAAATGGTCTTGTACAAGAATCAGTTGCAGGAAAAGAAACAAGAAAAAGAAAACAAGGAATACATAGTTCTTGATGAGATCACTGAAAAAGTAAAGGTGCCTGAAAATAATAATAATCAACAACCACAACAACAACAACCACCACCACAACAACAACCACCCTAAACACCTAAAAGTGGTCTTGGAAGATCTACCAGGATAAGTATACCCCTTGAACTATACTCTCCTTCATTATATTATTTATTGTTGACTGATTCTGGTGAACCCGAATGTTATGAAGAATAAATGCAGGTTGAAAGCAGGAATAAGTGGGAGCTAGCCATGGAAGAAGAGATGGACTCCTTAATGCATAACCAGACTTGGGACTTAGTCAGGTTGCCTGCAAGTAATACTACATTGCAGAATAAATGGGTTTACAGGTTGAAGGAAGAAGATGGAGAAAAAAAGAGGTACAAAGCTAGACTTGTGGTGAAGGGGTTTGCACAAAAGAAAGGTATTGATTTTGATGAAATATTTTTCTCCTGTCGTTAAAATGACTTCAATCAGAACTATTAAGTCTAGTAGCAGTTGAAGCTTTGCATCTTGAGTAGTTAGATGTAAAGACAACCTTTCTCCATGGGGATTTGGAGGAAGAGATATATATGTAGCAGCCACAAGGATATGAAGTGAAATGGAAGGAGAAATTAGTGTGCAAGTTGAAGAAGAGCTTGTATGGCTTAAAACAGGCTGCAAGGCAGTGGTATCTAAAATTTGACAAGTTTATGTCTGAACAAGGTTATACTGGATGTCACTCTAATCATTGTGTTTATCTACAAAAGAAAAATGATGGCATCTATATTATATTGTTATTGTATGTAGATGACATGCTTGTCGTAGGGTCTAACATGTAGGAAATAAATGTGCTCAAAAGAAAATTGGCAAATTCATTTGCAATGAAGGATTTGGGAGCTATAAAACAAATCCTTGGTATGAGAATAACTAGAGACAGGAAAAATCGTAAATTAACATTGTCTCAGAATGAGTACATACAAAAGGTGTTGAAAAGATTTAATATGCAAAATGCAAAACCAATTAGTACACCTTTTGCTAGCCATTTCAAACTTAGTAAGGAAATTTGTCGAAAGACCCAAGAAGACATGGATTATATCTCTAAAGTTCCATATGCATCAGTAGTTGGAAGCTTAATGTATGCAATGGTCTGCACAAGGCCTGATATTGCACATATAGTGGGAGTTGTAAGTAGGTACATGAACAATCCAGGAAAGGAACATTGGATGGAAGTGAAATGGATTCTCAGATATTTGAAAGGTACCACAAATCAAGCATTATGCTTTGGTGGTTCAAACATTTCTCTCCAGGGATATGTTGATGCAGATATGGCAGGTGACAGAGATAATAGGAGGAGCACTACAGGATATGTATTCACTGTAGGTGGAACAACTGTCAGTTGGGTTTCAAAAATCCAAAGTTTTGTTGCACTTTCAACAATAGAAGCAGAGTATGTTGCTGCTACAGAGGCTAGTAAAGAAATGATTTGGTTACAAAGGTTTAAGGGTGAATTGGGTAAGGAGCATGATATGGGCACATTATACAGTGATAGCCAAAGTGCCATTCATCTTGCAAAGAACTCAACATTTCATTGCAGGACTAAACACATATAGCTCAAGTACCATTCCATATGATCAGTGTTGGAAGATGGAGAGTTGAAGCTGGAAAAGATACACACTAACTAGAATCCTACATATATGCTAATAAAAGTTGTAACCAGGGAGAAACTGAGAAGATGCTCTGTTTCAATTGGTCTTCAAGGATGATGATGAAGATGAGAAACAACCCAGTCCAAAGAGGAGTCATTGTCCAGCAAATGAAGCAGCGGTGGAGTTGCTACAATCATTCTCCAAGTGGGAGATTGTTGGGTGTGGAGCATGATTGTTCAAAGGTCTTTGTTTAAGCTGGATGTATACCCCAGGAAGTTTGTACAACCCTCCATGAGGGTTCAGGGGGCCGATCCCCATCGGCTGGGGGGTACTGGGGCCAGCGGTCCCCTGGCAGGGGTTTTGGGGGCAGCGCCCCTGAAGCTAAAAATAGATGTAAAATTGCCTTGTAAAAGTATAGTAATTTCTAGTCAATCTGAGCCGTTCATTAGGTGGATGATCTGATGGTAGAACTTATGTTTAGTTTAGGGTTTTTTGCCCTAGAAGGCAACCCCTCTCTTTGTATGAGGGCATTGTATTTTTGAGGCTGTGTAATAGATGTGTATTCTCTGAGTGAGAAACAGAGAGGTGAGACTGAGAGAGAAAACAGAGGATATTACAGCAGATCTACTGTAGGTTGTGTCTCTTCATTTTCCTGGATAATAGAAAGGAAGGACTAGCTGTTCAGGGTGGACATAGCCCAAACTGGGTGAACCACATATATCTATGTCTCTCTAGTTTTATGCATTTTCTGTGTTTATATTTATGTAATATTCTATGTGTTCCATTGCTCTGTAATATATAATTTTCTAACAAGAAAGACTTCTAACTTGAATTTCTCCAACTAATTAATTTAAATTTAATTAATTAATTATTTCCAAGTAGTTGTTAAGACTAAATTTGATTTTAATTCACAGTTTAATTCAAGGACAAATTAAATTGGAATATTCTTGTTGCCATATTACAACAGTTGGGTCCTATGAGGATTAACTACTATCATTTATACATTTGGCACCATCTTCTATTACCATTTAGAAATCAGTTATGGGAAATTCTCTGTTGTGTAATCTTGTGCCCTACAATATGTACATGTACAACATGGATTAGGAAAAGCTCATGCAAGGTGTCCTTATTGTCCATAATTACAACACACAAGAGGTCCTCAACCTCTTCCAAATCCTTCTCTTCCTCTAATTAGTCCTCTTAGAACTCTAGTTGTCATTCCCTATTCTTGTCTAGGCTGATTATATTTTCCAATCTAACTATATCATGGATGGTTAAAGCCTCTCATTGCATCTTAAGTTCCTTTTGGTCCCTATACCCTAAATGAATCAAATGTACATTTGTGCAACAATTCTAATGTGTGAAAATGTTGGATATCATGCGACACCGATTTGCAAAAGTCACAAAATAAAGTTCATGCATTCACCTCATACTTATACATGTTCGAACAATTCTATGGGGTGTAACCCCATACTCGTCAAACTTCACACCACATTCCTCTACCCTACGCAAGAGGATTAGCTACATCGGTTCCCATATAGTATATCATCAACTTGCAGTCATTTATGTGGTGACATTTTTTCCTACACATAATACATCACACTTCCTCTCACTTCTCTTTCCCCTTAGTTAGACCCTATAGCTGAAGAGTCAATGCCACCAGTTGAGATTTCACCTGTGCAATACCACAATTTTCTCTACTCCCTACTGGAGAAGCGTCCATTTTCAACACAAATTCTAATGTCTTCAACTATGAATTGATTCTTTATTGTGTTAATGGTATCCTAATATTAAGAATTAAACTAGAAATGAACCATTATTTATGTTACACATCCAAATGTCAATCGTCAGCCTATCCTTCAAGATCATAAAACTTTGGTCGAAATCCCATACCAACTCGCTTGAACCATGCTTTGTCTCCCTCTAGTTAGTAATGCATTGGGAATCATATTTCGACTTCTGAAATTATCTGATTAATGGTTAAATTTCATTTAGCATCGTGGCATGTCCAGTTAGAGTCGCACACTTGTACTTCATGTACCATGTCAACGTATTTTCCCTAAAGGAAGCCTCTAACTGTGCAATCTTTATTTCCTCATCTAGAACCTATTTTTCTATCCAAACAACCCCACAAACAAATAATGTTTTCTCTAGATTTTCATTCCTAACACCATGAAACATAAACATCCTCAATTTGATACCTATCATCATACTCTGCACAATACTCCTTGATGAAGTACTTCTATTCACACCTACTGTGCCACTAGAAAATTGTGCACTTCTCCATGCACTAGACTAAACTTGCACACTCTGCGACACTCCACATACTATTTGACTAACTCCACTGCTACTAATACCTCCACCCTCTTTACTATGATTACCTTCTACACTATTAGTTAGAACATGTTGAGTACTTGCCTCTAATTTGTAGATGCGGGTGGGGTCATCGGTTCGACACCAAGCATGGTATGATTCTACTGTCTAGGGTTCAAAAAATCCATTCTGCATGGACATAACTTCTCTTCTTCCTCCACTTTTTTGCGTGGGGTACCGAACTATGTTCCTTCATAGCTTTGATCACTTGCACTACTCCTTATCCTATAGTAGCCTTTTCTTGCCCCTCTTCTTGGGATCCTCCTTACAGTGGGCATCAACGCTAACTAACCTCCTCCCACGTTACTTCATCAAAACCTCCATCCACTCCTCAATGTTCCACCCTCCATATATTCTATCTTCATCTTACATCATCACATTCACATCTGTAATCTTGTACCTACCTTCAATCTCCACCATAGTATTTTTTTTTATTCTTCCATCTCTCCTTGGCTTCGATTACACCCTAGTTCTCCTCCACTTTCCCCTTGGTGCACGATTAGTCTAACTGCTCATGTTGTCTGACTTAAAGGATATAACTCTATGGTCACATAATAGCATTTTAATGGGTAATGGTAGTGACTGTATGAATCTACCTTGCGGACCCTTCAGGAATTTCCTTTGCAACACACTATAGGATATTGTCGTTTCCACTCCGAATTCCATAATATAACCTTCTTGTACACTCTCAAAACATAAATTGACAACATGTGAGATCTTGTTACTTACCACTTGCAACTAACACATCCTCTGGAGTCCACTATCTTGGTCCATTATGGCAATAATTTGGATTATTTTCCTTCAGTCGCTAAACCCACTCTATCAAAATATTTGGGAATTCTCCAAATAAAGCCTCATGAATTTCAGTAAATATATGTTTCTTCAAGCTTTTCTCTGTGCTGAGTCTCCTACCTCCAATTTATTTTGCTGCAAATTCATGCTCCTTGTTCTTAAGCCATTGAGTAATTTCCTCCTTGGTGGGATTCCACGGTTTCCACATATTTGTCGCAAAATAATCCCATCGTACATTGATCATGGTCCTCACAGTGGAACCATTTGTTGGCATTCGAAATTATGACAGACCCCAAATTGCATTTTTCAGCTAACAAACTTGCTCAACACTAGACCTTTTGGCATCACCCACAAAGTGTATGAAGCTTCACTCGAGGTGTTATGGGGGACTGTTAGAACCAGGTTTCCTGAGTCATATGAGATTATTGTCACTCAACGACATAGGAGGTAATCTTACAACACAGGGTTCTAGACACCTATCAAACAAACACTTAACAACTATTTTGCAACTATGCGTCATACGAGCTTCACATGTTCTTACACAAGCTAGTTAATGCACTATTAAGTACCCACAATGGTATTACGATCAAGACATTTCGATTCCTTCAAAAACCTCTTTAACAACATCTACGCAACTCATCATTCGATAAACATAGGATTAATGTGATAAAGCTATACTAATGATATTAATTATCTTAGTCGTACAAAATATTAAGAAATATTGGTTCTACTCTATACCATTATACAATCAATGAATAGAAAACAATATTCAAGAACATAATATATTTATACACCAATGCACATGGGTAAATCCATTGTTCTTTCCATTACTTTAACATAAGCAAAACAGGCGCAACGTGCTACAATGAAAGTCATTAAAAACTCATCTCACCAACCTTCAATATATACTCATGACACAATACAACAATTATTACATTGTAAGAAAAAACACCCTTAACTCTACTACAAACTTCTTTCTTTGCACATAGGTTGGAAAATAGCTACAAGCACACAAATGACTACCCTATAGAATTATAATCACTATAATAGAAAAGCACAATCTCAACAACTCTTCCTTGTCCTTCGCCTAACCCTCGAACTATCTCGGGCAAGTCCTCTTATTGATCCTTCATAGCTTCTCGGTCCTCCTCAGCATGCTTCTCTTCCCGAGTTCCTTCATTTTGCAAATATCTCCAACTTCCTCTACCACTACAACCTTCCTCTCCTTCACGCATCATCCCCAAAATCCTAACTACAAAATTTATTCGCACGCATCCTCGCTTGATGGACGTTTCCATCCTCTTCATGTGGTGCCTATATGCCATGTATCTCTCTTTTGCACCAATCCTACTATTGCGCATTAGATACTTGACTCGTGCACCAGTGTATCCCATGCAAACCCCTGTACTAACACTTAAAAAAAATTCAAAAAAAATTTAGCCTCCCACACTAGGTGACAAAAGGTGACTAAGAAACATAGGATCATCTTAGTTATATGAACATCAGTTCTAAGACAGAGGACTTGGGCATTTATAGAAAATTATATGTTTGGAATAGAATCAAATGACATGATGGGGTAGGGAGGATGCCTAGAAGGGGAAACTACTCCTTTAACGTTTGCATTGATCATCTTTTCTCTTATCTGTAGAGAGAGAGCCTTCCACTACTCTTCTAGTGACTCTTTGTCCAACATTTGGATAGTTGTCCTATGTGGAAATGACAACATATCTGCAATGGCATTTAGTGTTATTTTGATGACTTCCTTTTCTCCTTGAGAAGAGATGATAACTCTTTGATTTGGCAACTATGCGCTGACACTCTCGAATATCATTTACGGGAAGTCATACACTTGTGCAAGCACTGGTAGGACCAAGTTTTATTCAGATAGCTTGTTGTGGTCTCCTATTATATCAAAGATATTCTATACCAATTAGATATCCTTTCTTACATTATAAGTAGTTATGATAGGGTCCCAAACATTGGCATCCTGATCACTTGGAACTTGTGGTGTTGCCATTGGAAATGTGGGATTGCTGAAAATGAGATTAGTTGACTAAGATGGAGTAAGGACAAAATTGAGATTCGCGAGTAAGATTTAGTATCCAATGAATAAGTGCCACATAGCTAAACAAGCTTGATCGGTGAGATGGAAGAAAACTAACTCAAGATGAAGAGTTCAATCTCTTGCAAAGGGAACAAAGTGAAAGAACAAGTGAAAGCATCCTCCGACTTGCTGAGGGTGAGTTAATGAGTGATCGAGACGTCATCCCAAATTCCACCACTAATATTAAAATTTTGTTATATATATATATATAACGACAGGTAAAAACAATTTTCTCCTTAGAAATTAATATATATGAGCTGTGGAGCACCTAAGCGTTGACTAAATAGCTATGCCCGCGTTCGAGTCGCCTTAAATATATATATTATTTTTCTCAATGGTAAATTAGTCAAGTGTTAGCTCTACGGGTAAACACAATTTTATCCTTAGAAATTAATATATATGAACTGTGGAACAGCTCAGCGTTGACTAAATAGCTGTGTCGAGTCGCCTTAAATATATATATTTTTTTCTCAATGGTAAATTAGTCAAGCGTTAGCTCTACGGGTAAACACAATTTTCTCCTTAGAAATTAATATATATGAACTGTGGAACAGGTCAACGTTGACTATATATATATATATATCAATGGTAAATTAGTCTGCGTCTGCGTTATTCTAGATGTTGAAATCAGAGAAATCAAAACAACCACTAGGGTGTCCCACATTTCCATAAATATTTTAAATTACAACCGCAAAGACTTGGACTTGGACTTTGGGAATTATTGAAAGTCATGATAAAGATGAGCTTGGAAATTTGGATGGGTGCATTAGTGAAAAGCATCATAGCAGGGAACCAAAAATGGCGCAGCTTGACCAGGGGTACTCAAAAGTCATCATTTTAGGTGAGCGATGCGTGAATTCGGCGAAGCATCATAGGTATAGTTTCCATTAAATATTGCAATTACAAAGACTTTGACTTGGACTTTGGTGATCATTCAAAGTCGTCGAGTTACATGACAAAGATGAATCGCATTATAGCACGGAACCAGAGACGGTCCAGCTTGACAAGCGGTACTCAAAAGTCGTCATTTTGGGTGAGCGATGCATTCGGCGAAGCATCAGAGGTGTAGTTTCTATTAAATCCAGTGAAACATCAAAGATATGGCTTCCATCAGTTTATTTGTTTTGCATTGTTTCATAATATTGGTTCTGGGCACTGTGGGCAGACATACTGATCTCATCAATGCGAACAGAATTTTCAAACATGGTGCATGCTTCTATCCATTAAGCCTACGTATCTGTGCAGAGTAAATTAGAGTTTTGAGGATCATTAATATTGGCACATCCTTGTGCTCTAGGCTCTCCACTCTCCGTTGGCCATGTCGATCCTGCATAATAAAGTCTCATGGTTGACTCTGCTCGTGATCCAAACTATTAAACTATTCGGCAGAATGGTAATTCTTTTGATGATCAATATTCCTCATTCACAGATTTTCCAGGCACAACTGTTTATGTGCCACCACAATTTTAACTATACAGAAGGCAGTATGTTCAAGGCAAATCTGAATACAGTCATGAATAGTCTTATCAAATATACGTTACAAATAGGGTTTAACACATCTATGTATGGCCAAAGTCGGGGAGACGCAACAGTCGAGCAATGCTACAATTGTTCACAAGAGGCAAACACTACACTTCGACAAAATTGTGGGAATGCCCATGGTGGTTTAATTTGGTTTACTTACTGCTTTTTACGTTACGAGAACTATAATTTCATTGGACAATTGGATACTAATGATGCATGGTATACTTACATTGGGAATGTCACAAGAGCTAATGTCTTTAATCAGGCTCTTGATGGACTATTCACCAAGTTTTTATCTGAAGCAACGTCTGGATCTAAATTATATGCCTCTGGAACAACCAGAGACTCTTTGTTTCGAGAGATTTACGCTATGGTCCAGTGCACCAGAGATATATCTATTGATAGCTTCTCATCATGTCTGTCACGACAAATAGGTTATATTTTTGCAACTTACAGTGGAAGTCAAGGAGCTCAGTCTTTAACGGGAAGCTGCAGAGTTCGCTATGAAATCTATAGTTTCTTTAAGTCGATTTCGTCACCACCCCCTGCGGAAGCGCCAGTTAATATGCCAGTGGCTAATACACGATAGAATCATAGCAAACCATCCAGTAGTAGTACGCAGTGTTGGTGTACATGCAGTTAGACTAGCTGTAGACTAGCTGTGTTGGTGTACATGCACCTAGATTAGGTCCAGTTAACTCATTGCTTGCATGCATGTGGCACATAAGCACACTTAGCTTTAGTTAGCTTTAGTTATTGCATGCACAACTAAGCTTAACTTAGTTGCTTTTGTGTATTTATTCTAAACCTCATAATGTAGAATTTACTTTTCATTCTTTTCTCAATCTTTCTCCTTGCCTTGCAAGCTTGTTATTGTTTTGCAGATCTAGATCTATCTGTGTTTCTCAAAATCTTACATGGTATCAGAGCACAGGGATTTGTAAATCAGTGCACAAGCAATTTATTTGCAGGTTCAGAAGATTGAAGCAACAACAAAGAATGGAGTCTAAATTGGAGTTTCCACAATCGGCAATTCTCACTCCATATAACTATTTCGAATGGAAGCCAAAGATTCAACTTCATCTCAGAAGTAGAGGCTTATTTCGAATAACCATGGAAACGGAAGTTGAACCAACATCGGCAGTGGAGAAATCAAGATATTTCAATCGCATGGACGAGGCCTTCGGCATCCTATGTTTATCTATTTCTCCAGAACTGCTATTTCATGTTGAATCATGTTCAACTCCAAATCAGGTATGGAAAATTTTGGAAGAATTGTTTGGAAAACAAGATGAAATGCAAGGTCACATTCTCGAAAATGAGTTAAACTCATTAGATCCGAGAAACTTTGAGAACATTCAAGATTTTTTCACAAGGTATAAAGCTTTGTTGGTGCAGCTGAAAGGATGCGGGATCGACAAATCCAAGCAAGGAAAGCAATTGATTCTTTCCATTTTATCAAAACTTGGTCCAGAGTATGCAGTATTCGTCTCTACATTCCACACAGTCAGATCTGCAACTGGTGCAGATTGGAAGATGCCCTCGCTGGATTCTTTTATTCAGTCCTTGATGCATGAGCAAGATAAGCTCATCAAAATGGGCACACTTAAAAATTCCAAAGCGCATGCACTTACTGTGCATGCAAAAGGAAAGGCAAATCCCAAACCCCCTGATGGATCATCTGGCTCTAAGGAAAGGAAAGGAACGAAAGGAAAATCAATGTGCAATTATTGCCACCGTGGTTTTCATCCTGAATCTGCATGCATGAAGAAGACTATAGATCTTATGGCGCAGACACTCCAGCAATACAATCTTGAAGACCACATTCCTGAGAATGCTAAGAAGAAGTCTGAGGAAAAAGCACCCGATCCAAGAGAAAAAGCACGTCATCCAAGAGGTAACGGGCATGCTTTGATTGCTCTTCATTCTGCACCACAAGAATGGATCATCGATTCAGGAGCTTCACATCATATGGCTTCTTCAAAGGAATCCTTTTCTTTTCTGCATGCATACTCAGGTCCTCCCATCCTCATGGGGGATAATTCTGCAGTTGCAGCAACTGGGCAAGGAAGAGTGCAATTCGAAGATGGAAGGTTTGAAAATGTCTTGCATACTCCAAGGCTTGCTGTGAATCTTCTCTCAGTGTATCAGATGACACACACAGGCAGCGGAAGGAAAGTGGAATTTACCCCAGATTCTGTGAGCATTTATGACATGCAAACCAATTTGAAGATTGCATCTGGCAAGGTAAATGATCGATCTCGTCTGTATACATTTTCTGATTTTGTTCCTCAAACCCCTGTTAGACCACCAGTTGTTGAATATCGAGATCAGACTTCTGCACAAAAATGGCGCAGCATGAGTGATATCTTTGATGATCTTGCCTCTATCCCTCTATTTGAGGAAAATCCGCAAGCACTCTTAACTATGGAGCCATCCATGCCCATGCATGCTTATATAATGCATGGATCTGATCCACAAAATTATGCAGAATCAAATGGGCATCCTGAATGGGAAGCCGCCATGCATGAGAAATATAGCTCTCTCATTGAGAACGAGACTTTGGATTTGGTTCCGTTTGACGAGGAAGAAGGCGCGGCCAAGGCCTATGACCGAGCGGCCCTCAAATTCCGGGGTCGAGATGCCATTACTAATGTTTCCGGCCTGAGAGCTAATGTCTGTCAACAAAACCAAGAAACCGTCCACGCAAACATGAATGTCTCCTCCTCTGCCGCCGCCGCCAAAGAAATGGAAGATCCGCCTAAAATTATAAGATTCATCAAATCCATCCCTGACAATTGCGTTCGCAGCTTTGAGC
This sequence comes from Pinus tabuliformis, assembly GCA_031772625.1. Lineage (NCBI taxonomy): Eukaryota > Viridiplantae > Streptophyta > Pinopsida > Pinales > Pinaceae > Pinus > Pinus tabuliformis. The sequence goes on along the minus strand of CM062808.1, from coordinate 115,769,127 downwards.
CAGTTTCCCTGGATTCAGGTTCCGGCCTACATGGGAGCTCAGGTTCTTGGTTCCATATGTGCGGCGTTCGCTCTGAAGTTAATACTTCATCCATTCGGGAGCGGTGGGGTTACGGTTCCCGCGGGAGGCTACGCCAGAATTCAGACTTCAGCCTTATACAAAGGTTTATGATTCATGCAAGATTCGTATTTTTGAAGCAGCGAGCACAATCCAGACCAGCCAAAGGCTTCTCAAATTATTGCGAAACATGCGAGAGAAGCCTGCAGGAATCTTATCGCTACTGCTGCATAGCCTGCAAGGTAGAATCCGTATTAAATCGAGGACAAAATCTTTCCCCTCTGTTACAGTCATCATCCAAAGCTTTGCCATTTTTTAGTGGAACCAATTCTTTCGGGGGTCCCAGGGTTGGTGAAGCTCAGCCAGAGGAACGATTTTCATGTGGCGATTCTGTACTAGACTGCCGCCTGTCGAGTCTCACCCCGACGTCCTCGGCAACGTCAATTGACACCGAATTTGCCGTTTCGAAATCTCCTCCATCGTCTGAATACCACTCCGAATCCTCATCTCCACCACCGTTCTTTCGCAGTTTAAGAATGGGCGATTCGAACGTGGCTGCTGCGATGGCATTTGGACAATGCCCGGGTCCTCACGTTTGCAGAGAATTGTCCAAACGGAGCTTTAATTTTTCAGTCCAGCGATCCGCTAGTGTTAGGGTTTGGTTCATGTCCCTCATCTGCGGCGGCCTTGGCTCGGCCGAGGCCATTTTCGCGGGCATGTTGACGGTGGACGTGACGGCACCGCCTCCGTCCCGAGTTGCAGCGCCTCGATCCTTTACCCTCGCGAGCAGGAGGGTTCGTCGGAAAACTTCCAAGGTTTGGACGTCGCAGCAGCATACCATTTGGTGGCAACGGACTGGGAATCTGAAATCAAGACTACTCCGCCGGGATCGATCCTCCGACTTCTCGAATCCCACCCCGGGAGCGAGAAGTTTAATTTCAAAACAAACCCTGGTTCCGATGGACAACGGCAGTGATCAAGACTTTATTTTTTATTTTTTTTATGCATTGTATATGGGTACCTAAAATGGCCGTGTTGCCGGGACCCATTCATTATTGCATCACACTCATCTAAGTTATGCTTAAGGGGGGGTGTTGGTGTACATGCACTTAGACTAGCTGTAGACTAGCTGTGTTGGTGTACATGCACCTAGATTAGGTCCAGTTAACTCATTGCTTGCATGCATGTGGCACATAAGCACACTTAGCTTTAGTTAGCTTTAGTTATTGCATGCACAACTAAGCTTAACTTAGTTGCTTTTGTGTATTTATTCTAAACCTCATAATGTAGAATTTACTTTTCATTCTTTTCTCAATCTTTCTCCTTGCCTTGCAAGCTTGTTATTTTTTTGCAGATCTAAATCTATCTGTGTTTCTCAAAGTCTTACACGCAGAACGACAAGTCTTCAAACAAATTACCCATAATTTTAGGTGTTGCTAGCGGCTTGCTTCTGTTGTTATTTGTATGCGTGTTAACAATAGGGAGGAGATTGATGTCTGTCGTATTTCTAAATTATTCCCAAGGTATTTGCATGAATTACTTATGAATACTAACGATGCTTATGATTAGATCTGAGTTTAGATGGTATTCAATTTTGCGGCATAGGTCATGACGAAGCTGTGTATTTTCGTTGTATAGGTCATGGGCAAGTCGAGGAAGACACAACAATCGATGAGGATCGACAAATTGCATTTACGATGGAAGAATTGATAGCTGCTATGGAAAATTTTCATGATAATAATAAGCTTGGGGAAGGTGGATTTGGGGCCGTATACAAGGTAACAATTAATAAGAAAGCTTCTCCTAGTTTATAGAATAGTACTCTCCGGCTGCTCTCACCGCACCTTTGACATTTTGGCTGAATTTTTCAGGGAACTGCTGAAGATGGAAAAGAAATAGTTGTGAAGAAGCTATCTTTAAAATCTCTTCAAGGAAAGAAAGAATTTCTAAATGAATTTAAACTTGTGGCCAAAATTCAACATAGGAATCTTGTTAACATACTAGGATGTTGCGCAGAGGGATCGGAAAGGTTGCTTGTTTATGAATACTTACCCAGTAAAAGCCTCGATAAAATCCTATTTGGTGAGTCACTTCCGTTCTATTTTGTATGTGAAAAAACACATTAATATTCCGAAATATTTAGCTCGGTCATGATGAATAGTTAGCGTATGCATCCATTTTTATAGATCCAAAAAAATGCAACTAGCTTGATTGGCTGGAACGCTACAACATTATAGTGGGAGTGGCTCGTGGGCTTCTCTATCTGCACGAGGATTCTCAACTGCGGATTATTCATAGGGATATTAAAGCAAGCAATATTTTGTTGGATGCAAATCTGAATCCTAAGATAGCCGACTTCGGCTTAGCAAGACTTTTTCCTGAAGATGAGAGCCACGTCAACACAAGAGTTGCTGGAACTGAGTAAGATTTCAAAATAATCATCACAGACTGTCACAATCGATTAACAATGAGTGATGGATATGTTTTAATCTGGGCTATTGATTTCAAGAGGATTGACAGTATTATAAATTTACTTCATGACAATTTTTCTCTTGGGGATTTAGCTACCTCGTTATGTTTTAACTTTCTACAGGAATACAATTTCCTTGCCAAATAGCTTTCACTTTAACGTCACTCAATTCCTAAGATTTCCCTCACTATATAATCTTTGACATTGTAATTTGGATACACAACGGATATATGGCACCAGAGTACGCTCTGCAGGGGCAATTATCTGTAAAAGCTGATGTCTATAGCTTTGGCGTTCTTCTCTTGGAACTTATTACAGGAAGAAAGAACAATGATTATAATATGTCACTTGAGATGCAAACGCTTTTAGAATGGGTGAGATACTATGATACTGTTATAATTTTATTTTCAACTGAGCATATCTACAATATTTAGTCCATGTTATTTAGTTCATTGGTCTTTTGACAGAGTTTTAAATATCGCGATTGTGCAGGCGTGGAGATTATACATAGGAGGGAATATTTTGGATATGATTGATCCAGCCATAATTGAAACGTGCAATGTGGAGAAAGCACTGAGATGCATTCATGTTGGTCTTTTATGTACACAAGTTGACTCATCACTTCGTCCATCAATGTCTCTAATCACATTGATGCTTTCATCTCATTTTGTGACATTACCCGCTTTCATCTCTTTTTGTGACATTACCCGTTCCCACAAAGCTTGCTTTTATGAGATCTCATGTTTCTGAAAACTGTTGGAAATTTATGGTAATTTCAAACAAAAGCTGAACAGAGAATGATACTCTGTTTTAACCCAGGAAACCAAAAAAAAATTGTTTGCTGAAGACAGAGATTTACTCATGCACAAAGAACACTTGTATTCATTAAAAATAACTGTTGTTACAAAAAAAAAATCTTCCTCTCTCAGAGGGATTACAACCAGAGACTGCTTCAAATGCAGTTCCAAAACTTTCACTGTCTCTTCTTTAAAATTTACTCTGTCTCTGCAACAAAACAAATACTCTGTTTCTTCTGAAAATAAAAACACTGCTGTTCATAAAAGGCTCTGTCTCTGCTTGCACATTTCACACTGCTGTGTGTAAAAAGATTTTCATTCACTGTGGCGTATTACATTTCATATTCAACAACCAAAACTATCTCTGCACTGTTGTGCATTACAAAGAGAGAAATTACTTTTTCACTGCTGTGTATTTTGCATTTCATATATATATATATATATACTTACAAAAAAAACATTCGCACTGCTGTGCGTATCCCCTTTTGTTTCAACAAACAAAAATACTCTCACTCACGCTGCTGCGTGCTCCATTACTGGTTCAACAACAAAACTCCTTTCACGCTGCTGCAAGCTTCACATTGCAAGTTTATTGCATATACAATAATACAACCAAAAAAAATATAAAAATACTTTTACCTATGCCCATACTTCCGCAAAATAAAAAAACATTAAAATTTAAAATTATACCAACATTTACTATCCGTAGTAAATTCTATTAATTACTTACTAGAAACTTCACGCAACAAAAACTTCACGCAAGGTTCATGGTGCAGGCCTGTATGCAACTTTAGTTTCAATCAACAGTGGTCAGCCTTCCTTCCAATCGAACGGATATCACTTGGTCAAATCACATGAGCATTACGCCACGATGAAAAAGTGGTTTTCAAAAAATGTTGTGGACATGAGTCAGCACAGGGTTTTATCGTGTCCCCTCCGGAGAATACCACCGCTTGCTAAAAAGCGGTGCGATGGAGTCTAGTAGTTTTCAGCTGCACGGCAGTTGAAATTAGATTTCAACACTCCCCTTTAATTTCAACTGATGGGTTATCAGTCATACCCAGACATTTCCTAAAAAATTCAAAACTTTTTTGGCCCAATAGCTTGGTCAGAATGTCTGCAACTTGCTCCTGAGTCCTGCAATGTTTTAAGACAATTTCTCCATTGTTTACCAATTCTTTGATGTAATGAAACCTTGTGTCAATGTGTTTCGTTCTCTTATGAAACATAGAATTCTTGGATAATGCAATAGCTGAGCTATTGTCACAAAAAATCACCGTTCCTTTTGTTCATTCTTGGCATAAACTCCTTAACATTCTTCTCATCCAAACTGCTTGACATGCTACTGCTGTAGCTGCCACATATTCTGCCTCTGTTGTAGACAACGCTACAATAGGCTGTTTCTTAGAAGCTCATGAAATGGCTCCTGAACCCATATGAAAAACATAACCGGATGTGCTTTTCCGATCATCTACACTTCCAACCCAATCACTATCCATGTATCCAATTAAATCTAAACATTCTGAAGTAGTATATAAAATCCCAAACCTTTTAGTACCTTTAACATACCTCAGAATTCTTTTTGCTGCTTGCTAATGTGCTTCTTTTGGCCTCTCCATGAATCTGGAAATTAAACTAATAGCATGCATTATATCCGACCTAGTTGCAGTCAAATACATAAGGCTACCAACTATGCTCTTGTACAAACTAGGATCAAAATCCTTGCTGCTGTCCTCTTTGTTGAGTTTTAATCCCATCATTATGGGAGTGATTGCTGCCTTGCCGTCCTGCATATTAAATCTTTCCAACACTTCATTTGCATATTTCTCTTGTGAGATAAAAATCCCATTTTCACTTTGTTCTACTTCTATTCCTAAGAAGTATCTCAGCAAACCCATGTCAGTCATCTCAAATTCTTCTTTCATGACTGCTTTGAAATTCTCAATAAGATAATCATCATTACCTGTGAAAATAACATCATCAACATATAACACAACAATTAGAATTTTACCATCTTTTTCTTTGATGTAGAGGGTGGGTTCTCCCTCACACTTTTCAAATCCATTTTCTAGTAGATAGGAATCTATCCTACTGTACCACGCTCTTGGCGCTCTTCAATTTGCACACTTTGTGCTCTTGGCCTTTCTTTTCATAGCCTCGAGGTTGTTCAATGTATACCTCTTCCATTAACACTCCATTTAGGAATGCTGACTTCACGTCCATTTGGTAAACTTTCCACTTGTTTTGTGCTGCTATGGATAACACTGCTCTCACGATTTCCATTCTAGCAACCGGTGTGAAAGTTTCCTCATAGTCTCTCCCATACTGCTGTTTATATCCTTTGACAACAAGTCTTGCCTTGTATCTTTCTATTTTTCCTTCAGCATTACTCTTGGTTTTATAAACCCATTTAACTCCAATGACTTCTTTTCCTTTTGGTAGTTCAACCAAATCCCATGTCTTGTTTCTTTCTATGGCATTGATCTCCTCATCCATAGCTTCTATCCATTTCTTATCCTTAATTGCATCTTCAAAATGAATAGGGTCATCAACATGAAAATATAATGCAAACAAAGAATTCATACCTTCTTTTGCTGCCTCTTGTTCATAAATATCACTTAAATTTATGAACTTCTTACCTCTTTCATTTGGTGTACAAGTGCTTGAAGAAGCACTTGAATTTCCTCCTTGTGATGTGCTTGGAGAAGCACTTTCATTTCTCCTCAAGGGTGTCTCTTGCTGCCCTTGTGTTGGCGCTGCTGTTTGGGGATGTATTTCAGCCATCTCCTCATCATCTTCATCATGTGACATAGAGTTTTTAACATTCACTGTTTTCTCTATGCTTCCATCCCAAGCTTCCTCCTCAATGAATTGAACATCTCTGCTCACAAAAAACTTCTTGGTGGATGGGTTATACAACCTGTAAGCTTTGGATTCCTCATTGTATCCAATGAAAATATATTTCTCCCCTTTGCTGTCCAACTTCTTCCTTAGCTGATCTGGAATGTGTGCATAAGCCACACATCCAAAAACTTTCATGTGGGTGACTCCTTGCTTTCTCCCACTCCATGCTTCTTCTGGCACTCTGTTCATGACTGCTTTTGTAGGGCATCTATTCAAAATGTATGCTGCACAATGTACAGCTTCAGCCCAATAATCACTTGGCAAATGTTTTGCCTTTAACATGCTCCTCGCCATATCCATAATTGTCCTATTCTTCCTTTCAGCTACTCCATTTTGTTGTGGAGTGTACCTAGTGGTAAACTGTTTGTGAATTCCATTTTCTCTACAAAAACATAGAAATTCCTTGGAGATATACTCACCTCCTCTGTCAGTTCTTAGAACTTTGATATGCAGCCCACTTTGGTTTTCTACAAGTGCTTTGAAATTGTGAAATTTTTCAAACACTTCACTTTTGTTCTTCAGGAAATAAACCCAAGTTTTTCTAGTAAAATCATCAATGAACATTAGAAAATATTGGATGCCTGCTAGTGATGGAGTTTGCATCGGTCCACATAATTCTGAGTGAACAATTTCTAAGTGTGCTTTTGCCGTTATGCTTTTCTCAGATGGAAAAATTTCTCTGTGTTGTTTCCCCAAGATACAACCTTCGCAAAGGCTGTCCGGTTTCTCTATCAATGGTAATCCTCTTACCATTCCTTTTCTACTCAGCATGTTAAGACCTCCAAATTTGAGATGTCCAAATCTCAAGTGCCACAACCAGTTTTCATCCTTTGGTTCGCTTTGGAAAGCCTCTTGTGTAACTGCTGCAATTTCTACTCCATCTTTCAAAACTGCTTTTATCCTGAGAGGGAACATCCTATTCCTTGTCATCCTCACTTCAACAATACATCGTTTGCTGGGTTTTCTATCCATTATGGTGCATACATCATTCTCAAAGAAAACATTGTACCCCTTTTGAACAAGCTGTCCAATACTCAAGAGGTTACATTTCATTCCAGGAACATAATAGACATCTGCCATGGTTTTCTTTTCACCTTTCTTTGTAAAGATTTTTACTTCTCATTTTCCCATAACAGATACTTTGCTATCAGTCCCAAGTGTGAATTGTGACTTCACACTCTGATCTAACTTATAAAACAGGGCTATGTTTCCTGTCATATGGTTACTGCAACCCGAGTCTAGAAACCATATATCATCACTCTTTGTTTAAGCTATATTATAGGCTAACAACAAATTATCTTGGCTGATATTTTCTCTAGTGATATTTACACTAGATCTATTATTCATATGATGCTTCTTCCTACATTTGCATAATGCCCATATTTTTTACAATAATAACATTGAACATTGGATTTTTCATACCTTTGTCCTTGAGCATGATGTTGTCCACTTTGTTGGCTGCTACCTTGGCCTTGGTTCTGATTTGGATTGCTGCCTCTTCCTTGAGTATTTTTTGGACTGTTTCTTCCACCTCTGTTTTGGCTTCTGCGTCTTCTTCTCTTGTTTCCTCTGCCTTGACCTCTTCCTCTTCCAAAAGACATCTGGGTCTTAAAGGCCTGTTCTAGAGATGAGTTTTCATTTCTACTCAATCTCTGCTCATGTGTTATCAGTGATGCATGTAGTTCATCAACTGAGAAGTTTGTAAGATCCTTTGTCTCTTCTATGGTGGTGACAATCACATCAAACTTTGAGGGTAGGACTCTCAATAGTTTCTCTACAATCCTCCTTTCTTCAAGAATCTCTCCATGAGACCTTATCTGTGTGACTAAACCAATCACATGTGTGAAGAATGAGTCAATATTGTCTGACTCCTTCATGCATAGGTTCTCAAAATCTCTCCTCAACAATTGTAGTTTTGCTGTCTTCACTTTCTCCATGCCTTGATAGGCTGTCTTGAGAGTTTTCCATGCTTCTTTGGATGTCTTGGCTGCTGCTATCCTTGGAAACACACTCTCATGCACTGCTTGAAATAAAAATACGAGGGCTTTTGAATCCTTCTTATTATTGCTCTTCAATATATCTTTCCCTGCCTGAGTTAACCTATTAAACTCATTTTCATCTGCTGGTTCTTCAAAACCATCTTCAACTAATTCCCATAAATCTTGAGAAGCAAACAGGGCTCTCATGGTTATTTCCCAATAGTCATAGTTTTTCCCATTAAACTGTGGGAGCTGAGTATTAAAGATACCCGTGCTAGTGCTAGTGCTGGCCATTCTTGCACTCTAAACTATGCTTTTAATACTTGACTGTGTATTTAAAAATCACTGAGTGTCTTCAACAGCAACACAAAAAAAACTTGTGAAATACCTTGGATATTTGATTGAGTCTTCACACTACTGAGGTTCTCCAGCAAGAAATCCTTCCTTCAGCTTCTTTGACACCTTCAAAGAGCCTGGACAAGATCTGATACCACTGTTGGAAATTTCTGGTAATTTCAAACAAAAACTGAACAGAGAATGATACTCTGTTTTAACCCAGGAAACCAAAAAAAAAATTGTTTGCTGAAGACAAAGATTTACTCATGCACAGAGAACACTTGTACTGATTAAAATAACTGTTGTTACAAAAAAAAAAATCTTCCTCTCTCAGAGGGATTACAACCAGAGACTGCTTCAAATGCAGTTCCAAAACATTCACTGTCTCTTTTTTAAAAAAATTACTCTGTCTCTGCAACAAAACAAATACTCAGTTTCTTCTGAAAATTAAAACACTGTTGTTCATAAAAGGCTCTGTCTCTGCTTGCACATTTCACACTGCTGTGTGTAAAAATATTTTCATTCACTGTGGCGTATTACATTTCATATTCAACAACCAAAACTATCTCTGCACTGCTGTGCATTACAAAGAGAGAAATTACTTTTTCACTGCTGTGTATTTTTCATTTCATATATATATATATATATATATATATATATATATATATATATAGATATAGATATATATATACTTACAAAAAAAAACATTCGCACTGCTGTCCATATCCCCTTTTGTTTCAACAAACAAAAATACTCTCACTCACGTTGCTGCGTGCTCCATTACTGGTTCAACTACAAAACTCCTTTCACACTGCTGCAAGCTTCACATTGCAAGTTCGTTGCATATACAATAATACAACCAAAAAAATATAACAATACTTTTTTACCTATGCCCATACTTCCGTAAAATAAAAAATATTAATTTTTAAAATTCTACCAACATTTACTGTCTGCAGTAAATTCTATTAATTACTTCACGTGGAGAAATGGTGGTCAAAACAAAAACTTCATGCAAGGTTCATGGTGCAGGCCTGTATGCAACTTTATTTTCAATCAATGGTGGTCAGCCTTCCTACCAATCGAACGGATATCGCTTGGTCAAATCACACAAGCATTACGCCCCGATGAAAAAGTGGTTTTCAAAAAATGCTGTGGACACGCGTTAGCACAGGGTTTTATCACGTCCCCTCCGGAGAATACCACCGCTTGCTGAAAAGTGGTGCGATGGAGTCTGGTGGTTTTCAGTTGCACGACAGTTGAAATTAGATTTCAACAAAAACAACCAGTCCACCAGTTCTGGCACCAAATATTCATTTCACACTCCTCAGTCGAACGTCGATGCGTCCATTACAGAGTTGGAACCTAGGTAACGCGCTTATCCATTAGGGTTGGGACCCAGGTAACACACATTTTGGAGTCTATCTGCTTTAAAAATGGTACATATTTCAGTGTTGTGACATAATTTCCCTCAGAGACAAGTGCATAATTGGTAAAATTATTAATTATTAGGGAATAATCACATTTGAGTGTGCGTTATGCTTTAATCTAACGATTATGCTTTGTTTCTTCTAAAGTTATGGAAATTTTGGCTATATTTTGAAAAATTCTGATAGAAATTTTTGTAAATCCAAATAAAAGATGTCAAATTTCATAATTTTAAGTGCTTTGGATATTTTTGATGATGTTGAATCTATTTCTACCATTAAAAACATGATTCAAATACTGCCTTTATAAAAAAAATTGAATTTATTTTGCCCCACTTTTGACGGCAATTCCTCCCCTCCCTAGACGACTCCTTGCGTTGTATACCAGACTTATTAAATTAACTTGATGTCACTTTCGAGTTTCAACGGCCAAGATTTACAATTAGAACTTCTTGTGATGCTAATTTGTCACTGATTTGACTTATAATTTGTAATCGTTATTCTAAATATTAATTTGTTACTGATGATGATATTGTGATTTTCAATTTTACGAATAACCGTGCATATTATTATACCTGCTTCTTAACTTTATCGAATTTGAGCTACATTTGTTCGATTTTAATTGGTGTGGAATTTGTTAAAACAATTATCAATTGATGAAATTTATAATGATGATGATGACTGTAACATCCACTTAGACCAAACTTTGGTCTATTGGACCTAAAGAAACGAATTATTTAGTTTGATTTAAGATTTATTCCTATGCTCAAAAAGTTTGAAAACAAGCCTCACGAGCTCACTAAAATTTTTACATCGTAAAAGGGTAGGAAGGTCAGGATTGCAACAAAGATTATGAAATTGAGATCTAATGTGGTTGTACGTGGGGCACTCTAGGAGGAAGTGATTTTCATCCTCGATGTTCATATTCTCATAGAAATGGCAGATCCTTTCCATCCATGGTATTTTAGGAATTGCCCAACAACCCTTTTCACTATGGAGCTCATAAGAGTTCGTTCTAATCTTGGTTATATTAATTTTCTTCTTTGAGCTAGTTAAAGAGATACTTTTGATCTTCTAGGGTGGGGTTGATGACCTCCTTATAATATCTTAATTAATGTGTGAAATAATTAATTTCATTATTTTCAAATAAATTTTTTAAATTAAAAACTTTAAACCTATACCATTGATATAATGTAATTGTCATGCTTGCTTTACTATGATTATGTGCGGAATTCCCAGCGACTTTACGAAGTGTTTCTGTAATCGTCTTTCCACTACAACTTACAACTTATGAAATGATTACTTAGTGTATGAATACAATTAGCCTTATTGTGGCTATCATATTTACATGCACAAACTAACCATAGATATTTACATAAATCACAAAAGAAAAAAATCAAAATGTCTACTCTGAGGTGTATTCACAAATATGAAAGACAAAAAATACATAGCAACATGTTACCATAACTATTATAAACACATTAACTGAACTTAATGTATTCCTACTTGTCTCAGTTGTGAATTTCTATGTAAAGAGTCTGTTCCTATTCTATAGGAGTGGTTTCCCTAGTTTGGTATGTGGTTGAGATATTTTCTCAACCAACAAATTGTGTGTCCAATATAGTTTTCCTATCTTGAGACAATACTCTTGTATATATGTAATGTCATATTTGATTAATGGAATACAAATTTCCTTTATGGAAATTTAACATGGTATCAGAGCCCTTGAGGGCTTGGCCCGTCTTGGGTTGAGGGAAATGGGCTGTGGGAAACAATAGAGTATATTCAGATTTTGTTTAAGTTTTTAGTTTGTCCATCGAGATGGGCTGTGAGAGTCGAGGGAGTGATGTTGTCTGATAGAAAAGATGTTTCCTGAATACTCTTGCTGTGTGTGTATCTGCAAAAAAATTCTTGTTTTTTGTCACCGAGATCTGAAACTCGAAAATACTCCTATTATTCAAATACCTAATACATATTCCACCTCCTCTTCAAATTAGAAGCAACAACCCTATGCCTCTCTAGTGATGTAAAGATAAGAAGTCACCGGTGTTCTGCAAAGTGACTGTGCTTGATCGGTTGTTGTTACACTAAAATTTGTCACCATGACTATTTGTAGTCAGTATGGCTCCGTCAATACTCATACTGTCCTCCTTGGCAAGTCTTACACCTCTTCTCCTCATGTCAAACTCCAAGAAAGAGAGAAAGTCCTTAAAAAGTCAATTAACTCTGGTTACGCAGTTTCTCTTAGCCTTACCTGCGTGTACGCACCTCTAGTTCATAAAACCTGCGTACTTGTACGCTCTGTCTATAAAGGGGTGGGTGCGTACTCCTGTAAAGGTCAAAAGGCGCAAGTTTCACTTCAAAAAAGTTACTTGTGGTCATTTCTAGAGCATTCTAGAAGATGGTTTGACGTGGATTGAGCGCCTCCAGATGGTTCATGTATCCCAATGAAAGAGGAACCTATCCCATGAAGGGGGGAGCTATCCCATTGAAAGAGGGGCTTATCCCATTCATGGTGGACCTGATTAACTTCCTCCAAAGCACTATAAATACAGGCATTGGGCCAGAGGGAGGAGAGGTTGAAAGCTGAACATTCCTAAGGGTAGATGCTGCTGAAATTAGGACTCCCTTATAGAGCTTGAGAGGAGAGATTCTCATCCTTTCTTAGCTTCATTTGGAAGTGGGTGAGCTGATCAAAGTAAAGGAGAACTCTTGCTGGACCCTGGGAGGGACCTGCACAACACCAAGGCACTGGTTGTAATGGTTTCTTTTGTTTCCACTTAATACAATTAAGCTCATTTTTCTCAACAAGTTGTTATACATAATTTTTTTCATATACTCCTTGGTCTTTATGATGAATATGTTTTATTTTATGAGTTATTCAGGTGCTATGTAATCGTTTGCTTGTTAGTGAATGCAAGTTTCGAAGAGAAGGAGGATCTCATCCGGATCGGAGAGGCTGGACTGCTACAAATAGCGTGGGACTAAAGGTATGTTTTAAACACCTGACTACTTGTATTCTAAATGCATATTTAGGGAAAGATAGTGTTTAATTGTCTTGTTTGTCACTAGAAAGCCTTAGCTTCTAGGGAGGTCGGTTTTGTCCGCAAAATTGACTCTTTCCGCATGACAAAATGGCGACTCCGCTGGGGAACTCCATGATTTGAATGATTTCTCCTTTGTGTGAAACTTTGATTTGAGAAAAGTCGTTTTCTTTCTGGTTTTTGGCTGTTTGACTGTGCATTTGGGTGGAATAGCTTAGGGTTAAGTTAGATTTTAGTTTTTCTTGGTTTTGCTAGAAGTACGCAGCCTCTGTGTTAAGCACAGTGCGTACCTGTACGCACTGCAGCTTTGTACACAGAGCGTACACGCACCTATGCAAACAGGTTGCCTGCGTACCCTGTCAAAGTTGAGAAAATTTCAATTTTTTCCTTTTTGCCTCTTAGATTTTGTTTATAAGTTGTTTTTACTACCCAGATCCACTGGTTACCTGCCAGAAGTCTTCATCTAAACTTGTTTCATCAGTGTCAAGAGTTTTAGTGAAATTCATAGAGGTTCTAGCCCTAGGGTTTGATTTTTGCATTGGTCCTGTAGTGACTTTGGCTTCTGTTACACTAAAATTTGTCACCATGACTATTTGCAGTCAGTATGGCTCCATCAATAGTCATACTGTCCTCCTTGGCAAGTCTTACACCTCTTCTCCTCATGTCAAACTCCAAGAAAGAGAGAAAGTCCTTAAAAAGTCAATTAACTCTGGTTACGCAGTTTCTCTTAGCCTTACCTGGATGTACGCACCCCAAGTTCACAATACCTGCTTACTTGTACGCTCTTTCTGTAAAGGGGTGGGTGCGTACTCCTGTAAAGGTCAAAAGGTGCAAGTTTCATTTCAAAAAAGTTACTTGTGGTCATTTCTAGAGCTTTCTAGAAGATGGTTTGACGTGGATTGAGAGCCTCCAGATGGTTCATGCATCCCAATGAAAGAGGAACTTATCCCATGAAGAGGGGAGCTATCCCATTGAAAGAGGGGCTTCTCCCATTCATGGTGGACCTGATTAACTTCCTCCAAAGCACTATAAATATAGGCATTGGGCCAGAGGGAGGAGAGGTTGAAAGCTGAACATTCCTAAGGGTAGATGCTGCTGAAATTAGGACTCCCTTATAGAGCTTGAGAGGAGAGATTCCCATCCTTTCTTAGCTTCATTTGGAAGTGGGTGAGATGATCAAAGTAAAGGAGAACTCTTGCTGGACCCTGGGAGGGACCTGCACAACACCAAGGCACTGGTTGTAATGGTTTCTTTTGTTTCCACTTAATACAATTAAGCTCATTTTTCTCAACAAGTTGTTATACATAATTTGTTTCATATACTCCTTGGTCTTTATGATGAATATGTTTTATTTTATGAGTTATTCAGGTGCTATGTAATCGTTTGCTTGTTAGTGAATGCAGGTTTCGAAGAGAAGGAGGAGCTCATCCGGATCGGAGAGGCTGGACTGCTACAAACAGCGTGGGACTAAAGGTATGTTTTAAACACCTGACTACTTGTATTCTAAATGCATATTTAGGGAAAGATAGTGTTTAATTGTCTTGTTTGTCACTAGAAAGCCTTAGCTTCTAGGGAGGTCGGTTTTGTCCACAAAATTGACTCTTTCCGCATGACAAAATGGAGACTCCGCTGGGGAACTCCATGATTTGAATGATTTCTCCTTTGTGTGAAAGTTTGATTTGAGAAAAGTCTTTTTCTTTCTGTTTTTTGGTTGTTTGACTGTGCATTTGGGTGGAATAGCTTAGGGTTAAGATAGATTTTAGTTTTTCTTGGTTTTGCTAAAAGTACGCAGCCTATGCGTTAAGCACAATGCGTACCTGTACGCACTACAGCTTTGTACACAGAGCGTACACGCACCTGTGCAAACAGGCTGCCTGCGTACCCTGTCAAAGTTGAGAAAATTTCAATTTTTTCCTTTTTGCCTCTTAGATTTTGTTTATAAGTTGTTTTTACTACCCAGATCCACTGGTTACCTGCCAGAAGTCTTCATCTAAACTTGTTTCATCAGTGTCAAGAGTTTTAGTGAAATTCATAGAGGTTCTAGCCCTAGGGTTTGATTTTTGCATTGGTCCTGTAGTGACTTTGGCTTTAGAAGTTGTAAAACCTTGGATATCCCTGGTCTTTTCAGTCTTCTTAGGAGTCGGACCTTTCATAGAATCCACCTTTGTGAGAAACCTACCTTTGTGTTGTCTCTTTGCGGAATCTCGAAAAAGTTTGTTGATTAAACTGTGAATTTCATTCTTAAGAAAAAGAACAAAAGATTTTGATTTTTGTTTTTGACTAGTTTATGATTCTGCATTAACTAGTCCTTGGTTAAATCATGACTGAGTAAAACATCCTGGAATCATACTTTGTAGGCTTTGGCCTCATTAGATTTTCTTTTAGGTGATTTTCTCTTAGATTTGCTTTTAGGTAAAATTGATTTGATTGTCATAGATTTTTAAAATTTGATTTTTGATTTTTATATGCTTTGTTAATATAAAGAAAAAATCCAAAAAATCTCTTTTGAAGAAAAGTTTGTTTTAGTAGCATTTGAGTCTTTGAAAAGAAAATGAATTTTCGTGAAATAATTAGTGGTCATGTGTTGTATGCTTTGGAAAAGATAAAGAGATTGTTTCTTTGATTTTCATTACCAAGAAAGTTGTCTTTATATCAATTTTGCATTCTCCAACTCTCTTAGCTAGGGAATTCACTGAAAAAAAAAAAAAAAATAGTTTAAATTATCCTAGGTGCATCTTTTTAGTGTATTTGAGTCAAGTCTACACACCATCAGTTTCATCTCTGCTACCTTTTGTCCTAAAGAAAAGCCATAAAATTAACGCTTAAAGTAAAATCAACTTAGTAACTTTTTATTTACTAGGGCTCTGAAACACCGATATAGATCAAGCTAGTGTTTTGGAGTAGGAGATTAATTAACTCTCCAAGACAAGTAAAACCAAACAAGTAGCTTATCTTGTGGTAGGATAAATCCAACTGTTTCATTTGTACTCTAGGAAAGCTCCTCTTAAAGGAGAAGCACGAGACCGTGTCCGAACCAGTGAGGGGATCAATCCTCTTTCATTAGGAAAGACACCAGATACGCACGTACTACAAACGGTAAACCTCGGATTATTGTCGAGGAGCCTGGGGTCACTTGTCGGTAAACCTTGGATTATTGTCAAGGAGCCGGCAAGGGGATTGAGCTTGTTACTCTGCCCTTGCGTGCTATCGGGTCGTAGACTGTTCCCCCAGGTATATTTGTTGTTGTTGGTAACCTTAGTGACCATTATCTTTAGGATTCTACCCGAGGTGACGGTGGAGGGAAGATCCCACTGTACCTGGAGCAGACATCGGCTAGACTCACTTGGATTTTATGGGGGGTTCACTTCACTCGAGACGGTTAAAGTGGAAGAACTTGGTCCAGTCTATTCATTAAGCAGGTTGTCGGGGTAACTGTTCCACCCACCACTTCGGTAATGAATCCGACGATGTTGGATTTCATCACCAACTAGTGCTTTCGGTCCGGAAGGTTATTGTATGTGTTTGGTTTGACGCCCTAGATTCTTTAGGCATGTGATTCGAATTTGTTTGATTCTTTAGAGACTTTAGGCGGTTTGCTTTGAGATTTTACTTTGTTTGCATGTGCAGTAGTTAAAAGTTTTTAACTGTGGATGAATTACTGAGACAGTCCCGTAGACTTCGGGGCCAGTCTCCTGAGATTGTAACCGTGGCCGATTTGTTCAGGAAGTCCCGTAGACTTCGGGGCCAACCTCCTGAAGACGTCCCGGGTCATTACGAAGGTTTGAAGGTCCTTGTAACTCCTAGTGGCAGTAAAGTAGGTTCACCTGAAGAAGGAGAGTCTTCGTTGGTAGTTCATCCTGATTACCAAAGTCTAGAAACAGGTTATAATCCTGAAGCTATTGCAGTTTCTGAGCTTGCTGGTAGTTTTTCATCTACTAGTGATATAGGTGAAGAACCTGAAATATCTGAACCTGTTACTCCAACTTCTAATGCTCCTGATTCACCTAGGGTAGAAAGAGTCATCACCGAAAATCTTCTTTCTGGTTTGATAGCTATCGAAGAACTTGCTCCAGAAGAAGAAATAGGCGTCCCTATCCCTGAAGATCAACCTACTATTGATCTAAGGGAGCGTGAATCCATTTTTTACAGTCCACCTAGAAGTACTACTTGGTATCTTTCGTTAACTAATTATTTGGACAACTCAGGGTCAAGTTTTTCTCCACATCATACTCCTTATCCACCCGGAGGTATTTATACTCCTGTAAATATGTCTGGTCAGTCGTCTATGTTCACTCAATCTCCTGAATCTTTCTTGTACGGCGGTCCTTCTGTTCCCGTTGGGTATCAGTCACTTTCTGGTACTTTTGCGGGAGCATCTCCTCAACCCATTGAACATGGATCATTAACTCGAAATAATGGTAATAAATCGTTGGGCATAGGAGACATTTACATGATGTCAGGTTCAATTCCCAGTTCTCAACCTCAAGGTGGCCAATTAATGCCTGGGGGGCAACCTCAAGGTACACAAATTACGTTTGGGGGGCAACCTCAAGGACATTATGTACCTATGGTACAGTACATTCCTCAAGGTCAACCTTAGCCTCAATATGTACCCCAAGGTCAACCTCAGTATCAATTTATACCTCAAGGTCAACCCCAGTATCAGTACTTACCTCAAGGGTATCTACCCCAAGGTCAGTACTCGAGTCAAGGTTATCAACCACCCCAAGGTCAATCTTATGTTCAAGGTACAGGAAATGTACCTTTCAATTATCAATCCTATCCTCAATCTGGTTATGGATCTCAATATCCTCAACCTGTTATGGGTCAATACCCCGGAATGAACATAGTGTGGGATCCATCGCAAATTCAACAGGTATTGCAGCCAAGTGTACAGTTGTCATCTAAAACTGGACAACCTTTAGTTTCTAGTTCACCCCAGCAACTAGTCCAGTCTAATGTTCAAAATTCTGTACCTTCGGTAGTTACTCAGTCTCCCATTGCACCTAGTACTCCATCTCAAACGACTACTGCAACTACTGCAACATCTGTTCAGTCTACCGCACTTACTTCTGGAGTATCGACAGCTCTGGTTTCTATTGTCTCTGTAACTACTCCTCAGACATCTTTACCATTGTCTGGATCCACGATTCAAACTATGGTTCAGATGCCTGTAGGACAACCTGGTTTAAGTACGATTGTCACTAGTCAACCACAATTCGCTTATCAACCGTACTAGGGACAGTACCAATACGGCCCTGCTGTCCAACAGCCAGTTTACTAGTATCAACCGTATCCTGGGTACACTTATCAACAACCACAACAACCCCAGTACGGTCTGGTTAATCCTGGTTTTCCGGGAGGATACAATATCCCGAATGTGATTCCTATTCCAAGTTATCCTGGATATCCTCCTCCTGGGACTGGTCTTGTGACCCAGAGTTTTAGGGATCCTAATCGGCAATTACCATTTATCGCAACTTTGGATTTACCAGACTTGTCGCGCCTAACAAATGATCCAATAAATTATCTTCCATTTTGGCCGCCAATGCCGAATAAGTTGCCCAGTGACATTCCCAAGTTCGAGGGTAAGTCTGGAGAGGACCCGTCGAATCATGTGATGACTTACCACCTCTGGTGTGCCTCAAATTCCATCTCGGATGATTCGATCCGCTTACGTCTCTTCGAGCGTACTCTCATTGGTCTCGCAGCCAAGTGGTACATTGAGTTACCACGGGCCTCTTTTTATAATTTTAGCCAGTTAGCTACCTCGTTCCTAACTCATTTTCAGTTGCCAGTCAGATATGATAATGGCACGGAGTTACTAAATTCATTAAAACAATCGACGTCCACTTATATTTTCGATCATATTCATGAATGGAGACGTCGAAGGCGATTAGTGAAAGTTTTTATCCCGGACCAAATCTTAGCTGAATGGTTTGTTAAATCATTATTACCGAAGATTACTGAAGACATAGCTAAGGCCGGAGTAGTTACTGAGGAGCAAGTGATTGCTCAAGCACAGTACCTTGACTTAGTTTACACTCAGTCGGGTATGTTACACGAAAAGATCCCAGATCTTCCAAAGTCAAATCAAATCGCTGCTGCTCCTTCGGGGTCTCGTGCCGCTGATGGCATGATTGGTACGGTGAACACTAAAAGCAAGAAGAAGTATTCAAAGAATTCTTCGCCCATTACAAACTTACCAGACTCCCCGACAGGAGATCCTTCTGCAGAACTTTCCGCCGACATTCACGCTGTAGAGTCATCTACAGCTAAATCAAAAACCGGTGGAAAGAAGAAAGGCAAGAAGAAGAATAAAGCAGACAAAACTCCAAAGGAGAAAAATGAAAAAGCAGAATCCAATGATGAAAAACGTAAGCCTCGTTATCCGAGTCTTATTTGTGAAGAAGAACACTTTACAAGAGGCTGCCCTCATCGGGCCAAGGTTGTGAAAATCGTCAAGGGTTCCCCAACTCCTGCTGTTTTGAAAGATCCATTTCCAAAGCAGGAGAGTAAGATGATAGGTTCTTCCTCGAGTGCCAGTGAAGAACCCATATTGATGATGTCTCATGCAAGGATTGCGACTCGATCGCAAGATTATTGTAGTAAAAGTCCTGTTGATGGATCGAAAGAAGCAGAATCTTGTCATTCTAATCCATCAACCTCAGCTCCCGGTTCCGACCTACTACAGATTGAGAAACCTAACCCAGACTTAGTAATCAAACCGCCCGCCAAGGGTGTACTTTGAAGGTCTGCTTTCAATCCACATGCGAGAGCGGCCCAGAATTACAACATTGTTGAGGATTTAGCTGTTTCACCCTCAACAATGTCGGTTTTAGAAGTGCTGCAATCATGCCCAGCACAACGAAAATTACTTTTGTCGGCTATAGGAGTTTTTGATGTTCAGGTCCTAAACCTAATAATCTTTGATCTATAAAATAGTACACCGCGTTTACCTCATCAAATGGCTTTCAGATCCCAGTGATAGTAAAAAATAGGCCTATTCATCGGACTGTAATTGATGATGGAGCTTCCACGTGTATTATGTCAATACAGTGCAGGAGATTGCTTGGTTCTCCTTCACTAAATCAATCCCCGACAATTCTTAAGGCCTTTGATGGCTGTGGGTTTCATCCGTTTGGCATTCTACAGGATTTGCCTATAGGGGTTGAAGGAAAAGTCGTTAGTCTAGATGTGGAGGTGGTTGATGCCCCTCTAGACTACAACCTTCTCTTGGGTCGAAGTTGGTCTTATGCTATGACAGCGGTCGTTTCATCGGTCTTCAGAGTAATAAAGTTTCCACATAATGACAAGATCATAACCATAGACCAGCTGGCTTACTTTTCATCCGACCCAGCCTCTTCAGAGAGTATCCAGCATGTCGGTAAAACGACTATCCCCTATAGGGATGTTGGCGTAGGATTAGTTAAAGATGCCGGTTTACTGGGAACTTTTCCTTTTCCTCCAATCAACGTTGTGTCTTTGTTTGCATCCATTCATATGATTACATCAGATACCATTGTTTACAATGATCCTTGGATCGTTCCTTCTAAATCTGAAATAGACTCATTTGGTAATGCTATGCCTTTGAGTCCATATGAAATTGCCTATGAAGCCGTGTAGTCTTTTACCGACTCGCGTTCAACCAAAATCGACCAAATGAAATTGGTCCATGAGGAATCACTTTTCACCTCAACCTCGGAGTTAATAACGTTTCCCGAAGTTGTGTCATCTGACGAACAACTTTGTGAAGTCCTGTGTGTAGACGATTTACCATGGGAAGATCTCCATCATAGATCTTCATTTTTACCTGAGGATGATCGTTTTGAAAACGATTTCTCATCAATCTTTACAGCTGAATATGTCAAGGAAACTCAGAGTCCAATGAAACATCCTGATTCAGAGCTGAATTTGGGCAACATCTCTCACACTGTTCCCATAGACATTTCAGTCAAGCCCGGAATTGTTGAGCACGTTCATATAGGTGCCTCGTGTTCAGACGACGAAATTCAGATATACAAGGCCCTATTTCAATAATTCCGCGACGTGTTTGCCTGGTCCTATGAGGAAATGCCAGGAATTGATCCCGCAATTTTTGTCCATGAGATTAAGACTTACCCGGACGTTAAACCTGTCCGGCAACGTTTGTGTCAGATTCACCCACGAAAAGCGGCTGCAATTAAAGAAGAAGTTGAGAAGCTGTTGAAAGTAGGTTTCATTTATCCGATCCCGTTAACGGATTGGGTATCGAATATTGTTCCGGTTAACAAAAAACAGGGAACAATAAGAATATGCATCGATTATAGGGATATTAATCGAGCTTGTCCAAAGGACAACTACCCAACGCCCTATATCGATCAAATCATTGATGATTGTGCCGGCAGTGAAATATTTTCCTTTATGGACGGTTTTTCCGGTTACAATCAAATCAATATTCTACCTGCCGATCGACCAAAAACGGCTTTCATTTGTCCATGGGGGACATTTGCTTACTGCAAATTACCTTTTGGGCTTAAGAACGCTGGAGCAACTTTTCAAAGGGCGATTTCTTATGCGTTTCATGACATCAAACACATTGTGCAACCGTATCTCGATGATTTGCCCGCTCATTCATTACATCGAGCTGATCACCTTGTCCATTTACGAGCAATATTCATGAGGTGTAGGCATTATCGTATTCGGTTGAACCCACACAAATGTGTCTTCTGTATAGAAGTGGGACGATTGCTAGGATTTGTAGTTTCAAAAGCCGGCATCTGCGTCGATCCCTCGAAGGTAGAAGCTATCATCAAATTGCCTCCTCCTTCGAGTCTTCGCCAACTCCAAAGTTTGCAGGGGAAAGCAAACTTTTTACGCCGATTCATTGCTAACTACGCCGAGATTAAAAAAGGTTTTACCTGGTTGTTGAAATAGAACATTCAATTCTCTTGGGATGAGATAGCTCAGAAATCTTTTGATGCACTCAAGCACGCGTTGACCCATGCACCGTTGCTGCATCCTCCCAACTACAAATAGTTATTTTTTGTACCTTGCCGCTGCTCATTCCACCATTGGCATGGTCTTAGTTCAGGAAGACGAATTCGGAACGGAACATGTGATATATTACCTTAGTTGGACATTAAATCCAACTGAGCTCAAATATTCACATGTGGAGAAATTGGCCTTGGCAGTCGTTCAAGCTGTCCAACATTTTCGTCACTACATTCTTCTCTGTAAAACTACAGTCATTTCGGATTGCAACCCTGTGATCTACATTTTGACTAAACAATTGCTAGGGGGCAAGTACTCTAAATGGATCATTATCTTGCAAGAGTTCGACTTGGAATTTGAAAAATCTAAGTCTAAGAAATCTTTAGTTTTTGCAGAGTTGATGTGTGATTTCCCGCGTGCTGACACGGAAACTGTGGCAGAGGAACCCATTGCAGACGAATCTTTGTTTCTCATAAGCACTTTAGATCCGTGGTATGGGGATATAATCGTCTATCTCCAAACCCAATCCTTTCGGCCCGAAGTTTCAAAGTCGGAACGTTGGAAAATTCGATTCCAGTCCCAGTAGTACAAAATTATTGGAGATACTCTTTATCGCCGTGGGGCAGACTTGGTTTTCCGACGTTGCTTAACTCACGAAGAAGCTGAAAGGGTTTTGAATGACTGTCACTCTGGAGCGTGTGGCGGTCATATGTCTGGGTATGCCACAGCCCAAAAGATATTGCGCGCTGGCTACTTCTGGCCGTCCTTGTTTAAAGACTGTATTATTGTGGTCCGGAAATGCCACAACTGTCAGGTGTTTGATCGCAAGATGTGCGTACCACCTGCTCCTCTCCACCCTATAATTGCCGTTGGTCCTTTTGCCAAATGGGGTATCGATTTTATTACATGTAACCCTCACTCAGCCGGGGGGCATGCGTATATCATCCTTGCGGTTGATTATTTTACTAAGTGGGCCGAGGCGATGCCTACATTCGAGGCTGACGGCAAGACAACTGCAATTTTCATATTCAATCACATTATTGCTAGGTTTGGTGTCCCACAAGTGATAATCACTGACCATGGGTGCCATTTTCGAAACATTATGATGACAGAACTTACAGGCCAGCTTGGTTTATGTCATGATAGCTCAACTCCTTATTATCCCCAAGCAAACGGTCTGGTTGAGTCCATCAACAATTTTTTAGTTATCATGATCCGATGAATCATTGGTATTCATCTGTCGAATTGGCACAACATGTTATTTTCCGCGCTTTGGGCGTACCGAACCTCAGTGAAAACATTAACAGGGTTCACTCCTTTCCAACTAGTTTATGGTTTGGAAGCTGTGCTGCCCATTGAATAATAAATCCCGTCACTTCAAATGGCTGTCGAATTACTTCCAGCTACTTTTGAAGAGGAGAAGCCTTTATTATACTTAGCTCAATTAGATGAGACTCGACGTGATGCTGCATTGGCGATCGAGACTCATGCAAAATGTATGAAAGCTCAGTATGATCGAAATGTGACCCCTCGAAATTTTTCGAAAGGAGACCTAGTGCTATTATATGATCAAGCTAACGATAAATTAGGTGCTGGAAAATTCGTTCCTATGTGTCATGGGCCCTATATTGTTAAGAGAAAGCTAGCAAAAGGGGCCTATGAGCTAGTTGACTTTGACGGGGACTCTTTGGGTAAACCCAGAAATGGACTTTACCTAAAGAGGTATTATGCTTAAATGATGGGTATGGAGATTTTAGTTAGGTTAGGTTTTTCTTTCTAGCTGGTGTGTTTGTTAGTTTAGACAGTGTGCTTAGCTTAGAAAGTGTGTTTTTCGTCGTTATTCTGGCTTATCTTGGTTTTACACTTAATGATGCAGATGTCGATGCCTCTCCAGACATACATTGGTTTTGCTGATGGTGCTTGTCGTAGTACACGGAATATCTCTTCCGTAGCTTGGGTTATCTATTCGCCCTCTGACGAGTTAGTTTCTATGCATGGGGTGAGCCTCGGTCAAACAACAAACAACATTGCAGAATACAATGCAGTGATTGAGTTATTGTCTGAATCTATTTCGTTTGGGATTCAGAGTTTGATAGTGAGGTTAGATTCTGAACTCGTTGTATTACAGCTTAATAGAGTGTATGCCATTAGAAATCCAGTGTTATTAAGGTTATTTTTGAGAGTTCGTCTCTTGGAACGTGAGTTTGAT
The DNA here is from genome assembly GCA_031772625.1 of Pinus tabuliformis. NCBI lineage: Eukaryota > Viridiplantae > Streptophyta > Pinopsida > Pinales > Pinaceae > Pinus > Pinus tabuliformis. The sequence continues at coordinate 115,744,934 of CM062808.1, read as the reverse complement.
TACATTGAATATCAACATATTCCAAGGTCTTTAAATACATTAGCAGATGCAATTGCTTCTCGAATGTTAGACAGACATTTGCGATAATCATACATGTAAATTTAAAAACATTTAATCACACATGTTTAACAAGATAAGCCGGTAATAATGATATATATAGATAGGAATGTGTCAAAAACACATCGTCTTTGATCATAGGTTGCAAAACACCTTATGATCGGCAAAAATGGTAAGTATAAAAAACCAAAATGTCACATGTGTCTACAAGAACGACCATCTAAATCACTGGTGATGATCTCAATACGACACCACTGCACGAGCCACCCTACACAAGAACCTACTAAAAGGTCCTGGGACTCCGACTACATAGCGCTGAAGCCTGATAGGAATATCATCTATAGTAGTCTCTGGTATATCTGCCTTCAGACGCTCTAGGTCTTGTTCTAACTCAGCAAAGGTCTCTGTAGCCTCGTCCTGTGGGACCGGTGCCGGTGCAACTGGTTGTCTCCTCTCGAAAGGCTGGAGATTTGCTGGACGCCGTGGGCCTACATCTGCATTTTGAAAATTGTCACTGTCAGCTTTGACACGATATAAAAAAAATAGATAATTTAAAAACTTGTGAAAAATGAAGTACCTGTGTCATCCACTGTTCTCCCGGTGGAAGAATCATGTCCGGATCTCCATGAAAATCAACTCCGGCATAAGGAAAATCCTGTATCGAAAAGACCTGGTCCTCTAACCAGTGAAAGTACTCCGGAGTAAATCGAACAATCTTCGTTCCCTCATCAGGATGACGGGCCAGTACCACAACCCATCGCATCAATTTAGGCTCTCGGGGAAGCCCAACCTCAACAGTGAGCTGTTGTGGGATCAGCATCGGAACCCTCTCTAGGGCAAAACTCACAACTAAAGGCCCATAACCAAAAGTCTTTAACTGTCCATTTTTTGTCCTAGTCAGTTGGCCCTTTAAATTGGCCAACACAGCATCACACCAGTTGAAAATGGTGCCCTGATAGCAATCAATCGCCATCCGCATTTGGGACCCGGTGGCAATGTGCAAAGCGGCAGCTCCGCAAAGTCTGGTAACTGTAAAGGCAATTACCATAAGTTCAGGTCGGGATATCTTTTTAATCTCTATCCCCCTCTCCTGGTTTTGATTATTACACCACTCTAGACGGAGACTAGTGATGGACTGGCCACCCAGCCTAGTCCCAGACAGAGTCAAGTGTTCGCCTCTCCTGGGAAAACCAGTGAGAAAGTAAATATCTAAGGGCTCTATCTCGAGCTGGTCCCCCCCAATGTAAAAGCACTGATCCTGAACATTCCACCTTTCTACCAGCCACTCTAGAAATCTCACCTGGGCCCTCATGCTAGGTATGACCCAGTATTTGTAAAGGCCGCATGCCTTCAAAGCATCAATGGACGGTTGATGATTAATGGCAGCCAAATAAACATCTTCGTGCTCTCTCTCGCGCCAATCAAGCATGTGGGAAATCTACACACCAGCAAACATCCATTAGAATTCATAAAATAAAATTTTATTGGTCTAATTTGGAGAATTTGGGGTTTGTAAACCCTTTGTGTGGAGTATGCACCCCGCCTTTAGGAACAGGGTGTAGGTACGCGGGTTGCTTTAAGGCAGGTTGCATACGCTCGCCATTTTCCCAACTGAGAAAATGTCGGGGTACGCAGGTCACCAGTGGAGCACCTGCGTACCCCGAAAAGCGGACCTTGAAACCCCAAAGCCTCCAAAAAATGAAACTAGGGCCTAAAAATAAATTCTAAACGGATGAAAATGCAAGGGAGGATGTTGTAGAATACCTGATGAGACGACGTTCTATTTCGACGGTCGGATTCTCCGCAATGTCCACGGGAAGTTTCTTGCCAAAAGCCCTTTTTCTCTCCTCAACAGTAAAATGGTAAAAATGAATTGGTAAAAGCCCTTTTTATAGGTTTTTTGGGTAAATAAATGTTAAATTTGTTTAATTTTCACCATGAAAAGGTATTTTTCAAAGTATTTTTATCCATCGTAAACATGTATGAGTAATGTGTTGGTTTTTTTGCAGGATAAAGGATTTTCAGGAAAAATTGTCATTTTTCACAAACAAAAACATCAGAGTCATCTTTTAAGCCCTTTTCTGACTCCTAAAACATGAAAAGATTGCTGAGCGTTTCTTTTACACTCGTTAAAACGGAATTAAAAGACGGTCCCCTTATAGCCCTTTTTCTGACCGTAAAAACAGGAAAAGATTGCCAGATTTTTGTCGTTTCAAATTTGATACTGGAAATAAAATGACGTGTCCTTGATCGCTTTTTACTTTTTAGGTCAAAGACACTAACTATGAAAGTAATCCTTGGTCGTAAAAGATCAAGCGGTTCTCTCAAGTATTATTTTATACTTTTTCGGGCTTGGGAGACACAAATTTACGAAAAAGTTCAACCCTGGAGTCTTCTTAAGTTTTTCACACTCTCTAAAATTGAAAAACACCGAGTTTCTCCTATACTGGACTCGTTAAAATTTCACAGTAAAGGACCTGTTCGATTACAAACACGAACGAACCACTCCTTCTTAGGGTCCGAATCTAAACTAAGTTGGACTCATCCGAAGGATGAGCTTATAGTCAAGCGTATGTTATCCTCCTCAAGCTTGTAAAAAATAAAGAGGTACTTGCCAGAAATGGTGGGGGAAAAGAGAGAAAAATGAGGCTATTTGTTATCCTTTGTCTCAGAAGAAACCTTATCACCACTCTTGAACATGACACTTTTCATTCACCTGGGTTGGGAAATCCTTTGCCTCACAGTTGATTGAACCACATTGAAAGTCTTTAGCCGGGTATTAACTTTGGGTCAAATGTCACCAAGCCATCTGTTGTGTCGTTATGTGTTCAAGAGGTCACTGCAAATAAACCATTCATCTGCAAAATACCTGTCATCCATCTTGACCATCCCTGAGTCAGTCCTTACAGCTACATTTCTTCAACTTGATTTATGATTTCGTGTTGTGGGCTTACCTACGACGGATCGCTTTCTATCAACATCAGCACATTATCTAGAAAGATGATCAAAAAATCGTCAGTACCTTGAAATCTGCATGCATCAATGGCAGATTTCTCGCCTTCGACGACAGTTTACATCATTGACTTTCGATCGAAGGATTCTGTGACATGTTCGACATCAGCACATTCATTCACATCTCATGGATTGTACTGGGTACTTTGAGAACCATTGACATCACTAGTGGTTTCTCTCACGCTTGTTAACAGTTTACATCATCGACTGGTAATCAAGTGGTTTCTACCATGCTCGACATCAACTCATTTATTCGCATGGATAGAATCGTACTATTTCAGGAAGTAGAAATGAAGACCCTGGATCTAGTTCCCACCATCCAGGCTGCGAGGAGTTTTGTATTCATTATATAGTAGACTAATTATAAACAGATGGTTGCGTCCATACTGTGTCTACATGAGTCTATGATTATGATGTAATGCGAAATCATTCCTGTATCAGAGCAGTAGTTAGTTTGTTAGTTAAAGTTTTTGATCTGAGTATGGGAATGCCTACCTCAACGATGATATGATCTCATACATGTATTTTGTGTTGAATACTTGTAGGTTCCAACCGGGCTTTCCACAAGATAATCCTTGAAATGATAAAGTACTTCACCCTTCCTAGATGATATGAAACCCTAATCTACTATAGGCTTCGCACTTTAGGGGGCAATTTGTTACACTAAAATTTGTCACCATGACTATTTGCAGTCAATATGGCTCCCTCAATAGTCATACTGTCCTCCTTGGCAAGTCTTACACTTTTGCTCCTCATTTCAAACTCCAAGAAAGAGAGAAAGTCCTTAAAAAGTCAATTAACTCTAGTTACGTAGTTTCTCTTAGCCTTACCTGCGTGTACGCACCCCAAGTTCACAATACCTGCGTACTTGTACGCTCTGTCTATAAAGGGGTGGGTGCGTACTCCTGTAAAGGTCAAAAGGCGCAAGTTTCATTTCAAAAAAGTTACTTGTGGTCATTTCTAGAGCATTCTAGAAGATGGTTTGACGTGGATTGAGCGCCTCCAGATGGTTCATGCATCCCAATGAAAGAGGAACTTATCCCATGAAGAGGGGAGCTATCCCATTGAAAGAGGGGCTTATCCCATTCATGGTGGACCTGATTAACTTCCTCCAAAGCACTATAAATACAGGCATTGGGCCAGAGGGAGGAGAGGTTGAAAGCTGAACATTCCTAAGGGTAGATGCTGCTGAAATTAGGACTCCCTTATAGAGCTTGAGAGGAGAGATTCCCATCCTTTCTTAGCTTCATTTGGAAGTGGGTGAGCTGATCAAAGTAAAGGAGAACTCTTGCTGGACCCTGGGAGGGACCTGCACAACACCAAGGGACTGGTTGTAATGGTTTCTTTTGTTTCCACTTAATACAAGTAAGCTCATTTTTCTCAACAAGTTGTTATACATAATTTGTTTCATATACTCCTTGGTATTTATGATGAATATGTTTTATTTTATGAGTTATTCAGGTGCTATGTAATCGTTTGATTGTTAGTGAATGCAGGTTTCGAAGAGAAGGAGGAGCTCATCCGGATCGGAGAGGCTGGACTGCTGCAAACAGCGTGGGACTAAAGGTATGTTTTAAACACCTGACTACTTGTATTCTAAATGCATATTTAGGGAAAGATAGTGTTTAATTGTCTTGTTTGTCACTAGAAAGCCTTAGCTTCTAGGGAGGTTGGTTTTGTCAGCAAAATTGACTCTTTCCGCATGTTGTAAAACCTTGGATATCCCTAGTCTTTTCAGTCTTCTTAGGAGTCGGACCTTTCATAGAATCCACCTTTGTGAGAAACCTACCTTTGTGTTGTCTCTTTGCGGAATCTCGAAAAAGTTTGTTGATTAAACTGTGAATTTCATTCTTAAGAAAAAGAACAAAAGTTTTTGATTTTTGATTTTGACTAGTTTATGATTCTGCATTAACTAGTCCTTGGTTAAATCATGACTGAGTAAAACATCCTGGAATCATACTTTGTAGGCTTTGGCCTCATTAGATTTGCTTTTAGGTGATTTTCTCTTAGATTTGCTTTTAGGTAAAATTGATTTGATTGTCATAGATTTTTAAAATTTGGTTTTTGATTTTTATATGCTTTGTTAATATAAAGAAAAAATCCAAAAAATCTCTTTTGAAGAAAAGTTTGTTTTAGTAGCATTTGAGTCTTTGAAAAGAAAAGGAATTTTCGTGAAATAATTAGTGGTCATGTGTTGTATGCTTTGGAAAATATAAAGAGATTGTTTCTTTGATTTTCATTGCCAAGAAAGTTGTCTTTATATCAATTTTGCATTCTCCAACTCTCTTAGCTAGGGAATTCATTGAAAAAAAAAAAAAATAGTTTAAATCATCGTAGGTGCATCTTTTTAGTGGATTTGAGTCGAGTCTACACACCATCAGTTTCATCTCCGCTACCTTTTTTCCTAAAGAAAAGCCATAAAATTAACGCTTAAAGTAAAATCAACTTATTAACTTTTTATTTACTAGGGCTCTGAAACACCAATATAGATTAGGCTAGTGTCTTGGAGTAGGAGAGTAATTAACTCTCCAAGACAGTAAAACCAAACAAGTAGCTTATCTTGTGGTAAGATAAATCCAACTGTTTCATTTGTACTCTGGGAAAGCTCCTCTTAAAGGAGAAGCACGAGACCATGTCCGAACCAGTGAGGGGATCAATCCTCCTTCATTGGGAAAGATGCCGGATACGCACGTACTACAAACGGTAAACCTCGGATTATTGTCGAGGAGCCTGGGGTCACTTGTCGCTAAACCTTGGATTATTGTCAAGGAGCCGGCAAGGGGATTGAGCTTGTTACTCTGCCCTTGCATGCTATCGGGTCGTAGACTGTTCCCCAGGTATATTTGTTGCTGTTGGTAACCTTAGTGACCATTATCTTTAGGATTCTACCCGAGGTGACGGTGGAGGGAAGATCCCACTGTACCTGGAGCAGACGTCGGCTAGACTCACTTGGATTTTATGGGGGGTTCACTTAACTCGAGACGGTTAAAGTGGAGGAACTTGGTCCAGTCTATTCATTAAGCAGGTTGCCGGGGTAACTGTTCCACCCACCACTTCTGTACTGAATCCGGCGATGTTGGATTTCATCACCAACTAGTGCTTTCGGTCCGGAAGGTTACTGTTTGTGTTTGGTTTGACGCCCTAGATTCTTTAGGCGTGTGATTCGAATTTGTTTGATTCTTTAGAGACTTTAGGTGGTTTGCTTTGAGATTTTACTTTGTTTGCATGTGCAGTAGTTAAAAGTTTTTAACTGTGGATGAATTACCGAGACAGTCCCGTAGACTTCGGGGCCAGTCTCCTGAGATTGTAACCGTGGCCGATTTGTTGAGGAAGTCCCGTAGACTTCGGGGCCAACCTCCTGAAGACGTCCCGGGTCATTACGAAGGTTTGAAGGTCCTTGTAACTCCTAGTGGCAGTAAAGTAGGTTCACCTGAAGAAGGAGAGTCTTCGTTGGTAGTTCATCCTGATTACCAAAGTCTAGAAACAGGTTATAATCCTGAAGCTATTGCAGTTTCTGAGCTTGCTGGTAGTTTTTCATCTACTAGTGATATAGGCGAAGAACCTGAAATATCTGAACCTGTTACTCCAACTGCTAATGCTCCTGATTCACCTAGGGTAGAAAGAGTCATCACCGAAAATCTTCGTTTTGGTTTGATAGCTATCGAAGAACTTGCTCCAGAAGAAGAAATAGGCGTCCCTATCCCTGAAGATCAACCTACTATTGATCTAAGGGAGCGTGAATCCATTTTTTACAGTCCACCTAGAAGTACTACTTGGTATCTTTTGTTAACTAATTATTTGGACAACTCAGGGTCAAGTTTTTCTCCACCTCGTACTCGTTATCCACCCGGAGGTATTTATACTCCTGTCAATATGTCTGGTCAGTCGTCTATGTTCACTCAATCTCCTGAATCTTTCTTGTACGACGGTCCTTCTGTTCCCGCTGGGTATCAGTCACTTTCTGGTACTTTTGCGGGAGCATCTCCTCAACCCATTGAACATGGGTCATTAACTGGAAAAAATGGTAATAAACCGTTGGGCGTAGGAGACATTTACATGATGTCAGGTTCAATTCCCAGTTCTCAACCTCAAGGTGGCCAATTAACGCCTGGGGGGCAACCTCAAGGTACACAAATTGCGTCTGGGGGGCAACCTCAAGGACAGTATGTACCCGTGGTACAATACATTCCTCAAGGTCAACCCCAGCCTCAATATGTACGCCAAGGTCAACCTCAGTATCAATTTATACCTCGAGGTCAACCCCAGTATCAGTACTTACCTCAAGGGTATCTACCCCAAGGTCAGTACTCGAGTCAAGGTTATCAACCACCCCAAGGTCAATCTTATGTTCAAGGTACGGGAAATGTACCTTTCAATTATCAATCCTATCCTCAATCTGGTTATGGATCTCAATATCCTCAACCTGTTATGGGTCAATACCCTGGAATGAACATAGTGTGGGATCCATCGCAAATTCAACAGGTATTGCAGCCAAGTGTACAGTTGTCATCTCAAACTGGACAACCTTTAGTTTCTGGTTCACCCCAGCGACTAGTCCAGTCTAATGTTCAAACTTCTGTACCTTCGGTAGTTACTCAGTCGCCCATTGCACCTAGTACTCCATCTCAAACGACTGCTGCAACTACCGCAACATCTGTTCAGTCTACCGCACTTACTTCTGCAGTATCGACAGCTCCGGTTTCTACTGTCTCTGTAACTACTCCTCAGACATATTTACCATTGTCTGGATCCACGATTCAAACTACGGTTCAGATGCCTGTAGGAAAACCTGGTTTAAGTACGGTTGTCACTAGTCAACCACAATTCGCTTATCAACCGTACCAGGGACAGTACCAATACGGCCCTGCTGTCCAACAGCTAGTTTACCAGTATCAACTGTATCTTGGGTACACTTATCAACAACCACAACAACCCCAGTACGGTCTGGTTAATCCTGGTTTTCCGGGAGGATACAATATCCTGAATGCGATTCCTATTCCAAGTTATCCTGGATATCCTCCTCCTGGGACTGGTCTTGTGACCCAGAGTTTTAGGGATCCTAATCGGAAATTACTGTTTATCGCAACTTTGGATTTACCAGAATTGTCACGCCTAACGAACGATCCAATAAATTATCTTCCGTTTTGGCCATCAATACCGAATAAGTTTCCCAGTGACATTCCCAAGTTCGAGGGTAAGTCTGGAGAGGACCCGTCGAATCATGTGATGACTTACCACCTCTGGTGTGCCTTGCCTCAAATTCCATCTCGGATGATTCGATCCGCTTACGTCTCTTCGAGCGTACTCTCATTGGTCTCGCGGCCAAGTGGTACATTGAGTTACCATGGGCCTCTTTTTATAATTTTAGCCAGTTAGCTACCTCGTTCCTAACTCATTTTCAGGTGCCGGTCAGATATGATAATGGCACGGAGTTACTAACTTCATTAAAACAATCGACGTCCACTTATATTTCCGATCATATTCATGAATGGAGACGTCAAAGGCGGTTAGTGAAAGTTTTTATCCCGGACCAAATCTTAGCTGAATGGTTTGTTAAATCATTATTACCAAAGATTACTGAAGACGTAGCTAAGGCCGGAGTTACTGAGGAGTAAGTGATTGCTCAAGCGCAGTACCTTGACTTAGTTTACACTCAGTCAGGTACGTTACACGAAAAGATCCCAGATCTTCCAAAGTCAAATCAAATCGCTGCTGCTCCTTCGGGGTCTCATGCCGCTGATGGCATGATTGGTACGGTGAACACTAAAAGCAAGAAGAAGTCTTCAAAGAATTCTTCGCCCATTATAACCTTACCGGACTCCCCGACAGGAGATTCTTCTGTAGAACTTTCCGCCGACATTCACGCTGTAGAGTCATCTACAACTAAATCAAAAACCGGTGGAAAGAAGAAAGGCAAGAAGAAGAATAAAGCAAACAAAACTCCAAAGGAGAAAAATGAAAAAGCGGAATCCAATGATGAAAAACGCAAGCCTCGTTATCCGTGTCTTATTTGTGAAGAAGAACACTTTACAAGAGACTGCCCTCATCGGGCCGAGGTTGTGAAAATCGTCAAGGGTTCCCCAACTCCTGCTGTTTTGAAAGATCCATTTCCAAAGCAGGAGAGTAAGATGATAGGTTCTTCCTCGAGTGCCAGTGAAGAACCCATATTAATGATGTCTCATGTAAGGATTGCGACTCGATCGCAAGATTATGGTAGTAAAAGTCATGTTGATGGATCGAAAGAAGCAAAATCTTCTCATTCTAATCCATCAACCTCAGCTCCCTGTTCCGATCCACTACAGATCGAGAAACCTAACCCAGACTTAGTAATCAAACCGCCCGCCAAGGGTGTACTTCGAAGGTCTGCTTTCAATCCACATGCGAGAGCAGCCCAGAATTACAACATTGTTGAGGATTTAGCTGTTTCACCCTCAGCAATGTCAGTTTTAGAAGTGCTACAATCATGCCCAGCACAGCGAAAATTATTTTTGTCGGCTATAGGAGCTGTTGATGTTCAGGACCCGAACCTAATAATCTTTGATCTAGAAAATAGTACACCACGTTTACCTCATCAAATGGCTTTCCAGATCCCAGTGATAGTAAAAAACAGGCCTATTCATCGGACTGTAATTGATGAGGGAGCTTCCACGTGTATTATGTCGATACAATGCTGGAGATCGCTTGGTTCTCCTTCACTAAATCAATCCCCGACAATTCTTAAGGCCTTTGATGGCCGTGGGTTTCATCCGTTTGGCATTCTACAGGATTTTCCTATAGGGGTTGAAGGAAAAACCGTTAGTCTAGATGTGGAGGTGGTTGATGCCCCTCTAGACTACAACCTTCTCTTGGGTCGAAGTTGGTCTTATGCTATGACAGCGGTCGTTTCATCGGTCTTCAGAGTAATAAAGTTTCCACATAATGGCAAGATCATAACCATAGACCAGCTGGCTTACTTTTCATTCGACCCAGCCTCTTCAGAGAGTATCCAGCATGTCGGTAAAATGACTATCCCCTATAGGGATGTTGGCGTAGGATTAGTTAAAGATGTCGGTTTACTGGGAACTTTTCCTTTTCCTCCAATCAACGCCATGTCTTCGTTTGCATCCCTTCATATGATTACATCAGATACCATTGTTTACAATGATCCTTGGATCGTTCCTTCTGAATCTGAAATAGACTCATTTGGTAATGCTATGCCTTTGAGTCCATATGAAATTGCCTATGAAGCCGTGCATTCTTTTACCGACCCGCGTTCAACCAAACTCGACCAAATGAATGTGGTCCGTGAGGAATCAGTTTTCACCTCAACCTCGGAGTTAATAACATTTCCCGAAGTTGTGTCATCTGATGAACAACTTTGTGAAGTCCTGTGTGTAGATGATTTACCATGGGAAGATCTCCATCATAGATCTTCGTTTTTACCTGAGGATGATCATTTTGAAAATGATTTCTCATCAATCTTTACATCTGAATATGTCAAGGAAACTAAGAGTCCAATGAAACATCCTAATTCAGAGCTGAATTTGGGCAACATCTCTTGCACTGTTCCCATTGACATTTCAGTCAAGCCCGGAATTGTTGAGCACATTCATATAGGTGCCTCATGTTCAAACGACGAAATTCAGATATACAAGGCCCTATTTCAAGAATTCTGCGACGTGTTTGCCTGGTCCTATGAGGAAATGCCAGGAATTGATCCCGCAATTGTTTTCCATGAGATTAAGACGTACCCGGACGCTAAACCCGTCTGGCAACGTTTGCGTCAGATTCACCCACGAAAAGCGGCTGCAATTAAAGCAGAAGTTGAGAAGCTGTTGAAAGCAGGTTTCATTTATCCGATCCCGTTAATGGATTGGGTATCGAATATTGTTCCGGTTAACAAAAAACAGGGAACAATAAGAATATGCATCGATTATAGGGATATTAATCGAGCTTGTCCAAAGGACAACTACCCAACTCCCTATATCGATTAAATCATTGATGATTGTGCCGGCAGTGAAATATTTTCCTTTATGGACGGTTTTTCTAGTTACAATCAAATCAATATTCTACCTGCCGATCGACCAAAAACGGCTTTCATTTGTCCATGGGGGACATTTGCTTACTGCAAATTACCTTTTGGGCTTAAGAACGCCGGAGCAACATTTCAAAGGGCAATGTCTTATGTGTTTCATGACATCAAACACATTGTGCAACCGTATCTCGATGATTTGCCCGCTCATTCATTACATCGAGCTGATCACCTTGTCCATTTACGAGCAATCTTCATGAGGTGTAGGCATTATCGTATTCGGTTGAACCCACACAAATGTGTCTTCTGTATAGAAGTTGGACGATTGCTAGGATTTGTAGTTTCAAAAGTCGGCATCCGCGTCGATCCCTCGAAGGTAGAAGCTATCATCAAATTGCCTCCTCCTTCGAGTCTTCGCCAACTCCAAAGTTTGCAGGGGAAAGCAAACTTTTTACGCCGATTCATTCCTAACTACGCTGAGATTACAAAAGGTTTTACCCGACTGTTGAAACAGAACGCTCAATTCTCTTGGGATGAGATAGCTCAGAAATCGTTTGATGCACTCAAGCACGTGTTGACCCATGCACCGTTGCTGCATCCTCCCAACTACAACCAGGATTAATTTTTGTACCTTGCCGCTTCTCATTCCACCATTGGCATGGTCTTAGTTCAGGAAGACGAATTTGGAATGAAACATGTGATATATTACCTTAGTCGAACATTAAATCCAACTGAGCTCAAATATTCACATGTGGAGAAATTGGCCTTGGCAGCCGTTCAAGCTGTCCAACGTTTTCGTCACTACATTCTTCTCCGTAAAACTACAGTCATTTCGGATTGCAACCCTGTGATCTACATTTTGACTAAACAATTGCTAGGGGGCAAGTACTCTAAATGGATCGTTATCCTGCAAGAGTTCGACTTGGAATTTGAAAAATCTAAGTCTAAGAAATCTTTAGTTTTTGCAGAGTTGATGTGTGATTTCCCGCGTGTTGACACGGAAACTGTGGCAGAGGAACCCATTGCGGATGAATCTTTGTTTCTCATCAGCACTTTAGATCCGTGGTATGGGGATATAATCATCTATCTCCAAACCCAATCCTTTCGGCCCGAAGTTTCAAAGTCGGAAGGTCGGAAAATTCGATTCCAGTCCCAGCAGTACAAAATTATTGGAGATACTCTTTATCGCCGTGGGGCAGACTTGGTTTTCCGACGTTGCTTAACTCACGAAGACGCTGAAAGGGTTTTGAATGACTGTCACTCTGGAGCGTGTGGCGGTCATATGTCTGGGTATGCCACAACCCAAAAGATATTGCGCGCTGGCTACTTCTGGCCGTCCTTGTTTAAAGACTGTATTATTGCGGTCCGGAAATGCCACAACTGTCAAGTGTTTGATCGCAAGATGCGCGCACCACCTGCTCCTCTCCACCCTATAATTTGCCGTTGGTCCTTTTGCCAAATGGGGTATCGATTTTATTACATGTAACCCTCACTCGGCCGGGGGGCATGCGTATATCATCCTTGCGGTTGATTATTTTACTAAGTGGGCCGAGGCGATGCCTACATTCGAGGCTGACGGCAAGACAACTGCAATTTTCATATTCAATCACATTATTGCTAGGTTTCGTGTCCCACAAGCGATAATCACTGACCATGGGTGCCATTTTCGAAACATTATGATGACAGAACTTACAGGCCAGCTTGGTTTACGTCATGATAGCTCAACTCCTTATTATCCCCAAGCAAACGGTCTGGTTGAGTCCATCAACAAAGTTTTAGTTATCATGATCCGACGAATCATTGGTATTCATCGGTCGAATTGGCACAACATGTTATTTTCTGCGCTTTGGGCATACTGAACCTCAGTGAAAACATCAACAGGGTTCACTCCTTTCCAACTAGTTTATGGTTTGGAAGTTGTGCTGCCCATTGAATGCGAAATCCAGTCACTTCAAATGGCTGTCGAATTACTTCCAGCTAGTTCCGAAGAGGAGAAGCGTTTATTATCCTTAGCTTAATTAGATGAGACTCGACGTGATGATGCATTGGCGATCGAGACTCATGCAAAACGTATGAAAGCTCAGTATGATCTAAATGTGACCCCTCGAAATTTTTCGAAAGGAGACCTAGTGCTATTATATGATCAAGCTAACGATAAATTAGGTGCTGGAAAATTCGTTCCTATGTGGCATGGGCCCTATATTTTCAAGCGAAAGCTAGCAAAAGGGGCCTATGAGCTAGTTGACTTTGACGGGGACTCTTTGGGTAAACCTAGAAATGGACTTTACCTAAAGAGGTATTATGCTTAAATGATGGGTATGTAGATTTTAGTTAGGTTAGGTTTTTCTTTCTAGCTGGTGTGTTTGTTAGTTTAGACAATGTGCTTAGCTTAGAAAGTGTGTTTTGCGTCGTTATTCTGGCTTATCTTGGTTTTACACTTAATGATGCAGATGTCGATGCCTCTCCAGACATACATTGGTTTTGCTGATGGTGCTTGTCGTGGTACACAGAATATCTCTTCCGCAGCTTGGGTTATCTATTCGCCCTCTGACTAGTTAGTTTCTATGCATGGGGTGAGCCTCGGTCTAACAACAAACAACATTGCAGAATACAGTGCAGTGATTGAGTTATTGTCTGAATCTATTTCGTTTGGGATTCGGATTTTGATAGTGAGGTTAGATTTTGAACTCGTTGTATTACAACTTAATAGAGTGTATGCCATTAGAAATCCAATGTTATTAAGGTTATTTTTGAGAGTGCGTCTCTTGGAACGCGAGTTTGATTACATTGAATATCAACATATTCCAAGGTCTTTAAATACATTAGCAGATGTAATTGCTTCTCGAATGTTAAATAGACATTTGCAATAATCATACATGTAAATTTAAAAACATTTAATCACACATGTTTAACAAGATAAGCCGGTAATAATGATATATATAGATAGGAGTGTGTCAAAAATACATTGTCTTCGATCATAGGTTGCAAAACACCTTATGATCGGCAAAAATGATAAGTACAAAAAACCAAAATGTCACATGTGTCTACAAAAATGACCATCCAATCACTGGTGGTGCTCCCTATATGACACCACTGCATGAGCTACCCTACACAAGAACCTTCTAAAAGGTCCTGGGACTTCGACTACATAGCGCTGAAGCCTGATAGGAATATCATCTATAGTAGTCTCTGGTATATCTGCCGTCAGACACTCTAAGTCTTGTTCCAACTCAGCTAAGGTCTCTGTAGCCTCGTCCTGTGGGACCGGTGCCGGTGCAACTGGTTGTCTCGTCTCGAAAGGCCGGAGATTGGCTGGACGCTGTGGGCCTACATCTGCATTTTGAGAATTATTACTGTCAGTTTTGAGACGATATAAAAAACAAAAAAAAAGTAGATAATTTAAAAACTTGTGAAAAATGAAGTACCTGTGTCATCCCACTGTTCTCCCGGTGGAAGAATCATGTCCGGATCTCCACGAAAATCAACTCCGGCATAAGGAAAATCCTGTATCGAAAAGACCTGGTCCTCTAACCAGTGAAAGTACTCTGGAGTAAATCGAACAATCTCCGTTCCCTCATCAGGATGATGGGCTAGTACCGCAACCCATCGCATCAATTTAGGCTCTCTGGGAGGCCCAACCTCAACAGTGAGCTGTTGTGGGATCAGCATCGGAACCCTCTCTAGGGCAAAACTCACAACTAAAGGCCCATAACCAAAAGTCTTTAATTGTCCATTTTTAGTCCTAGTCAGTTGGCCCTTTAAATTGGCCAACACAGCATCACACAAGTTGAAAATGGTGCCCTGATAGCAATCAATCGCCATCTGCATTTGGGACCCGGTGGCAATGTGCAAAGCGGCAGCTCCGCAAAGTCTGGTAACTGTAAAGGAAATTACCATAAGTTCAGGTCGGGATATCTTTTTAATCTCTATCCCCCTCTCCTGGTTTTGATTATTACACCACTCTAGACGGAGACTAGCGATGGACTGGCCACCCAGCCTAGTCCCGGACAGAGTCAAATGTTCGCCTCTCTTGGGCAAACCAGTGAGAAAGTAAATATCTGAGGGTTCTATCTCGAGCTGGTGCCCTCCAATGTAAAAGCACTGATCCTGAACATTCCACATTTCTACCAGCCACTCTAGAAATCTCACCTGGGCCCTCATGCTAGGTATGGCCCAGTATTTGTAAAGGCCGCATGCCTTCAAAGCATCAATGGACGGTTGATGATTAATGGCGGCCAAATCAACATCTTCGTGCTCTCTCTCGTGCCAATCAAGCATGGTGGGCAATCTACACACCAGCAAACATCCATTAGAATTCATAATATCAAATTTTATTGGTCCAAATTGTAGAATTTGGAGTTTGTAAACCCTTTGCGCGGAGTACACACCCCGCCTTTAGGAACACGGCGTAGGTACGTGGGTTCCTTTAAGGCAGGTTGCGTACGCCCGCCATTTTCCCAACTGAGAAAATTTCGGGGTACGCAGGTCACCAGTGGAGCACCTGCGTACCCCGAAAGACGGACCTTGAAACCCCAAAGTCTCCAAAAAATGAAACTAGGGCCTAAAAATAAATTCTAAACGGATGAAAATGCAAGGGAGGATGTTGTAGAATACCTGATGAGATGACTTTCGATTTCGACGGTCGGATTCTCCACAATGTCCATGGGAAGTTTCTTGCCAAAAGCCCTTTTTCTCTCCTCAACAGTAAAATGGTAAAAATGAAATGGTAAAAGCCCTTTTTATAGGTTTTTTGAGTAAATAAATGTTCAATTTGTTTATTTTCCTCCGTGAAAAGGTATTTTTCAAAGTATTTTTATCTATCTTTAAACAGTTTTGAGTAATGTGTTGGTTTTTGTGCAGGATAAAGGATTTTCAGGGAAAATTGTCATTTTTCACAAACAAAAACATCAGAGTCATCTTTTAAATCCCTTTTCTGACTCCTAAAACATGAAAAGATTGCCGAGCGTTTCTTTTACACTCATTAAAATGGAATTAAAAGACGGTCCCCTTATAGCCCTTTTTCTGACCGTAAAAACAAGAAAAGATTGTCGGATTTTTGTCGTTTCAAATTTGATACTGGAAATAAAACGACGTGTCCTTGATCGCTTTTTACTTTTCAGGTCAAATACACTAACTATGAAAGTACTCCTTGGTCGTAAAAAACCAAGCGGTTCTCTCAAGTATTATTTTATACTTTTTCGGGCTTGGGAGACACAAATTTACGAAAAAGTTCAACCCTGGAGTCTTCTTAAGTTTTTCAGACTCTCTAAAATTGAAAAACGCCGAGTTTCTCCTATACTGGACTCGTTAAAATTTCAGAGTAAAGGACCTGTTCGATTACAAACAGGAACGAACCACTCCTTCTTAGGGTTCGAATCTAAACTAAGTTGGACTCATCCGAAGGATGAGCTTATAATCAAGCATATGTTATCCTCCTCAAGCTTGTAAAAAATAAAGAGGTACTTGCCAGAAATGGTGGGGAAAAAGAGAGAAAAATGAGGCTATTTGTTATCCTTTGTCTCAGAAGAAACCTTATCACCACTCTTGAACACGACACTTTTCATTCACCTGGGTTGGGAAATCCTTTGCCTCACAGTTGATTGAACCACATTGAAAGTCTTCAGCCGGGTATTAACTTTGGGTCAAATATCACCAAGCCATCTGTTGTGTCGTTATGTGTTCAAGAGGTCGCTGCAAATAAACCATTCATCTGCAAAATACCTGTCATCCATCTTGACCATCCCTGAGTCAGTCCTTACAGTTACATTTCTTCAACTTGATTTATGATTTCGTGTTGTGGGCTTGCCTACGACGGATCGCTTTCTATCGACATCGACACATTATCTATAAAGATGATCTAGAAATCGTCAGTACCTTGAAATACGCATGCATCAATGGCAAATTTCTCACCTTCGATGACAATTTACATCATTGACTTTCGATCGAAGGATTCCGTGACATGTTCGACATCAACACATTCATTCACATCTCATGGATTGTACTGGGTACTTTGAGAACCATTGACATCACTGGTGGTCTCTCTCACACTTGTTAACAGTTTACATCATTGACTGGTAATCAAGTGGTTTCTGCCATGCTCGACATCAACTCATTTATTCGCATGGATAGAATCGTACTATTTCGGGAAGTAGAAATGAAGACCCTGGATCTAGTTTCCACCATCCAGGCTGCGAGGAGTTTTGTATTCATTATACAATAGACTAATCATAAACAGATGGCTACATCCATACTGTGTCTACATGAGTCTATGATTATGATGTACTGTGAAATCATTCCTGTATCAGAGCAGTTGTTAGTTTGTTAGTTAAAGTTTTTGATCTGAGTATGGGAATGTCTACCTCAGCGATGATATGATCTCATACATGTATTTTGTATTGAATACTTGCAGGTTCCAACCGGGCTCTCCACAAGATAATCCTTGAAATGATAAAGTACTTCACCCTTCCTAGATGATATGAAACCCTAATCTACTACAGGCTTCGCACTTTAGGGGACAATCTGTTACACTAAAATTTGTCACCATGACTATTTGCAGTCAGTATGGCTCCGTCAATAGTCATACTATCATCCTTGGCAAGTCTTACACCTCTGCTCCTCATGTCAAACTCCAAGAAAAAGAGAAAATCCTTAAAAAGTCAATTAACTTTGGTTACGCAGTTTCTCTTAGCATTACCTACGTGTACGCACCTCCAGTTCATAAAACCTGCATACTTGTACGCTCTGTCTATAAAGGGGTGGGTGCGTACTCCTGTAAAGGTCAAAAGGCGCAAGTTTCATTTCAAAAAAGTTACTTGTGGTCATTTCTAGAGCATTCTAGAAGATGGTTTGACGTGGATTGAGCGCCTCCATATGGTTCATGTATCCCAATGAAAGAGGAACTTATCCCATGAAGGGGGGAGCTATCCCATTGAAAGAGGGGCTTATCCCATTCATGGTGGACCTGATTAACTTCCTACAAAGCACTATAAATACAGGCATTGGGCCAGAGGGAGGAGAGGTTGAAAGCTGAACATTTCTAAGGGTAGATGCTGCTGAAATTAGGACTCCCTTATAGAGCTTGAGAGGAGAGATTCCCATCCTTTCTTAGCTTCATTTGGAAGTGGGTGAGCTGATCAAAGTAAAGGAGAACTCTTGCTGGACCCTGGGAGGGACCTGCACAACACCGAGGCACTGGTTGTAATGGTTTCTTTTGTTTCCACTTAATACAATTAAGCTCATTTTTCTCAACAAGTTGTTATACATAATTTGTTTCATATAGTCCTTGGTCTTTATGATGAATATGTTTTATTTTATGAGTTATTCAGGTGCTATGTAATCGTTTGCTTGTTAGTGAATGCAGGTTTCGAAGAGAAGGAGGAGCTCATCCGGATCGGAGAGGCTGGACTGCTACAAATAGCGTGGGACTAAAGGTATGTTTTAAACATCTGACTACTTGTATTCTAAATGCATATT
This sequence comes from Pinus tabuliformis, assembly GCA_031772625.1. NCBI lineage: Eukaryota > Viridiplantae > Streptophyta > Pinopsida > Pinales > Pinaceae > Pinus > Pinus tabuliformis. The sequence continues at coordinate 115,726,381 of CM062808.1, read as the reverse complement.
TAGGGAAAGATAGTGTTTAATTGTCTTCTTTGTCACTAGAAAGCCTTAGCTTCTAGGGAGGTCGGTTTTGTCCGCAAAATTGACTCTTTCTGCATGACAGTTGTTGTACGATGAGAGGGTGGATGATGCCACTAAGAAGGGCTGAGTCCTCGAAGGCTCGCGTGATTTGCTATGAGCGGTGATGTCGGATGCGCTCGAAGACAAATTGGTGAATAGGTTGGTTGTAATTTGCAGTCAGCGGTGATGCTGAATGCGCTCGAAGACCAATTGGTGGATTCTGAGCCCGAAGTCATCGGTGAAGTTCGGTGCAACTTTTGAAGCCTTTGAGGCAGAGAGATTGTCGGTGTGTTTGGGGTTTGGGACGAGAGAACTAGCCTAGATTTTCTTTTGCAGGAGGAGAGAACACTCGGTGCCTTTGTGGCCAGGGATCGAGTCTGAGGAGGTTTGTAGAGATCCAATGACGAGCAAAATGGCGTCTCTAATGCCTGGAGTTCCGATGAAGCATGTGCAACACATTAACAATGACATGGAGAGGGATTACATCATGAGGGTGTTTTGTGAGGAAACTGCTTGTTCTAACAGGCTGTGTTCGAGTGCTAGGTGTTGATTGTGTCAATGCATTATGGGAAGCTTGCACCTTATATGCAAGATATATTTGTGATTACGATGAAGGCGGTTAGGGAGGATGATGAGCTTGTAGCTCTATAGTCTGTTGAGTTTTTGTGCAGGTAATGCAAGGTGGTTTTGCAAGGTAGCAGGGTTTGGTGATCGATCCTAATGGCTCGCAGCAACATGGGAGGCCGAGAGCGGAGATTGCTGAAGTTGAAGAGGCTATGTGGAAAATGACTCTGCAACAGCCGCATGAGAGTTTTGGAGTTTGATCTATGACGGGCTGATTAACCCACTTGAAGAGCTTATGTTTTTTTGGGAATTTCTGATAATTCCAGAACAAAATGAACAGAGAATAATGCTCTGTTTCTTAACATAGAGAAACTAAAATTGTTTTTGGGAAGACAACGTTTCACACACACACACACAAACTTGTATTCATTAAGACATTGACTGTTACAAAATTCTTCCTCGAATAGAGGGATTACACCAAGACTGCTTCAGAGGCAGTCCCAAAAACTTCATTCTGTCTCTCCTGGAAAATTAACACTGTTGTGTGTAATTTTTCCTTTCACTTCTTACTTTCATGCTGCTGCATATTACATTACATTTCAACAAAAACAACATTACATTTTTACTTGTATTGTAAAAAAAACGACTCCCGTGAATTAAAGACAATAAAAATAAATTCTCCACCTACATTTACCAACCGTAATAAATTTTCATTAATTACTTCACATGGTAATATGTCTTTTTTAACTGTAAAGTTTGCTCCACGTCCATTCAATGCTTTTCAATCAGCCCTGCATCCGACTCAGTCATACGGCCATTGTCAGAGAATTCTACTTCCAATGTTGAATTTTTTGTACACATCAATACATGTAGTCTTCTTCCACCTGATTCGTATTCCCAGAGGTTTTTGTGGACATCATATTGGCGACAACTGTTGGTGATAAATCACATGAGTATTGCACCGTTTGGATAGATATTGTTTAGCCACACAGAAGATCCAGGGACAGGTAGCAGTGAAGTAACCTCAAAATTTTCAGAATAGATTGCGTTACACTCTCATGAGCTACAGAGGTCCTCTCGATAACAAAACAAAAAAATATGCCACCGCTACCATAACCATCGATCTGGCCCACATTAATCGGATGGTTGTCGGTCAATATCACACGACCTTTTTTACCGAACTTTACGCGCCGGGAAAAGGTTGTATTGACAAACCGCTCAGGGTACGTGTTAGCAGATGAGCATGTTCGCTACCTCCCAGAGAATTACCACCATTCCGTAAAAGCGGTGTGGGGAATCCCATGACGGTTTTCTAGCAAAAAAGAAAAAAAAATTCTAGAAAAAAACATAAGCATCATTCCAGAGAAAAACACATGACCAAGTGCTGAACCCACCACATGGAGACCCATACATCAAAATACATGGAGACCTGTACATCAGAAACTAGAGGATATCCATAACTGACTTACCAAAATAAAATAGCCTGAGGATTTCCATAAACATGACCAAAAAGGTAGACCACCGTCAGCGAGAACAGGCTAATCATCAGGCTGTTCCTCCACAATTCGGCACCATCTGAATTCCGGTTCATCAGCAACAGGAGCAGCGAACTGAATAGAAGGTCTGGGGTCAACAGACAACATCTTCGTATCCTGTGTGCCTCCACCCGGTTCAGCCCGAACATGCTGTGGCATCATACGAATACCAAGCTGGAACGCAGGGGGAGGACCAGCAGAAGCACTCGAGCCTCCCGTATGAGTGTCTGAACCCTCCATTTGCGTAGTCTCATAAAAGGCCACGGATATGTGGGCAGTAATCCGAGGCTGATGCAGAGAGCTATTGAAAGTGAAAATGGCAGACCTTGTCGAAGATGGAGGCCCCCGAGATTAATTTGAGACGTGACACCTTCTGCGCCCACTACGAGTGCTTGGATATCGACTCGTAAACAATTCACTGGTGGCAGGCGAGTCCGAAGTGGAGTCGGTAGGGGCGCACCGAGGTTGGCCTCTACGGCACCCCATTCGCTGACGAAGATGAGCCATTATGGAAAGGGCGGAAGAAGGATTACAGCCAGGCTCCACAGTGAAGCCAAGAGGACCAACATAGACGGGAGAGGATGTTACACTAAAAAATGTCACCATCGCTATTTACAGTTAGTATGGCTCTATCAACAGTCATGCTATCCTCTTAGGAAAGTCTTAAGCCTCTGCTCTCCATGTCAAACTCCAAAAAGAGAGAAAGTCTTTATAAAAGTGTTTATCTCTGGGTACGCAGGGTCTCTCAACCTTGCCTGTGGGTACGCACCTAATGTTCACAATAACTACGTCCTTGGATGCTTTGTATGTAAAGGGGCAGGTGCGTCCTCCTGTAAAGGTCAAAATGCACAAGTTTCATCTTTAAAAAGTTACTTGTGGTCATTTCTAGAGAATTCTAGAAGGTTGTTCGCCGTGTATTGAGCGCCTCCAGATGGTTCATGTACCCCTACCAAAGAGGAACTTATCCCATCAATAAGGGAGCTATCCCATCCAAAGAGGGGATTATCCCATTGATGGTGGACCTGATTAACTTCCTCTTGAGTACTATAAATACAGGCATTGGGCTAGAAGGAGAAGAGGTTGGAAGCTAAACATTTCTAAGGGTAGATGCTGCAGGAATTAGGACTCCCATTTAGAAGCTTGTGAGGAGAGATTTCCATCTTTGCTTGTTCTATTTGGAAGTGGGTGAGCTTTGTCAAAGTAAAGGAGAACTCTTGATGGACCCTGGGAGGGACTTGCACAACACCAAGGCTCAGGTTGTAATTGTTCCTTTTGTTACCTATTAATGCAAATGAGTCCATTCTTCTCAATAACTTGTTATTTATGAGTTGTTTCATGTACTCCTTGGTCTATACGTTAAATATGTTTTATTCTATGAGATTATCAAGTGCTATTTAATCGTTTGATTGTTAGTGGATGCAGGTTTTAAAGTGAAGGAGGAGCTCATCCGGATCAGCGAAGCTGGACTGCTACAACATCGTGGGACTACAGGTAGGATCTAAACACTTGATTTCTTATATAGTAAATGCATGTTTAGAGAAGGATTGCTCTTGTTTGTCTTGTTTTTCACTAGAGAGTCTTAGGCTCCTAGGGAGGTTGATTTGTGTCCGCACTATCGACTCTTTCCGCCTGACAAATTGGCGGATTTGACAAACCATTCAGCTAAGATTTGGTCCGGAATAAAAACTTTCACTAACCTTCTTCGACGTCTCCACTCATGAATGTGATCAGAAATATACGTGGACGTCGATTGTTTTAGTGAAGTTAATAACTCCGTGCCGTTATCGTATCTGACCGGCAACTGAAAGTGAGTTAAGAACGAGGTAGCTAACTGGCTAAAATTGTAAAAAGAGGCCCGTGGTAACTTAATGTACCACTTGGCCGCGAGACCAATGAGTGTACGCTGGAAAAGACGTAAGCGGATCGAATCATCCGAGATAGAATTTGAAGCACACGAGAGGTGGTAAGTCATCACGTGATTTTATGGATCCTCTCCAGACTTACCTTCGAACTTGGGTATATCGCTGGGCAACCTATTGGGCATTGGCGGCCAGAACGAAAGATAATTTATTGGATCGTTCGTTAGGCGCGTCAAGTCGGGTAAATCCAAAGTTGCAATGAACGGCAATTGCCGGTTAGGATCTCTAAAACTCTGAGTCACAAGACCAGCTCCAGGAGGAGGATACCCAGGATAACTTGGAACAGGAATCGCATTCGGGATATTATACCCTCCTGGAAAACCAGGATTAACCGGACCGTACTGGGGTTGCTGATGTTTTTGATAAGTCCGGAGTAGTTACTAAGGAGCAAGTCATTGCTCAAGCCCAGTATCTTGACTTAGTTTATACTCAGTTGGGTACGTTACACGAGAAGATCCCAGATCTTCCAAAATCAAATCAAATCGCTGCTGCTCCTTCGGGATCTCATGCTGCTGATGGTATGATTGGTACGGTGAATACAAAGAGTAAGAAGAAATCTTCCAAGAATTCTACTACTCCTATAATCACCTTGCCCGATTCCCCGACAAGAGAGTCTTCTCCTGAACTTTCCGCCGATATTCATGCCGTGGAGTCATCTACGGCCAAATCAAAAAACGGTGGAAAGAAGAAAGGAAAGAAGAAGGCTAAAGCTGACAAGGCTCCAAAGGAGAAAACAGAAAAGTCGGAAACCAATGACGAAAAGCACAAACCTCGATATCCTTGTCTTATTTGTGAAGAAGATCATTTTACAAGAGATTGCCCGCATCGGGCCGAGGTTGCGAAAATAGTTAAAGGTTCTTCCACTCCTGCTGTGTTGAAAGATCCTTTTCCAAAGCAGGAGAGTAATATGATAGGTTCTTCCTCGACTGCCAGTGAAGAACCCATTTTGATGATGTATCATGTGAGGATTGCGACTCGATCGCAAGATTATGGTAGTAAGGCTCCTGTTGATGGTAAGGAAGTAGAATCTTCTCATTCTATTCCGTCAACCTCAGCTCCTGGTCCCGATCCGCTACAGATCGAAAAACCTAACCTGGACTTAGTAATCAAACCGCCCGCCAAGGGTGTACTTCGAAGGTCTGCTTTCAATCCACATGCGAGAGCGGCCCAGAATTACAACATTGTTGAGGACTTAGTTGTTTCACCCTCAGCAATGTCGGCTTTAGAAGTGCTGCAATCATGTCCAGCACAACGAAAATTACTTTTGTCGGCTATAGGAGCTGTTGATATTGAGGACCCGAACCTAATAATCTTCGATCTAGAAAATAGTACACCGCGTCTCCCTCATCAGATGGCTTTCCAGATTCCAGTGATAGTAAAAAACAGACCTATTCATCGGACTGTGATTGATGAAGGAGCTTCTACGTGTATTATGTCAATTCAGTGTTGGAGATCGCTTCGTTCTCCTTCACTGAACCAATCCCTGACCATCCTTAAGGCCTTTGATTGCCGTGGGTTCCGTCCGTTTGGTATTCTACAGGAATTGCCTATAGGGGTAGAAGGTAAAACCGTTAGTCTGGATGTGGAAGTGGTTGATGCCCCTCTAGACTACAACCTTCTTTTGGGTCGAAGTTGGTCATATGCTATGACAGCGGTCGTGTCATCGGTCTTCAGAGTAATCAAGTTTCCACATAATGGTAAGATCGTGACGATTGATTAGCTGACATACTTTTCATCCAACCCAGCCTCTTCAGAGAGTATCCAGCATGTAGGTAAGATGGCAATCCCTTATAGGGATGTTGGTGTAGGTTTAGTTAAAGATTCCGGTTTACTGGGAACTTTTCCTTTCCCTCCAATCAACGCAGACCCTTCATTTGCATCAATTCATATGATTACATCAGAAAACATTATTTAGGATGATCCTTGGATCGTCCCATCTGAATCTGAGATAGACTCATTCGGTCATGCTATGCCTTTGAGTCCATATGAAATTGCTTATGAAGCTGTCATGTCTTTTACCGACTCGCGTTCAACCGAGATCGACCAAATGAATGTGGTCAGTGAAGAATCACTTTTCACATCAACCTTAGAACGGATAGCGTTTCCCGAAGTCGTGTCATCTGACGAACAACTTCGCGAAATCCTAAGTGTAGACGATCTACCATGGGAAGATCTCCATCACAGATCTTCGTTTTTGCCTAAGGATGATGCTTTTGAAAATGATTTTTCATCTATCTTTACCGCTGAATATGTCAAAGACGCTCAGAAGCCAACGAAACATTCTGATTCAGAGTTGAATTTAGGGAATATTTCTCGTACTATTCCCATTGATATTTCAGTGAAGCCCGGAATTGAGGAGAACATTCATATAGGTGCCTCATGTACAGAAGATGAAATCCGAACTTACAAGGCCCTATTCCAAGAATTTCGCGATGTGTTTGCCTGGTCTTATGAAGAAATGCCGAGAATCGACCCTGCCATTGTTGTTCATGAAATCAAGACCTACCCGGACGCTAAACCCGTCCGGCAACGGTTGTGCCAGATTCACCCTCGGAAAGCGGCCGCGATTAAAGCAGAAGTCGAAAAGCTGTTGAAAGCAGGTTTCATTTATCCGATCCCGTTAACGGATTGGGTATCGAATATTGTTCCGGTCAACAAGAAACAAGGAACAATAAGAATCTGTATCGATTATAGGGATATAAATCGAGCTTGTCCAAAAGACAACTATCCTACGCCTTATATCGATCAAATTATTGATGATTGTGCCGGAAGTGAGATGTTTTCCTTCATGGATGGTTTTTCGGGCTATAATCAAATCAATATTCTACCTGCCGACCAACCAAAAACGGCATTCATTTGTCCATGGGGGACGTTTGCTTATTGCAAATTACCTTTCGGGCTTAAGAATGCCGGAGCCACTTTTCAACGGGCGATGTCTTATGCATTTCATGACATCAAGCACATTGTGCAACCGTACCTCGGTGACTTGCCTGCTCATTCTTTACATCGAGCTGATCACCTTGTCCACTTACGAGCAATCTTTATGAGGTGTAGGCATTATCATATTCGGTTGAATCCCCACAAGTGTGTTTTCTGTATAGAGACAGGTCGATTGCTGGGATTTGTTGTTTCAAAAGCCGGCATTCGCGTCGATCCCTCGAAGGTTGAAGCTATCATCAAATTACCTCCTCCTTCGAGTTTGCGCCAACTCCAGAGTTTGCAAGGGAAAGCGAACTTTTTACGCCAATTCATTCCAAACTACGCCGAGGTCACTAAAGGTTTTACACGGTTGTTGAAACAGAACGCTCAATTCTTTTGGGATGAGATTGCCCAACAATATTTTGATGCACTTAAACATGCGTTAACCCATTGTTAAATTTGGACAACTAGGTCCAAACTCCATGTTCTGATGCTCAGATTAAGAGGCTAATATTTTTGTTGGATTCCTCTTTCTGAGAGGTGTAAAATCCATATAAAAATAGTCTTAATCCGATGAGCAGAACTTATATTTTGAATTTATTATTCTTAATAAATTATATGTGCAAGGTCAGCCAGTTTTGTAATGTAGGCTCACATGCCCAACAGATGTGTCACACACCCTCATTGATGGATATATATACAGGAAAAGTTGGAGAGAATTTGAACACAACACAACTCACATCTTCCTCTCTCATCCTAAAAAGTACGAGCTACCTGGAGGACGAATTTCAGCCACACGTGGGAAGGACGAAGAGGATTTTTCTGCTGCTAGGGTTTCTGCTGCTAGGGTTTCGCAGAAGTTTGACCAGCGTTGACTTTGGTCAACGCTTGGTCCAAACAAGATGAAAACTTGTGGGAGGTTCGATTTTTGAAGGCCGTACTACCTGGCACAAAAATCGAGGTCAAAGGGTTGACCGTTTTGCTGCTGCGTTGACTTTTAGCTTGCTGCCCCTGCGTTGACTTTTCAGGACAGCGTTGACTTTTGTAGAACTGACTTGGGTTGACTCATCTACTGGTTGGAGGGTTGTTGTGACACATGCTGGGCTGGCTGACCAAAGGAGACTTTGCTGGTTGAAGCATCCTGTTGACCGCCGAAACGAACACATACATTTTTCTTGTTTCTGATTTGTCTTCTGTAAGATCTGCTTATATGTTCTATCTGCATTTTGCTTATCTACTTGTATGATTGCTGTGAGAAAAGTGAAATTTCTCTTAGCATAGAACATCTACAAAACTTTACATGGTATCGGAGCTGAGGTGAAGACAAACTCTATCTATAGCAATCATCATCGAAGGAAATGGATTCCTCTAAGCTTGAATTCAGGGAGAATGACAAGCTGACTGGAAGTGATGACTTCCATGCCTGGAAGATGTTATTAGATCTCAAATTAGAAGATCATGATCTCCTAGATCATGTGACAGGGAAGATTCAAGAACCTACATCAAATGCCTCTGCTGCTGTTAAGCACAAGTATAAGAAGGGAGAAATCAGAGCAAAGCTGCTGATCAGGGAATCCATAAATAAGAGTCTGGTTGCCTACATATCTGAACTAGGCACATCCAAGGAGATGTATGACAAACTGATACTTATGTTCCGAGTAAACAATGTGAACCAAGTGCTATTCCTCAAGAACAAGTTGAAGAATATGAAGAAGGGCCGAGACGAGTCTATTCAAACTTTCTTTATGAAGTTGACCGAAACCAGGAACAATCTGCTAGCTATTGGGGAGACAATAGCTGATCGTGAGATGGTTCTCACCGCACTTGGAGGACTTCCATATGAATGGCAAGTATTCACAACTACCATTCTCAACAATAATACCATCCCTAACTTTGATGAGCTTCTGTCTAGATGTATGCAAGAAGAAACAAGGATGAAGGAATTTGATAATGAAAGAAATGCTGCCTATGTTGCTCATTCCCGAAAGAAGAACTCTGGTGGTTCCAAGGACAAAGGAAGGACTAAGACTCAAAAGAAGAAGGGTAAATGTTTCACCTGCCATAGGACTGGACACTATGCTAGAGAATTCCCCTTCCAGAAGAATTCTCCCGATAGTGACGACAACAACAACAACCGAAGGAATGGGAATCGAAGAAATGACAAATCCAAAGGAAAGAGGAAGGCTCACTTTGAAGGAAACAATCCACCTTCTAAAAGGACCAGAAATACCAGGTATGAGGAGTCTAATGTTGTTGATAAAAGAAATGAGTATATTCTAATATCTTCTCTCTCAGCTGCATCTCCGCCCGACACTATGGATGTCTGGCTAATCGATAGTGGTGCCTCAAGACACATCACTGGATTCAAGGAAGCACTTTCTGACATGGTTGAAAGGGATACTAATCTAGAAATTATCCTTGGGGATAATGCCACTTATCCTGTGAAAGGGACCGGGACTGTGACCCTCCACTTGTCTCAAGGACAAGTCCTCCATCTACAAGATGTACTCTATGTACCCAAATTGAAGAAGAACCTTGTGTCTGTATCTGCCATGGAAGACAAAGGATTCAATGTAACTTTCTCTGATGGAAAGGTACTCATGTGGAAGAAGAGCTTCAAGGAAGCTATCTCAATTGGTTTTAGAGTTGGTACACTCTACCAGGTTGGAGGGAGTCCGTTGGGAGCTATGACTTGTGATACTATCCGTCAAACCGAACTATGGCACCGAAGATTTGGACACCTTCATTACAAGGCTCTTCCCGAAGCAAGGAAGGTGGTGACAGGGATGCCTGATTTTGGAAATAATCATAAAGGTGTATGTAAGGGCTGTGCTGAAGGAAAACATACAAGGGGACCTTTCCCCTCAAGTGTCACAAAGACATCTGAGATATTGCAACTGGTCCATTCTGATCTTTCCGGTATGTTGCCTGTAACATCCCTGGGGGGATGTTCTTACTATATGACATTTACTGATGACTTCTATCGCAAAACCTGGATATACTTCTTGAAGAAGAAGGATGAGGCTTTCATGTGGTTCCGTACCTTCAAAGCCTTGGTGGAAAATATGACCAGAAAGAAGATCAAGATTTTGAGGACTGACAATGGCACTGAATATGAGTCAAATGAGTTCAAAGACTTTTGCAGAGACGCTGGCATTAAGAGGGAGACTACCACTGCATATACTCCTGAGCAGAATGGTGTTGCTGAACGCAAGAATAGGACTATTGTGGAAGCTGCCCGTGCCATGCTATGTGACCAGGGTCTTCCAAAGTTTCTGTGGGGAGAAGCTGCAAATACTGTTGTGTACATTCAAAACCGATGCCCTCATTCCGCTTTGGACTCCAAAACTCCCGAAGAGGTTTTCTCTGGTAAGAAACCTGATGTCTCACATTTTAGAATTTTTTGATGTCCTGTCTATTTTCATGTGCCGAAAGAAAAGAGAAGTAAGCTGGATGCTACTAGGAAGAAAGGAATGTTTGTGGGCTACAATGAGACTTCTAAGGCATATAGAATCTATGTACCTGGTCAAAGGGAAGTAGAGATAAGCCATGATGTCACTTTTGACGAAGATGCTTCCCTGAAGAAAATAGTAGATCTTCCTAGATCTGAAGAAAACCATGAAGAAAGACCTGGAAATCTGGAAGAACCCCAGGATGAGACTATGCCTGATGTTGAAGGGCCAATGGACCCTATTGATCCTTCCCCTTCTCTAGGAAAGAGGCCATCATGGCTCAGGGACACCCTCGAAGATGCTGAGGGTCATGCTGCCCCAAGGGGAACATTCCGAGAAAGCAAGAAGCCGTGTAGATACCAAGGGTATCTAGCTGCCATGAGTACTATTATACAATCTGAACCTGGATCTTTTGAGGAAGCCATCAAGCATCAAGTCTGGAAGGATGCTATGCATGAAGAATATGAGGCTATTATGAAGAATGATGTCTGGGATGTGGTCCCGAGACCGAAGGACAAATCTGTTGTCACTGCTAAATGGCTCTACAAGATTAAACATGGATTTGATGGGAGTGCTGAAAGGTTTAAGGCAAGATTTGTTGCCCGTGGCTTCTCTCAAAAGGAAGGAATTGACTATGACGATATATTTGCACCTGTGGCTCGATATACCACCATCCGATCCATCATAGCCCTTGCTGCTACGCAAGGATGGAGTCTTCATCAGATGGATGTCAAGACCGCTTTTCTGCATGGTGCAATAAAGGAAGAGGTGTATGTAGAACAACCTCTGGGATTTGAAGTTCAAGATCGAGACACTTATGTCTTCAGGTTGAAGAAAGCCCTCTATGGGTTAAAGCAAGCACCCAGAGCTTGGTATGAGAGGATGGATAGTTACTTGATGAAGCTGGGTTTCACTCGAAGCAATGCTGATCCAAACCTTTACTTTAAGGTTGAGGAAGGAAAGCCTCTCATTCTAGTGCTGTATGTGGACGAACTCTTCCTGACAGGTGATGACCCTCTCATTCATCAATGTAAGAGGGAGCTTGCTGCTGAGTTCGAGATGAAAGACTTAGGACTGATGCACTATTTCCTAGGCCTGGAGGTCTGGCAGAGACCTGGAGAGATTTTCCTTTCTCAAGGAAAGTATATTGTGAAGCTTCTGGAAAGATTTGGGATGGTGGACTGTAAGTCCGTGTCAACACCAATGGAACTCAACTTTAAGAAGTTGAGTGGCAGCGCTGCAGGGCCTATCTTGGCCAATCCTACTGAGTATCGTCAACTCATAGGAGCTTTGATGTTCTTAGTGAACACCCATCCGGACACATGCTTTGCAGTGAATACTTTGAGTCAACAGATGGTTGAGCCTCATCATTTTCACTGGGTTGGTGCCAAGAATCTTTTGAGATATCTTCGGGGCACGATAAACCATGGGCTGAGATACACTGCCGGGAGTGTGATACTCCGGGATATACTGATGCCGATTGGGCTGGCAGTGTGGTGGATCGTAAGAGCACATATGGATGCTGTTTCAATCTTGGTTCTGCTTCGATCTCATGGATGAGCAGGAAGCAGAAGTCGGTGGCTTTGAGCACCGCGGAGGCCGAATACATTGCTGCTAGTATGGCCTGTTGTGAAGCAGTTTGGTTGAGGAAGCTCTTTAGTGAGCTATTCCAACATGTGCTAGATACCACTGTAATACTCTGTGATAATCAGAGTGGGATTCGTATGACTGAGAATCCTGTGTTCCACGACCGATCCAAGCATATTGATATCAGGTACCACTTTATCCGGGATATGGTACAACGAGGCGCCGTAAGGCTCGATCATATAGGAACTGATGAGCAGGTCGCGGATATTCTCACTAAGCCCCTGGGGAAGGTCAAGTTCCTAACCTTCTGTGAGAGTCTTGGTGTCGTGGAAAGACCCTATGATGTGGGTCCTGTTGGACGATGAGCTCTGGGAGCTCTGGGGGGCTTTGGGGATAGCTTCTCGGAGCTATAAGCACTCATAATGCTTCTGCCCCACCCTTGTGATTATTGAGCTGGTTCGCCACTCATTTAATCTGTGCCCCGTATGCATCCTACCCATTGAGTTCAGGGCTCATGGGAAGTACCTCTCATTTGGCCAATGAGGTGTGGAAAAGCTAGAGACTATTAGCAAAGACTGATGGACGCATCAGAGATTGCCATACTCTCTATCTAGGATGGCATGGTCCAACCACTTGATCTGGGATCAAGATTTGTGAGGTCTGGGACCTCTGGACTGATTATGTCAGTCGGGGAATGATGTCTTTGTGACTGACCCACTTCTGTTCTGAAATAAAGAAGCCAGCAAAGCAAGTATCGGCGGGATGACTCACGATGTTAATTGCACTAATAGATGGAGTTCTCCCTAGTTGAGAGGGAGTGTTAAATTTGGACAACTAGGTCCAAACTCCATGTTCTGATGCTTAGATTAAGAGGCTAATATTTTTGTTGGATTCCTCTTTCTGAGAGGTATAAAATCCATATAAAAATTATCTTAATCCGATGAGCAGAACTTATATTTTGAATTTATTATTCTTAATAAATTATATGTGCAAGGTCAGCCAGTTTTGTAATGTAGGCTCACATGCCCAACAGATGTGTCACACACCCTCATTGATGGATATATATACAGGAAAAGTTGGAGAGAATTTGAACACAACACAACTCACATCTTCCTCTCTCATCCTAAAAAGTACGAGCTACCTGGAGGACGAATTTCAGCCACACGTGGGAAGGACGAAGAGGATTTTTCTACTGCTAGGGTTTCGTAGAAGTTTGACCAGCATTGACTTTGGTCAACGCTTGGTCCAAACAAGTTGAAAACTTGTGGGAGGTTCGATTTTTGAAGGCCGTACTACCTGGCACAAAAATCGAGGTCAAAGGGTTGACTGTTTTGCTGCTGCGTTGACTTTTAGCTTGCTGCCCCTGTGTTGACTTTTCAGGACAGCGTTGACTTTTGTAGAACTGACTTGGGTTGACTCATCTACTGGTTGGAGGGTTGTTGTGACACATGCTGGGCTGGCTGACCAAAGGAGACTTTGCTGGTTGAAGCATCCTGTTGACCGCCGAAACGAACACATACATTTTTCTTGTTTCTGATTTGTCTTCTGTAAGATCTGCTTATATGTTCTATCTGCATTTTGCTTATCTACTTGTATGATTGCTGTGAGAAAAGTGAAATTTCTCTTAGCATAGAACATCTACAAAACTTTACACCCATGCACCGTTATTGCATCCTCCCAACTACAACCAGGACTACTTCTTATACCTCGCAGCTTCGCATTCCACCATTGCAATGGTGTTAGTTCAAGAAGATGAATTCAGAGTGGAACATGTGATATATTATCTTAGTAGGACATTAAATCCCACTGAGCTAAAATATTCGCATGTGGAGAAATTGGCCCTAGCAGCCGTTCAAGTTGTCCAGCATTTTCGTCACTACATTCTTCTCCGTAAAACTACAGTCATTTCAGATTGCAACCCTATGATTTATATTTTGACAAAACAACTGCTAGGGGGCAAGTACTCTAAATGGATCGTTATCCTGCAAGAGTTCGACTTGGAGTTTGCGAAGCCCAAGTCTAAGAAATCCTTAGTTTTTGCGGAATTGATGTGTGATTTCCCTCGTGCTGACACGGAAACAGTGGCAGAGGAGTCCATTGCGGACGAATCTTTGTTTCTTATCAGTACTTTAGATCCGTGGTACGGAGATATAATCATCTATCTCTGAACCCAAACCTTTCGGCCTGAAGCTTCAAAGTCGGAACGTCGAAAAATTTGGTTTCAATCCCAGCAATACAAGATTATTGGAGATACACTTTATCGCCGGGGGGCAGACTTAGTTTTTCGACATTGTTTAACTCACGAAGAGGCTGAGAGGGTTTTGAATGATTGTCACTCTGGAGCATGTGGCGGTCATATGTGTGGGTATGCCACAACTCAGAAGGTGTTGCGCGCTGGCTACTTCTGGCCATCTATTTTTAAAGATTGTATCATCGCAGTCCGGAAGTGCCACAACTGTCAAGTGTTTGATCGCAAGATGCGCGCACCACCTGCTCCTCTCCACCCTATAATTGCCGTTGGTCCATTCGTCAAATGGGGTATGCGTATATCATCCTCGCAGTTGATTATTTTACTAAATGGGCCGAGGCGATGCCTACATTCGACGCAAGCGGCAAAACAGCTGCAGTTTTCGTATTCAATCATATTATAACTAGGTTTGGTGTCCCACAAGCAATCATTACTGACCATGGGAGCCATTTTCGAAACATCATGATGACTGAGCTTACAAGCCAGCTTGGTTTGCGCCACGATAGTTCTACTCCTTATTATCCGCAAGCCAACGGTTTGGTTGAGTCTATCAACAAAGTTCTGGTTATCATGATCCGACGAACCATTGGTATTCATCGGTCAAATTGGCATAACATGTTATTTTCGGCACTATGGGCCTACCAAAACTCAGTGAAAACTTCAACAGGGATCACTCCTTTCCAGCTAGTTTATGGCTTGGAAGCTGTGTTACCCATTGAATGCGAAATCCCATCACTTCAAATGGTTGTCGAATTACTTCCAGCTACTTCCGAAGAGGAGAAGCGTTTATTATACTTAGCTAAATTAGATGAGACTCGACGTGACACTACATTGGCAATCGAGACTCACGCGAACCGAATGAAAGCTCAGTATGATAGAAATGTGACTCCTCGAAGTTTTTCGGAGGGAGACCTAGTGCTATTATATGATCCAGCTAACGATAAGCTAGGTGCTGGAAAATTCGTTCCTATGTGGCACAGACCCTACATTGTAAAGCGAAAGCTAGCAAAAGGGGCTTATGAGCTGGTAGATTTTGATGGGGATTCTTTGGGTAAACCCAGAAATGGACTTTACCTAAAGAGGTATTATGCTTAAATGGTGGGTATGGAGAATTTTTAGTTAGGTTAGGTTTTCTTTCCAGCTAGTATGTTTGTTAGTTTAGTCAGTGTGCTTAGAGAGTGTGTTTTTCGTCGTTATTCTGGCTTATCTTGGTTTTACTCTTGATATTGCAGATGTCGACGCCTCTCCAAACATACATCGGATTTGCTGATGGTGCTTGTCGTAGTACACAGAATATCTCTTCCGTAGCCTGGGTTATTTATTCGCCCTCTGACGAGTTAGTTTCTATGCATGGGGTAAGCCTCGGTCAAACAACGAACAACATTGCAGAATACAGTGCAGTGGTTGAATTATTATCTGAATCTATTTCATTTGGAATTCGACGTTTGATAGTGAGGTTAGATTCTGAACTTGTTGTATTACAGCTTAATAGAGTATATGCCATTAGAAATCCTGTGTTATTAAGGTTATTTTTGAGAGTGCGTCTCTTGGAACGTGAATTTGATTACATTGAATATCAGCATATTCCAAGGTCTTTAAATACATTAGCAGATGCAATTGCTTCTCGAATGTTGGACAGACATTTACGATAATCATGCAAGTAAATTTAAAAGCATTTCATCACATATGTTAAACAAGATAAGCCAGTAATAGTGATATATATATAGATAGAAGTGTGTCAAAAAATATACATCGTCTTCGATCATAGGTTGAAAAACACCTTATGATCGGCAAAATGATAAGTACAGAAAGTCAAAAATGTCATATGTGTCTACAAAGTGACTAGCCAATCACTGGTGGTGCTCTCTATATGACACCACTGCATGGGCTACCTTACTCAAGAACCTCCTAAACAGCCCAGGGACTGCAACTACATAGCGCTGAAGTCTGATAGGAATATCATCTATGGTAGTCTCAGGTATATCCACCGTCAGGCGCTCTAGATCCTGCTCCAACTCAGCTAGTGACTCTGCAGTCGCGTCCTGTGGAGCCGGTACCGGTGCAACTGGATGTCTCCTCTCAAAAGGCTGGAGGTTGGCTGGACGTTGTGGACCAACATCTGCATTTTAAAAATTTTTACTGTCAGTTTTGAGACGATATATATATATATAATATATATATATATATATATATATATATATATATAATTTGAAAACTTGTGAAAAATAAAGTACCTCTGTCATCCCATTGTTCTCCCTGTGGAAGAACCATGTCCGGATCACCTCGAAAATATACTCCGGCATACGGAAAGTCCTAGATCGAAAAAACCTGATCCTCTAACCAGTGAAAATAACTATCAGGGAAATGAACAACCGCCGCGCCCTCGTCAGGATGCCGGGCCATCACCGTAACCCATTGTATCAGCTTTGGCTCTCGAGGACCCAAGATTTCAATAGTGAGGTGCTGAGGGATAGACATCAGAATTCTCTCTAAGGCAAAGCTCACAACTAGAGGCCCATATCCAAAGGTCTTCAGTTGTCCGTTCTTTACCCTAGTCAGTTGGCCCTTCATGTTTGCCGACACATCATCACACCAGTTGAAAATGGTGCCTTGGAAACAGTCAATCGCCATCCGCATTTGGGACACGGTGGCAATATGTAAAGTGGCTGAGCCGCAAATTCTGGTAACCGTGAAAGCTATAACCTTGAGTTCACGCAGAGAGATGTGTTTGATTTCTACGCCTTTCGCATGGTGTGCATTGGGTATGCACCAATCTGCCCGGAGACTAGCAAGGGATTGGCCACCCGGCCTAGTCCCGGCTAGATTGAGTTGCTCACCCCTATTTGGCAAGCCAGTGAGAAAGTATATGTCAGAGGGCTCTATCTCGAGCTGGTGCCCTCCGATGTAAAAGCATTACTCATGAATGTTCCATCTCTCAACCAGCCACTCCAAGAATCTCACCTGAGCCCTCATGCCAGGTATGGCCCAGTATTTATATAGTCTGCATGCTTTTAGGGCATCAATGGAAGGTTGGTGATTAATTTCGGCTAAATCAACGTCCTCGTGCTCTCTTTCTCTCCAATCCAACATGGTGAGTGCCCTACACACCAAGAAACAAAGATTAAAATTGATTTAGGAAAATTCAAATGGTTTATTGTGGAGTTTGGGGTTTCAAATTCCACCTTTCGTGGGGGACGCACCCCGCGTTCAGGACACAGAGCGTCGGGACGCAGCTGGCCTGAAGGTGGGTTGCGTCCCCCGACCTTTTTCCTGTGTGGGAAAAAGTCGGGGGACGCAGGTCACCCTTAGGGCACCTGCGTACCCCGCAGAGCGATTTTTGAAACCCAAAACCCTCCAAAAATCAAAACTAAAACCTAAAACAAACTTTTAATCAGATGAAATTGAAGAGGGGGATGTTGTGAAATACCTGGAAGAGACAGCGTTCGATTCTGACGGTCGGATTCTCCGTAGCGACCACGGGAAGTTTCTTGCCAAAGAGATGGTAAAAAGTATTTTTATAGGTTTTTTGGATGGGTGAATGCTAGGTTTGTTCATTTTTCACCATGGAAGGATACTTTTCAATGCTTTTTTGCCTATCTTAAACATGTATGAGTAATGTGTCGTTTTTGTGCAGGACAAAGGGATTTAGGGGGAAAATTGTCATTTTTCATGAACCAAAATATCAGAGTCATCTTTTAAGCTCTTTTCTGACTCCTAAAATATGAAAAGATTGCCGAGCGTTTCTTTTACACTCGTTAAAACGGAATTAAAAGACGGTCCCCTTATAGCTCTTTTCTGACCGTAAAATCAGGAAAAGATTGCCGGGTTTTTGTCGTTTCAAACTCGATATGGAAATAAAACGACGTGTCCTTGATCGCTTTTTACTTTTCAGGTCAGTGGCACTAATTATGAAAGTACTCCTTGGTCGCAAGATCAAGCGGTTCCCCCAGGTATTATTTTATACTTTTTCGGGCTTGAGGGACACAAATCTACGAAAAAGTTCAACTTGGAGTCTTCTTAAGTTTTTCAGACTCTCTAAAATTGAAAAACGCTGAGTTTCTCCTATACTGGGCTCGTTAAACATTTCACAGTAAAGGACTTGTTCAATTACAAACAGGAACGAACCACTCCTTCCTAGGGTTCGAATCAAAACTAGGTTGGACTCATCCGAAGGATGAACTTATAATCAAGCATATGTTATCCTCCTCAAGCTTGTTAAAAATAAAGAGGTACTTGCCAGAAATGGTGGGGGAAAAGAGAGAAGAATGAGCCTATTTGTTATCTTTTGTCTCAGAAGAAAATTTATTACCACTCTTGGACACGACACTTTTCATTTCACCTGGGTTGGGAAATCCTTTACCTCACAGTTGATCAAACCACTTTGAAAGTCTTCAGCCGGGTTCCGGGCATTAACTTTGACTTATTCATCACCAAGCCATCTGTTGTGTCGTTATGTGTTCAAGAGGTCTGCAAGCAAAACTTTCATCTGCAAAATACTTATCATCCATTTGACCATCCCTGAGTCAGTCCTTACAACAACATTTCTTCAACTTGAACAATGATTTCGTGTTGTGGGCTTGCCTACAACGAGTCGCTTTCTATCGACATCAGCACATTATCTAGAGAGATGACTTAGAAATCGTCAGTACCTTGAAGTCTGCATGCATCAATGGCAGGTTTCTCGCCTTTGACGTCAGTTTACATCATTGACTTTCAATCGAAGGACTCCGTGAAATGTTCAACATCAACTCATTCATTCACATCTCATGGATTGTACTGGGTACTTTGAGAACCATTGACATTACTGGTGGTCTCTCTCACACTTGTTAACAGTTTACATCATCGACTGGTAATCAAGTGGTTTCTACCATGTTCGACATCAACTCATTTATTCGCATGGCTAGAATCGTACCAACTCGAGAAGTAGAAATGAAGACCCTGGATCCAGTTTCCACCATCCAGGCTGTGAGCAGTTTTGTATTCATTGTCTAAATAGACTAATCATAAACAGATGGTTGCGCCCATACTGTGTCTACAAAAGTCTATGATTATGATGTACTACAAGATCATTCCTGTATCAGAGTAGTTAGTCTGTTAGTTAAAGTTTTGATCTGAGTATGGGAATGCCTACCTCAGTGATGGTATAATCTTATAGATGTATTTTGTGTTGAAAATTGCAGGTTTTGACCAGGCTCTCCACGAGACAATCCTTGAAATGATAAAGCGCTTCACCCTTCCTAGATTTACAAAACCCTAATCTATTACAGGCTTCGCACTTTAGGGGGCAATCTGTTACACTAAAAAATGTCACCATGGCTATTTACAGTTAGTATGGCTCTATCAACAGTCATGCTATCCTCTTAGGCAAGTCTTAAGCCTCTGCTCTCCATGTCAAACTCCAAAAAGAGAGAAAGTCTTTATAAAAGTGTTTATCTCTGGGTACGCAGGTTCTCTCAACCTTGCCTACGGGTACGCACCTAATGTTCACAATAACTGCATCCTTGGACGCTCTGTATGTAAAGGGGCAGGTGCGTCCTCCTGTAAAGTTCAAAATGCGCAAGTTTCATATTTAAAAGGTTACTTGTGGTCATTTCTAGAGCATTCTAGAAGGTTGTTCGACATGTATTGAGCGCCTCCAGATGGTTCATGTACCCCTACCAAAGAGGAACTTATCCCATCAATAAGGGAGCTATCCCATCCAAAGAGGGGATTATCCCATTGATGGTGGACCTGATTAACTTCCTCTTGAGTATTATAAATACAGGCATTGGGCCAGAAGGAGAAGAGGTTGGAAGCTAAACATTTCTAAGGGTAGATGCTGCAGGAATTAGGACTCCCATTTAGAAGCTTGTGAGGAGAGATTGCCATCTTTGCTTGTTCTATTTGGAAGTGGGTGAGCTTTGTCAAAGTAAAGAAGAACTCTTGATGGACCCTGGGAGGGACTTGCACAACACCAAGGCTCAGGTTGTAATTGTTCCTTTTGTTACCTATTAATGCAAATGAGTCCATTCTTCTCAATAACTTGTTATTTATGAGTTGTTTCATGTACTCCTTGGTCTATATGTTAAACATGTTTTATTCTATGAGATTATCAAGTGCTATTTAATCGTTTGATTGTTAGTGGATGCATGTTTTAAAGTGAAGGAGGAGCTCATCTGGATCAACGAAGCTGGACTGCTACAACAACGTGGGACTACAGGTAGGATCTAAACACTCGATTTCTTATATAGTAAATGCATGTTTAGAGAAGGATTGCTCTTGTTTGTCTTGTTTGTCACTAGAGAGTCTTAGGCTCCTAGGGAGGTTGATTTGTGTCCGCACTATCGACTCTTTCCGCCTGACAGAGGACCGACAGAGACGAGAGGACTTGTTCTTCTCAATCTCCCACCCGCCCCCTTCCAAGACCGTGCATAAGACAGAGTAAATGAACAAGGGGCCAGAAACTAAGAATGATATGCTCAGAAGCCACCTCTCAGAGCCAGAAACCTGGATAGAGTCCTCGAGATGATAAGCGAACCTATGAACCTCCAGAATGAAACCCAAACACAGCGTTCTCGTCCCAGGCCCAGGACCGACAGAGAGAACCAGGAAATGATCAGAGGTGAGGCAATGAGTCCAGCTCAATGAATTACAATGCTTCAACACGAATGCAGGGCCAAGCCCATCCTTATACTGGTCGGACCCTCCTCGATAGACCCCAACCATAATTGCCTCATTGATGGTGGCCGCCATCTCTTGCGGGTAGCGGCGTGCAGAGGAGGAAACCATAACAATGGATGCGTAGAGAGAATCTGAATCACTTGACGGGGGAGTATAATGGCTTGCATGCCAGGCTCTCCTCCTTGAATTTGCGTTTATCTCCTCGTATAGGGTGGGCAGGTTTCGTGCCGCCTTGGTCCACCCCCGTACCATCAAATTATTCGCAGCGTCAGTCACCCGCATTCGGGGGAGCTGCATCTTTTTGAACCACCGTGGTGCATTCCTGGGTGTGATCATGATTTTGAATAATGTCAATTGTGCCAGCAAGCATAGTGTGTCTCGCTTCCACTCCCAAGTTAGCTAGGAGATCAGCAACCTTGTTGCCATCCCTCTTCATATGATTGATGATAATGGCTTGATTGTTGTGGAGATGGTGTTCTATGGCCTCCAGCCTGGCCTCAAGCCTCCAACTTTTGGCTATTTTCCTCG
The DNA here is from genome assembly GCA_031772625.1 of Pinus tabuliformis. Taxonomy (NCBI): domain Eukaryota; kingdom Viridiplantae; phylum Streptophyta; class Pinopsida; order Pinales; family Pinaceae; genus Pinus; species Pinus tabuliformis. The sequence continues at coordinate 115,704,912 of CM062808.1, read as the reverse complement.
CATGAGTCCCGTTTTGTAGTTGTTTGGCCATGTTGATGAGAATTTGGGAGTCCCCTTCAATTTCCAGGGGCTGGAGGTTGAGATCCTTGGATAGGAGAAGCCCTTGCCAAAGCCCTTCCAACTCTGTCAAGTTGTTGGTGTCCCAACATATCTTCCCAAAGTAGACGAGGATTGGAGATCCTTCGTAGTCTCTGAAAACACCCCCAAATCCTGCATTTCCGGGATTTCCCTTGGAAGCGCCATCAAAATTGAGTTTGATTGTGTTCTTTGGGGGAGGGGTCCAAGAGTCCTTCCTACTGTTGTTGCACATAGACGAGGTGGGGGAGTCAGTTCCCAACGGGAGGTGCAAATTCCAGTTTGCCCAAATGGCCTTTTCATTAGCTGTAGAGGGAAGGTCGTCCTGCGACCAGTTGCCAATCGCCAAGGTTTCCTGGAGGTTATGGCAGAAGTTGCCCCATATAATTTCTAGAGGGTAACTTTGATCCTTGAATATTCACTTGTTCCTTTCTTTCCATAAGGTCGAGAGGAGGAGACCAGGAATTATTCTCCAAAGGTGATTGAGAATTCCACTTTTGTAGGGGGTCTAGTGCCACTGGCGCAGTGAGTCAAGGATGTCTACTGATCCTCTGCAATTTTGTTGACATCGAAAGCTGGCTTTCTCCCACAATTGATTGGCCAGAGAGCATGAATCGAGGAGGTGTTGTAAGGTTTCCTCCTGGTTTTTACAGTTGACGCACATAGATGGTCCATGAAGGTTCCTGCGTCTGAGATTGTCCCAGGTGAGGATTTTGCGGTGCCTCACCAACCAGAGGAAAAGAGAGACTTTGGGCCAAATGCCTGAAGACCATATTCGGCTCCAAATAGGATCCAGGGGTTCCGAATCCGAGCAGATGATCTTGTAGGCCTCTTTTGTAGTGAAAGTTCCCCTGGGATTGTATCCCCATCGAAGGATGTCCTTGTCCTCCGAGTATCTGATTCATCGATTTCGTAGCTCCCTCTCCAGAAGCTGCTAAGTGTGGTGATCTGCGTGCTCAATTATTCGATTGCTATGCTTCCATTGTTTGTATCCCTGATCTGTATCCTGGATCCAATTCTGCCAGACTTCTTCTTGTAGCTGCCCTTCCCTGTAGCGGTGTGGAGTCTGATCAAGGATATTGTGGAGCTTCGGTAGCTGATTCCACGCATCCATCCAGAACCACGCTGATCGTCCATTTCTCACTTCCCAGAAACTGTGTTGCTGGATCATTAAGTAATGTTGTTTGGCTGCATTCCAGACTAGGGAACCTTTCACTGTGGGAGTGTATCTGATCAGGTCTTCCGGCGGTCTAAGGTTGGCATATTTGGCTGTCCAGATGGCTGCCCATGGCTTCTTGGGTGTTGTTATCCATTGCCACCAAATTTTTGCGCACATGATTGAGTTGCTGTGACTTGGGTCCCTTAGATCGATGCCCCATTTTTCTTTAGGCTTACAAACTTGTTTCGTTCTCTTATGAAACACATAATTCTTGGATAATGTAATAGCTGAGCTATTGTCACAAAAAATCACAGTTCCTTTTGCTTGCTCTTGGCATAAACTCCATAACATCTTTCTCATCCAAATTGCTTGACACGCTGCTACTGTAGCTGCCACATATTCAGCCTCCGCTGTAGACAACGCTACAATAGACTTTTTTTTAGAAGCCGATGAAGTGGCTCCTGAACCCATGTGAAAAACATAATCGGATGTGATTTTCCAATCATCTACACTTCCAGCCCAATCACTATCAGTGTATCCAATTAAATCTAAACATTTTGAAGTAGTATATAAAATGCCAAACCTTTTAGTACCTTTAACATACCTCAGAATCCTTTTTGCTGCCTGCCAATGTGCTTCTTTTGGCCTTTCCATGAATCTGGAAATCAAAATAACAACATGCATTATATCCGGCCTAGTTGCAGTCAAATACATGAGGCTGCCAACTATGCTCTTGTACAAACTAGTATCAAAATCCTTGCAATTGTCCTCTTTGCTGAGTTTTAATCCCATCACTGTGGGAGTGATTACTGCCTTGCTCTCTTACATATTAAATATTTCCAACACTTCATTAACATATTTCGCTTGTGAGATAAAAATCCCATTTCCATTTTGTTCTACTTCTATTCCTAAGAAGTATCTCAACAAACCCATGTCAGTCATTTCAAATTCTTCTTTCATGACTGTTTTGAAATTTTCAATAAGGTAATCATCATTACTTGTGAAAATAACATCATCAACATATAACACAACAATTAGTATTTTACCATCCTTTTCTTTGATGTAGAGGGTGGGTTCTCCCTCACACTTTTCAAATCCATTTTCTAGTAGATAGGAATCTATCCTACTGTACCACGCTCTTGGTACTTGCTTCAGCCCATAAAGAGCTTTCTTCAATCTACACACTTTGTGCTCTTGGCCTTTATTTTCATAGCCTATAGGTTGTTCAATGTAAACCTCTTCCATTAACACTCCATTTAGGAATGCTGACTTCACGTCCATTTGGTAAACTTTCCACTTGTTTTGTGCTGCTATGGACAGCACTGCTCTCACAGTTTCCATTCTAGCAACTGGTGCGAAAGTTTCCTCATAGTCTCTCCCATGCTGCTGCTTATATCCTTTGACAACAAGTCTTGCCTTGTGTCTTTCTATTTTGCCTTCAACATTACTCTTGGTCTTGTATACCCATTTAAATCCAATGACTTCTTTTCCTTTTGGTAGTTCAACTAAATCCCATGTCTTGTTTCTTTCTATCGCATTGATCTCCACATCCATAGCTTCTATCCATTTCCTATCCTTAATTGCTTCTTCGAAATGAACAAGGTCATCAACATGACAATATAAAGCAAACAAAGAGTTCATACCTTCATTTTTTGCCTCTTGTTCATAAATGTCACTTAAATTTTTGAACTTCTTACCTCTTTCATTTGGTGTACAAGTGCTTGAAGAAGCACTTGAATTTCCTCCTTGTGGTGTGCTTGGAGAAGCACTTTCATTTCTCCTCAAGGGTGTCTCTTGCTGCCCTTGTGTTGGTGCTGCTATTTGGGGATGTATTTCAGCCATCTCCTCATCATCTTCATCATGAGACAAAGAGTTTTTAACATTCACTGTTTTCTCTATGCTTCCATCTCAAGCTTCCTCCTCAATGAATTGAACATCTCTACTCACAATAAGCTTCTTGGTGGATGGGTTATACAACTTATAAGCTTTGGATTCCTCACTGTATCAAATGAAAATACATTTCTCTCCTTTGCTTTCCAACTTCTTCCTTAGTTGATCTGGAATGTGTGCATAAGCCACACATCCAAAAACTTTCATGTGGGTGACTCCTTGTTTTGTCCCACTCCATGCTTCTTTCGACACTCTGTTCATGACTGCTTTTGTAGGGCATCTATTCAAAATGTATGCTGCACAGTGTACAGCTTCAGCCCAATAATCATTTGGCAAATGCTTTGACTTTAACATACTCCTCGCTATATCCATGATTGTCCTGTTCTTCCTTTCGGCAACTCCATTTTGCTGCAGAGTGTACCTAGTGGTAAATTGCTTATGAATTCCATTTTCTCTACAAAAACGTAGAAATTCTTTGGATATATACTCACCTCCTCTATCAGTTCTTAGAAATTTGATATGCAACCCACTTTGGTTTTCTACAAGTGCTTTGAAATTGCAAAATCTTTCAAACACTTCACTTTTGTTCTTCAGGAAATAAACCCAAGTTTTTCTAGTAAAATCATCAATAAATGTTAGTATATAGTGGCTTCTTGCAAGTGATGGAGTTTGCATCGGTCCACATAAATCTGACTGGACAATCTATAAGGGTGCTTTTTCCCTTATGCTTTTCTCAGATGGAAAACTTTCTCTGTGTTGTTTCTCCAAGATACAACCTTCACAAAGGTTTTCTGGTTTCTATATCAATGGTAATGCTCTTGCCATTCCTTTTCTATTCAACAAGTTAAGACCTCCAAAGTTGAGATGTCCAAATCTCAAGTGCCAAAACCAATTTTCATCTTTTGGTTCACTTTGGAAAGCCTCTTGTGTCATTGCTGCTATTTCTTCTCCATTTCTTAATCTACTTTCATTCTGAGAGGGAACATCCTGTTCCTTGTCATCTTAACTTCAGCAATACATTGTTTGCTGGGTGTTTTATCCATGATGGTGCATACATCATTCACAAAGAAAACATTGTACCCCTTTTGAATAAGCTGTCCAATACTTATGAGGTTACATTTCATTCCAGGAACATAATAAACATCTGCTATGGTTTTCTTTTCACCTTTCCTTGTTAAGACATTTACTTCTCCTTTTCCCATAACAGAAACTTTACTATCAGTCCCTAGTGTGACTTGTGACTTCACACTCTGATCTAACATAGAAAACAGGGCTATGTTTCCTGTCATATGGTTACTGCAACCGGAGTCTAGAAACCATACATCTTCACTCTTTGCTTTAGCCATATTATAGGCTAAAAACAAATTATCTTGGCTGATATTTTCTCTAGTGAAATTTGCATTAGTTTTATTACTCATATCATGTTGCTTCTTCCTACATTCATTTGCATAATGCCCATATCTTTTACAATAGTGACATTGGACATTGGATTTATCATACCTTTGTCCTTGAGCACGATGTTGTCCACTTTGTTGGCTGCTGCCTTGGCCTTGGTTCTGATTTGGATTGCTGCCTTTTCCTTGAGCATTTGCTGGACTGTTTCTTCACCTCTGTTTTTGCTTCTGCCTCTTCCTCTCTTGTTTCCTCTACCTTGAACTCTTCCTCTTCCAAAGAACATTTGGGTCTTAAAGGCATGCTCTGGAGATGAGTTTTCATTTCTACTCAATATCTGCTCATGTGTCATCAGTGATGCATGTAGTTCATCAACTGAGAAGTTTGTGAGATCCTTTGTCTCTTTTATGGTGGTGACAATCACATCGAACCTTGAGGGTAGGATCCTCAATAGTTTCTACACAATCCTCCTTTCTTCAAGAATCTCTCCATGATACCTTATCTGTGTGACTAGACCAATCACATGTGTGAAGAATGAGTCAATATTATCTGACTCCTTCATTCAGAGAGTCTCAAAATCTCTCTTCAACAACTATAGTTTTTCTATATTCATTTTCTCCATGCGTTGATAGGATATCTTGAGAGTTTTCCATGCTTCTTTGGATCTCTTGGCTGCTGCTATCCTTGGAAACACACTCTCATGCACTGCTTGATATAAAAAGTAGAGAGTTTTAGAATCCTTCTTCTTATAGCTCTTCAACAGTTCTTTCTCTGCCTGAGTTAAATTATTAAACTCATCTTCATCTGCTGGTTCTTCAAAACCATCCTCATCAGGTTCCCATAAGTCTTCGGAAGCAAGCAAAGCTCTCATAGTTATTGCCCAATAGTCATAGTTTTTTCCATTAAATTGTGGGAGCTGAGTATTACAGATACCCATGCTAGTGCTGGCTCCAACCATTCTTGCACTCTTAACTATGCTTCAAAATACTTCACTGTGTATTTAAAATAACTGACTGTCCTCAACAGTAACACAAAAACTAACTTGGGAAATACCTTGGATTCTTTCTTGACTGAGTCTTCACTCTGCTGGAGAAGTTGCTGCAACAAGAAATCCTTCCTTCAGCTTCTTTGACACCTTCAAAGAGCCTGGACTAGCTTTGATACCATGTTGGGAATTTCTGATAATTCCAAAACAAAATGAACGGAGAATAATGCTTTGTTTCTTAACACGGAGGAACTAAAATTGTTTCTGGGAAGACAGAGTTTCACATACACACACAAAAGCTTGTATTCATTAACAATACTGACTGTTACAAAATTCTTCCTCCAATAGAGGGATTACACCAAGACTGCTTTAGAGGCAGTCCCAAAAACTTCACTTTGTCTCTTCTGGAAAATTAACACTGCTGTGTGTAATTTTTCCTTTCACTTCTTACTTTCACGCTGTTGCGTATTACATTACATTTCAACAAAAACAACATTACATTTTTACTTGTATTGTAAAAAAAATGACTCCCGTGAATTAAAGACAATAAAAATAAATTCTCCACCTACATTTACCTACCGTAATAAATTTTCATTAATTACTTCACATGGCAATATATTTTTTTTAACCGTAGATTTTGCTCCACGTCCATTCAACGCTTTTCAATCAGCCTTGCATCCGACTCAGTGATACGGCCATTGTCAGAGAATTCTACTTCCAACATTGAATTTTTTGTACACATCAATACATGTAGTCTTCTTCCGCCTGATCCGTATTCCCAGAGGTTTTTGTGGACATCATATTGGCGACAACTGTTGGTGATAAAGCACATGAGTATTGCACTGGTTGGATAGATATTTTTTAGTCGCACAGAAGATCCAGGGGCAGGCATCAGTGACGTACCCTCAAAATTTTCAGAATAGATTCCATTACACTCTCATGAGCTACGGAGGTGCTCCCGATAACAAAACAAAAAAATGTGCCGCCACTACCATAACCGTCGATCTGGCCCACATTAATTGGATGGTTGTCGGTCAATATCGCATGGCCTTTTTTACCAAACTTTACACGCCGGGGAAAGGTTGTATTGACAAACCACTCAGGGTACGTGTCAGCAGATGAGCATGTTCGCTGCCTCCCAGAGAATTACCACCATTCCGTAAAAGCGGTGTGGGGAATCCCATGACGGTTTTTAGGGAAAAAAAAAAAAACCCGCTGCAGTTGAATGTAATATTTCAACACGTTTTCGATGGATTTCTGAGTAAAAATAATTCAATATTACTCATAAGCTCCTATTTGTTTTTCATTTGTTTGCCTCATAGACAAAAATTAATCTTCTAGTCTCTTTTCAGTGAGAATGAAAGTGAACAAAACATGTTTTCCAACGATTTCTAGAGCTTGGAATGGCTCACTTGTGGCATCTTGAATTAGGTAGTGAAGAAGGGACAGTGCATTGGCTTCGATCGACGGTGCTTTGGCAGGGAGGAGGATCTATTATTGCGTCATCTGCCAAGATATGTGAATAAATCCAAACTTTGTGATGCATTTCTTATCACCATCAATGGCATAGCTGTAGGCATGAGGAACATTGGCTAAGAAACTTGTTTAGGGATGTGTTGATGCCCCGAAAATCGTTGCAACAACATTGGGGAAACCACCCGGTCCGGACCTTAGTGCAGCTCCTTTTCCGTTTGAAATAGTGGTTCTGAATGGGGATAATGGGACCAGTTTCCCAAGAATTATAAGTAAACGGGATGGATGAGTGACTTATGACACAAGATGGTAATAAGCGAACAGCTAAACTATAAGTGAAAATGTAATAACTATAATCGGATCCCGGGACTTATCACTTGGCAAAGCATAGCGTTTGATGATCTGTGCTTTAAGGCAGGCATATAGATGACTCTAACACTTTAAGCATAGATGTTTAAACCATTTAAAATTGCTCTGCATAATTAGTTATGCAGAGCGATTATAGCGAATTACTACACTTAACCATTTATATCATTGATACATGCATGGGTGAAAGAAATAACAAATCACCAAAACATTCAATAGTGAAACGAAATGAAGATTCGCTGTTATATCGCATACATGCATTCAACAATAGAAAAGATAATAACACAGTAATTCATATAATAAGAAAGAACACAGATACAGATAATAGTACCATGTAAGCTGCCCGATCAATCCAGTATATTAATCACTATGTCGCAGTCCTTCCTTCAAATCAGAAATCATTCCAAACAACAGACAGTCGTGCGCAATTGTGTAAAATAGCCTTCTAATCAAAATTAAGAACCGTTTGTCGAGTTTCACAAAAGAATATAGACTGAAGCACAATAGTGCAAACTTCAGCCTTTAAGTCTATTACAAAATTTTCCGACCCTTTCCAAAACAATGAAAGGGTCTATAAATACTATACTAATCTAAATATCTAAACAACTGAAAAGCTATTAAATTGGCATCAATAAATGTTTTTTCCCATCTTTCTTGGCGATCTGGCAGTTGGCGGCAATGCTTCATTCGGTGGGTTCTTTGCCTTTACTCCTTAGCTGGCATATTGCCAGCATTGGCTCTACTTCTGGTGGAGTGTTGAGACGCAAAGTTAGTTGGGCGTCATATGTAGCATCCTGAATGTTGGGGATCAGGCATCCGAGGGCGTCTGTTAAACACTTGAGAGCAGACCTTTGAGCATGTGGCTTGACTAGAAAGAGCCAATATGCGTCAGAGGTTAAAGTATTTACTCCGGTAATTAACTTCCTTGGTTCTTCCAAGCCATGATAACTTGCTTGTTCAAGCATATCTGCTCATGTTATGCTTCCAGGTGTGCACTTGGAGATCATGTTTGCCAAATAAAGTGTATCATTGACTAAGTCGATCATATTTTTGGCAATTATTTTACACCTGGAAGTCGCCCTTTCTGCTTCCATTACCTGAGTGTTCCATTCCGTGAAGAGTATGTCCTTGTACACTTCATGGATTCGGGACAAATTCGCCGCTTTTCCTTCTGCAGTGTCTTGCCACTCAAGATAATCGGATATGGCATCTTCGGCCTGATCTAGCTCATTTCTGGCCCTCTCTATTTGATCACACACTGTTGTAGATATTTCACATAATGGCTCAGCCTTGGCAAGTTGTTGACATAGAAGTTTGATCTGAGACAGTAATGCGCTATTTATTTGAGTTGCCTCTGCCCTGAAATTTTTTACATTCTGTGTACTCTTGATATCTTCGAGCTGTGTTGATAGTTGAGCTATTTGCTCATCTTTCGATTTCATCATCAGCTCATTTGATGCTTTCAACTGTGACAATGCCTCCGACAATTCTTTTGCCTTCTGCGTTTCACTTTGGTTTATCCTTTGTCTTTCAGTTTGCAGTTGCTGGGTTAACAGATTGTTTTCCTGCTGTTGAGCCAGCAACTGCTCTTCCACCTGTGCTGCTTTGTTTTTCGCTTCAATTACCTCTGCCTGTAATGCATATATTTCATGGTCCTTAGTCTTCAACAGAAGACTTACCTCTGATGCTTTGTCGATAGTTGCTGCGGAATAAGCTCCCGCGAATTGAGACAGTTTTGTTAGATCATCAGAGGGATCCAAATCCTCCTTCCAGACCATATTTCCCGTGACTGTTTGCTCAGGCAAGATAGAAGGTTGATCAAGCCTTCGTCTTTTCTTAGAGCGCTTAATAACGGCTCTATGCTTTGGGTTGTAGAAAATATCCAGGGGAGGAATTTCTTCCACCTGGAGAACAATCTGATCGGAAGGGTCCTTATTGATTACTTCGACATCCTGTGAAATGGGTGGGCCGCTGGTTCCTCCTAGAACCTGAGAAGAAGTGGTATCGGGCGCATCGCTTGTTTTAGAGGAGCCTGTGTCTTTGGAGCCTTCTTTGCCACTGATAATGGAATCGAATTGGTTCCATTGTTTAATCAATTCAGGATCGATGGAGGTTTGCTTATGTTGCTCTGTATGGGCTTTGCTCCGTTCCTTTTCTTGTTCTAACTTCTGCTATTCTTCAAGTGCTTTTCGCTGCTGCTCCCAACTACAACCAGGACTACTTCTTATACCTCGCAGCTTCGCATTCCACCATTGCAATGGTGTTAGTTCAAGAAGATGAATTCAGAGCGGAACATGTGATATATTATCTTAGTAGGACATTAAATCCCATTGAGCTAAAATATTCGCATGTGGCGAAATTGGCCCTAGCAGCCGTTCAAGTTGTCCAGCGTTTTCGTCACTACATTCTTCTCCGTAAAACTACAGTCTTTTCAGATTGCAACCCTATGATTTATATTTTGACAAAACAACTGCTAGGGGGCAAGTACTCTAAATGGATCGTTATCCTGCAAGAGTTCGACTTGGAGTTTGCGAAGTCCAAGTCTAAGAAATCCTTAGTTTTTGCGGAATTGATGTGTGATTTCCCGCGTGCTGACACGGAAACAGTGCTAGAGGAGTCCATTGCAGACGAATCTTTTTTTCTTATCAGTACTTTAGATCTGTGGTACGGGGATATAATCATCTATCTCTAAACCCAAACCTTTCGGCCTGAAGCTTCAAAGTCGGAACGTCGAAAAATTTGGTTTCAATCCCAGCAATACAAGATTATTGGAGATACACTTTATCGCCGGGGGGCAGACTTAGTTTTTCGACGTTGTTTAACTCACGAAGAGGTTGAGAGGGTTTTGAATGATTGTCACTCTGGAGCATGTGGCGGTCATATGTGTGGGTATGCCACAACTCAGAAGGTGTTGCGCGCTGGCTACTTCTGGCCATCTATGTTTAAAGATTATATCATCGCAGTCCGGAAGTGCCACAACTGTCAAGTGTTTGATCGCAAGATGCGCGCACCACCTGCTCCTCTCCACCCTATAATTTCCGTTGGTCCATTCGCCAAATGGGGTATGCGTATATCATCCTCGAGGTTGATTATTTTACTAAATGGGCCGAGGCGATGCCTACATTCGACGCAAGCGGCAAAACAGCTGCAGTTTTCGTATTCAATCATATTATAACTAGGTTTGGTGTCCCACAAGCAATCATTACTGACCATGGGAGCCATTTTCGAAACATCATGATGACTGAGCTTACAAGCCAGCTTGGTTTGCGCCACGATAGTTCTACTCCTTATTATCCGCAAGCCAACGGTTTGGTTGAGTTTATCAACAAAGTTCTGGTTATCATGATCCGACGAACCATTGGTATTCATCGGTCAAATTGGCATAACATGTTATTTTCGGCACTATGGGCCTACCAAAACTCAGTGAAAACTTCAATAGGGATCACTCCTTTCCAGCTAGTTTATGGCTTGGAAGCTGTGTTACCCATTGAATGCGAAATCCCATCACTTCAAATGGTTGTCGAATTACTTCCAGCTACTTCCGAAGAGGAGAAGCGTTTATTATACTTAGCTAAATTAGATGAGACTTGACGTGACGCTACATTGGCAATCGAGACTCACGCGAACCGAATGAAAGCTCAGTATGATAGAAATGTGACTCCTCGAAGTTTTTCGGAGGGAGACATAGTGCTATTATATGATCAAGCTAACGATAAGCTAGGTGCTGGAAAATTCGTTCCTATGTGGCACGGACCCTACATTGTAAAGCGAAAGCTAGCAAAAGGGGCTTATGAGCTGGTAGATTTTGATGGGGATTCTTTGGGTAAACCCAGAAATGGACTTTACCTAAAGAGGTATTATGCTTAAATGGTGGGTATGGAGAATTTTTAGTTAGGTTAGGTTTTCTTTCCAGCTAGTATGTTTGTTAGTTTAGTCAGTGTGCTTAGAGAGTGTGTTTTTCGTCGTTATTCTGGCTTATCTTGGTTTTACTCTTGATATTGCAGATGTCGACGCCTCTCCAAACATACATCGGATTTGCTGATGGTGCTTGTCGTAGTACACGGAATATCTCTTCCGCAGCCTGGGTTATTTATTCGCCCTCTGACGAGTTAGTTTCTATGCATGGGGTAAGCCTCGGTCAAACAACGAACAACATTGCAGAATACAGTGCAGTGGTTGAATTATTATCTGAATCTATTTCATTTGGAATTCGACGTTTGATAGTGAGGTTAGATTCTGAACTTGTTGTATTACAGCTTAATAGAGTATATGCCATTAGAAATCCTGTGTTATTAAGGTTATTTTTGAGAGTGCGTCTCTTGGAACGTGAATTTGATTACATTGAATATCAGCATATTCCAAGGTCTTTAAATACATTAGCAGATGCAATTGCTTCTCGAATGTTGGACAGACATTTACGATAATCATGCAAGTAAATTTAAAAGCATTTCATCACATATGTTAAACAAGATAAGCCGGTAATAGTGATATATATATAGATAGAAGTGTGTCAAAAAATATACATCGTCTTCGATCATAGGTTGAAAAACACCTTATGATCGGCAAAATGATAAGTACAGAAAGTCAAAAATGTCATATGTGTCTACAAAGTGACTAGCCAATCACTGGTGGTGCTCTCTATACGACACCACTGCACGGGCTACCTTACTCAAGAACCTCCTAAACGGCCCAGGGACTGCAACTACATAGCGCTGAAGTCTGATAGGAATATCATCTATGGTAGTCTCAGGTATATCCACCGTCAGGTGCTCTAGATCCTGCTCCAACTCAGCTAGTGACTCTGCAGTCGCGTCCTGTGGAGCCGGTACCGGTGCAACTGGATGTCTCCTCTCAAAAGGCTGGAGGTTGGCTGGACGCTGTGGACCAACATCTGCATTTTTAAAATTTTTACTGTCAGTTTTGAGACGATATATATATAAATATATATATATATAAAAATATATATATATATATATATATATATATATATATATATATATATATATATATATATATATATATATATATATATATATATATATATATATATATATATATATAATTTGAAAACTTGTGAAAAATAAAGTACCTCTGTCATCCCATTGTTCTCCCTATGGAAGAACCATGTCCGGATCACCTCGAAAATCTACTCCGGCATACGGAAAGTCCTAGATCGAAAAAACCTGACCCTCTAAACAGTGAAAATAACTATCAGGGAATCGAACAACCGCTGTGCCCTCGTCAGGATGCCGGTCCATCACCGTAACCCATTGTATCAGCTTTGGCTCTCGAGGACCCAAGATTTCAATAGTGAGGTGCTGAGGGATCAACATCAGAATTCTCTCTAAGGCAAAGCTCACAACTAGAGGCCCATATCCAAAGGTCTTCAGTTGTCCGTTCTTTACCCTAGTCAGTTGGCCCTTCATGTTGGCCGACACATCATCACACCAGTTGAAAATGGTGCCTTGGAAACAGTCAATCGCCATCCGCATTTGGGACACGGTGGCAATATGTAAAGTGGCTGAGCCGCAAATTCTGGTAACCGTGAAAGCTATAACCTTGAGTTCACGCAGAGAGATGTGTTTGATTTCTACGCCTTTCGCATGGTGTGCATTGGGTATGCACCAATCTGCCCGGAGACTAGCAAGGGATTGGCCACCTGGCCTAGTCCCGGCTAGATTGAGTTGCTCACCCCTATTTGGAAAGCTAGTGAGAAAGTATATGTCAGAGGGCTCTATCTCGAGCTGGTGCCCTCCGATGTAAAAGCATTACTCATGAATGTTCCATCTCTCAACCAGCCACTCCAAGAATCTTACCTAAGCCCTCATGCCAGGTATGGCCCAGTATTTATATAGTCTGCATGCTTTTAGGGCATCAATGGAAGGTTGATGATTAATTTCGGCTAAATCAACGTCCTCATGCTCTCTTTCTCTCCAATCCAACATGGTGAGTGCCCTACACACCAAGAAACAAAGATTAAAATTGATTTAGGAAAATTCAAATGGTTGATTGTGGAGTTTGGGGTTTCAAATTCCACCTTTCGCGGGGGACGCACCCCGCGTTCAGGACACAGAGCGTCGGGACGCAGCTGGCCTAAAGGTGGGTTGCGTCCCCCGACCTTTTTCCTGTGTGGGAAAAAGTCGGGGGAAGCAGGTCACCCTTAGGGCACCTGCGTACCCCGCAGAGCGATTTTTGAAACCCAAAACCCCCCAAAAATCAAAACTAAAACCTAAAACAAACTTTTAATCGGATGAAATTGAAGAGGGGGATGTTGTGAAATACCTGGAAGAGACGGCGTTCGATTCTGACGGTCGGATTCTCCGCAGCGACCACGGGAAGTTTCTTGCCAAAAGCCCTTTTTTCAACCTCAACAGTAAAATGGTAAAAATGAGATGGTAAAAAGTATTTTTATAGGTTTTTTGGATGGGTGAATGCTAGGTTTGTTCATTTTTCACCATGGAAGGATACTTTTCAATGATTTTTTGCCTATCTTAAACAGGTATGAGTAATGTGTCGTTTTTGTGCAGGACAAAGGGATTTAGGGGGAAAATTGTCATTTTTCACGAACCAAAATATCAGAGTCATCTTTTAAGCTCTTTTCTGACTCCTAAAATATGAAAAGATTACCGAGCGTTTCTTTTACACTCGTTAAAACGGAATTAAAAGACGGTCCCCTTATAGCTCTTTTCTGACCGTAAAATTAGGAAAAGATTGTCGGGTTTTTGTCGTTTCAAACTCGATATGGAAATAAAACGACGTGTCCTTGATCGCTTTTTACTTTTCAGGTCAGTGGCACTAATTATGAAAGTACTCCTTGGTCGCAAGATCAAGCGGTTCCCCCAGGTATTATTTTATACTTTTTCGGGCTTGAGGGACACAAATCTACGAAAAAGTTCAACTTGGAGTCTTCTTAAGTTTTTCAGACTCTCTAAAATTGAAAAACGCCGAGTTTCTCCTATACTGGGCTCGTTAAACATTTCACAGTAAAGGACTTGTTCAATTACAAACAGGAACGAACCACTCCTTCCTAGGGTTCGAATCAAAACTAGGTTGGACTCATCTGAAGGATGAGCTTATAATCAAGCATATGTTATCCTCCTCAAGCTTGTTAAAAATAAAGAGGTACTTGCCAGAAATGGTGGGGGAAAAGAGAGAAGAATGAGCCTATTTGTTATCTTTTGTCTCAGAAGAAAATTTATTACCACTCTTGGACACGACACTTTTCATTTCACCTGGGTTGGGAAATCCTTTACCTCACAGTTGATCAAACCACTTTGAAAGTCTTCAGCCGGGATCCGGGCATTAACTTTAACTTATTCATCACCAAGCCATCTGTCGTGTCGTTATGTGTTCAAGAGGTCTGCAAGCAAAAATTTCATCTGCAAAATACTTATCATCCATTTGACCATCCCTGAGTCAGTCCTTACAACAACATTTCTTCAACTTGAACAATGATTTCGTGTTGTGGGCTTGCCTACAACGAGTCGCTTTCTATCGACATCAGCACATTATCTAGAGAGATGACTTAGAAATCGTCGGTACCTTGAAGTCTGCATGCATCAATGGCAGGTTTCTCGCCTTTGACGTCAGTTTACATCATTGACTTTCGATCGAAGGACTCCGTGAAATGTTCGACATCAACTCATTCATTCACATCTCATGGATTGTACTGGGTACTTTGAGAACCATTGACATTACTGGTGGTCTCTCTCACACTTGTTAACAGTTTACATCATCGACTGGTAATCAAGTGGTTTCTACCATGTTCGACATCAACTCATTTATTCGCATGGCTAGAATCGTACCAACTCGAGAAGTAGAAATGAAGACCCTGGATCCAGTTTCCACCATCCAGGCTGCGAGGAGTTTTGTATTCATTGTCTAAATAGACTAATCATAAACAGATGGCTGCGCCCATACTGTGTCTACAAAAGTCTATGATTATGATGTACTACAAGATCATTCATGTATCAGAGTAGTTAGTCTGTTAGTTAAAGTTTTGATCTGAGTATGGGAATGCCTACCTCAGTGATGGTATAATCTTATACATGTATTTTGTGTTGAAAATTGCATGTTTTGACCAGGCTCTCCACGAGATAATCCTTTAAATGATAAAGCACTTCACCCTTCCTAGATTTACAAAACCCTAATCTATTACAGGCTTCGCACTTTAGGGGGCAATCTGTTACACTAAAAAATGTCACCATGGCTATTTACAGTTAGTATGGCTCTATCAACAGTCATGCTATCCTCTTAGGCAAGTCTTAAGCCTCTGCTCTCCATGTCAAACTCCAAAAAGAGAGAAAGTCTTTATAAAAGTGTTTATCTCTGGGTACGCAGGTTCTCTCAACCTTGCCTGCGGGTACGCACCTAATGTTCACAATAACTGCATCCTTGGACGCTCTGTATGTAAAGGGGCAGGTGCGTGCTCCTGTAAAGGTCAAAATGCACAAGTTTCATCTTTAAAAAGCTACTTGTGCTCATTTCTAGAGCATTCTAGAAGGTTGTTCGACGTGTATTGAGCGCCTCCAGATGGTTCATGTACCCCTACCAAAGAGGAACTTATCCCATCAATAAGGGAGCTATCCCATCCAAAGAGGGGATTATCCCATTGATGGTGGACCTGATTAACTTCCTCTTGAGTATTATAAATACAGGCATTGGGCCAAAAGGAGAAGAGGTTGGAAGCTAAACATTTCTAAGGGTAGATGCTGCAGGAATTAGGACTCCCATTTAGAAGCTTGTGAGGAGAGATTGCCATCTTTGCTTGTTCTATTTGGAAGTGGGTGAGCTTTGTCAAAGTAAAGAAGAACTCTTGATGGACCCTGGGAGGGACTTGCACAACACCAAAGCTCAGGTTGTAATTGTTCCTTTTGTTACCTATTAATGCAAATGAGTCCATTCTTCTCAATAACTTGTTATTTATGAGTTGTTTCATGTACTCCTTGGTCTATATGTTAAACATGTTTTATTCTATGAGATTATCAAGTGCTATTTAATCGTTTGATTGTTAGTGGATGCATGTTTTAAAGTGAAGGAGGAGCTCATCCGGATCAGCGAAGCTGGACTGCTACAACAGCGTGGGACTACAGGTAGGATCTAAACACTCGATTTCTTATATAGTAAATGCATGTTTAGAGAAGGATTGCTCTTGTTTGTCTTGTTTGTCACTAGAGAGTCTTAGGCTCCTAGGGAGGTTGATTTGTGTCCGCACTATCGACTCTTTCCGCCTGACAGAGGACCGACAGAGACGAGAGGACTTGTTCTTCTCAATCTCCCACCCGCCCCCTTCCAAGACCGTGCATAACACAGAGTAAATGAACAAGGGGCCAGAAACTAAGAATGATATGCTCAGAAGCCACCTCTCAGAGCCAGAAACCTGGACAGAGTCCTCGAGATGATAAGCGAACCTATGAACCTCCAGAATGAAACCCAAACACAGCGTTCTCGTCCCAGGCCCAGGACCGACAGAGAGAACCAGGAAATGATCAGAGGTGAGGCAATGAGTCCAGCTCAATGAATTACAATGCTTCAACACGAATGCAGGGCCAAGCCCATCCTTATACTGGTCGGACCCTCCTCGATAGACCCCAACCATAATTGCCTCATTGATGGTGGCCGCCATCTCTTGCGGGTAGCGGCGTGCGGAGGAGGAAACCATAACAGTGGATGCGTAGAGAGAATCTGAATCACTTGACGGGGGAGTATAATGGCTTGCATGCCAGGCTCTCCTCCTCGAATTTGCATTTATCTCCTCGTATAGGGTGGGCAGGTGTCGTGCCGCCTTGGTCCACCCCCGTCCCATCAAATTATTCGCAGCGTCAGTCACCCGCATTCGGGGGAGCTGCATCTTTTCGAACCACCGTGGTGCATTCCTGGGTGTGATCATGATTTTGAATAATGTCAATTGTGCCAGCAAGCATAGTGTGTCTCGCTTCCACTCCCAAGTTAGCTAGGAGATCAGCAACCTTGTTGCCATCCCTCTTCATATGATTGAAGATAATGGCTTGATTGTTGTGGAGATGGTGTTCTATTGCCTCCAGCTTGGCCTCAAGCCTCCAGCTTTTGGCTATTTTCCTCGCATGAGTCCCGTTTTGTAGTTGTTTGGCCATGTTGATGAGAATTTGGGAGTCCCCTTCAATTTCCAGGGGCTGGAGGTTGAGATCCTTGGATAGGAGAAGCCCTTGCCAAAGCCCTTCCAACTCTGTCGAGTTGTTGGTGTCCCAACATATCTTCCCAAAGTAGACGAGGATTGGAGATCCTTCGTAGTCTCTGAAAACACCCCCAAATCCTACATTTCCGGGATTTCCCTTGGAAGCGCCATCAAAATTGAGTTTGATTGTGTTCTTTGGGGGAGGGGTCCAAGAGTCCTTCCTACTGTTGTTGCACATAGACGAGGTGGGGGAGTCAGTTCCCAACGGGAGGTGCAAATTCCAGTTTTCCCAAATGGCCTTTTCATTAGCTGTAGAGGGAAGGTCGTCCTGCGACCAGTTGCCAATCGCCAAGGTTTCCTGGAGGTTATGGCAGAAGTTGCCCCATATAATTTCTAGAGGGTAACTTTGATCCTTGAATATTCACTTGTTCCTTTCTTTCCATAAGGTCGAGAGGAGGAGACCAGGAATTATTCTCCAAAGGTGATTGAGAATTCCACTTTTGTAGGGGGTCTAGTGCCACTGGCGCAGTGAGTCAAGGATTTCTACTGATCCTCTGCAATTTTGTTGACATCGAAAGATGGCTTTCTCCCACAATTGATTGGCCAGAGAGCATGAATCGAGGAGCTGTTGTAAGGTTTCCTCCTGGTTTTTACAGTTGACGCACATAGATGGTCCATGAAGGTTCCTGCGTCTGCGATTGTCCCAGGTGAGGATTTTGCGGTGCCTCACCAACCAGAGGAAAAGAGAGACTTTGGGCCAAATGCCTGAAGACCATATTCGGCTCCAAATAGGATCCAGGGGTTCCGAATCCGAGCAGATGATCTTGTAGGCCTCTTTTGTAGTGAAAGTTCCCCTGGGAGTGTATCCCCATCGAAGGATGTCCTTGTCCTCCGAGTATCTGATTCGTCGATTTTGTAGCTCCCTCTCCAGAAGCTGCTAAGTGTGGTGATCTGTGTGCTCAATTATTCGATTGCTATGCTTCCATTGTTTGTATCCCTAATCTGTATCTTGGATCCAATTCTGCCAGACTTCTTCTTGTAGCTGCCCTTCCCTGTAGCGGTGTGGAGTCTGATCAAGGATATTGTGGAGCTTCGGTAGCTGATTCCACGCATCCATCCAGAACCGCACTGATCGTCCATTTCTCACTTCCCAGAAACTGTGTTGCTGGATCATTAAGTAATGTTGTTTGGCTGCATTCCAGACTAGGGAACCTTTCACTGTGGGAGTGTATCTGATCAGGTCTTCCGGCGGTCTAAGGTTGGCATATTTGGCTGTCCAGATGGCTGCCCATGGCTTCTTGGGTGTTGTTATCCATTGCTACCAAATTTTTGCGCACATGATTGAGTTGCTGTGACTTGGGTCCCTTAGATCGATGCCCCATTTTTCTTTAGGCTTACAAACGTGTTTCGTTCTCTTATGAAACACATAATTCTTGGATAATGTAATAGCTGAGCTATTGTCACAAAAAATCACAGTTCCTTTTGCTTGCTCTTGGCATAAACTCCTTAACATCTTTCTCATCCAAATTGCTTGACACGTTGCTACTGTAGCTGCCACATATTCAGCCTCCGCTGTAGACAACGCTACAATAGAATTTTTTTTAGAAGCCGATGAAGTGGCTCCTGAACCCAGGTGAAAAACATAATCGGATGTGTTTTTCCAATCGTCTACACTTCCAGCCCAATCACTATCAGTGTATCCAATTAAATCTAAACATTTTGAAGTAGTATATAAAATGCCAAACCTTTTAGTACCTTTAACATACCTCAGAATCCTTTTTGCTGCCTGCCAATGTGCTTCTTTTGGCCTCCATGAATCTGGAAATCAAAATAACAACATGCATTATATCCGGCCTAGTTGCAGTCAAATACATGAGGCTGCCAACTATGCTCTTGTACAAACTAGTATCAAAATCCTTCCTATTGTCCTCTTTGCTGAGTTTTAATCCCATCACTGTGGGAGTGATTACTGCTTTTCTCTCTTACATATTAAATATTTCCAACACTTCATTAACATATTTCGCTTGTGAGATAAAAATCCCATTTCCATTTTGTTCTACTTCTATTCCTAAGAAGTATCTTAACAAACCCATGTCAGTCATTTCAAATTCTTCTTTCATGATTGTTTTGAAATTTTCAATAAGGTAATCATCATTACTTCTGAAAATAACATCATCAACATATAACACAACAATTAGTATTTTACCATCCTTTTCTTTGATGTAGAGGGTGGGTTCTCCCTCACACTTTTCAAATCCATTTTCTAGTAGATAGGAATCTATCCTACTGTACCACGCTCTTGGTACTTGCTTCAGCCCATAAAGAGCTTTCTTCAATCTACACACTTTGTGCTCTTGGCCTTTATTTTCATAGCCTATAGGTTGTTCAATGTAAACCTCTTCCATTAACACTCCATTTAGGAATGCTGACTTCACGTCCATTTGGTAAACTTTCCACTTGTTTTATGCTGCTATGGACAACACTTCTCTCACGGTTTCCATTCTAGAAACTGGTGCGAAAGTTTCCTCATAGTCTCTCCCATGCTGCTGCTTATATCCTTTGACAACAAGTCTTGCCTTGTGTCTTTCTATTTTGCCTTCAACATTACTCTTGGTCTTGTATACCCATTTAACTCCAATGACTTCTTTTCCTTTTGGTAGTTCAACTAAATCCCATGTCTTGTTTCTTTCTATCGCATTGATCTCCACATCCATAGCTTCTATCCATTTCCTATCCTTAATTGCTTCTTCGAAATGAACAAGGTCATCAACATGACAATATAAAGCAAACAAAGAGTTCATACCTTCATTTTTTGCCTCTTGTTCATAAATGTCACTTAAATTTTTGAACTTCTTACCTCTTTCATTTGGTGTACAAGTGCTTGAAGAAGCACTTGAATTTCCTCCTTGTGGTGTGCTTGGAGAAGCACTTTCATTTCTCCTCAAGGGTGTCTCTTGCTGCCCTTGTGTTGGTGCTGCTATTTGGGGATGTATTTCAGCCATCTCCTCATCATCTTCATCATGAGACAAAGAGTTTTTAACATTCACTGTTTTCTCTATGCTTCCATCTCAAGCTTCCTCCTCAATGAATTGAACATCTCTACTCACAATAAGCTTCTTGGTGGATGGGTTATACAACCTATAAGCTTTGGATTCCTCACTGTATCAAATGAAAATACATTTCTCTCCTTTGCTTTCCAACTTCTTCCTTAGTTGATCTGGAATGTGTGCATAAGCCACACATCCAAAAACTTTCATGTGGGTGACTCCTTGCTTTGTCCCACTCCATGCTTCTTTAGACACTCTGTTCATGACTGCTTTTGTAGGGCATCTATTCAAAATGTATGCTGCACAGTGTACAGCTTCAGCCCAATAATCATTTGGCAAATGCTTTGACTTTAACATACTCCTCGCCATATCCATGATTGTCCTGTTCTTCCTTTCGGCAACTCCATTTTGCTGCAGAGTGTACCTAGTGGTAAATTGCTTATGAATTCCATTTTCTCTACAAAAACGTAGAAATTCTTTGGATATATACTCACCTCCTCTATCAGTTCTTAGAAATTTGATATGCAGCCCACTTTGGTTTTCTACAAGTGCTTTGAAATTGCAAAATCTTTCAAACACTTCACTTTTGTTCTTCAGGAAATAAACCCAAGTTTTTCTAGTAAAATCATCAATAAATGTTAGTATATAGTGGCTTCTTGCAAGTGATGGAGTTTGTATCGGTCCACATAAATCTGACTGGACAATCTATAAGGGTGCTTTTTCCCTTATGCTTTTCTCCGATGGAAAACTTTCTCTGTGTTGTTTCTCCAAGATACAACCTTCACAAAGGTTTTCTGGTTTCTATATCAATGGTAATGCTCTTGCCATTCCTTTTCTATTCAACAAGTTAAGACCTCCAAAGTTGAGATGTCCAAATCTCAAGTGCCAAAACCAATTTTCATCTTTTGGTTCACTTTGGAAAGCCTCTTGTGTCACTGCTGCTATTTCTTCTCCATTTTTTAATCTACTTTCATTCTGAGAGGGAACATCCTGTTCCTTGTCATCTTAACTTCAGCAATACATTATTTGCTGGGTGTTTTATCCATGATGGTGCATACATCATTCACAAAGAAAACATTGTACCCCTTTTGAATAAGCTGTCCAATACTTATGAGGTTACATTTCATTCCAGGAACATAATAGACATCTGCTATGGTTTTCTTTTCACCTTTCCTTGTTAAGACATTTACTTCTCCTTTTCCCATAACAGAAACTTTACTATCAGTCCCTAGTGTGACTTGTGACTTCACACTCTGATCTAACATAGAAAACAGGGCTATGTTTCCTGTCATATGGTTACTGCAACCGGAGTCTAGAAACCATACATCTTCACTCTTTGCCTTAGCCATATTATAGGCTAAAAACAAATTATCTTGGCCGATATTTTCTCTAGTGAAATTTGCATTAGTTTTATTACTCATATCATGTTGCTTCTTCCTACATTCATTTGCATAATGCCCATATCTTTTACAATAGTGACATTGGACATTGGATTTATCATACCTTTGTCCTTGAGCACGATGTTGTCCACTTTGTTGGCTGTTGCCTTGGCCTTGGTTCTGATTTGGATTGCTGCCTTTTCCTTGAGCATTTGCTGGACTGTTTCTTCCACCTCTGTTTTGGCTTCTGCCTCTTCCTCTCTTGTTTCCTCTACCTTGAACTCTTCCTCTTCCAAAGAACATTTGGGTCTTAAAGGCATGCTCTGGAGATGAGTTTTCATTTCTACTCAATCTCTGCTCATGTGTCATCAGTGATGCATGTAGTTCATCAACTGAGAAGTTTGTGAGATCCTTTGTCTCTTTTATGGTGGTGACAATCACATCGAACCTTGAGGGTAGGATCCTCAATAGTTTCTCCACAATCCTCCTTTCTTCAAGAATCTCTCCATGATACCTTATCTGTGTGACTAGACCAATCACATGTGTGAAGAATGAGTCAATATTATCTGACTCCTTCATTCAGAGAGTCTCAAAATCTCTCTTCAACAACTATAGTTTTTCTATATTCACTTTCTCCATGCGTTGATAGGATATCTTGAGAGTTTTCCATGCTTCTTTGGATCTCTTGGCTGCTGCTATCCTTGGCAACACACTCTCATGCACTGCTTGATATAAAAAGTAGAGGGTTTTAGAATCCTTCTTCTTATAGCTCTTCAACAGTTCTTTCTCTGCCTGAGTTAAATTATTAAACTCATCTTCATCTGCTGGTTCTTCAAAACCATCCTCATCAGGTTCCCATAAGTCTTCGGAAGCAAGCAAAGCTCTCATAGTTATTGCCCAATAGTCATAGTTTTTTCCATTAAATTGTGGGAGCTGAGTATTACAGATACCCATGCTAGTGCTGGCTCCAACCATTCTTGCACTCTTAACTATGCTTCAAAATACTTCACTGTGTATTTAAAATAACTGATTGTCCTCAACAGTAACACAAAAACTAACTTGGGAAATACCTTGGAATCTTTCTTGACTGAGTCTTCACTCTGCTGGAGAAGTTGCTGCAACAAGAAATCCTTCCTTCAGCTTCTTTGACACCTTCAAAGAGCCTGGACTAGCTTTGATACCATGTTGGGAATTTCTGATAATTCCAAAACAAAATGAACGGAGAATAATGCTTTGTTTCTTAACACGGAGGAACTAAAATTGTTTCTGGGAAGACAGAGTTTCACATACACACACAAAAGCTTGTATTCATTAACAATACTGACTGTTACAAAATTCTTCCTCCAATAGAGGGATTACACCAAGACTGCTTTAGAGGCAGTCCCAAAAACTTCACTTTGTCTCTTCTGGAAAATTAACACTGCTGTGTGTAATTTTTCCTTTCACTTCTTACTTTCACGCTGCTGCGTATTACATTACATTTCAACAAAAACAACATTACATTTTTACTTGTATTGTAAAAAAAATGACTCCCGTGAATTAAAGACAATAAAAATAAATTCTCCACGTACATTTACCAACTGTAATAAATTTTCATTAATTACTTCACATGGCAATATATTTTTTTTAACCGTAGATTTTGCTCCACGTCCATTCAACGATTTTCAATCAGCCTTGCATCCGACTCAGTGATACGGCCATTGTCAGAGAATTCTACTTCCAGCATTGAATTTTTTGTACACATCAATACATGTAGTCTTCTTCCGCCTGATCCGTATTCCCAGAGGTTTTTGTGGACATCATATTGGCGACAACTGTTGGTGATAAAGCACATGAGTATTGCACTGGTTGGATAGATATTGTTTAGTCGCACAGAAGATCCAGGGGCAGGCATCAGTGACGTACCCTCAAAATTTTCAGAATAGATTGCATTACACTCTCATGAGCTACGGAGGTGCTCCCGATAACAAAACAAAAAAATGTGCCGCCACTACCATAACCGTCGATCTGGCCCACATTAATCGGATGGTTGTCGGTCAATATCGCATGGCCTTTTTTACCAAACTTTACGTGCCGGGGAAAGGTTGTATTGACAAACCACTCAGGGTACGTGTCAGCAGATGAGCATGTTCGCTGCCTCCCAGAGAATTACCACCATTCCGTAAAGGCGGTGTGGGGAATCCCATGACGGTTTTTAGGGAAAAAAAAAAAACCCGCTGCAGTTGAATGTAATATTTCAACACGTTTTCGATGGAGTTCTGAGTAAAAATAATTCAATATTACTCATAAGCTCCTATTTGTTT
Organism: Pinus tabuliformis; assembly: GCA_031772625.1. Taxonomy (NCBI): domain Eukaryota; kingdom Viridiplantae; phylum Streptophyta; class Pinopsida; order Pinales; family Pinaceae; genus Pinus; species Pinus tabuliformis. Next base: position 115,680,690 of record CM062808.1, on the reverse strand, counting down.
TTCATTTTTTTGCCTCATAGACAAAAATTAATCTTCTAGTCTCTTTTCAGTGAGAATGAAAGTGAACAAAACATGTTTTCCAACGATTTCTAGAGCTTGGAATGGCTCACTTGTGGCATCTTGAATTAGGTAGTGAAGAAGGGACAGTGCATTGGCTTCGATCGACGGTGCTTTGGCAAGGAGGAGGATCTATTATTGCGTCATCTGCCAAGAGATGTGAATAAATCCAAACTTTGTGATGCATTTCTTATCACCATCAATGGCATAGCTATAGGCATGAGGAACATTGGCTAAGAAACTTGTTTAGGGATGTGTTGATGCCCCGAAAATCGTTGCAACAACATTGGGGAAACCACCCGGTCCGGACCTTAGTGCAGCTCCTTTTCCGTTTGAAATAGTGGTTCCGACTGGGGATAATGGGACCAGTTTCCCAAGAATTATAAGTAAACAGGATGGATGAGTGACTTATGACACAAGATGGTAATAAGCGAACAGCTAAACTATAAGTGAAAATGTAATAATTATAATCTGATCCCGGGACTTATCACTTGGTAAAGCATAGCGTTTGATGATCTGTGCTTTAAGGCAGGCATATAGATGACTCTAACACTTTAAGCATAGATGTTTAAACCATTTAAAATTTCTTTGCATAATTAGTTATGCAGAGCGATTATAGCGAATTACTACACTTAACCATTTATATCATTGATACATGCATGGGTGAAAGAAATAACAAATCACCAAAGCATTCAATAGTGAAACAAAATGAAGATTCACTGTTATATCGCATACATGCATTCAACAATAGCAAAGATAATAACACAGTAATGCATATAATAAGAAAGAACACAGATACATATAATAGTACCATGTAAGCTGCCCGATCAATCCAGTATATTAATCACTATGTCACAGTCCTTCCTTCAAATCAGAAAGCATTCCAAACAATAGACAGTCGTGCGCAATTGTGTAAAACAGCCTTCTAATCAAAATTAAGAACCGTTTGTCGAGTTTCACAAAAGAATATAGACTGAAGCACAATAGTGCAAACTTCAGCCTTTAAGTCTATTACAAAATTTTCCGACCCTTTCCAAAACAATGAAAGGGTCTATAAATACTATACTAATCTAAATATCTAAACAACTGAAAAGCTATTAAATTGGCATCAATAAATGTTTTTTCCCATCTTTCTTGGCGATCTGGCAGTTGGCGGCAATGCTTCATTCGGTGGGTTCTTTGCCTTTACTCCTTAGCTGGCATATCGCCAGCATTGGCTCTACTTCTGGTGGAGTGTTGAGACGCGAAGTTAGTTGGGCGTCATATGTAGCATCCTGAATGTTGGGGATCAGGCATCCGAGGGTGTCTGTTAAACACTTGAGAGCAGACCTTTGAGCATGTGGCTTGACTAGAAAGAGCCAATATGCGTCAGAGGTTAAGGTATTTACTCCGGTAATTAACTTCCTCTGTTCTTCCAAGCCATGATAACTTGCTTGTTCAAGCATATCTGCTGATGTTATGCTTCCAGGTGTTCACTTGGAGATCATGTTTGCCAAATAAAGTGTATCATTGACTAATTCGATCATATTTTTGGCAATTATTTTACACCTGGAAGCCGCCCTTTCTGCTTTCATTACCTGAGTGTTCCATTCCGTGAAGAGTATGTCCTTGTACACTTCATGGATTCGGGACAAATTCGCCGCTTTTCCTTCTGCAGTGTCTTGCACTCAAGATAATCGGATATGGCATCTTCGGACTGATCTAGCTCATTTCTGGCCCTCTCTATTTGATCACACACTGTTGTAGATATTTCACATAATGGCTCAGCCTTGGCAAGTTGTTGACATAGAAGTTTGATCTGAGACAGTAATGCGCTATTTATTTGAGTTGCCTCTGCCCTGAATTTTTTAACATTCTGTGTACTCTTGATATCTTCGAGCTGTGTTGATAGTTGAGCTATTTGCTCATCTTTCGATTTCATCATCAGCTCATTTGATGCTTTCAACTGTGATAATGCCTTCGACAATTCTTTTGCCTTCTGCGTTTCACTTTGGTTTATCCTTTGTCTTTCAGTTTGCAGTTGCTGGGTTAACATATTGTTTTCCTGCTGTTGAGCCAGCAACTGCTCTTCCACCTGTGCTGCTTTGTTTTTCTCTTCAATTACCTCTGCCTGTAATGCATATATTTCATGGTCCTTAGTCTTCAACAGAAGACTTACCTCTGATGCTTTGTCGATAGTTGCTGCGGAATAGGCTCCCGTGAATTGAGACAGTTTTGTTAGATCATCAGAGGGATCCAAATCCTCCTTCCAGACCATATTGCCCGTGACTGTTTGCTCAGGCAAGATAGAAGGTTGATCAAGCCTTCGTCTTTTCTTAGAGCACTTAATAACGGCTCTGTGCTTTGGGCTGTAGAAAATATCCAGGGGAGGAATTTCTTCCACCTGGAGAACAATCTGATCGGAAGGGTCCTTATTGATTACTTCGACATCCTATGAAATGGGTGGGCCGCTGGTTCTTCCTAGAACCTGAGAAGAAGTGGTATCGGGCGCATCGCTTGTTTTAGAGGAGCCTGTGTCTTTGGAGCCTTCTTTGCCACTGATAATGGAATCGAATTGGTTCCATTGTTTAATCAATTCAGGATCGATGGAGGTTTGCTTATGTTGCTCTGTATGGGCTTTGCTCCGTTCCTTTTCTTGTTCTAACTTCTGCTGTTCTTCAAGTGCTTTTCGCTGCTGCTCCTCCTGTGTTTTCCGCTGCTGCTCCTCCAATTCCTTTTTCTGCCTATCTGCTAGTTCTTTCTTTAGTTTCTCTTCTTCCTTCTTCTTCCTCTGCTCTTCTTCCTTCTGTGCCTTTTGCTGCCTTTCTATCTGCTCCTTTTTCTGCCTCTCTGCTTGCTCTTTTCTTTGCTTGTCAGCCTGCAGCTTCTACTGCTTTTCCTCCGCTGCTTGTTTTTCCTGTTCTTTAGTTGTAACACGAGGTGAATGTATCTATTGCCGACTAGGCTCGCTTGAGGAAGACGCTGGGGATGTGGATAATAAATCTAGAGGCAGAGTTTGCAACCTCTGCTCCCTAAGTTTATTAAACTCTGTCAACGCCTCATCATTGTATTTCATTATGGCAAGCTGTTTGGTTTGGCTTATTGTCTCGGCACCTACGAACAAGTCATCAAACATATCCTTTTGATGCTCAACTTTTGTTAATTTTGCTTGTTCTAGGGCAGTGTAGGCAGTTTGCTTTGGATCATAGAGTCTGTTTGGGATAGTGGCCAGGGACAAAGTTTGGAGTTTTGCTGCTTCTTTTTCTGCATGCTTGTAATTAAGCAGAGTAAAAACCCCAATTCTTAAAGGAAAAGAGGGCCAACCTTTCTTCTTCTCCTCTTTGAGAGTTTGTGTGACACCCTCGGCCATAATCTGGTAGCAGATTTCCCGGGCTAACAGCTTGTCTGGGATATATAAAGGGAGGACATGTGGCCTAGCCTTACTCCCAAAAACTCTGATATAGGTGAAATATTCTTCCCCGAACCAACTTGCTACGGCTGGTAAGTCAAAAGAAGCTTCATAGGAAATTCTGGAAATGGGTTTGTCATAAATAGAATAGTAAATGGGCACCATAAAACCATTACAAATTTGGTACAAATGGTCCTTGTAAGAGGACTTCCATAATTTCTGATGGTATAAATGAATGGGAGTTGGATCTTGGGTAGTCCATCTCCAACCGAGGACAGGAAACTCAGAATTAAAACATAGGGTATCCATAATGTAAGCAGTATAATAAAATGGCGGGATTTTCCTTTCGGTGACTCTAGTTTTGGCTCTAAATTCACGAACAGCTACGACCAACTTATCAGAAAGAATAGTGGCCCAATCCATAATTATACTATTGATAGCTGCTTCCATTAGGGGAACCATGTCAATATTGATATTAACGGAGTCCTGTAATCCCCACAATCTACACATCATAATCCCTGCATAGCAATAGGGAGAAGCCAAAGAAACGTTGGAGTACTTACCCGAACTTTCATGCTTGTATTTGGCTGGGTTCTGCCTCCAATCTCGGAGGGGTTCGGATGGTGATTCATTTTCTTATGCGAATTTCTCCACGAAGGCTCTGTTATAGACTAGCTCCGGTTCAGGCAGATGATACATTCGCCTCAGGTCATCAGGCTTGAATGACCCGAAAATCCTTCCATCCCTTGTATGAAAAGTTCTATCAGTGATGGGGATTTCTTCAATTGCCCAACGCACCACATCTGTGTAAGGGAGAACCTGCTCTCTGGCCGCTATTCTGTGTAAAAAGGAGTCGGCCAAGTCTTTGAGCGTTGCATCAGACTTCCTTAGTACATCTACACTAGCCGTTCTCACTGTCACCTTTGGTTGCTCGGCCTCCAACAGATTATATGTGCCCTGCCATGTGGTCCCAGCAAGACCAGCACACGTAGTGTCCGAGATTAGGCCTTTCTTCGGAATTGAAGCAGCTTGACCTGAAACAGGTGTTGTAGTGGAACCAAAACTCCTCTTATGTTTCTTCCCCATCATGTTCAGGCTTTTCTCAACAAACGAACTCTACACAAATGCAAGAGAAATCGTAACACGAGAAATAATGAAGACAAAGCATAATGGGAAAGATATATATCACTTGAAGCGTGGCGCTATTAATTTTCGAAAAGTGGCTGCGGATCCAATCACTGGTAAGAGATCGCATATGCATTAATGGTGTTTTTAAGGCCTGCTACCCATTAAATGACCTTTACACTGTTATTCAGTTGAATGACCTCCTAACGTGTGCAACAGATATGATAATGCCTTAGACGCAAGTATTCGTTAATCGAAGGGGCAAAGTTATTAAATACGCATGTATTACCTTATCCCTGCATTTAACGGCATTTTGAAATCTGCGCTTTATCAACCGGATTTAAATATAACTTTAAAGCTTAAAGCAATCACTTTTTGAAAATGCCGATTACCGATGAACAATGTCGCATCGCATGGGGGAAAGAGTTACACTATCGTCTGAAAGTAGTCCTCGCGAATGCCGATTGCGATATCGCATCGGGCTAACATGTGAACACATTACCAAATGCATATTGAGTGATTTGCCGACTTCCGATAGCGATATCGCATCGCATCGGGGGAAAGACCTGAGTGCCTTATGAGAGTGCATAGGATACCACCGACGGCCGATAGCGATATCACATCGGGTCGGGGTTTATAACTTAAAGCGTTTTCCCACAAGAGGCAGTGTCGATAGCCGATCGCCGATATCGCGTCGCATCGGGATATAAGATATGTGCTTTTTTGTGTATGCATTGACTACCGCCGATCGCCGATAGCGATATCGCATCGGCAAAGACCGAAGTGCCGTTTAAATGCGTCTCTCTTGTTATTGCGATATGCGATCTTGCGATCGCTTTATCGCAATAACAAAAGATTGTTTTATTTTGGGAACATTGTTATTCGAAAAGGCTTCAATTCAAAAACACATTTGATTATCATTGCTTTTTCGAACAAATTCATTAATACCAATTTATGTTTTTAAAAGGGACCCATTTCATATGTTGATTGTTATGAAATACAGATGATATGAAATGGGGGGTTGTTGTAGGGCACAACAATTGGCGATTCGTTGGTAGAACCAGTTATCTCTGAAATTAATATAAACACTCAAGCTTTTCAAAAATAGAAACTCAATCAGAAGGAGAAATTTCTAATATAACTAGATATTCATGTGTTCTGAGTAAAGTGAATTCGATTTTGTTAACTTCGTCCCATTTAGTTTCAAGAAACTGAATACATAATAAGTTTCTAAAATAAGTCTTTATTGGTTGATAGTGATAAAATAGAAAACTTTCCCAAATCAGCTTTTATAATTAACTCCTTTGTCATAGGTAGAGCCTCTGTTACCGGCAAACATTTATAGTCTCGACAGGGATACCTTTTAACCATAGTATTGTCTACTTTTCCATTCACATAAGAGTGTGATTAACAGAATGAATCCATAAAATGTTTTCATATTTTATTTTTCATCTGTTTTCTTTGTAATTAATAAGATGAAAAGCCATTGTCCTGGTTTGGTAGCCAGCTTATGACAATGCCATTCACTGGTAATAATTTAACTGATCAAGCTGGCTCGTGATGAGACCCCTTGTCTTGAAATTTCAAGCCATTACCCTGTTTTGGTAGGCAGTATTGGTAATGTCAGTTAACTTATTTCCCTATGAACATGGTAAGCAGGCTTATGATAAGACCTCTTATCTTTAATCTTTTATATTTTAGAATTACACTCTGAGTAATCATAACCTTTAGTGAATGGGGTGAACAATTTTCTCCTTAAGAGCAAATGGATGACAGGTGAAGAGTTGAAGATAATGAAAATGGGTTAGCTTCTATCTTTTAACAAATAACCTTTGGAGACTAGTTTTGAAAACAGAAAATGATTCAGAACTTTTACCTCTTGAGAGGAGTCTTCAAAATTTAGATTATAGCTCCAGAACACAAGGATATCTAGTTTCCTAGAAACTTTTTCTTTTGATTGAGGGTTCTATTATCTAAAAACAAATATGTATATTATTTTGTGAGACAACTTCCTCAAACTCAACAAAAGGTCAATGGAGATACTCTACAGTTTTATTTCCTACCAATCCTACAAACTACGCAAATCTACAAAAGGAGAAGGGGTTACCTTCTCAATTAAAGAATTTCTTTAGGATCAGGCCATTGATAGGGAGAGAATATCTCAACCCTGACAAGTCTTGTAATATAAAAGTTGAATGGCCTACCTTTTCACAAATCTGAAATGGTCCAAGCCACATTTTCTGAAATTTGGTATGCTTACCTTTATCCTCATGAGCCTTGTCCCATTTGAGAACTAAGTCACCAACTTGAAGTTGTTTGGAATCGGATGATGCTGAGTCAAAAGATGCTTTGATGATTTGTTGATGTTTGGCATGAGTGATTCTGGCCTTCTCCCTTTCTTCTTCTAATTTAAGAATTTGGTCATGTCTAAGTTGGATAGAAGAAGACGGAGTCTCTTCAATGTACTGTACTAGGGCTAAGGATGGAAGAACAAGATTTGTAGGTAACACGACTTCTTTTCCATATACCAGACCGAAAGGTGAGGTCCCTATAGAAGCCTTTTGTGTTATTCTATCAGCCCATAATGCAAAGACCAAAGATTTATGCCAGTTTCTATGATTCTGTTCAATGGGTCGCTTAATGATTTTGATGAGATTCTTATTAGTAGATTCGGCTAAACCGTTTCCCTGAGGATAATAATTGGAAGAATATTTCAGTTTAAACCCCCTTTTAATAGCAAAATCATATATAGCGTTTCCTGAGAAATAGGAAGCATTATCAAAAACAAGAGCGTTTGGAACACCAAACCTGGTAATGATGAATTGGTCAATGAACTCGATGATTGCCTCTGCATTTGCTGCCTTCAAAGGAATAGCCTCTACCCATTTAGTAAAATAATCAGTAGCAGTAAGGATATACCTCTGTTGTTTGGAAGATGGTGGAGTAATTTCCCCGATGATATCTAATCCCCATTGTTCGAATGGTTGTTCAATGTTTACAGGTTGCAGAGGGAAAGCTGATTTTCGTTGTCTTCCACCAGACGTTTGGCAATTAAGGCATTTTCTTACATACTCATGACAATCTCTAAATAGAGTAGGCCAATAATATCCAGCATGAATAATCTTATGAGCTGTTGTGTCAGCTCCAAAATGTCCCCCAGCTGGTCCATCATGTAGCTCCTGCAAAACCTTTTGAGCTTCAGGTTTCTCAAGACATCTTAACAGGATAGAATCATAATTTTGTTTAAACAACACATCATCAATGAGAGTGAAATTCTTAGCTTTTAACCTAATGGCCCTTTTATTTTTGTAAGATAAATTTGGAGGAGTATAACCGTTCTTCAAATAAAATATCAAATCAGGATATTGAGATTCAGAATTAGTGACACTTATCTGATTGATGGCTTCAATCTGATCCTCATCACTTGATTCGTGAATGTTTGATGCTCCTGCCAATATCCTGCAAAAACCTTGGCCCTTAACAATCTTTGCTGGCTTTATTTCTAAGTCATACTCTTGAAGCGCTGTAACCCAATTGGCTCTTTTTTCACCCAATTCTTTCTGAGTTAATAGTTGTCTTACCGCTGGGAAAGGAACTATAACTTTCGTGTGGGTTTTCAAAAGGAAGGGTCTATAATGTTTGATTGCTTTGAACACAGCAAAGGCTTGTTTCTCCACATCAGAATAATTCAATTCGGCACCTTGAAGATTTGAACTGAAAAATGATATGGGTGCTTCTAAGTTGTTATCATTCAGTTGTGTGAGTACTGCGGCATATGAAGTGTTGGATGCAATAGTATATAGTGTAAAATGATTAGAAAAATTTGGAGTATTCAAGGCTGGGGCATTGATTATTGACTGTTTGATAATGTCAAAAGCTTGCTTTTCTTCTGATCCCCATTTGAAGACTGAATTCTTCTTGATCATTGTCTGAAGTGGTAATACAATCTGCGAAAAATCTGGAACAAATCGTTTGACAAAATTAATCTGACCCAAAAATGACTGCATTGATTTTTTATTATGTGGGAAAGGGATTTCAGAAATTTCATTAATCCGATCAGGATCAATATAAATACCATCTTTGGATACTATAAAGCCTAAGAGTTTTCCTTGGTCTAGAGCAAAGAAGGACTTTTTTGGGTTTAGAGAAATACCAAATCTTTTGCATCGCTGAAAGATCTGATTTAAGTCGTGCAAATGATTATCTCTCTTCTTAGAATACACAGTAATATCGTCTAGATAGACAACTACTGATCAATTAATTAACCCTCTGAAGGCCATATCCATAGCTCTCTGAAATGTCGCTCCGGCATTTATAAGACCAAAAGGCATTTTCTAATATGCATAGGTTCCCCATTTTGTTCTGAATGTAGTTTTAAGCTGGTCATCAGGATGTACCAGAACTTGATTGTACCCTGAAAATCTGTCTAGAAAAGACATCAATTCAGAACCTGCCACCGATTGGAGAATTTGCTCCATAGTAGGCAATGGGAAGTTGTCTTTTAAGCTCGCTTTGTTCAAATTCCTGAAATCAATACAAATTCGAATGTCGCCATTTTTCTTTCTGACGGGCACCATATTAGAGACCCAGTTTGAATGTTGGACTGGAAAAATAATTTTAGCTTTCAAAAGCTTATTAAGCTCCGACTTAATCTGGCTCTCCAAATTTGGGTGTATTTTTCTTAATTTTTGCTGAATTGGTTTTTTGTCAGGAAGCATAGGAATGGTATGCTGGATAATAGATGTATCATATGTCTTTAAGTCATCATATTTCCAAGCAAAAACCTGTTTGTTTTTTCTTAACAATTTAATAAATGCTTCCTTTTCATTCTGAGATAGTTCTGTTCCTAAATTGATGTTTTGAGGAAACTCGTTGGTTCCTAGATTTATCAATTCAAACCTAAGGGTAGAACTCTGAAGCTTTGTATTAATTACAGGTTTAAACCTGTCTTTGATATCATAAAGATCTTCTAATTTTACCACTGGTTTAGGGATCGAATTTTCTTTGGGCATTTCTTTCATTTGGGAATCGTGATCATCTTCCTCAATAATTTGCTTATCATAAGAATTCTCAGAAGTTAAAAATTGCAAAATATCATCATCATGATTAAATACTCTCCAATTAGTGACATTGTCAGGAATTGCAGGTCTGAAAAGTAATTCTACAGAAAATCTATCAAGGCTGTAGTCTTCAGAAGGCAGAAGCTTTGAAGCTACATTAGCTAGTAAATCTACGGCTGAATTTTGAGATCGAGGTATAGAAGAAATATTGAATGCCAAAAAGTGTGAGGTAAGCTCTTGAACGAGCAATTGGTAATGTTTAAGGTGAGTCGAAAGGCAATGAATTGCATTTCTAACCTGTTTGACAATGATTTCTGAATCGCCGAATACCTTTAGATATCGCACCTCCAGGCCGATTGCTTTGTATAATCCTTGGATTAAAGCCTCATATTCGGCTGTATTATTAGTGCACTCAAACTCTAACCTACAAGACAACATTGTCTTTTCTCCTTGCGGACTAACCAATACACATCCAGCTCCTGAACCTTCAGAGGACTTAGAGCCATCAAAATACAGAGACCAAAATAAAGGAATATTAACAAAAGTATCTACATTTTCCTCAGCATCATTAAAACATCTGGACCTATCAGTTTGTGAAAATTTTTCTATTTGAGATGTAAAATGATTGAATGAAAAAGGAGATGGTTGGGCAACAAAGTTGCCAAAGAATGATTATGCCGAATAGTTCCCCAAAATGTTGTTGTTGAATGCCACCGGTTGGTTTTCTTGCTCGAATTCAGTAACTGTGTGGGTCATATGCTTCTCACGATCGATATTTATTTGATTTGGATTTCCCTTGTAGGGAAGCCACATATGTGACCAATCTGTAGAAATATACCCGTGCAGTTTTTCAGACCAATCTCTGCTCAATATTAAACCATAAAATTCAGGAATGTCAGCAATTAAGATGTCAATTCTTTGAACAATTCTGGGGTCGGCTGACAACCTGATGGTTACAGAATTAATTTCTCCCACAACCTGCACTTTGGTTCTATCCAATTGTACAATATGAATGGCAGACTTCTGGGGTTCAATGTTCAGCTTAGAGCAAACTGAAGCTGGCATTATATTAGATGAGGCCCCTGAATCTATTAAACAGTTGTGTAGGTTTCTATTATAAATCTCATAAGTGAGCAGGAAGGGTGGAGTGTGAGAATTTGATTTATCTCCGATTAAGACTGAATCGGTAATTTCAACCATGCCTGCAGGAGGCTGGCCTGAATCGTTGGCAGCTCTTGCACTGGGAAGGGGGATAGAGGGAACATCATTTAATTCTTTGAGAAGTAGCTTTTGCTGATGTTTCAGTTTACTAAGTTCAAACATAGTTATATTTTCCTTGGTTTTCTTCATATCATCAACAATGTTATATTCCATCGAATCAGATACCACTAGAGTCTTGGATGTTGAAGGAGAGCTAGAAGTTGAAGGCTGGTTTTGAGGAACTACCACAGGTGACTTCTTTGGGGGAACTCTTTCCTTTGCTGTAGTAGCGCCTGCGCTCCTCTTCTTTGAAGTTGCCTGGATGGGTTCAGGAGTGCTTTTACTTCTTGTAGTAACCGGAAAGGCTTCTTCTTCATTCTCCATTTCAGAGTTTGGGAGTATAAAATCCCACATCCCGTGACATTCAGCTACTTCTTCTTCATCATCGGTCTGTGAAGGCGTTTCCTCTTCCTCTTCTTCTTGGTCTGAATCGGCGTTAGATATGACATTAGGTGGCTTTGATTCGGTTTTCTTAAAAGTCCTAAATGGTCTTTTGCTTGAAGTTTCGACCACCTGCTTTTTAATCTCAACCATTTCATTAGACAAAGTTTTAAGGACCTTTTGTAAACCTTCCATGTCATATGGGTCCTTTGGGGTTTTCTTCTTGGAATCTTCTTTAAACGAGACTTTTTTAGCTTTTCTATCTTCTAGAGCAGCTTTCTTTTCAAGAGCATTGATACGCTTTTCAACAGCAAGTGCTTCTCTCATATTTTCAGCTAAGGTAGGTTTGCCAGCCCTGTCTACAAAGATGGCTATGTTGGCAGGTAGGGCAGTGATGTACCATTCGCTTCGGATTTGTTCACTTGGTTTAGAAGCGGTAGGGATTTTATTCAGTAGTTTATTAAATCTGGCATTAAACTCCTTTATTGGTTCCCTGTGCTCTATTCTCAAATTGGAGAGGTCATTTATTAAAGTCGCTAGGGACCTATCATCTCCATATTTGGTGAGAAACTGCTCTTGGCATGTATTCCAACTGGTAATCGAACCAGAAGGTAAGGAAAAATACCAGGATCCTGCTGATCCTTGTAAAGTGTAGGGAAAAAGTCTTACAACAACATCTTGCTCTGTCACTCCTTTTAAATTAACTGCTAACATAAAGTTGTTGATGTGTTCTTCAGCCTGGATCCCATTATCTGGATTAAATTTAGGCAACCATTTTTCGGGAGCATCTGGTAGATCGTGCAATGGTCCAGGCATGTTGACTGCACCCATCCTAGTCCATGGATCTGCCATTATGCTAGCGATAGTGGTTCTCACTACTGTCGAGATTCCAGATGTCTGGTGAGGTATTAAAGATGAAGAGTGAATAGGTTGGGATATTGAGGCTTGTGTTCCCTGATGAACAAAAATTTGTAATGGAGGGGTGGGTGGTCGACTTTGCAGATGAAGAGATGAAATGGAGGATGTGGAAGAAAAATCCCCACTATCAGATCCTTCAGTATTTTTCTTTGGATTTTTCCTTTTGGGTAAAGGAAACTCAGTGGGTTGAATACCAAGTTTTTCGCTCTGAAGTCTGGTAAGAGGATGAGTGAGGTTGAACTGCGAAGTCGCACTGCTTTCTGATATCTCAGATTTCTGTGGTGAGATCGAGAAGCTATGAAGTTTATGGATTAGAGACTGGACTTCAGGAGATTCAAGACTTAGCTGTTCTGGGATATGATGGGATTGAGCAGTGGTGGTAGATTCCTCTTCTTCTTGGTTATGGGCTGGCGAACCAGTATGTAATTGAGAAGAACGAGGAGATTTGGAGGGAGAATTACTCTTAGAATGACTTGCCGATTTGGGTCCGCTTGCCATTCACAGTCAAGGCCCTCCTTCTAGCGCCAAAAATGTTGATGCCCCGAAAATCGTTGCAACAACATTGGGGAAACCACCCGGTCCAGACCTTAGTGCAACTCCTTTTCCGTTTGAAATAGTGGTTCCGACTGGGGATAATGGGACCAGTTTCCCAAGAATTATAAGTAAATGAGATGGATGAGTGACTTATGACACAAGATGGTAATAAGCGAATAGCTAAACTATAAGTGAAAATGTAATAATTATAATCTGATCCCGGGACTTATCACTTGGTAAAGCATAGCGTTTGATGATCTGTGCTTTAAGGCAGGCATATAGATGACTCTAACACTTTAAGCATAGATGTTTAAACCATTTAAAATTGCTTTGCATAATTAGTTATGCAGAGCGATTATAGCGAATTACTACACTTAACCATTTATATCATTGATACATGCATGGGTGAAAGAAATAACAAATCACCAAAGCATTCAATAGTGAAACGAAATGAAGATTCGCTGTTATATCGCATACATGCATTCAACAATAGCAAAGATAATAACACAGTAATTCATATAATAAGAAAGAACACAGATACAAATAATAGTACCATGTAAGCTGCCTGATCAATCCAGTATATTAATCACTATGTTGCAGTCCTTCCTTCAAATCAGAAAGCATTCCAAACAACAGACAGTCGTGCGCAATTGTGTAAAACAACCTTCTAATCAAAATTAAGAACCGTTGGTCGAGTTTCACAAAAGAATATAGACTTAAGCACAATAGTGCAAACTTCAGCCTTTAAGTCTATTACAAAATTTTCCGACCCTTTCCAAAACAATGAAAGGGTCTATAAATACTATACTAATCTAAATATCTAAACAACTGAAAAGCTATTAAATTGGCATCAATAAATGTTTTTTCCCATCTTTCTTGGCGATCTGGCAATTGGCGGCAATGCTTCATTCGGTGGGTTCTTTGCCTTTACTCCTTAGCTGGCATATCGCCAGCATTGGCTCTACTTCTGGTGGAGTGTTGAGACGCGAAGTTAGCTGGGCGTCATATGTAGCATCCTGAATGTTGGGGATCAGGCATCCGAGGGCGTCTGTTAAACACTTGAGAGTAGACCTTTGAGCATGTGGCTTGACTAGAAAGAGCCAATATGCATCAGAGGTTAAAGTATTTACTCCGGTAATTAACTTCCTATGTTCTTCCAAGCCATGATAACTTGCTTGTTCAAGCATATCTGCTGATGTTATGCTTCCAGGTGTGCACTTGGAGATCATGTTTGCCAAATAAAGTGTATCATTGACTAAGTCGATCATATTTTTGGCAATTATTTTACACCTGGAAGCCGCCCTTTCTGCTTTCATTACCTAAGTGTTCCATTCCGTGAAGAGTATGTCCTTGTACACTTCATGGATTCGGGACAAATTCGCCGCTTTTCCTTCTGCAGTGTCTTGCCACTCAAGATAATCGGATATGGCATCTTCGGCCTGATCTAGCTCATTTCTGGCCCTCTCTATTTGATCACACACTGTTGTAGATATTTCACATAATGGCTCAGCCTTGGCAAGTTGTTGACATAGAAGTCTGATCTGAGACAGTAATGCGCTATTTATTTGAGTTGCCTCTGCCCTGAATTTTTTTACATTCTGTGTACTCTTGATATCTTCGAGCTGTGTTGATAGTTGAGCTATTTGCTCATCTTTCGATTTCATCATCAGCTCATTTGATGCTTTCAACTGTGATAATGCCTCCGACAATTCTTTTTCCTTCTGCGTTTCACTTTGGTTTATCCTTTGTCTTTCAGTTTGCAGTTGCTGGGTTAACATATTGTTTTCCTGTTGTTGAGCCAACAACTGCTCTTCCACCTGTGCTGCTTTTTTTTTCTTCAATTACCTCTGCCTGTAATGCATATATTTCATGGTCCTTAGTCTTCAACATAAGACTTACCTCTGATGCTTTGTCGATAGTTGCTGCGGAATAGGCTCCCGCGAATTGAGACAGTTTTGTTAGATCATTAGAGGGATCCAAATCCTCCTTCCAGACCATATTGCCCGTGACTGTTTGCTCAGGCAAGATAGAAGGTTGATCAAGCCTTCGTCTTTTCTTAGAGCGCTTAATAACGGATCTGTGCTTTGGGCTGTAGAAAATATCCAGGGGAGGAATTTCTTCCACCTGGAGAACAATCTGATCGGAAGGGTCCTTATTGATTACTTCGACATCCTGTGAAATGGGTGGGCCGCTGGTTCCTCCTAGAACCTGAGAAGAAGTGGTATCGGGCGCATCACTTGTTTTAGAGGAGCCTGTGTCTTTGGAGCCTTCTTTGCCACTGATAATGGAATCGAATTGGTTCCATTGTTTAATCAATTCAGGATCGATGGAGGTTTGCTTATGTTGCTCTGTATGGGCTTTGCTCCATTCCTTTTCTTGTTCTAACTTCTGCTGTTCTTCAAGTGCTTTTCGCTGCTGCTCCTCCTGTGTTTTCTGCTGCTGCTCCTCCAATTCCTTTTTCTGCCTATCTGCTAGTTCTTTCTATAGTTTCTCTTCTTCCTTCTTCTTCCTTTGCTCTTCTTCCTTCTGTGCCTTTTGTTGCCTTTCTATCTGCTCCTTTTTCTGCCTCTCTGCTTGCTCTTTTCTTTGCTTGTCAGCCTGCAGCTTCTTCTGCTTTTCCTCCGCTGCTTGTTTGTCCTGTTCTTTAGTTGTAACAGGAGGTGAATGTATCTGTTGCCGACCAGGCTCGCTTGAGGAAGACGCTGGGGATGTGGATAATAAATCTAGAGGCAGAGTTTGCAACCTCTGCTCCCTAAGTTTATTAAACTCTGTCAACGCCTCATCATTGTATTTCATTATGGTAAGCTGTTTGGTTTGGCTTATTGTCTCGGCACCTACGAACAAGTCATCAAACATATCCTTTTGATGCTCAACTTTTGTTAATTTTGCTTGTTCTAGGGTAGTGTAGGCAGTTTTCTTTGGATCATAGAGTCTGTTTGGGATAGTGGCCAGGGACAAAGTTTGGAGTTTTGCCGTTTCTTTTTCTGCATGCTTGTAATTAAGCAGAGTAAAAACCCCAATTCTTAAAGGAAAAGAGGGCCAACCTTTCTTCTTCTCCTCTTTGAGAGTTTGTGTGACACCCTCGGCCATAATTTGGTAGCAGATTTCCCGGGCTAACAGCTTGTCTGGGATATATAAAGGGAGGACATGTGGCCTAGCCTTACTCCCAAAAACTATGATATAGGTGAAATATTCTTCCCCGAACCAACTTGCTACGGCTGGTAAGTCAAAAGAAGCTTCATAGGAAATTCTGGAAATGGGTTTGTCATAAATAGAATAGTAAATGGGCACCATAAAACCATTACAAATTTGGTACAAATGGTCCTTGTAAGAGGACTTCCACAATTTCTGATGGCATAAATGAATGGGAGTTGGATCTTGGGTAGTCCATCTCCAACCGAGGACAGGAAACTCAGAATTAAAACATAGGGTATCCATAATGTAAGCAGTATAATAAAATGGCGGGATTTTCCTTTCGGTGACACTAGTTTTGGCTCTAAATTCACGAATAGCTACGACCAACTTATCAGAAAGAATAGTGGCCCAATCCATAATTATACTATTGATAGCTGCTTCCATTAGGGGAACCATGTCAATATTGATATTAACGGAGTCCTGTAATCCCCACAATCTACACATCATAATCCCCGCATAGCAATAGGGAGAAGCCAAAGAAACGTTGGAGTACTTACCCGAACTTTCATGCTTGTGTTTGGCTGGGTTCTGCCTCCAATCTCGGAGGGGTTCGGATGGTGATTCATTTTCTTGTGCGAATTTCTCCACGAAGGCTCTGTTATAGACTAGCTCCGGTTCAGGCAGATGATACATTCGCCTCAGGTCATCAGGCTTGAATGACCCGAAAATCCTTCCATCCCTTGTATGAAAAGTTCTATCAGTGATGGGGATTTCTTCAATTGCCCAGCGCACCACATCTGTGTAAGGGAGAACCTGCTCTCTGGCCGCTATTCTGTG
This sequence comes from Pinus tabuliformis, assembly GCA_031772625.1. NCBI lineage: Eukaryota > Viridiplantae > Streptophyta > Pinopsida > Pinales > Pinaceae > Pinus > Pinus tabuliformis. Next base: position 115,663,995 of record CM062808.1, on the reverse strand, counting down.
TAAAAAGGAGTCGGCCAAGTCTTTGAGCGTTGCATCAGACTTCCTTAGTACATCTACACTAGCCGTTCTCACTGTCACCTTTGGTTGCTCGACCTCCAACAGATTATATGTGCCCTGCCATGTGGTCCCAGCAAGACCAGCACACGTAGTGTCCGAGATTAGGCCTTTCTTCGGAATTGAAGCAGCTTGACCTGAAACAGGTGTTGTAGTGGAACCAGAACTCCTCTTATGTTTCTTCCCCATCATGTTCAGGATTTTCTCAACAAACGAACTCTACACAAATGCAAGAGAAATCGTAACACGAGAAATAATGAAGACAAAGCATAATGGGAAAGATATATATCACTTGAAGCGTGGCACTATTAATTTTTGAAAAGTGGCTGCGGATCCAATCACTGGTAAGAGATCGCATATGCATTAATGGTGTTTTTAAGGCCTGCTACCCATTAAATGACATTTACACTGTTATTCAGTTGAATGACCTCCTAACGCGTGCAACAGATATGATAATGCCTTAGACGCAAGTATTCGTTAATCGAAGGGGCAAAGTTATTAAATACGCATGTATTACCTTATCCCTGCATTTAACGGCATTTTGAAATCTGCGCTTTATCAACTGGATTTAAATATAACTTTAAAGCTTAAAGCAATCACTTTTTGAAAATGCCGATTACCGATGAACAATGTCGCATCGCATGGGGGAAAGAGTTACACTATCGTCTGAAAGTAGTCCTGGCGAACGTCGATTGCGATATCGCATCGGGCTAACATGTGAACACATTACCAAATGCATATTGAGTGATTTTCCGACTTCCGATAGCGATATCGCATCGCATCGGGGGAAAGACCTGAGTGCCTTATGAGAGTGCATAGGATACCGCCGACGGCCGATAGCGATATCGCATCGGGTCGGGGTTTATAACTTAAAGCATTTTCCCACAAGATGCAGTGTCGATAGCCGATCGCCGATATCGCGTCGCATCGGGATATAAGATATGTGCTTTTTTGTGTATGCATTGACTACTGCCGATCGCCGATAGTGATATCGCATCGGCAAAGACCGAAGTGTCGTTTAAATGCGTCTCTCTTGTTATTGCGATATGCGATCTTGCGATCGCTTTATCGCAATAACAAAAGATTGTTTTATTTTGGGAACATTGTTATTCGAAAAGGCTTCAATTCAAAAACACATTTGATTATCATTGCTTTTTCGAACAAATTCATTAATACCAATTTATTTTTTTAAAAGGGACCCATTTCATATGTTGATTGTTATGAAATACAGATGATATGAAATGGGGGGGTTGTTGTAGGGCACAACAGGATGCCACCGTTCAAACTTTTGAGTCATGAATGATGCATGTATGCATCCCAATTGGGAATATACCCTATCCAGATTGATATTTGTATAAGGTACAACAAGCAAGCAGACTGTTAAAGTGGTGGAATTGGAGCTATTGAAAGGCTTCAATGATTTGAATTTAAATTTGGTATTTGTCATGTTATTAATGTAAATTTGGTTGAAAGAATTGTACACTTTGTTATTGTGATATTTATTTTGGCCAACTATTATCACACATTTATGTTTATGTTGGAACTAACCATTCCAACAATAGAAAAATTTATCTGCAAAGATGTTTAACAACCAGATATAATGAAGACATAACAGTGAAGATGGAATTAGAGGAGCTGCATTAGAGATTGGAAGATGATGGACAATCGAGTTTTTGTGAGTTAGTGTGAGTTTTTGGAATAGAATTATGATAGTGATAAAGTATGAGTCACACATTCTAATTATAGCAAATCTACATGTCATAGATTGCTTTGTAATGGTCGGTTGTGGTCATTGAAATGTTTTATGTACCTAGTATCTTCTTAAGCTTGGAATATATTAAAAGGGCATATGGCTGTAAGACCCAAAGAGGCATGCATACCCCTTTGTTATGCGTTCCCTAGTGACATCAAGTTGTGGAATCAACCACTTGGTAGGTACGAGGGTGGTAGGTGTAGTCATTTCTAAGCTTTATATGTAATCAGATAATTGAGTCTTTGATTAAGGGGGGGGGATTGTGAGATGAAATAATCTCAAAGTGTGAAGGACCAAGTCAAAGCGAGTTCATCAACGAGTTGAATGAACCATGTATGCAAAGGACTTCCTACTAGATCAGCGGTTGCAGCAGTTAGGTACCCATGCATTCCAGTGGATGGTTGTTCCTTTATATGGACGTCAACAATTTGATGATGTCTGCATGAAAAAGGTACAACGTGTAATGTCACATTAGACCAGAACTATACTTTGCATATTGATATCGATACAAGTACCCATTAAGGGGGTTTGTTGGAATATTAATTCCTACTTGTCTCAGTTGTGACTTTCTATGTAAAGAGTGTGTTCCTATTCTATAGGAGTGGTTTCCCTAGTTTGGTGTGTGGTTAAGATATTCTCTCAACCAACAGATTGTTTGTCCAAGATAGTTTTCCTATATTGAGACAATACTCATATATATATGTAATATCATATTTGATTAATGAAATACATATTTCCTTTGTAGAAATTTAACACTTAAACACAAAAATCTACTATTGCTTGTATTTAAGATAAAAGTTTATTAATGAAAAAGACATTATGTACAAAACAAAAGAGCCTAATAAAAAATGTAAAGAAAAGAAATAGCAAAAGTAAGACACAAGATGACAAGATAAGGAAAGAGATCCTTCATTGAGTATATTTAAAATATTGTTAAGATATAATAAGCTTAAAATTGATAGATTATGAATAATCTATGACAAAACATTTCTTTACAAATGACAATGTTTGTAAATCGCATGAGTCAAATGCAAGTAGTAAATAACAAAAATTAGGTATAACTGTAGGAAAAGTTCCAATTATCATAATGACAAGTAAATAAAAGTAATGTGTCATCAATGACCAAAGTGAAAATATACCTTAATCAATAAGACAAAAATTTCAAACCTCCATTCGTGACTACTTCTTAATTTAAAAGAGGTCGTGTAACAAAAGTACTTTGAGACTTGAAATATCTATAACAACTCAACAAATTATCCTAAAACTAAAGAAATCATACTCATTTGTACCATACTCTGTGATAAGATAACTCATTTTTCCCCTTTTCCACGTTGGTATTTGTAACTAAGCTTGAGACAATTATTAAATTGTTTTCAAGTGTTTTCTTTTACTCAAAGTTACCAATAAAACTCTTTGACGGATGAGTAAGAAGGAAAACATTTTAAATGATGGACTATTAATAAACAGGGGGAAAACATGACTCATGGGGAGGAAGGACCCATTTCCATAATATTTGCACATTATCATTTTCTATTTTTTTTCTACAAATATCCACTTCACGCATGATAAGCACCTTGTACCTCCCATATATGCATGCATTGCATTAGGGTCAATCATCAAGTGATTGAATCTTCATTCAATTTTTTCACACACACACATATCAAAATGAGTGCATAAGAACTTTCCCACATATGTTTGATCATCAAAATAAAACCATCATCAAAACTTCCATCAAAATTACTGCGACTAAAAGTAAATATAAGTCCAAAACTTTATCAATTGTCATGTAAGTCAGAATCTATATGAAAAATAAGTTGATTTATATGTTGTTTTAGGGAAAATATCATCAACTATAATCAATCGTCACCCTATATATGATTTTTAAAGGTTTGAATTAGATGTAACTTCCTTTCCCTTCCCTCCTTCATCAATAGGTGCAACTATAGAAACATGATCTGAATTGGAATGTTCAGGATTAGGAATATGATTTTGAATTTTAAGACTGAAAAAATTTGCTTGCAGATGGTTAGGATTGGCTTGATAAAAAATTTGGGAATCAGTTTAATAACTAGAGGATCAATAGGAGTAGCAACAACACTAGTATGACTAGGGTCTGCTATTGGAGTGATAATAGGAACACTAGGTTTAGGGCCAAAATAAGGGCTTGATGCTTCTAATGGGGAAGATTAAGCATGGGTTATTGAAGAGTGTGGGTTTTTAGGCATTTATCATGCAAGGATTGCAACAATTTGTCCTAACCTTTGTTTCTACATGAGAATGATCAAGTAATGGGTTCCAACCATCATTTAAACCATCAGGGCTTTGCACAGTTATTTCATGAACATTAGGATGAGTCTATAATGAGGAAGAATAATTTCTTTGGAGAATAGGAGGCTGACAAAACACATTAGAGGATCCTAGAAATAATTGTCTAGTGGTTTCCAATTAATATAACTCTTCTGAATTTGCAATAAAATAAAATGAAAAATGAAATTTCTCATTTCTACCATTTTCCAACAAACCCAGTGGTTTATTTCCTTCCTCTTCCTTTAGCGATCTAAATGGAAACTTGTGTCTGCAAACATGAGCTGTAAAATAAACTATAACACATGACCAAAACAAGAAGTCAATATTCTAAAAATCAACATATTTTCCGTTTAGACTGTTACAATAGACTTGCATTAAAATACACATGAATGAACTCTATTACAGGGGAAATAAAGGTGTAGTGAATTATGAATAGGGGTAGCAATAGGGTGTGACGAAGGAAAAAGTAAAATAAATAATGCCTCATAAAAATTCTTCAAAACATATAGGTTTTTCATTTATTTTGTCACAAACATCTGCAATTGAGTATTTCACTTGAAATTATTTCTTTTCAACTCCAAGTTTAGGTCCTTTTACTTGTCATATTTTGTAGCATATCACATATTTTTTTATTCGTACAGAACAATAGTCTTCATATCTTATAATAGGGGCATCTATAGTCCAATGAGCATAAGTGAGTGAAGTGGGTTTTCATAACTAGAGTTTTAGTTTGGGCTTGAGGATTTTAGGCTTATGAACTAACGATGGACCAAGACATGGAAATTCTTAGTAAAATAGAAGAAATGCAATGAATTAACTATTTACTGTAACGACCTAAGTATTGGAGTATAAGGAACATAATGTGAATGAAAATTTCATATGAATTTAAGTCCAAACTTGCATGAGCAACTTTTATAGATTGCAAGTAGATTGAAAATTTTAGGAGTTTCCCATTTCAATGCTCATTTCTTGAGAAAATTTTATGAAACACTCTGTAAACAATTAGGGCTTTTAGTTTCAATAGCTTAGATTTCAATTTTCTTTAGGTGACCACAAATGCCTTGCCAAAATAGCTTACAAGTTGAACAAATTTTGCAAAACCAAATATTGTGATCCGAATTGGATCATTACATTGTTTGTCATATATCTCGATGCATTTGGAGTGTAAAAAGTGGAGGAATCAACACATGGGATTGATTTTACCAGTGGGACCTAGTTTGGCGAAACATGGTCTGAAAATTTCCAAGAGTGTTTTCATGCATTAAACGACATTTTTTGGGGGTAAAATTTGCCACTTTCTCACCACACCTTTTCAGATTATTCTACACATAGAGACCTTTCCAACGATGTAAGAAGCACATCAATTAGAGTATGTATGCAAACATTATGCCACTCAGAAGTTGACCTTCATATTTTCACATCTATAGTTGGAGAGGATGTCACGTCAACCCTCATTATTCATGGAAAATGGTCTAGCCACATGTTTTTGATGTAAAAGACTCTAGAATAGTCTATTTTCTAACTCTAATTAAGAGTTGGTGTAGCAAAACTTAACCACTAGTAGGCTATCGGGATGTGTTATAACTAGGCCACTAGGAGGAAGAGGCATTCCATTCTTTCGAGGGAATTTTATTCCATAGCTGAGCAAAGATAGCTAGGAGAGATGCTAGGTAGATCACAAAGAGAGGATTTTTGCACTGTAGCAGTCCATGGGCCATAATCGTTACTTATTTGTACTTGTAGCCATATTTTGAGACAGAGAAAGAGAGCGAAGCGACATCACCTTCCAGCTGGGTTTTCTCCTGAAAGGGTTTCCTAGAGGGCATATCTTGTGTCTTATGTGTGTGTGCGTGCTTATTTTGTCGTTCTCTACTTTTTTTCATAATTTCCATTCACATGCATGCACTAATTACAGTTAAATACATAGATATTAAAGTTTAATAAACTATAATAGTGTAAAATTTCAATGCTTTATTATATTATTATCATATTGTTATGACGAATTGTCTAGTGGAATATCCATGGAATATTATGGATCATTTAGTATCATAGTAGGCTTCTTTTTCTATTTTGTAAAGATTTCAGGGATCTATATCAGTGGGGCTGAAAATCGTAAAACCCTAATCATGACCGATGACTCTGTAAACGTACCTTGTGATCCTGCAGAGGTGAGGTTTGTTGGGTATACGACCAAAGTCCCACATTGACTAGAGGTGGGGAGGATCATGGATATATAAGGATGGACAAATATCTCCATTGGTATGAGGCCTTTTGGGGTAAGTCCAAAAGCAAATCCATGAGGGCTTAGGCCCAAAGTGGACAATATCATACCATTGTGGAGATATGTGGTGTCCAGAGTCCTTACAAGTGGTATCAGAGCCATGCCCCAAAGTTAGCCAAGTGGATGAATCCTCAGAATACCGAACGAAGGTGGTGGGCCCTGGTAATATCAAGATGGGATCCGTGGATGAGCTCGGTTAGACAGGCGGTGTGCTCCGGATTCTTCATGGACGTGTCCTGGTCCCAACACGGTGAAGAGGAGTTGACCTAGGATAGAGAAAGCTCTCGAGGTAGGTGGTGCTCCATGTAAGGCGTGTGCTTCCAACGCATTGGAGCGGAGAATCCTGGTTGGTAGAGAGTGGATGGATGGATAATCGTTTGAGGGGGCTCGATGGTCCTTTGTTCGAGGGGAGGATTGTTGGGTATACGATCAAAGTCCCACATTGACTAGAGGTGGGGAGGATCATGGATATATAAGGATGGACAAATATCTCCATTGGTATGAGGTCTTTTGGGGTAAGTCCAAAAGCAAATCCATGAGGACTTAGGCCCAAAGTGGACAATATCATTCCATTGTGGAGATATGTGGTGTCCAGAGTCCTTACAAGGTTTTCATGGCTCAAACAACAAGCCCCAGATATAAATCACAATGTAAACATCCTCATGGTGGCCCAAAGCAACAAGTTGGGGATATTTGGAGAAGATGGGGGTTCCAATGAAGAGGAAAAATTATAAGGGGGATCGGGGGATCGGGAAGACACGAAGAACTAACCAAATAAAGAAACTATAAAATATCAACCTAGTTTGAGTGTCATGAATCAATCCCTATTCAAAATGGAAGCAAAAGTCGATATCAAGTTGTACCATGACGATATTAATGCTTTGAAACTAAACCACTAGTTGCAGCAACTGGAAGTTTATTTTAGTGTCCATCAGATCAAGGAAGGGAAAAAGATCTCATTCGCACAATTGAAACTAGAGGGCCATGGATTGACTTGGTGGGAGAGCCACACAAAATCCCTGAGGTTGGAGGGAGAACCTCCAGTGACTAAGTGGGAGGATCTCAAAACCTTTATTAAGTCATAATTTTATCCCATTGGGTATGTGGAGGACTAATGGATCTAGCAAAATTACTTCTGAAGAAAAAGTTAAGCCAAAGCATGTAGGAGTACACCACATAATTCAAACAATGACTATAATGTTGGGTATCTCACAAAAGAACCCAGACGTACTCCTCAAGTATTTGGGGGGTTTGCACCACCATTTGCGTTAGAAGGTGATGTTGTTCAAGCCCAAATAAGTGGATAAGGCATATGTACAAGCATAATGCCTATAGAACATAGGCCTTAAAAGAGTGAAATACGGTGGATCAAAGAAGAGGGAGCAACAAGAAGCTTCTAAGGAGGGAAAGAAGAAGCAAAAAGGGGGAAAGATAAAAATATGATAGCCACAATGCACCAGTGCAAAGATCGTATCGACCATTGAAACCACTGCAAAATTGACAGACATACAGATGAGAAGTGATGGAAGTTGCATCTAGAGCTAAACCTGAAGAACAAGAAGAGATATAATAAGAAGAAGAATCTCATCACCACTGATTCAAGCAACCAAGTTGGAAGGCTTGGACATGGATGCAAAGATCATTTGTATATTAGTGAAAAAGGAGGTGAATTTGAGTAGATTTCAACAACAGGAAGAGAAAGAGATGACCAAACTCTTCCATATAAAGATACAAGTCAAGAAGACAAATATTGATGCTCTGTTTGACTCAGGATTGCAGGCGAATCTCATTGCAGAAGAGCTAGTCAAGAAGTTGGGGCTGGAAGTTTATGATCATCTGAACCCATAGCCACTAGGATGGGTAAATAAGGATGCAGAGCTGAAGGTAACAAAACAATGCAAAAAATTAGATTTTCTATTAGTGATGATTTTAATGATGAAGTAGATCTGGATGTGGTTCCCCTTGATGTATGTGGAGTCGTGTTTGGGAGTCCATACATGTACATGCTTGATGTAATATTCATGAGGAGAGCTAACCAATATTGACTCATCAAGGATGGAAAATCGTTCATCATCAACGCGTAGAAAGGCAAGTCAAAAATTTCACTGGTAAGTGCTAACCAAGCTAAGAAATTGATTAGTTTCAGCAAGAAGTATGTTTTATTATTTTTAAGAGAAATTCAATCTGAAGAGGAGTCAATAAGAGGCAAGGAATCCATGGAGTGGTGTACTAATAAACAAAAACAACAATTGGACAAGTTGTTACAGGCATACAAGGATGTGTTCTGAGAGCCTAAAGGGTTACCAGCTAAGAGAGAAGTGGAGCACAAGATCCAACTATTTCTAGACTCCCCATTGCCAAATATTGGGTTGTACAGGTAGTTTGTTATAGAGGCAAGTGAGGTGAAGAAACATTTGTAGGAGCTACTAGAACAGGGTGTCATTCGACCGAGTATATGTGGGTCACCCATCATCATTGTTCCAAAGAAGGATGGGACTTGGAAGATGTGTATATATTATAGGGAATTGAATGAAATCATGCTCAAGAACATATACCCACTTCCTAGGATAGACGATATAATAGATCAATTGTAGCAAGAAAAGTATTTAACCAAGTTGGACTTGAAATCTGGATATCACCAGGTTCGAGCCAAAGAAGAAGATACATGGAAGACCGCCTTCAAAACCAGGCAAGGTTTGTATGAGTGGTTAGTTATGCCATTTTGCCTATGTAATGCACCAACTATGTTTATGAGATTAATGAATGATATATTGCGCCCTTTTATAGATTCATTTATTATTTTCTATATGGATGATATACTAGTATATAGTGCTACATGGCAGGAGCATATTTCACATTTGATGCAGGTGATATAAACATCGAAGAATTACCAACTGCTAGCAAATATCAAGAAGTGTGAATTTTTGCAATAGTGTTTGGTGTATCTGGGGTATGTAATTAGTGGAGGAGAGCTGAAGATAGATCATTACAAGATGGAGGCCATCATGAAATGGCCAATGCCTACTAATTTTTCTGAGGTTAGGAGTTTCATTGGAGCAACAAAGTACCTGAGGAATTTCATAGACTCAGTTTCAGCTATAGCAGCACCAATCCATGCCATAAAAACAAGTGGCAAGAGTTTCCAATGGATAAAAGGTCAACAAAAGGCTTTCGAGGAGTGTTACACAATAATTTGTCATTGTACCCATCTCAGTCTCTATGCTGTGTCATGTATCAAATAAACATGTTCCTATCTTCCCACTCATGCAAGAGATTAAGTAAATGCTCTCTTATGTTTCAAGTTGACCCTTATTCCCTAAGTTTCTGCCTTGTCGCGAGTAAGCCATTAATATACACGACGATCCCTTGTCATAAATAGTCTCATCGTGACACCGTTGCAGGTGTACACCTATTTCCTGCGACGATTGATTTTTAGGGCCTGGCGCGAGGCTCCCAGCTATTTATAGCAATGATTGGTCTGCATGCATTGCCTCCTTGCGATGTCGTCACTGAGACTTAGTTCACGACTAGCGACGATCCAGACTGGGTGAAGTTGTTCAAATAGTCAGCCTTCTGGATGTCTCTAGAGTTGGTTGTTGGGTCAGTTTGGGTCGCCCTTCCTCCTTTGAGATGGTGGTTCCGTATTTTGTGCAACCTTCCTTGAGGATAAGCTCCCTCTCCCTCATTTCATGGAGACTCCTTCTCTTATAAAATCACTCACCATTGTTATGATCTGTTAGTTCTTTTAGTTGGGCAGTGCTGCTGATTCTTTTGAGTTTAGTAGATAGCTTTGGTGTGAGTGTGACAAGTGTGGGATTTCTAATAATTTGGTAAGAGGTTGTGGAGTGCCTTAACTTTGTATTAAAGCTTGTGAGTGAGAGAGAGATATTGTCTATTTGGGAGACCCATTCTTGAGAGTTAATGCTTGAAGAAACGTACTAGCTGGACCCTCCGAGAAAGCTTGTGACGTCAAGACTTGGTTGTAAGCTTTGCTCTTGATTCATTTTAATACAATCAATGATGATTTCCTATATCTGGTGTACAATTTACTTGATAGCTTATGATTTCTTGAATTTATAAGTAAATAGATCATTGTTGTTCTCGGTTACGTGCTCTGTTTTTTTCTTGTGGTGTTTCAAGTTGATTTCTCATTGAGGAGAAAGAAATGGAAGCTGGAGCAGCGCAATGGAACTTCATCAACCACCGGTTTGAGGTAGGCCTCCAACAATGACTATTTAAGGGAATCAATTGTTGTTTTGTCTTTGTTGTGACTAGACCCACTCTAGGGCTAGAGGGGTTGCCTTTGTCCACAGAGGGAACACTTTCCTACTTCACAAGTTGGCGACTCCACTGGGGAGTCCTTTGTATGTTTTTTCTCTTGTTTTGTTTTTTTTGGTTTTGATTTAGTGTCTCTTGAATTTTGGGGTTAAACCATCAGTTTTTGGGTTACCTGGGTCAATCTGGGAATTCCCCTTACTGCTTGGAAAGATTATCTAGTGTCATTTAGGTGATTTTATTTTGTCTTTTGCTTAAGTAAGATCATCGCTGAAGATAGCCGAACAGTCGCGATGACGTCGCTGATGTTATAGCTTTGTACCCGCAATTATTTGGCTTTTGTCTTAGGTTACTAGTTTAATTCCTGCGACGACTCCTGAAATCAGACTGTCTCTGAAAACAAGTGTAATTTAGTGACTAGTCTCTAGTTGATTGTGTAACACCTACAACAACTTCTCTATTTGTCAGTGTAACACCTGCGACGTCTCTAGTTGTCAGTGTAACACCTGCGATGATTCCTGTAAAGTTTTTTTTAGAACTTTACCTCCCGAATTCACCAGTCTTGTTTATCCCCTATTGTTTCTTGTCTCTCATTAGCTTGTTTTGATTGCTTTTGGTTAAGGTATCGTCTCTTTGATTTCATTGAGTGAGTCTTGTGTTTTTAGACCGTGTGACCTAGCTCTTTAGAGGTTTCGTCAAGAAACCATTTGCTTGGGTTACTTGTCTGTCCAAGGTTCATCCACAACCGTCTTATTGATTTGCTTGAGGCTTTTTCGCTGCTTGTTTTCTTGTTGGTTGATTTTTAGTGTCAATTATTGAACTGATTTTTTATGTTGATTCGATTTCTTCACTAGCAAGCATAGATCACAATTGTTTGGATCGATCAGTTCACACTTACTTGTTTGTCTCTTTAAATTCAAAACAAAAAAAAATTAAGGGATTTCATTCATTTGATATACAGAAGTGAAAGTATATGTGTTTGAAAAATTGAAGAGCAAACTCTAAATCTTTCATTAGTAGTATCGATGCATCGTGAGAATAGTGTATTGATGCATTGTGTTTCTTAGTGTTTGCATTCGCTTGTGTTTTCTTGGGAATGAACTTTCTACCCTTCTTTAAGTAGGTGTTCATCGAAATGCAAGATGCTTTACTCATCCTAGTTGCATCCTAGGGTTTTTGATATACATACGGTAGGGCCTGAAATCTGAAACCTAATTCAAGATCAACTCTAAAATCAATTGAATGAACCTAACAACGCATTGGAACTTAATGCACAGTATTCAGAGGTCTAGGCTAGAGACGTGCTCCAGCGTCGTTAAACCTAGTCACTATTGTTTTCATTTAAGGTTGGGTGATTCCTCCTTCTGTGACTTAATAGCTGCTAGTACAGACTTGTGCTCCCTATACCATCGAGTATATATCAGGAGACCCCACTAGGTTATCATCCTACATCCATAGGAACCTATTTCTATCGCCTTACGAACCATAATGCACCAAACACATCATTCGGGAAGACTGACTGCCGTATGGAAATTCCTTGGTTATTTCTCTTTCATTTGATCACCAAGGTGTATATGTAGTTTTATGGTTTCTTTGGTAAACCTTTTGCCTAGCTCTCCAGAGTAGTCACTTTCATTCCTTTTCAACTCCTTAAAAGAAAAGGATCATCTGAGCACTTTTCCTCTCAGGCTCGTTAAACCTCGAAAGAGATAGAGTCACCTTTTCGTCCTTTTCTCGACTCTTGAAACGTGAAAAGGTCAAGTTCTGTTCCTGTGTCATAAAATTTACTGCCCACGAAATATTCCTGGTAGCAATTTGAGTTCTTGATTACGGTGCAAGTGTTTTTCAGGATTGTTCCTGATGGCAACCTTCCCCGAGTCTACCGGCCAAGCTCTTCCACTAGATGGGAATCCGGGTCCGTTTCCTTCTTTTGGAAATGTTGGTGCTCCATATATGGCAACATTGTCTTTGCCTGGGTTAACCATCAGTTTGCCCGTTTGGTTATTTTCAACCTCGGTGGTCTCGAGCATCATGACTCCTGTTCCACCATCTCCTTCATTTGAATCATGACACAATGATTCCAAGGTTGAGCCTACGCCTTCTTCCCCTATTTCTTCCTCCTCCTCTCCTCCTTCACCTAGTGAAAGTTCTACATCCAGTAACTAGGAGGATAAGAAGAAGAAGAAGTCCGATAAACACAAGGCCACCTCTGCAACTATTGCTCCGAGTACATCTCAGGTCAGACCACCTTCTGCTCCTCTGTGGAAGGTTAAGTTTCCTTGAAAATTGTGAAAGGGTGACCATCTTCTTCGTGATTGTCCTGGAATTCCTAGGGTCTTGGAAGTATGGTCTCATGATCTAGATTGTCCCTCATTGTCCTCTGAAGCTCATGACGATGCTACCCTATCAATTGGTAGCGGTAAGAAGAAAGGGAAGATTCGATTCCCTTGTCGACTATGTGAAGGAAACCATCCCCTTCACTTTTGTCTGCTCATGGATAAAGCTTCTGCCATTTTGGAAAGTCTTACAACTTCTTCACCCCGACTTCCCGTTTGTTATCAGAGGCTCTCTTCAGACCCTCTCCCCGTTGACAAAGAGATTGATATGGATTCTTCTCTTGTCTATCCTCCTCTTCTCGAGCCTAGCTGTGCTAAGCCCGTTCTTGACTAACCATTGGTCGGGGAGAGTTTTAACTTGGGTTCACCACCCATTGATCACTGTATTCCAAAAGAGTGTCATGATCATACTGTTCATGTTCTTCTCATCTCGTCATATTTTCCTGAGTCTGAGAATGACCCTCCTATCCTAGTTGATTTGGAGGGTCATTCTTTGGTACCTATTGAGCATGGGGACAATCATACAATACCCCCACCAAATAGTTCAGTAAGTTCCTTCTATTGGAGTCATTTGACTGCATTCCACCTTCCATCCTATGTGCCTTTCTAGATTATAGTACATGCCTATGATAAGGCAGTACCTGGCACTGTCTTGGATAAAGGTGCGTCGGTTAGCCTCATGCCTTTCACTACTTGGCAAGCTTTGGGCTCCGCACAGCTTGTGCTAGTCACGCAGAATTTGTTGGCATTTGACGGAGGAACCAGTCAACCTTTAGGGATCCTTCCGAAGTTCCATGTTACTTTGGGAGGCAAAACCGTCTATATAGACATGATGGTTGTCCAAGGTGCTTTAGATTTCAGTCTTCTCCTTGGCCGTGATTATATCTATGCCATGGGTGCTGTGGGGAAAAATGCCTATGCAGGACGATCCTATCCACCTAAGGTGTGACAGTGCCTTAGCAACAAACAGAGACAGTTATTCTAGTTTCTTCCTTTATGAAATGCGAAAGAGGAGAGATCAATAGACTTACCGGTGTCTTTCGTTTGTCCCTCGATCCAGATCCTCTTCTCTTTGGGTGTTCACAGCTACTTGCCTCCTCTCTCGCCCAGCTTCAACAGATTCCTGCGAGATCACAAGAGAACAGCTACTTGCAACAAGAGAACAACTACTTGCGACAAGAGAAGAACACAACACAAAGGCAGATATTCATATTCATAAATGATTCAGGATTAGAAATAAATCAAATACACCAATGCAATCATACATCAAAGATACATCGGTATATAGGAGAAAACCAAGATAGCTTTATTGATAAATAACAAGGTTCAGGAAGAGATACAACCCAGAGGGCTCCAATCCAGCATCTCCTTCCCAGCAGAATGGAATTCCTATCTTCACCTCCCTTCAAAGCATTAAGCACCCAATGATATCAGTCTCAAACCAGCAGCAATTCTTTGCAATAACAAAATTCCAGCCTTATAGATCTCATGGAGGAGAGATCCATATATAGATGTTTTGGAGAGAGGATGAGTCAGCTTGAGATCTGACTAGTGTCCTCTCCCTCTGTTAGTTCTTGATTCCACTTGGAGGTTCTTTCTTCCAGTTGGAGATTTGGAACCTCTTACTCATCACCAGTCGAATTCCCTGAGGCAAGTGTCATTTTGGAAGCTTCCTGGGTTCTGACACCTTGAGGAATGAGTCTGCCACATGTCCAATCTCGCTCAGCGCAGGTAGCCAGTGTTGGAGTTGACATTCAGCGCAGGTAGCCAGTGGAACCATTGACATTCAGCGCAGTTGGTCAGTGGAGTTGCTGACATGATCCTGAATTGACTTGTTTTTGAGCAGTTTCAGGTGGAGAACTTCTGTGAATTGCTGTGGTTTGTTAGCCTTGTTCCTCTAGGGGTAGGAACAACATGTTTAGGGACTTTGGATCCCTTAGATTATGGGCATTTCATGCTCAATGCTGTAAGGCACAAAAATGTCTATAACAGTTGCCCCCTAAAGTATGAGGCCGTTTATCGGGTGAAATGCTTTATCCAGGAGGGTCCGAAGTTCATCCAATTGCTGGGAGGAGACCTGTAATAAGATACAATACAATACATTATTTTTCATACTGCTTTCATGATCTAGCTGAGGTGGGCATTCCCATGCTCAGCTTTATAAATTCATTTTTGTACATAGAACAGACAATCGTCTGATGGTAGACTGATAATTTTGGTGAAATTATCATCCTTTAAGTAGGATGATCATCTGCTGCAAGGATGTACATGTCAAATGTCTTTATCTTTCCTGAATATATATCGCAGCCCGGATGGATGAAACTAGATCCGGGGTCTTCAAACTCGTTCGATCTTCACTCTAAGTACAAGTCGATCCATGTGAGAATTGTTCTGAAGTCGAACATGGAAAGACATCGCTTGATTACCGGTCAATGAAGTAAACTGTTAACAAGCGCGAGAGGAATCACCGATAATGATAATGACCCTCAAGGTACTGCAGTACAATTCACGTGGTGTGAATAAAGGACTTGGCATCGAACACCATGCAAAATCTTCTGGTCGAAGGTCATTGATGTATACCTGTCGCCGAAAGTGAGAAACTTGCCATTGAGGCATGCAAGCTTCAAAGTACTGAAGGGGTTGTTCCTAGATCAACTTCTTGGATAATGAGCTGATGTCGACAAGAAGCGATCCGTCAAAGGAGGGCCTTAATGAATCCCACATCAGTGACACGGAACAGAGCTAATGATTTTAATGGAGGTGAAAACGATCTGTGACATATGATTCAGGGTGGCGGTCATGAATGGATGAAGGATAATGTATGGCAGTGGATGGGACCCGGTTGACTCCTTCTGAACGACTTCTCTTGAACATATGGTGACACTGATGCGATGGATCAGTAGCATTACCCCAATTATGGATGGTATGGCGAGACCATGGTGATGTGACCGGTGAATGAAACAACCCAACCCGATTGTGGTACGGAGGAAAAGTGTCATGTTCAAGAGCGACTTGCTACCATCAAAGTTTTCTTTAGTTTCTCCCAATTTTTCCCAAGTCATTGCTGACCAGTACCTCTTTATTTTTGTCAAGCTTGAGGAGGATAACATATGCTTGTTCTATAACCTGCCCTTCGGGCAAGCCCATCGCTATGTTTTAACGAGCCTAGCGATAGTGAAACTCATTCTCGTCTAAAGACAAGTTTGTCGCTATTTAGTGGTTTAACGAGTCTAACGACAAGGATAACTCGGTCCTTTTCATTTTTAGAGAGTCTGAAAAGGTACATAAAGTTAACTCCAGAAGTCCTTTTTCGTCATCTAATCCCTTTAGTTCGAAAAAGTATAAAACAATACAAAAGGGATGATTTTTCGATAGTTTTAACGAGCCAAACAAAACAAGCGCTCGATCTTTTTGTGCAATAATCCCTCAGGTCCAAAAAGATTAAAATCTAGAGGAGGGATAGCACTTCCGGTCGCTTTAACGAGCTGGAAGGCCAAAACTCGGCAATCTTTTCATATTTTACGAGTCATTTGAAAAGAGCTTAAAGAAGACTCATCTTTTGAGGAACGAGTGATAAACAGGGTTAGCAGCTGATTCCAAGTACAGGTTGGAATTTTCCAATCACGGTAGTGTCACAAGGATGGCTAGGTGAAATCACTCTTCGCAGCTGTTCCTCAAAATGGGTAAACAATCATATGGAGGTGAACGATCGGCCAAATGAAAAGTGGAGGTGACGGTGCAAACACGACCAAGGCTTTAATGGCAGATAAGGTTACATTCACAGTGGTTATTTACCGGAAAATAGTTCATTTTTTAACGAGCTTGAACGCAGAAAAACACTGCTCAATCTTATGTTTATTTTTTAACGAGCATGAACTATGTGCTAAAACTGCTCGGATCTTGCGTTTATTTTTTAACGAGCATGAACTTTGTGCCAAAACTGCTCAATTATACCAGTCATATGATAAGAGTGTCTCATTGAGATTCTATTTTTTATGGAGCTTCATCTCACGAAGCTTTGCCCCGGATCCTTTCGTTATGCAAGTTTGGAAACGACTAATCCTACGAGTTTAAAGGGTTAGAGGTCCTAAAAATTTAAAAAATAAATAGCCGCCCCTTGCTTGCACTCCAAAAGGTTTGCATGCCCCCAGGCATAAAGTATGATTTCAAGGTTACCTCTACTTCACTTCCGCCAAAACATTTGTCTTGCCGAGAGAGGCCTACCTCTTTCAGGTTACCCAAAGATTGTCTCGTTCGCGGCTACGAATAAAACACTTCTTCGGCGATGTCTACCAACGGTGAGCGATGACGCCCGCCGACTCACATAACTTTGACAAAAGAATCTTATTCTAGAACAACCCCTCTTCCTAGATGGACGGGGTACGGACTAGTCATATTCTCCCGCGGAAACCTACTCTATACCCAAAGTTTCCCTGTCGAAGCAGACCAGGATGCATGCCCCCTGGGTTCCAGTCATATCCTCCCGGATTACTCGCGCTCATCAGGAGGACGGACCGTGGGTTGAGACACTTCTTGCGTGAATAGACCATTTAGGGGTGGTACATGACTATTTGCGATGCGTGATCCAGGAAATGAAAGTTGGTCCACGAGCTTGACCACTCTTCCTTCATGCAGAAAACACATTACTCTAAAGAGTGAGGAGATGACGACTCCCATGCAATATATATAGTCTCGTCCAAGGAGTAGGTTATAATCCAAGGGTCCTTGAACGACCATCACGTTCATTTGAACGGTCTTCCCTTTCAATGTTACGGGCACATTGGGGAGGATCCCTAAAGGTCGACTGGTTCCTTTATCAAAGCCTGATAGATTTCTCATTTCAGGTAAAAGTGCAGGCGAACCAAGCGCTTTCCAAGCAATAGAGGAAAGGATACTCACAGATGCCCCTTCATCAATAACTGTGCCAGCCATTACCATTATGTATATTTGGACAATAATTCTGAATGGTATGCTAGCTGGCAAGCGGGGTCTGCCTAGTTGGTTTCAGTCGAACGAGACAACTAGGTTGCCTGGTGGTGGGACCGAGTATACGGCCGGATATCGCTCTGACGAACTTCCTTCCTGCGATAAAGGAATGGTGGCATTGCCCCATTGTTCATCAGAGTCAGTGTTGATGAAGAGAATTTGGACGGTGTCGTCTTTATTCTCCTCTGTGATGGTATCATTCGAAGATAGAGCCTCTAAAGGCAAAACCGGGTCAACTGCCGCCTCAACCTTTAGACTTTCGTCAGGTATGGATTCAGACGGTTCAACTTCAATGACAGGTGCTTCGGCTGACCACCTGGGCGGGTCAACCGGGTTCTCAACTAGCGAAGGACTTGGCAAGAGTTTTTGATATCCAGGAGGAAGTTGCGCTCGTAAAATCGGGCGATCTTCCAGAACTCTTTTTGCCTTGTCTAAGAAGGGACAACGGTGGATGGCGTGATCGCCTTCACACAATTTGCAGGGAAATCTAGCTTTCTCGCTCTGTCCTGGGGCTTCACTTCCGCTGGTTGAAGGTGTGCAGTCAACATGGCTATCAGAGGTTGATGCTACCGAATTGTGCACACGGGGAGACCAGTCCCTTAGTATCCGAGGGATGCAGGGACAATCTCTGTGGAAGTGGTGTCCCTTGCATATGATGCATGGCGATTTAGGCCTTGCCAGTGCTGTGTGTGGATTTTTGTCAGACGACACTTGTTTGCCCCCAGACGCCTTTGGCTCCTTCTTCTTCTTCTCTTTCTTCTTCTTCTCCTTCTTCTCCTTAGGAACTTGGTTTTTTGTTTTACCAGTTCCGTCAAGCGAAGAGGAAGGAGGAGAGGAAGATGAAGTAGAAGGCTGGTGGGAAACTCTAGTATGGTCTAACTGTTGACTCGACTGTTCAGGAATGGTGGTGTTCTGAACGACATTGGTTGAAAAAAGCCAGACTGGTAGGCCAATTGTCAGTCATGGAAGCGACAATGTGGCCATGTGGGGCGCACCAACATCTCCCCAAGAGGAGAAGGGACTAGGATTTCCACCAAGGGGAATTCCTTGGTTGGTGTGCTCCATCTTTTCAACCTAAAGATCAACGTGGGAATAAAGGGTGATTGTTCCGTTTAAAATAAATTGTTAACGACGCTTTAGACACAACTTGCTTTTTCACTTTTAAAGAGTCGAGAAAAAGCTAAAGATGACTCTAGTCTCCTTCGATGTTTTAACGAGCTCGAAGTGACAAATGCTCGGTTGGACTTTTTCTGTTATAGAGTCTGAAAAAGGCTAAAAAGAAACTGCTCTAGAGTTCTAGGCAGAGGGTGTGCCAAACTTTTCACAAAACCACAGAATACTTTTTAAGGTACGGGCGGTCGATCTTCCTGAATGCTGTGTTCAGTGCATTGCGATCAGTAGGGCGGCCGACACGGCTTCCTAAGGATAAAGGATATATGCCTATAGGGGTCTCACAATATATACACGATGGTACGTGGGAGCACAATCCGTACTGGCGCTATCGTCCCTCAGGAGGAATCACCCACCTTCCACGAGATCGACAGTCACCAGGCTTAACGACGCCGGAACACGTCTCTAGCCTAGACCTCTATGTTGTGCGTTATGTTGCAAAGTGTTGTTAGGTTCATTCAGTTTATTTTAAGTTGATCTTTTTAGAAGTTTTCCTTTCAGGATCACCACGAGATGTATGGTACAATTCCTAAATGCAGTCTAAGATGATAAGCAAGCTTTATTATCTTTTCAACTTTGAAAATCTTAGCTACTAAGGGAAAAGAAAGACACCATCTTTTCTCAAAGAGCAATCATCACACTCTAATGCACTTTTCCTAAATCAAGCATGCAAACTTATCAAAATGCAAATGCACAATGCAGGTGTTTGTTTTCCGCTTTCTTAGTATTGATGCCTACAAAGAAAGCTTTTTGTACAACTTTGAATTTTCTTTTAAATGACAAATACAAACAAGTTTACTTTTTTCGAAATCAACAAGGGTAGAAGAGATTACAACACTTTGCGACTTTCGAAATGAACACTTGTTTCGACACTTAAAAGAGACAAACTCAAACCAATAAGCAAAAGCAAATGTATAATCAACTGTAAACAGCCAATGAACTCTCTCCTAAGATCACAATCAACAAATCTGAATCAAGGGCTACAGGATGATTATTTCACTCATGCAAAGGAAAACTGTAAATGACGCCACAAACACATAAAAACACTCACAATATTTTTGTACAAAAGGAGGCAGAATTTAAGCAGAGAAAAGGAGTTATCAGACTGGTACCTATGTTGGTTACAGGCTGCAAAAACAGAGATCAAAACAGGGCAACAAAGAGCAGAGAACCCCAGCTGCACAAGGATCGTTTCTCACTAGGTTCTGGGTCACAGATTGCTCAATAATCAACGGTTTCAGGCCAAATCAGAAACACAAGCAAGGTACAATTAAAGGGATGCTTTGAGGGGGTGCTAAGATCTATCACAAAGGATCATCAAATCATTTGTGAGTCCATTGTTCAGATCATAGACAAAATCTAGTGAAGGATCAAGGCAACAACTGTCTACTTTGCAACTGAGAATAGCAGAAGCAGTTCGATTGTTGCTGTTGAGTCTATGAAACAAAAAATGATAGAAACATAAATAAAATGACTAAAAAAAATCTCCCCAATGGAGTCGCCAATTTGTTGTGGGGAAAAATGCCTATGCAGGACAATCCTATCCACCTAAGGTGTGACAGTGCCTTAGCAACAAACAGAGACAGCTATTCTGGTTTCTTCCTTTATGAAATGCGAAAGAGGAGAGATCAATAGACTTACCGGTGTCTTCCGTTTGTCCCTTGATCCAGATCCTCTTCTCTTTGGGTGTTCACAGCTACTTTCCTCCTCTCTCGCCCAGCTTCAACAGATTCCTGCGAGATCACAAGAGAATAGCTACTTGCGACAAGAGAACAACTACTTGTGACAAGAGAAGAACACAACACAAAGGCAGATATTCATATTCATAAATGATTCAGGATAAGAAATAAATCAAATACACCAATGCAATCATACATCAAAGATACATCAGTATATAGGAGAAAACCAAGATAGCTTTATTGATAAATAACAAGGTTCAGGAAGAGATACAACCCAGAGGGCTCCAATCCAGCATCTCCTTCCCAGCAGAATGGAATTCCTATCTTCACCTCCCTTCAAAGCATTAAGCACCTAATGATCTCAGTCTCAAACCAATAGCGATTCTTTGCAATAACAAAATTCCAGCCTTATAGATCTCATGGAGGAGAGATCCATATATAGATGTTTTGGAGAGAGGATGAGTCAGCTTGAGATCTGACTAGTGTCCTCTCCCTCTGTTAGTTTTTTATTCCACTTGGAGGTTCTTGCTTCCACTTGGAGATTTGGAACCTCTTACTCATCACCAGTCGAATTCCCTGAGGCAAGTGTCATTTTGGAAGCTTCCTGGGTTCTGACACCTTGAGGAATGAGTCTGCCACATGTCCAATCTCGCTCAGCGCAGGTAGCCAATGTTGGAGTTGACATTCAGCGCAGGTAGCCAGTGGAGCCATTGACATTTAGTGTAGATGGTCAGTGGAGCTGTTGACATGATCCTGAATTGACTTGTTTTTGAGCAGTTTCAGGTGGAGAACTTCTGTGAATTGCTGTTGTTTGTTAGCTTTGTTCCTCTAGGGGTAGGAACAACATTTTTAGGGACTTTGGATCCCTTAGATTATGGACATTTCATGCTCAATGTTGTAAGGCACAAAAATGTCTATAACAATGGGAGCTCTCGTTTCTTCACTTTTCCATGTGGTTTTCTTTCCGCATGATGGAAGAATGGTGACTATCGATCAATTTTCGTTCTTTAGTCACCCGGTGCCTCCTATACCACCATCATCCCCCATCGGTTCTTATCCGCAAGCAGTCCCTTCCTTTCCATAGGTCAATTATGTGACTACCCGTTCCATCTCCGCCTCTGCTGATGATCATGCAAATGGTCTTTTACATCATTACTGGGGGCATTGGAACCCGATCTGTCATTGGTGTCTAATGACATGTGTTTCTCCCAGAGCATGTTTCTTCCATCCCGCGAAGACCTCTTGGAAGACATGTTCTCATATGGCCCATGAAAAGGAGTACAAGGATAGTTTGTTCCTGTGTCAACCTCATTAAAAAATGAAACAAGGAGTGATGATGAAATTTCTTGATCTTGTGTCAACCTCATTAACAAATGAAACAAGGGTTATGAGGATGGTTCTTTTATTGTGTCAACCTCATTAGAAAATTAAACAAGGAGTCTTGAGGAACGTTCTTTATCTTGTGTCAACCTCGTTAACAAATGAAACAAGGGTTATGAGGATGGTCAACCTCATTAAAAAATGAAACAACTCCGTTTTCCAAATCGAGTCTTTGATTAAGATCTTGTAAAGTTTGAGTCGAGTCTTTCCAAGACTTCAAAAGTGAGCCTTCATTCCATCCACCTCGTTGAATGCACTGAAGCTTGGGGGGCATGCACCTCGATTTGTGTCATTATGCTGGGGGCATGTGAACTTATAACAAGCATAGTTTTTTGTTTCAAGCTTGTGTAAACATGAAACTGAATCCAAGCAGAGTTCTCCGCGGTTCAAGCTTGGTAAACATGAACCCATACCTAATTTACATCTCGTGATTGCCTTTTTTATCTGCTAAATTCTACTAGATGAGCCTTGGTTGTTTCATTCCATCACCACCATCTTTTTGGCCAATCATATGCTTTCAATTGGTTGTTTTTCCTTTCTCGAGGAACTGCAGCGATGAGTGGTTTTATTAGCCAGCCTTTGACCATTACATGTTTTGAGCAGTTCCACCATTGTCGGACCCAGTTGCTACCCTTTATACCACTCGTTCCTCTAGGATGAGTCACCTTTAAGCTCTTTTATGACTCGTAAAATATGAAAAGATTGCCGAGTTTTTCCTTTTGACTCGTTAAACAGAATAAAAAGGCGGTCCACTTTCAGCGCTTTTCTGACCATATAAACATGAAAAGATCGCTGGACTTTTGTCATTTTGAGTTCGATACTGGTTATGAAACGACGTGCCTTCGATCGCTTTTTTACTTTTTCGGATCAGAGCCACTAATTACGAAAAATACTCCTTGATTGTAATGGTCAAGTGGTTCTCTCGGGTATTGTTTTTTACTTTTTCCGGCTTGAGGGACACAAATTTATGAAAAAGGACCCCCTTAGAGTTTTCTTTTCCATGTCTTTTTCAAACTCTATAAACATGAAAAAGACTCCGAGTTTTACCCGTGTCAGACTCGTTAAACCCTGACGACATTGAACTTGTCACCATGACGAGACTCAAGCTTCTCCTCCCTAAGGCTCGTTAAACTATTACTAGGTTGGATTCGTCTGAAGGGCGAACTTATATCACAAGCATATGATATCCCCTTCAAGCTTGTTTCTAAAAAATAACTGGGGTACTCGCCAGCAATGGTGGGGGAAAATTTGGAAGTCGTCATTGGTTACCTACAGCAATTAGTCACTCTTGAACATCGACACTTTTGCTTCTCATTGGGTTGGGATATCCTCACATCATCATTGGCCTTCTGGGGTTTTGGGTTGCCATTTTGCCTCATTCCATCTGATCCATGTTGTCTCCGTCAGACCTCCGATCCCTTGGTACTAAAATGCTGCCGCATTCCGGAGTCGTGTCGCCAATATGTTCAAGAGTATAATCCTTCTGCAGTTCACACCCTTACCTCCTCCTCTGATGCTCTGTTTCACCATCTACCACTTGTTCCTTATCTCACGTCGTTGATGGGGGAAACATTATGGCCCTCCTGCGACGAATCATTTCTTATTGACTCAACTCATTATCCAGGAGATTGATCTAGAGATCCCTTTTGGTACCTTGGAGCTTACATGGCTCAATAGAAAGTTCTTCACACCTAACGACAAACCTTCATCATTAGTCTTCAATTGGGTGATTCCATGAATGTTTGACTTCAGCTCATTTTTCACACTTAGTGGATTGTACTGGACAATACCTTCAGAGCCATTGGCATTATTGGTGGTTTCTCTTGCACTTGTTAATGGTTTTCATCATTGAGCAGTAATCAAGAGACTTTCTATCATGCTCGACTTCAACACATTTGTTTGCATGCTAGAATTTGTACTAAGATCGATTAGGGTTTCAAGACCCCGGACTAAGATTACATATGTTCGGGCTGCGTGGATTGGTTCATGATTACATACATGACTCTTTGATTGGATGGCTGCAACCATACCTGAGTCTTCATGGATGGTTGCGACCATACCTTTATCATTATATATGGTCTTATCAACTGGGTGGCTGCGTCCATACCACAGACCAAGTTTCATATGTCTTTTGGATGGCTACGCCCATGCCTAGACTACATGTATTTCACTATCAGAGATATCAGTTATACTTGCGCCTACAGGTTCTTCAAGGTGGTGTTCCAGTTCGGTCATGGTTTCATAAAGCATTTCACCCCTCCCACTCTCTCGGGCTTCATGATTTAGGGGGAATCTGTTACACAGTAATTTGTCACTATCCTCATCTTAGTCCCTTTGCTGTGTCATGTATCAAATAAACATATTCATATCTTCCCACTCATGCAAGAAGACTAATCAAATGCTCTTTGATGCCACAAGTTGACCCTTATTCCCTATGTTTCTGCCTCATCGCAAGTAAGCCATTAATATACGCGATGATCCCTTGTCATAAAGAGTCTCATCGTTACACCATTGTAGGTGTACACCTGTTTCCCGCGACGGTTGATTTTTAGGGCTCGGTACGAGGCTCCCAGCTATTGATAGCGACGATTGGTTTGCATGCATTGCCTCCTTGTGATGCCGTCATTGAGACTTAGTTCACGACTAGCGACGATCTAGATTGGGCTAATTTTTTCAAACAGTTAGCCTTCTGGATGTCTCTAGAGTTGGTTGTTGGGTCAGTTTGGGTCGCCCTTCCTCCTCTGGGATGGTGGTTCCATATTTTGTGCAACCTTCCTTAAGGATAAGCTCCCTCTCCCACATTTCATGGAGACTCCTTCTCTTATAAAATCACTCACCATTGTTATGATCTGCTTGTTCTTTTAGTTGGGCAGTGTTGCTAATTATTTTGAGTTTAGTAGATAGCTTTGATGTGAGCGTGACAAGTGTGGGATTGCTAATAATTTGGTAAGAGGTTTTGGAGTGCCTTAACTTTGTATTAAAGCTTGTGAGTGAGAGAGAGATATTGTCTATTTGGGAGACCCATTCTTGAGAGTGAATGCTTGAAGAAACATACTGGATGGACCCTTCGAGAAATCTTGCGATGTCAAGACTTGGTTGTAAGCTTTGCTCTTGATTCATTTTAATACAATCAATGATGATTTCCTATATCTGGTGTGCAATTTACTTGATAGCTTATGATTACTTGACTTTATAAGTAAATAGATCATTGTTGTTCTCGGTTACGTGCTCTGTTGTTTTCTTATGGTGTTTCAGGTTGATTTCTCATTGAGGAGAAAGAAACGGAAGCTGGAGTAGTGCAATAGAACTTCATCAACCATTGGTTTGAGGTAGGCCTCCAACGATGACTATTTAAGGGAATTGACTGTTGTTTTGTCTTTGCTGTGACTAGACCCACTCTAGGGCTAGAGGGGTTTCCTTTGTTCGTAGAGGGAACACTTTCCTACATCACAAGGAGCTAAAGAAGAAGACAAGTCAAGCACTAGTTCTAGCATTACCAAACTTGTAGTACCCCTTTGAAGTGGAGACAAATGTGAGTGGGTATGTCATGGGATTTGTCTTGATGCAAGGAGGAAGGCCCATTTGCTACCATTCTAAATTATTTCATGGGGCCATTTTAACTACTTGTCTAGTCAATTTAACGTCTTAAATTTCTCTACATAAATTATCAATCCGGGTATCGTAAACTGATGAAGTGTGGTGCACTATATGTGCTTAGTTAACCTTTCTCTTACTTCGTTGTTTTATAGTTTATGTTGTTTTTGGGGTTTTGTTCTTGTTGGTTTTCTAAAGTGTTTAATGCAAATGGAAATCCTATTCTAAGGTCTTAAGAATACTTTTAAAGGACAAGTATGGATAAAGATTTCAAGACAAGGCCTATGTCCCTAATGGTAATTTCCAAAACTTAGCACTTCAAAAAAACTTAAAACATGTTATTGATGGAGTTAGTATTTAAACAAAAGTGTAAATATACAACTAGTTCAATCAAAATAAAATGCAATAACCAAACAATGAGCTAATGACTATGAGACCCAGTATCCTTGCTGCTTCAGCAAAAGGACAAGATGATTCTATCACGTCATTAGTTCATTAAAAGGCTATGTGCATCACTAATCTACAATCAAATTGAAAGAAATTTATGTACAGCTAATATACATGAGAAAAATATAAAACAACAGTAATCAAAACAACTTGTTATGTACAGCTAATATACATGAGAAAAATGTAAAACAACAGTAATCAAAAAGCTTTGTTATGTACAGCTAATATACATGGTGAAATAAAATGCAAAATTAAATGACAACTATACAAGGCAGGGGCCCTCTTCCACCTATGAAATCAAAGCAAAATTGAACACACTTGCATGAATTAAAATTGCATGAATGAAAAATCTAATCTATCAAACTTGAAAGCAATCAAATAACATAATCAAATCAAAGCAATATTTACAAAATGAAATCTACTCTACCTTACATTCTACAAAGCAATATTTACAAAATGAAATCTACTCTACCTTACATTCTAATATGCTTCATGACGTTTACTTCACATCTCCTTCCATGTTGAGAACATCAAAGCTTTATTCAAATTCTTCAAAAGTACAAAGTACAACAAAGTTCTCCAAAGCTTTCAAAAGCCATCAAGGAAGAACTACAAACTTAAGAACTAGGGACTAAAGACTAACAAATGAAGGAGAGAGATCTCCTATTTATACAAAAAGATGAGAGCCATCTCATTAATGATAGTCCATGAATCTCTCCCTCTACCTCTAGAGTCCTAATCAAAATAGGAACTGATAAGACACATGTCTTTTTAGAGTTACAATACAATTAGGAGATGTGACACATATCCTCATGATCCCATGATTCTTTCCAACCAAATTCGAATTTGGCCTTAGAGTGCCACATAAGGGGCTTCTAGAAGCCTCCTTTCAACCTACACATGTCAACAATCTCAACCCATTTGTTAGGTATAAGCATATGCACATTATTTTCTAATGTTTAACCACAAATTCACTTAAAAGGATTAGAAATAGTAAAGATTGGAAAAACATAAAGGTGGCCCAATGATAATGAAAGTGGGATGAATGTGGTGACATAGTAGTGAAATGGAGGTGAAATAGAGGTGATATAATGGAAATAATAGTGAAAGTGTAATGGAAATGAATGACATTTTCAAGACTCAACACTACCCTACCAATGATAAGGAGGTTTTATGTCATGGTGCAAGTTGTGAAGCAGTGGAAGCACTATCTGATGGGAAAGGAGATAGTAATCCACACGTATCATCAGTCGTTACAGTGTTTGTAGGCTCAAAGTAAACTACAACAGACCAGACATTACAAGTGGATGAGGTTTTTACAACAATTTCATCTGTTGATTGAGTATAAGAAGGGAAGCACAAACACATTGGCCAATGTGATTTCAAGGCCAACCACATCTAAGATTACAACTTTTGGGAACCTTATGCACATGGAGCCATTCACCCATGATGCATACAGAGAGGCATATTCATAAGATGAGGACTTCAAGGAGGTGTATCAATAGTTGCAGAGTCAAAGTCATGTGCACGGTGGCGATAACATCATTGACTACCGTCTCTAGGATGGGTTGCTCGTTACAGTGTTTGTAGGCTCAAAGTGAGCTACAACATACCAGACATTACAAGTGGATGAGGTTTTTACAACAATTTCATTTGCTGATTGAGTATAAGAAGGGAAGCACAAACACGTTGGCCAATGTGATTTCAAGGCCAACCACATCTAAGATTACAACTTTTGGGAACCTTATGCACATGGAGCCATTCACCCATGATGCATATAGAGAGGCATATTCAGAAGATGAGGACTTCAAGGAGGTGTATCAATAGTTGCAGAGTCAAAGTCATGTGCACGATGGCGATAACATCTTTGACTACCATCTCTAGGATGGGTTGCTCTATAGGTTGGATAAGATATGTGTTCCTAAAGGTGAGAATTTTTAGCTAATTAGAGAGGCTCACACCTTGAAGATTGCAATGCAATGTAGTGAAGGTCGTGGCTAACTTTCAGAGGTATGTGTATTGGCCCAAGATGCAAGAGCAAGTACCTAGGGTCATAAGAGGATGCATGCTTTGTTGTACCAACAATCCTAACAACAGTAAACAGGATCTGTATCATCCCTTACCTGTACCTGCTCGTCCTTGGGAAAGCATTTCCATGGACATTGTGGGAGGTTTACTGGCAAACAAGAAGGGACATGACTACTTGCTCGTTGTAGTTTACAGGTTCCGCAAGATGTGTGTTATGATGGCTTGTAAAAAGACCATGAATGGACAAGAAGAAACAAACATATTATTTGGACAGGTCCGAATGGACTTTATGATACCAAGGAGCATCATTTCCGACAGGGACACAAGATTTCTCAGTGCCTTCTGGACTACATTGTGGGAGAAGATGGACACAAAGTTGAAGAGATCTACAAAATTCCATCCACAGATAGAGGGGAAGATAGAAGTAGTCAACAGGACTTTGGTGCAGCTTCTAAGGGGATACAACCAGAAGCATCTGAAGACTTGGGATGAAAATATGGTATATATATAACATTCTTATAAGAGAGAAACACAAACTTCTACAGGAAAGTCCCCATTTTTGGATATTAGCCACCTTCACCTTTGGATATTGCATATGGGAAGCAAGGAGGAATGAGGGAATATATTACAGGAGATTCTTTAAGGGCTGAAAATTTTATAGAGAAGATCAGGAAGATCCATCTACAAGTACAGGAAACACTACAAAAGTCATTCAAAATGGGAGACAGAGTATGGCTACAGTTGAACAGGGAGAGTTTGTAGGGATATGGTAATAAAATCAAGGCTCTAAGGCATGGTCCCTTTGAGATACTGGAAAGGTGAGTGATAATGCCTATCAATTCAGTTTACCACCATATATGCACATTTACTCAGTTGTGAATGTAGAGGATTTGAAACTCTATTATCCTTCCATGCTAGATCAGGAAGACGAATAGGTCCTACATTCTATGGATGATTTGGCACCAAATGCTCAGGAAGAGTTGACAGAAGATACAATTTTTTACAAGAGGTCGAGAACTACAAGACAGGGGCAACATGTCATTTAGCAGATTGGGTTGAAGGGACAACTTCCAGGCAAAGCTAAATGGTACACCAGAGAGAAAGTGGAGGAAGCATTTCCTCACCTCATTCAGTAAACGCTTTTGGGGACCAAAAGCCTCCAAAAATGGGGATTTGTGATCTGAATTGGATCATTATATTTTTTTTCATCCATCTCGATGCATTTGGAGTGGAAACAATGGAGGAGTCAGCTTGTGGGATTGTTTTTGCCGACAGGACCTAGTTTGGCGAAACGAGGTTTGAAACCTTCTAGGAGTGTTTTGAGGCAGAAAATGACATTTTTTGGGGGTAAAACTTTGTTGCTCTAGCATGCATATTTTCATTATATTCTACAAATAGAGACCTTTCCAACGACACAAGAATCACGTCAATTAGAGTTTGTATGCAAAAGTTATGCCACTCAGAAGTTGACCTTCTTGTTTTCACACCTATAGTTCCGGAGGATGTCATGTCAGATCCCATTATTCATGGAAAAGGGGTTAGCCACGTGTTTTTGATGTAAAAGACTCTACAGGAGTCTATTTTGTAACTCTAATTAAGATTTGATGTAGTTAAACTTAACCACTAGTAGGCTATCAGGTTGTGTTATAACCAAGCCACTAGGACGAAGAGGCATTCCATTCTTTCAAGAGAATTTTTTTCCATAACTGAGCAAAGGTAGCTAGGAGAGAGAGGAGGTAGATCCCATAGAGAGGATTTGTGCAATGTAGCAGCCCATGAGCCACAAACATTACTTCTTTGTACTTGCAGCCATATTTCCAGACAGAGAAAGAGAGCGAAGTGACCTAACCTTCCAACTGTGTTTTCTCCCAAAAGGGTTTCCCAGAGAGCATATATTATGGCTTATGTATGTGTGTGTGCTTATTTTTTCATTCTCTACTTTTCTACATAATTTCCATTCACATGCATGCATGAATTACAGTTAAATCCACTGATTTTAAAGTTTAATAAACTGTAATACTGTAAAATTTTAGTATTTTAATATATTATTATCATATATGTTGTGACAAACTGTCTAGTGGAATATCCATGGTAGTTTATGGATGAGATTGATACCAATGTTTCAAAAGTAGAAGGTTGACATCATAATTGCGAACGAGAGGAGGTATACAGTGAAAATTGGGTTGTTATAAGCATTGAAAACTCATAAAATGGAATTCGAATTGAGGATGAGTATATAGAGTAGTGGGTTTAGGAACATAGAAATTATCGAACAATATTCAAAATAAAACCTAGCTACATAATCAATAATAAAACATCAACTTACTTATGTCTTGTGTTCATAAAATTGACACACAACCATTAAGAAATCCAATAGTTTTCCAACAAATTTAACTAGAATATTCTTATCATTTACTGTAGAAATTTTGAATAATATGACACTTATTCACAAAGATTATCCTGATTATACACTATTTGCGGAATCATGCATAATACATAACCTCCTCTACATTGATCATCAATTTAGCAGTATTAAGAAACATTCACATGCGCACATTGAAGCATCAATCACACATATCAACACAGTATGTACCCTGGGAAAGAATAAAGCTGAAAACCCCCAACTATCTGTATATTATATTGATTGAGAAAATGTAACAATACATAGTACAATACTGCTTGCAAGTACTCAATACTATCTCCACCTGTTACACACAAACTAGCTCAGATCTGAATCAATCACTGGCTCAAATCTCCTTCGCTGCTTGCCTGCCTCCACTGCGGAATCCTGCATAGAGAATACGGAGAATGGCTGATCCATTCACGTGTTTCCCTTGTTTAACACTACGCAATCCTCATTGGCAACTCAATCCCACTGATTGTGCAAATCGCATGCACAACTATAGTCACAACTGATAGTAGTCTCACCCTTTCACCCACCTCTAACACTTGTCTCCACTGAACTGCCCATGAAATGAGTTAACTAATGTATTCTTTAGTTGATTTATGAGTTAATAATTAGTGAATTAATTAATAATTAATTCATACCACTCAACACTAGTGTATTTGTCAGTTAGACTAAATGCAACTAGTTCAACTAAGTCAAACTGAACACAACTCCATCAACTCCTCAATCAACTCCACCAAACTCAATCACTTGAGTTCTAACTGAAGTCCATCATGCAATAGCTCGACTAACCCATAGGAAAAGCGTATTTCCTTTTGGCAGTTGCATGTGCCACATCCGTAGCTCGAACTGAAGTGCTGCAAGAGGATAAGATAATGTTTATAGTCCAAATATTATTAAGAGCTAATAATATTCGATTGTTCTATTTTTTGACTAGCAGTCTAAAAATAGACTCCGCCCATATGTCTAAAAATAAAAGTCCATCTATTTTTACCAACATGACCAATCATCCACAAATAGCATACTGCAACTCATAGACCATGATCCATATGTCTAAAAATAAACATAGTCTAAAAATAGACTTTGTGCCAAAAATAACCTGCAGGTCCACTTAGTGAAGGCGATTTCTTTTCACTAAGCTCCATCATCTTGTTGCATTTTCAACACACCCTCTCAACAAGATATGGATTATCTGCAACCCCTATCATGTAACTCTGGAATGTTCTGCATGCAACACATCTACTCGGTCCACTTGCTCCAACAACACTTGGAACAAAAAACACTCCCAACTGACCCCTCTGTTGGTATAGGAACATAATCTGATGCTGAAGCTCTACCTGCTGCTGAAAATTGCTCCCTCTCTGACATCTACGCTACTGCAACATCTCCATGCATCTCGCACCATTTCACACCTCTCTGTGCCACCTAGCACTATGCAAAACACTTGTGCCTCTCGCATTGCTGCAACTTGCTAGCTATGTGCTGTCCTGGGATTCCCTGCACTTTCGCTCTCTCTACCGCTCCATACGCATCTGTCTCTACCCAATCAGTCAGTTCCTGCTACTCCACATCGGGGCTCCTATAGTAATGTCTCATCCAAGAGGTTGGGTACCTCAAGGATCTTGCCCCTCCTCCTTGGGACGATCAATTCACATCACCCCACCTCCTACCTGGGGGTATGGCTGCATGCGATCCCTCAGCCCACCTGGCTCGAAGTTTCCCCCTACTGGAGGTCTCTGCACGAGTAGATATCTCTACTCGATCTCCACTCAGCTCCCCCCATTGTGGCTGCTCCACAACCTCCTGACGCTGTTGCATCAATCATGGATCCTCCACAATCGTCTGAGACTTCTTCTGGCTCTGCATGTTGAGAGGTAATATACACTCCCTCTCAACCACCAAGTCTCCATCAGTTGCCTTACTACTCAAGGCTTTGCATGCATCTTGAACCTCAAGAGCATACAAGTTCTTGACCCGTGAACCAATCTACTTCACCTGTCTAGTGATGATGTGTCTAAGGAAAACCTTTCCCTTACTGAAGACTACATCATAGCCTCTGTCTTCTAGCATCGCGATCGACACCAAGTTTCTCTTCAATCCTGGTACATACTTGACATCGGTCAAGGTAATTCGAGCTCCATTCTCCCTCTAAAAAATAACCGTGCCTACACCTGAGACACTATACTTCTCATCATTACCCATCGCTATGAGTATTTGGAGATCTTTCTCCTCCAAAGTACTGAACAAGCTCTTATCGCCGGTCATGTGGAACGAAGCTCCACTATCAAGAAACCAACCACTTCCCACCATGGATGAAACCATGCATGTGAAGAGTGTGAAATCCAACTCAAATTGTGAAGCGAGTGCCTCACCTTTAGATTCTTCCTCGGATCCCTTCTTGGATTTCCTCAGTGGACAATTAGAGGCATAATGGCCCACCTAATGACAATGAAAGCATCTCACTTTCGATTTGTCACCCTTCTTCCCATCGTTGGAAGAACTAGATTCGGAAAGAGAACCCTTCTCCTTCCCCTTGTTCACCTTACTCGCTAAGGCACAGTTCTCCTCATCATGTATAGATGAAGAACCATCTCTAGCGCTCCACCTGATCTCATCTTGCACAAGATCTGACCAAAGTCTCTCCCATCCTGGCAATTTCTCCCGACCATTGACAGAGTCCCGATAGGAATGCGAACTCTTCGGAAAACCAAGTAGAGCCAAGCTCACCAGTTCCTCATCATCGATAGTCACCCCCACACTTCCCAGCTCATCCCAGCATTGTGTGAACTTCGTGAGATACTCGGGCATACTGTCTCCATTCTCACACTTAATGTTTCTGAGTTTATCCTTGAGCGCCAACTTCCTCTGGTAGCTCTTGCTTTGGAATAGATTTGTCAACGCTTTCGACAGCAAGTATGGAGAAGCCTTTCCATGGAGGCTAGACACAATGTGATCCCTCATGCCCTCCAACAGAATCCTTCGACACTTTGCTGTCTTCTTTTGCCAATCCCCGACTTGACCAACATCAGTAGGTTTTGGGACATCCGCTTCTATGAACTCCTTCAACCCATTATCATCTAACACCGCCTCCATCCTGTCCTTCCATGCAATATAGTTTGAGCTACCCTCAAGGGCATACTCCAATCGTAATTCGTTGAAATACATTTCAACTTTGACACCAAGAAAACACTGCTGCAAATTCGAATTCTACCAGCTCAAAACTCAATCGCTTCTGATCTAAAATTCGTGAGAAAGAAGTATTTCTTGTACAGAGATCGACTGTATGGGCATTCACCAGATATCTCACCTTCCAAAATAAGGATGAATCCAGAGGCTACCTGGCCCGATTACAGACTCTACCTGAAGAAATAAAACGTAGTCACTTCCTGAATAATAGATCTGATGATCGATCCTCGCTTTGATATCCTGTAGAAATCTCTTCTACAAATCAACCAGCTCTGATACCATGTAGAAATTTTGAATAATATGACACTTATTCATAGAGATTACCCTGATTATACACTATTTGTGGAATAATCCATAATACATAACCTCCTCTACGTTGATCATCAATTTAGCAGTATTAAGAAACATTCGCATGCGCACATTGAAGCATCAATCACACATATCAACACAGTATGTACCCGGGGAAAGCATAAAGCTGAAAATCCCCAACTATCTGTATATTATATTGATTGAGAACATGTAACAATACATAGTACAATACTCCTCGCAAGTACTTAGTACTATCTCCACCTGTTACACACAAACTAGCTCAGATTTGAATCAATCACTTGCTCAAATCTCCTCCGCTGCTTGCCTCCCTCCACTGCGGAATCCTGCATAGTGAATACTGAGACTGGCTGATCCATTCACGTGTTTCCCTTGTGTAACACTATGCAATCGTCATTGGAAACTCAATCCCATTGATTGTGCAAATCACATGCACAACTATAGTCACAACTGACAGCTGTCTTGCCCTTTCACTCACCTCTAACACTTGTCTCCACTGAACTGTCCATGCACTGAGTTAACTGATGTATTCTTCAGTTTCTTTATGCGTTAATAATTAGTGAATTAATTAATAACTAATTCACACTACTCAACACTTAGTCTATTGATCAGTTAGACTAAATACAACTAGTTCAACTAAGTCAAACTGAACACAACTCCATCAACTCCTGATCCAACTCCACATAACTCAATCACTGAAGTCCTAACTGAATTCCTCCATGCAATAGCTCAAGTAACCCATAAGAACCACGTATTTCCTTATGTCAGCTGCATGTGCCACATCTGTAGCTTGAACTGAAGTGCTCCAAGAGAATAAGATAATTTTTATAGTCCAAATATTATTAAGGGCTAATAATATTCGACTGTTCTATTTTTAGCCTGGCAGTCTAAAAATAGACTCCGCCCATATGTCTAAAAATAGAAGTTCATCTATTTTTACCAACATGACCCATCATCCACAAATAGCATCCTGCAACTCATAGACCATGATCCATATGTCTAAAAGTAGACATAGCCTAAAAATAGACTTTGCGCCAAAAATAGCCCGCGGGTCCACTTAGTGAAGGCGACTTCTTTTCACTAAGCTCCATCATCTTGTTGCATTTTCAACATTTACCTCTTAGAGTTATAGTTATCACCATGGGGGAAAATCCAGATTATGGAGCAAGCTTATGACAAAATGAATAAAGATAATTTTTGAAGGAAGGCTCCCAAACTTTTGGTTTCAATTAAAAACTTTACCATGCAAGAGGCATAATCCATGTATTGTTGTCAAAAACAATATCAAACCTCAATCATATAAAACCTAACAAACACTAACAATTGATGATATTTGCATTCAATATTATTTCTTAAAACTCACCACCTTCTGCATTCACACTACAACAAAACCAACGATTAGCGTCCCTTTTTACTTCTTTTTTTGCATCTAGAGCCCATTTTTGGTGCTATTTGCATCCATTTATCAAATATGGTGCAAAACTTGACACAAAATTTGCATCAAGTTTTGCACCAAATCTTACACCAAGTTTAGCACCAGGTATTGCAATAGGTTTTGCACCTCGTTTTGCACCAAATTTTATGCCAAGTTTTGTGTCATCCTTTACACCAGGTTTTGTTCCAGGTTTTGCATCAAGTTTGGCACCTAATTTTGTTTGACATACTTTTGCATCCTCATTTGCATCCACTTTTTTCACCTACACTTGCATCAACTTTTGCATCCTTTTTTGCATCCTTTTTTAAATCATTTTTTGCATCCATTTGTGCATCCCTTTTGCGCCAAGTTTTACATCGAGTTTTGTGTCTAGTTTTGCATATAATTTTGCATCTAATTTTTTTGCATCCACTTTTCCATCTTGTTTGGCATCCATATTTACATCCTCTTTTGCATCTATTATTGTACCCACTATTGCATCTAATATTTTTGTGCCACAATTAGCGCCTAGTTTGGCACCTCCTTTTGCACCCACTTTTGATTATAATTTTGCATCCATGTTTGCATCCTCATTTGCGTCTAGGTTTTCATCAACTACTACATCTATTTTTGCATCCCTTTTTGTATCCAATTTTGGACCAGGATTTGCATTGGGTTTTGTGTCTCGTTTTGCATCTACTTTTGCATCGACTTCTATTGCATCCACTTTTGCACACAATTTTGCATCCACTGTTGCACCCATTTTAAATTTCACTTTTTGCATCCCTTTTTACATCTTCATTTGCATCATACTTTGATTCTTTTTTTGCATCTATCATTACATCCACTTTTGTTTTGCCACAATTTGCACCATGTTTTGCACTCACTGTTGTATCCACGTTTGCTTCCAATTTTGCATCCATGTTCACATCCTCTTTTGCATCAAATATTGCATCTATTTTTGCATCCACTTTTGTGTCAGGTTTATGCATTGGGTTTTGCATCTCGTTTTGTATCTACTTTTGCATCTACTTACATTGTATCCATTTTTTGCATCCAATTTTGTTTTTCCTGTTGCATCAATGTTTGCTTCCACTTTTACATCCATTTTTGCATCTTATTTTGCATATTTTTTGTCTATTGTTACATCCACTTTTGTTGCACCATATCTTGCGCTTACCATTGCAACCCCATTTGCTTCCACGTTTGCATCCCCTATTGCATCCACTTTTGTTTCATCCATTTTTGCATCTGCTTTTGTGTCTGTTGTTGCATCCACATTTGTTTCACCACAATTTGTGCCAAGTTTTACACCTACCATTGGACCCATGTTTGCTTCCACTTTTTCCTTCATGTTTGCATCCAAGTTTGCATTGACAACTGCATCTAATTTTGCATCCACTTTTGTGTCAGGTTTTTCATGTTGTTGTGCATCTACTTATGTTGTATCCACTTTCCATCCAATTTTACTTCTATTGTTGCCCCCATTTCTATGTTCGCTTTTGCATCCCTTTTCCAACACTCATCATATTTTCTGCATTGATGATATTCCTTATGGCATTGACAATTATGAACAATTGATGACAATGTCAATAATATTGACAATGATGAAAATGAAGATGATGGCGATGACATGAATTGTGATTATGATGATAAAGACGATAGTGGTTACAATGACAATGATGATGATGGCAATGATTATGATGATGACGATGCTAATGACGTTGGCGAATCTTCCCAATTTTAGATGTTGTCATTGTCATAATCATAAGCATTATCTTTGGTGTCATCATCATCATTTTCATCTAGGTCATCATCAAAAACTATAATGGCATGAATGATGATGATGATTACAACAATGTCGATAGAAATTACATTAATGATGATGATGGGGATGATAAAAATGACAATGATGATGATAATGGTGGTGATGATGATCATCATCGATCATCTCTCAAAAATAGAGTTGTTATTTCTCTTACGTATATCAATGTGTCCTAAACAACCCTTTTCTAGCACTGATCACATTTTTTGGGTTGATGATATTTCTTACAACATCTACAATTATGAACAATTGCAAACAATGTCCATAATGATGATGATGATGGCATGAATGGTGATTATGATGATAATGTAATGATGGCAATAACAATGACAAGGATGTGATGATGATGACAATGATTATGATAATGAGAATGACCTTACAATCTTATGGATTCGTGAACAATTACTAGTTTCAATACCATCTTCTGGATACGTATTACTATCATACTTTTTAGATTTTCTGTCTCTCTTGAGGTATCTTACTATAATGGTGTTGTCAACACTAGAAAGATATCTTGTTGTAATGGTGGTTCTAATGTTAGCACTAGCAAAGTTTTTGTTAAATTTTGGTTTAAAAAAACCGATTTATGCAATTATTTTGACAATCTATGTAAAAAAGTAAATAACATCCAATTATTTTGACTGTAGTCCCATTGATTATCATGAATTCACCAGTCTGAAGACCATCTTCTACATACATATTATTATTAAACTTTTTGCATTATATCCCTCTTATATCTTGTTGTAATGGCAGTACTAGCACTAGAAAAATATCTTGTCGTAATGGTGATGTTAGTATTAGCACCAAAAAAATCACTAAATTTTGGTAAAAAAAAGTTTATCATTTATTTATTTTTAATTTGGGAAATTTTTGTTTTTAATTCTATTTTTATGCAGTAATATTTTTTTTGGTTGAATTTTGGTAGTAACTAGTTTTTGGTCTAATCATATGTATTAACCATGTTCTTTATGCTACAAGTCTAATTGTTGGGACAAAATTGCTCTTTCAAATAAGTTGCAAAAAGCATATAAATGGAAGAATAGCGATGACAACTATTTTTATTGTCCAACTGTTCAGTATATCATGTATGAAAATATTCAACATTTTTATAAACAATGGATTAGAGGTGAGTCTGTAATTGTACATAATGTTTGGATGATACATAAAAACAAAGTTTGTTTCATTGATGTGGTTAGGATCTACTTTGGATACGAAACCCTAGGTTTGGAAGTATGGAAATAATTAATTTGGTTTACCTTTGATAACAAATGAAATTTTATTTCTTTTTCCTCGTAAAACCAAGGAAGATATGGCAATAATTCTCGTTAGAAAACTACTTCTTGTTGAAGGTTTATAATTGGTTGCAAAAGTTCAACAACTGGGTATTGAAGTTTTTAGTTGCTATTAGGGAAACAATGTGATTATAGGTTTTAGCAGTCATTCTTGGTATTTGATTCACTTTGAGAATATAAGTACACCAAAGTGGATTAGGTTATGAGTGGATTGGCAAAGCAACCCTTATTTGTTCCTTTTAGTTTTTGAGATATCTCAAGTTCAACTAGTGCTAGTAAATGGTTTCAAAGATGTTTGCTAAGGTTTTTCAACAAGGTCACTAGGTCCCAATGTAACATAGATACTTCATATTTGTTGAAAAGTAAAACCCCCACATAGCACTGAATAGATCATTAATGACTACCTAGAGAACTTAGACTAAATTAATCGTGGAAGTAAAAATTACAACCAAATTAATCATGAAAGTAAGAACTACAATTGAAAAAAACACACTTGGTAATATACTAGAATTCATCCTCGCCAAATCCAAAGTTGATGAATAATATGTTAAATCTTTAATGAAACTCATGAAAAATAATAAGCATGTTATCGATATAAGAGTGCATGAACTTGCTTAATTAATATTTGTTAATTGGAGATGATGAATATCTAAATAAAGTTGATGAATAATATGTTAAATATTTGATGAAACTCATGAAAGATAATAAGCATGTTTATCCATATAGGAGTGCACAAACTTTCTTAATGTGTAGTTTACGAGAAATTTTTCCAGCGTAAATCACAAGATATATCATTTGTTTAGGCGTTTCGAACCAACCAGTGTGGTTCATCATCAGGACAAGTTGAAGAATCAGATCCAACTTTGCATGTTAAATAGTTTGAGCAGAGGGGATATTTGCACCTTAGCCTTAACAACCCTTGCCCAAGATGAATCTATTTAATGGACTAGCTTGGATATGTTAGGTCTTGGATTTCCAGAGTACCCAATCAATGCTTAACTCCCTAGTCCTAGCCAAAATTCACTCCTATTGAAGAGACAACTTGAACAATCTTGCTAATAAGATTAACAAGTTCGTTCCTTTTTATTGATTTACAACAAACCTTAATGCCTCTCTTTTCTTATCCTCCTCTTCCATTCTCCAACAAAAACTTATTAATCTTATATCATAAACACTTTATATAGGTAAGCATTGTAATCATTTTCCTCAACTCACACGGTACCTTTACACCTCAACCCATATAAGTGGACCTAAGTCCATGGCACAACCCATCACACTCTAAGATGGTTCTAATTGTCTCCTCAAAACTAGGACATAACACACCTTAAATGCCAAATGGTTAAGTCATCCCAAATTTGTGGGATTTTTTCCTTCATGGAACACATTCTAGCTAGTGTTGATCAAACACAATGCACTAACACCACTAACACACACTAAAAGTCCTAGATACCCTTACGCTGTGGCACACACCCAAGCACTTCGACTGCACCTCCATAAAATGCACCTTCAACTCTGGATGTCCCAAAATAGTAATATCCTAACCCAATATGGCCTACTTGTTAGATTTGTGTAGTTCCCTCCTTATCAGATCCTTGCACCTCCTTGCACTCCATGGTAAATCTACTCTAATGGTCACCTTCCAAGTTCCAACACTTCCTTTCACATCATGACATAACCACCGATATACATTACAACAACCTTCAACTTCTTTAGTGGGTTGCACATCTATTTCACATTTCTTCTCCATCTTACAAAGTGGTAGTGCCAAGGAGAGAGTATCAAGTTGAATCAAGGATTGCTCACTTAGTACCACTACTAAGTTGCCTTCGTGCAACTTGTCAAATCCCTTAATTTTGTTTCACAACTTCTCATAGGGCTTAACTTGCTTGTATACACTTCTAAGTGAGACTACAATCCCCCAACCTCTCCTCTGCAACCCTTGTTAGAGTCTTCTTAGACGTGCAATCATGCCTCAAGCTGAATATAACACTAGCATCCCAAATGTGCATGCTCATTCCATCTTTTAATGCTTCGCTGAAACCACATTATGACATTGCTTAAAATGAAATGTTTACATCTTAAGACAATGTACCTACTTTGCTTATGACAATCTAAACTATGCAAGTGGCTAAGAGAGGACTATATTTTCCCAGGATGAAAATATAGGGTCTTACAACCCCATTCACATAATAATTTTAATATATTTCACCCGAAAAAAGATACATACCCTACTCCTTTCAAATTTATCATATAATTTTAAGAAATTAACACTTGTTATTAACTATTAAATAGACTTACTATATATTCTCCTTTATTTGCACCCACCTTATATGTAAAAACATATAAATATTTTCAATACAACCAAATTAAAATCATATTTTTCCATTTAAAAATTATTAAATTGAAATTAAAAAAAATTACACCTAATAAACTTAAACAACAACCATAACATTATATTATTATTATTATAAATATTTTCTAACCTAACCAATAACCAAAAACATTATATAGTTACTTTCTTTAGTGATGTGAAAATAAAAAAAATGTATTTATTGTTTTAATAACACCTAATAAACTTAAACAACAACCATAGAATTATATTATTATAAATATTTTCCAACCTAACCAAGAACCAAAAACATTATATAGCTACTTAACTAGTGATGTGAAAATAAAAAAAATGTATTTACTCTTTTTCACTATGAAATTAGCATTTTTGAAAAAAGGTAAAGCTTTACTTTTCTTTACAAAACCCCTCCCAATGAAGGAAACAAGCATATCAACGGACAGAAATTTGGAAAATTAACAAACAAGCATGCATTCATTAAACGGTCCCTCGGGCGAATATTTGAATTATTTTTCGCCAATTTATTTATTCTAGTCCTGGCAGCGTAAATTGCACAGGGTTTATCAATGCAGTGGCAGGAAAAAGCACGGAGCCAGGGTTTGAGATACGATGAAGAAAATTCCGATCCGGCCGATGGATTGAAGGTTTGAGTCCATGGGACTCTCAAATTTCTCATCTCACCGCAGCAGCCATCGCAGCTGCAATTGGACACAGAGCAATTCTCTTGGCTTAGGGTTTCCAGCTTTGTCTAGGTCTTCAATTCGGGACAGTTTGGTACCAAATCTAGGCGGAACCGGCATTTTTATATCCCGGATCGAGCTTCAGTGCCTTACCAGGCAGGCATGATCGAATTTCGGAGGGCATTTGCAGTAATTTGAGCTCACTTTCGATCAATTTTATCCAAAGATTGTAGTGTTTAAGCTATGCAGACTCCAGGCGGTTCCGTTCCTCAGCCGGAGGCTATATTGGAATGGTTACAGTAGGAAATGGGGTACAGACCGCACGGCCGACATTTATCTTCCAACAAACCCCTGCCATCGCCGGAAGATCTGAAGAAAATATGCAGGGGAAATATGTTACCTGTCTGGAATTTCCTACTGCAGAGAGTAAGGTCTGAGAAAATAGTGGAGAAAATTAAGAGAAACATTCTCGTGCACGGCAGCCCTAGCATCGTAGTCGGTCTGCAAGAAGGAGCCGAGGCAGCAGCAAAAAACTTAAATGTGAAGGAGGAGGAAGTTAAAGGCAAAATCAGGAAGAGATATGACGGCAGAAGCAAAGGAAAGGTGGTCGAGGTTGCCAAATCTAAAGAGCCTCTGGAAAAAGGACACGCTTCTGAAGCCTATGAGACCCGAGAGAGGGCTCTGAGAGAACGAGATGCAGCTGAGAAAGAGGTAGAAAGACTACGCCACGTCCTTCAGCGGCAGAGGAAGGAATTGAAGGGACGGATGCTTGAAGCTTCCAGGGAAGAAGCTAAACGCAAAAGAATGCTTGATGAGAAATCAAATTACAGGTACAGATTTAAAATTTATTGCGTTGTTGATTCATTTTCTAAAATCAGACTAGGTTTCGTTATCTGGTTCTATGAGAACGTTATATTATTCAAGTTAGTTTCTTGGTTAAATTCTGTCGCTTCTGAAAAGCCTGTGTATCAAATTAGTTTTGTGGATCTTGCAGCTTGTTTACATTAAGCTATTCTGTTAAATATTAGGAATATCGTGGTTTCAAATATGCTAATTAATGCGATGGGTTCAGAAGGGGCTTGACACTGTGCTCTTTTTAAGCTCCTTAATGATAAATACGGAATAAACGAACTGATTATACCCGATCCCAGAGTTACTCATTATGCTCCAAAATTCCTGATGTAATATATCACAGGGAATGATCTATTACTCGTAAGGCAGTGTGTGGCTGAATTTCATTTTGTCAAACAGGAATAATTTCGTGCAATAACATTGAAATCAAGTTTAACTGGATAATATATACTGTGAAGAACATTAAGGAACTTCGCTCAAATTTTAAAATTATTTCTAAAGTTTTCATTGAAGTATCGCCTTTTGACTGTTATTTTTTCTTCTTCTTTTGTATTAGGCATAAGCAGGTAATGCTTGAAGCTTATGACCAGCGGTGTGAAGAAACATGCAAGATTTTTGCAGAATATCAGCGACGACTTCATCGTTATGTTGATCAAGCAAGGGATGCACAGCGAGTGAGGGTTGGCGGTGGGCAAGATGCAACTCCTGACATTCTGCGTGCCCGTAACGAGCAGGATACAGTTTATGCCACAATCAAGGGCAACAAGCCAGCGGATGGTCTCATTCTTATTGAAACAGCACAGGAAAGGAGCATTAGAAAGGCATGTGAATCACTTGCAGCTCATCTCATTGAAATAATACGGAACAGTTTCCCGGCTTATGATGGGGGTGGTGTTCAGGGACATGCACATCTAGATGCTGAGAAGCAAGTTATTGATTTGGATGGGGAAATACCAAATGATGTGAAGGATCTTGCTCTAAATTTGCTCAGGAGTCCTCCACAATTACTACGTGCAATCACTACATATACAGCTCGAATTGTCAATCTGATAAATCGAGAGACGGAGAAAATTGATGTCAGGGTTGATGCTGAACGTCTGAGGTATTTGATTATTTCTTTGCCTTCTCCATTAGCTTTAATTTTGATTTACCAGCAATGCTATGAAGGCAGATATCTGTATTTCCATTATTTTATTATCACAATCTTGTTTTTGAAATAATAGCTGATCAATTGTCTGTTATTATATTTATAAAATGCCTTCCTTAAATTCAATAGAAGTATTGGAAGTGCCTCCAAAACGCTGGCAACCATTAAACACAAGCACTTAGGTTTGGCTAAGCTGCCACAAGAGGTGAGGGGGGTACTGTTATGTCAAAGTCACCCAGGCCCTGTACCTGCCAACCGCTTATTTGTGTTTCCAGGGGAATTGAATCTTGGTGGGTGCTGACATGCTACTGTCTTCACTGCTGAACCACGGTCCAATGGACACCAATTGTTGATTATTACTTATATTAATATACTTTTTATTTTTTGGAAATATATTCTTGGTGTATTGGGGGTTTCTATGTGGTCACAATCACCCATGACCTGTACCTGGTCCCCACCACTTATTTTTTTCTCCAGGTGAATTAAACCTTGGCGGTTGTTGACATGCCACCGTCCTTACCAACGCACCATGTCCCTATTGACACCAATTGTATGCGGGGTATAATTTGGTTGCAGTAACACAGGACCTGTACCTGCCCACCACAAGTTATTTTTTCTCTAAGGGAATTGAATCTTTGTGGATTCTGACATGCCACCGTCTTCACCACTGAACCATGACCC
Organism: Pinus tabuliformis; assembly: GCA_031772625.1. Classification (NCBI taxonomy): domain Eukaryota; kingdom Viridiplantae; phylum Streptophyta; class Pinopsida; order Pinales; family Pinaceae; genus Pinus; species Pinus tabuliformis. Next base: position 115,619,547 of record CM062808.1, on the reverse strand, counting down.
TTATGACACCAATTGTCTCTTGCTACTTATATACTGTTTTTTTGGTTTGAAATATATACATTGCCCTCACAATAAGAACAATAATATGAATATTCAACATTTAGCTGTTTAAATTTATCTTGTAAATTCTTAATTGCTCATTCCTATCAGATTTACTTTGGCTAAATATCGTAAGTTAACACCCCATCTTTTGTGTCATATGAAGTTGAAGTTGAATCTTTAGAGTGACAATATTCTCCAAGCTTGTTTCTTGTGTTCAACAAAATAGATTTCTAAGTTTATTGTTCTTTGTGTCACTGGCCCATAGTAAGGTTGCTTATTTAAATAATTTATTCAAATTATCATTTCTGTTATTAAACAAAAAATATCGTATAGCCCAGAATTGGGCCCACTGGAGTTCATTCCCCTGTTAGGTCAACATAAAATCTTTGTTGCATAGATCAATGGGCCATGCAACATTGTAACTTGGAAAGTAAACAACTGGGCTCCCAATGCCATTTAGTGGCCAGCCTTTCATGAAACAAACAACGCAACCTTGCAGGTAGTACATTCCCACAGTGCAAGTTGTTTATGAATAGCAAAAGGAAGCACTGCAAAACTGGTTTATGTAGACCTTCTATGTTCATCCCTCCTGTCTATCTGTTTTATACAATTTGACAGCAGTATTAACTGATACTCACATGGGGACCAACATGAGAAGCCATAAAAATTCAAAATGATTAAGCACTGAGAGAACTCTTTTTGCTCATACAGACCTGTAAAATGTCATCAAGATTAGAAAGGGAATGGCATATATCAGGAAGATCATAGATCACAAATTTCACCCTAATCTACACTGTTTGTTGTTTCTGAAGTGAGGTTGTTTTGCTTTCCAGTGAGAAGATATACTTGAATTTTGAAAGGATATGTTATAATGCTGATACTACTTGTGACTGCACAGAGAGGCCCTGAGTCACTGAACAGCCACCATTCTTCTGTGGAAAACTGGCTTCTGTATGAAGGGGTGTTACTTGCAACAATGCCTATGGACAATCCTGCAGAAAAATGGGCTCTGCTTGAAAGGTGTGTGATCCCTTCAATATGCCAATAGCTGATGGTTATAATTTTGAAACATAACCCAGAGGAGAAAGAAAGGAAACTTCTTCCTAATTGCGCACAGGGCAGCCCTTTCATATTGATTAAGCCAGATGCAACTACAGTTCCATGGGAACAAGACCAAAGCCATCATCAAAACACAGTGTTCCATGACACTAGGAAATAGACCTTGAGTCAATCTGGTAAATGCATTATCTGTAATAGTAAGAATAGATGAACCGTATTCCTCAGTAACTGCTATTCCTCACATCTAGAATTTTGCACCCCTTGGTATCCTTAGTGAGTCTTTTCCTTCTTTCCAGAATGGAATTTTGAGTGTAGGTGCTTTTGTGATTGTTTCATTGCCTTCTTGTATATTATTGGTCTCTCACGTGCATTCATGGACAGGCATAGCCCACTAGATATCTGAGAGTCTGAAACAGGCTTGACAATTCTCAAAGTTTTGTAAACTTTTCTTGTCATTTTAGCATCTAGAGTCTTGTCTGCTATGGTTTGGAACTTCTTGAAAAAAATGTTGGCATTGGGGGTACACATGCTAGTTTTACATTTTTACCCAATATGGTGGTGTGTAGGGTATCACAAGATAATGTTTTGTTGGAAACACATCAGGATGGTTTTCCTGCTATTGATGTGAATGACTACTTCTGTTAAGCATATTTTTCTCTATGCCATGTTGTAGGAGGATGCATACCTGGGATTGAGGAACACATCCTATGGTCTGAGGGATTTGTCCAAATTTTGGGGACATGTCTTCTGGCAACATATCATAGTTAAAATTAGGCTTAACAGCAATAGCCATTTGTATCAACAGCAGGAAAACCATCCTGTTCTATTGTCAACAAATTTTACCTCAAGATACACTTGGATTTGCCGAGTATTCATTGCAAGCAGGTTAAAGTTAAAACTAGCATTAGTACCCATTGCTAACATTTTTTTTCAAGAAGCTCCATACTTTATTTGCAACTCCTATATCCAGGATTCAGGATTTGTCGGGGGGGGGGAGGTACAGAAATGTCCTGAACAGCTCGAGATGCTCCTTGGCTTGCTACCTGATGTCTGCATGATGAAAAATTTAAAGTTGGGGGACATCCCATGTTATGGTCATATGCATCTAATTTGTAAATTTCATTTTCCTTCACACAATGCATCTAATTTGTATTCTGTATGAGATTTAACAAAGGAATGATGCTCTTTTTCCTCTTTTCCACTTTCCACAACATTTGCTGTTTTTTTTGGTGAGTTTTCCATGTTCTAGATCCCACTTTGTTCCCACACACTCAAATTTTAGTTGCCTTGCTCTGCCACAATAATAATGCTTCAAATTCTTAGTTCTGGATTTTCTTATTCTTATTTTTAGATTTGCTTTAAACCGAATCTTTACCTGTAAATTGAGATGTAAACTTAGAGTTGTGTTTATAGATTCAGAAATAAAGTTGAGTTTTTGAAAAGTTCTCAAATGAGAGGCAAACGTTTTAGGCTAAGCACAACCATACCCTTTATTTTCCTCCCTTCCTATGGATTATAATTGATAATCTAATATTTTTTAACTTCATTTGATTCTCTGAAGTTGATTCCATTCCTCCATTTTCATTAAAATCATCATGTTATAAGGCAAAAGGGCATACCTTTATATGAAATTTTGCTAGCAAAGAGTCCAAAATTAAATTTTGGACAATTAAATTTTCATGCAACTAAGCAACATTGCTTTTTAACAATACTCTTGGTTCAACATTTTTTGACAATGGTCTTGGTTCAGTGCTTTCTTACGAGTAGAGCCCTCTCCATTCCTTCAAGCAAGAGTGGTCTCCTTGGAAAAACAATAAATCTGACCATTTCAATTTTTTCATAATGTAATACCTTGTACCGGATATCTTTGGTTTATGCCTTCTAAAATCTTGGATACCTCATCAATTTTTCCCTTAGAGAAACACTGTTTTACAGAGTCAAAAATTTAGTTTCACAACCTCTTCTAATTCTTTTGCCTTCTAATTGTAATGATTTTTCCACTTCACTGGTCTGAAATAGAGCAGACATTACTTCTGTATACTTTAACATGTACAGAGGATTTACAATCTATCACTTCTTCAAGAACTTTTTATGCCTCAATTTTTTTTCCTACCTTCCCAAGATGATGCATGCCATAGATAAAACTTGCATGACTTGGAACAACACGTTCCCTAAGCATTTTGTTCAGTATCTGGGCAGCGGCTTGAACTTTCTTTGATTTGCAACAAGCTTTGATGAGTGATTTGTACAGAGCATATGTGGGTGAGAGACCCTTTCTAATCATTATCGCCAGTTGATTCACTGCCTCATCCACAATACCCAACTTGCATAGGCCTCCAATGAATGTCCTATAGCAAACTATATCAGGATTTAAATTTTTTCATCTCCATTAGATAGTTCCTTGCATGGTCCACTCTACCAGCGTTGCACAAAGCATTGATCAATGCATTCAAATGGATTGTCCACTCCGAGAAAGGATTGTCCCTGATTTTAATATATAGTGTGACAAACCGTATGTGACAGGCAGGTGGAAAACTTTTCTCGCAATTGACTAAGCGACGTCCTGCGAGCCAAACTTGAGACGGAAACCCTCGTTAGAAGTATATGCTTGGCTCTTTTCCAAACAAATGAAGAGTCAATGAGGTTTTGTGTAATCACTTCTGGTATCGTATTGGGTTATTGTTAGAAGCGATAATTGGATTCGGATTCTCATCGAGTGAGTTGTTCTGCTTTCTCAATTTGAGAGGGTTTGTTTGGAGGGAAAAACGAAAGAGGACATACAAGAATAGTGAGGGGAAAGATGCAGAGGAAGAGGATTGAGAACATCACCAGTAGGCAGGCTACATTTTCCAAACGTAGGTGGATTGCTGAAGAAAGCTTATGAGCTCTCGGTGCTCTGCACTGCAGAAGTTGAACTTGTGATTTTCTCCCCAGCAGGAAAGCTCTATGAACTGTTTTTTAGTGCAAATCCTACTATTTTGATTCTAATAATCATGGCTATGAAAACCTCATGAGATTCTTACTAATAACCCCGGTGGTGCAAGCCCTAGTAAGCTCGATGTTGAAAAACTTAGTGTAAAACCTCCAACAACAACATAATCAATACATGATGTCAAAAAAAATGGAGAAGCATCCAAGGTTCTTAAGCAATGATGTAATGAATGAGGTGGAGAAGCATCCAATGTTATTGAGCGATGGTTAGCTATACGAGGAAACGTGCAATGTCATCTTCCTTTCATTTTCATGGATATAACTTAATATAACTTTCTTATGTAGAAAACATGGCTTATCTTAGGCTTAACCATGCATATAAAATACCACCTATCATCTTCATTGAAAAAAGAATGGTGTCTTTGTTCATAAATATCAGTGATTAATCGTAGGAATGGCTATTATTCTCTATCCAACAAAATCAAGGACTAAGTAATGAAGATCTTGGTCGACAACAAAACTTATGATTATTAACTTCACATTAAAATTCACTTCATCTCTGCCACCTCCAAGGAAATCTTTGTTATCCATCACCATATTGATGTTGTGACTTGGTCCTTGAAAAACATTCAGCATGTTTGATTCATGGAAACCTTCAAGTTAGACAGTATATGTCATGCTAACTTGCAAGAGATTGGTGTGAGGTACATTGAGGCTTGCAGGGCCTGCCCTGCAGTTTGCCCTCATGAAAGCATAGAAGTAGATTATAACCAGTTTCTTAGGAAACCATGAATCCTTTCTAGCCTTGACATCTCTGTGACCAACAAGATATACAACTCCTGATAATTCAGAACACTTCCATAGTTCCAAATGTACATCACAAGAAGGAAGTAGGTGGCAAAAACCATTTATCCAACCATTTTCCCCCACTTTCATCAAAACTGCAGAAAAATAAATTAGCTCAGTTGATCCAAATAGAACAGGAAATCCAATCGCAAGGAATATATTTTTTGCCCATATAAGAACCATGACAAGAACCACTAGGCTTGTAGTCACCATAATCATCTCTACCTTTGCAATGCCATATGCATTTGATATCTCGACCGTGCTCTTAAAACAATCACATACCAAGACACACATTATCATTAGAACCCAGTTGATGACAAGAATGTAGATCTGACCCATGAACCGTCGGGATGTGTGAATTATTTTCAATCTGGGAAAGCATCCTAGGGCCATGGACATTTTAATAGATGAAATTGTTGCTGAGATCATTGCCTGGCTTGCAATCATGGCAACAACACTAGCTATCACGAAGACTGGCCAGATAAAACCATCTGGAATTGAAGCAGAGAATACGTTCTCCACCACAGAGGGATGCTTCATAAGATATGCAACTTGATCCATGTAAGCCAATAGTAGGCATGGGAATACTACACATGTGAAGAAGTGACCCAAATCAGCAAACATAGCTTCAGCTCCTATTATGCATAACACGCAACCTCCTAGGGACATCCATGCTTTGATAGTGTTCCTCTTGAACAAGTAATAGATATAAACAGGATTGAATGCCCTTAAAATTGTCATGTCATGTTAAATAATATTGTAAAGTAAAATAGAACCAATAGAGAAAAACCATATCATGAGTGCCAGAGAAAATGTCATGCCTACTTTGCTTGTACCAAACTGTTTTATGCTGAACAAGATCACCAGGAATATGATTGAGACAATGACCACTGTTTTAAACTTTAGTATTTTGTCAAATATTAAGAAATGCGAAACATAATATATATGTTAAAGAAGAAACATATTATATATCTTCAAGGAGAAACATATAATGGTAATGCAAAGTTTTAAAAGGTATGTGATCCTTAGGCTTATTGGAGAGTATATAAAAAATTTCACACCTTTTTATGAGATATGGGAGGAAAACATGTTAAAGATTTTTAATAAATATAAAATTTCCAAAATGATGCTAGTTACGTGTGATTCTTTTTTCATTGTTTGTGATTATGAAAAATGAAACTCAATGTTTTTTCATTAGTGCACACGTATTTCATTATATAATTGCATATAGAAAAATCATTCCAGAGCCGATAACAATAAAAGTGAAGAATTTATGGTCCAACGTTATATTTAAGGGAGATGTTTGAGGATGACTTTTGAATTTTGTTTTTCATTTTAAGACATTTGGAGCAAATATTAGGAAGGACTTTGAGAAAGGATTGTCCTTGATTTTCGAAAATGGAGTTGTTCCTTTCCAACCATATGCCCCAAGTGACCATCAAAGGGAGAGCTCATATGTTTTTTGGATGTTTTCTTTATAGCCATTTTTTTACACATATCCATAGAGTCCCCATGCCATTGATGTGAATTACTTGTTCGGTTTTTTTTAACCAAAATTTTTAACCAAACAAGAAAAATTAAAAAAATGCCTCAAGATCAAATACTGAAACAAAGACCTATTGACATACCTTTTAAAGTATGGAAAGAACTTGCAAAATCATATGAGAAGTTGGATGCACAAAGAAAAGCCGGCAATGAGAGCATTCAGGTATTGAATTTTTCATTAAACATTATTTAGAATGTATTAATACTTATAAGTATCTTAGACATGTATTTGTGTGAAAATAAATTGAATTGGTTTATGTTTAAGGACAAGGCATCCAAGGCGAGGTTAACCAAGACAAAAGTCACTCATTGTAGTGGCCAGAAAGGTTTAAAAGCACTGATAACAACCTTTGTAAGTATATTAAACATGTGATATTTTTTTAATAAATTTTGTACTAGAAGAAAGTCATTGTTATCTAATTTCTCCCTATTTACTGATTGATAGGAACTAAAATATGGAAGACCTCCAAATCATTTGGAAAAGGAGGTGCTGCAGCAAAAGAGATGGGTTGAATTTGTTGTTTGGATGGACTCTATGGTATGTAATCTTAGTTGGATTTCAAATATACTTTTAAACCATATTTTCATTTTATTTTTTAGTACTATTAGATATTATATCTTACCTCATTTTATGGTTAACATTGTATAACAAAAACATGCATTGTGTTATGTAATTAATACTAACATGTAATATTGATTTTTTTTTGTCAGAATGCTATAGTTAATGATTGCCAAGACGATGATCCAAATTATGTTCAACATATATCAGGAGATGATGAGGATGAGGATGAGGATGATGGTGGTGAAGGAGGAGATGATGATGATAGTTGCGGTGTTGGTGATGATGTGGATCAGAGTAATGAGGATGGTCAAGATGATCATGAGGATGATCTTGGTGGTGGTAGCTAGGCATGCACATGCATTGTTTTTTATGAAGAAATTATTGTGTAGAATGACATTGTTATGTTTAGATGGGTATTGTGAATTTACTCTATATCAATGAGACATTTTGATTTCGTAATCATACGATGAGTTTGATTTATGTATGTTGTTAATTTATCGTAGAATAACGATATTCATGAAATATTTTGATTTGTTAATCATATTTGAATTTTACTTGTTTTGATTAAAAATAATACTGATTTTGAAAATTGTTAATGACACATTGTTATTTTTTTGGATGGATGTTGTCAATTTCTCTTAAATTTCTTTACAAATGATTTTGAATTGTGATATCTGCTTTAATGATATTTAGAAACTATCATATATTTCACTATGAATCTATAAATGGGGTCATATATGTAAAGAAAAATATACTTTATATAAGAAGTCAAATGCGGATGTAACCATGGATGCAAAATTGAAAGTAAAATTGGATGTTAAACTAGGAATTAATACAAAATGCAAACAATTGACATACAAAGTGTTTTAAATTAGAAGTGAAAAATTGTGCAATAGTTGACACAAAGAAGGGAACAAAACATGGCATAAAAAAGGATATCAAATTGGGCAAAAACAAGGACACATAAATGGGCAACAAATTAGATGCAAAAAAAGACAACAACTAGATGTAAAATAAGATGCAAAGTTGAGCGTTAAAAAGAAGCAAAAAACTTTATAAATTAATATGCCAAATGATGATGCAAATAATGGTGTAAATTTGGGATGCAAACTTGGGTGCAAAAAAGGGAAAAAAAAAGATGTAAGAAAAGACATAAAACAAGATGCAAAATGGGGCTGAAAAAGGTGAAACCAAGGATGCCATATTGGATGTAAAAAATGATTCTTAATCACATGCAAATTTAGGCTCAAACTCAGACACAAAATTATATGTAAATGTGGACACAAAATGAGGCAAAAAAAGATGCAAATTTGGATGGTGAAAACGATGTAAAACTAGACACCAAAAAAATGCAAAATTGGATGAAAAAGTCAGTGTAAATAATGGTGCAACATTGGACACAAGTAGACATAAAAAAATGGTGCAAAAAGGGGCATAAAATAGCTTAAAATTGGATGCAAAACTTGGTGCAAAAACAAATATAAAAGTAGACGTAAAAAATGGCTCTAAATTGAATGTACCATTAGACACAAAATATGATGCAAAGGTGGACACAACACATGACTCAACATAAGATGCAAATACAAATGCAAATTTGGATGCTCAAAATGATGTAACATTAGATGCAAGAGATGGTGTTAAAAATGATGCAAAATTGGATGAAACAAATGACGCAAAATATGGTGCAAAATGAGATGGGAAAAATGGAGACAAATCAAACGTAAATGTGGATGTAAAAAATGGTCCAAAAAAAGATGCAAAAATGGGCACAAAAATGGATGCAAAATTTGGTGGTAAATCAAATTCAACACATGTTGCAAAGATAGGCACCAAAGCTGGTGCAAAAATAGAAGCAAAAACTAGTGTAAGACTAGATACAAAACTTGGCATAAGACTAGATGCAAAAACTGACACAAAATGGATGCATAAAAAGACGTTAAATTGGATTCAAAATACAGTGTAAACTTGATGCAAATGATGGTGCAAAAATGGAAGCAAAGAATGACACAAAATAGGAAGCAAAAGAGAATGAAAAATAGATGCAAAAAATGACACAAAACTAGAAGCAAAACCTGTCATAAAATAAGATGCAAATCTTGGTTCAAAATTTGACGCAAAAAATGATGCATAGTTTGGTGTAAAAAATGATGCAAAATCTAGCGTGAAAAAGGATGCAAAATCAGGTGCAAAAAAGGATGCTTTAAAAATTGTACAATAGAGCCAGATTTAGCGCTAGGTTGCTCATCACAATTATAAAAAAAATGCACTAAAATCTGGCGCAAATCGCTGGTTTTGTTGTAGTGTCACCATATTGGGCATTGGTCAGAACAACAATATCATTTAAGTCTCAAGGTGGTGGCCAAGCCATGTCATTTAAATCATGTTTAGGGATTCCAATGTGTAAGGTAAATACAACTTTGACGCAACAATAACATTGTTCCTTTCCTACAATTGACTCTTCATATGAGTCATTCAAGCTCACAACAAAAACAACCATCATAATCGTTCATTTACCATGTGTGAGTTAAATGCATAGGAAAACATTAAGTGAAAACCATTTTCATACCTCCAATGGCTCAAAAACCATGCATTGTAACAACCATTTACAAATAACACAAGTATCATTGCTAACCATTTTACCATAATTCATAATTAAACATAACCATCAAATACCATACAACACTTTGATCCATACTCTAACTAAAGTTGATAACCAAAGTCCATCAATGTAACTTTTGAATAATACAACATATTGCCACACACATATAACCTTGCAAATATGGTATTCAATGAGTTGCACATATTCACAACTATATATATATATATCATTCCCTTTAAAACTTATGCAATAATTCGTTCATATGAATTCATTATATGTGCCATTTCTTATACTTTCATATGTCATTTCAAACAATGTGTTCTAAGGTAGCCATATTTTCGTAATATTGCAAGATTATAATTCACATTGGCATCTAAATTTTCCACTCATAAGATGCATACATGTTGCATGAACATTCATAACGTAACAAATTTGTTTATGCGGTTTCCTCCTTCCTTTGGTCATGGGATAGGCCAAAAACAAAAAAACATTTTGGTTCAATTTTTAGACATGGAAATGCAATGATAGAGGGTGATTTTGTAGCTTAGTATAAATTCAAATATTAATTAAAACTGGTATCAACACTCTTGTCTATGAGGCCTTTGACAGTTATGCCATGTTTTTGGATCTTTATAACACTCATCCAAGTTGCATCTTCAACTAGAAGACCCTTCCACTTGACCAAATACTCATAGTAATATTTCTTCCTAGATCTTTACAATTCTCTGATCAAGGATCTTCTTGGTTGTAGTTAACTATTTCTTCCATTGAATATCCTCTTGATCCTCTCCATCCTCTACTTCAAATTATATATAGGAATACAAGTTTGCAACATTAAAAATAGGTGAGATTCCAATATCAGGTGGCAATTCGATCTCATAAGTGTTGGATGAAAATTTCCTCAAGAATTTACAAAGTTTTATCTTCTTCAACATCAATTTGTTATATAAATTTCTTGAGATTCTCACTTTTCTCAAATGATCTAGAATCATATGCCCAAGTTCAAAATTTACTTCTCTTTTTCTCAGGTTTTCCATTTTCCTATACTTTTGGTTGCTATCTTGAATTTGTCCCTTAACTTGTTCATGTAGATTTTGCATTGTTGTAATAAATTCCTCTACATCAGCACTTCTTAATTCCTCTTTTCCTAAGTTTCAAATTTTAGAAATGTGTCTGGGGTGAATACCATATACAATTTGAAATTGAATTTTTCCTATGCTCCTATTAGGAGAATCATTGTAGGAAAATTTAGTCTGTGGAAGGACTTGATCACACTATTTGTTGTGCTCATTTACCAAACTTCTCAACAAGTTTCCTAAGATTCTATTTACCACCTATGTTTTCCCATCTGCTTGAGGATGATAGGCTAAGCTAAATGAAGTATTGATTCTAATATTTTTCCACAATGTCGTCCAAAAATGACAATAAATTTTGTGTCCTTCTTTGGAACTATTCTCATGGTTAGTCAATGTAGCTTGACAATCTCTTTGAAAAATAAAATTGTAATGTTGGATGCATGGCTGGTTTTATGAAAGGGTATAACGATCCATCTAGGAGAACCTGCATACAACTAAAAAATTGAATACTTTCTCCTCTATGCTCAATGCAAACTCAAAACAAAACACTTTCTTTTAACACCCCATGGTATACTCAGTATGGGAAAGATGATATAAACTAGTGTTTTTTTACTTCCCTTTTTCCTATTGTAAGTTTTTACATTTTCCCACAAATTTATTTACATCAAACCTCATCCATGGCCATAAATTTTCTTTATCATGCTAAAAGTGGGTAGTCAATCCTCCACTATATTTTTCTTTCAACAAGTGGTCACTCATTGAGCATTTAGGAATACATAGTTGGTTGCCTTTGTATAACAACCCTTCTTGAATCATGTTCTCCATTCAAGGGATCCTATCTTGCAGCACTGGGTTCTCACATTCTTCATAATATGCTCCAAATTTCGTGTCCTCATAAATTTCCTTGAGATGTTCGACTCCCAAAGAACTTATTTTAGTTCCTACAAAACCTAGCATCTTTTTCTCAAAGCATATGCGAGCTTGTTAGAATTTCCACTAATATGTTTAAGAACAAAAGTTAAATTTTGCATAAAATCTACCCAATTTTTCATGTCTTTGATTGTGTTTCTCTTGCTTGGTTATAAATTGCAGAGTGTGGTTGTTAGTGTACAAGAAAAACCTTTTTAGCATAAAGTAATGCCTTCATTTCTTCAAGGATTTGCACAATTGCGTAAAAATTCTTGTCATAGGTCGAGTATTTTATGCTCGGCCTCATTTAGTTTTACATTAAAATAAGCAATGGGTTTATCTTCTTGACTCATAACTGCTCCAATGGATGTCCCACTAATGAAGACTAATTCTAGGGGTTTGATAAAATTGAACCCCTAATTTCCTAAACCTCTGGGTTATGGGCCCACGAAATATAATGTAAACGAGGCTTGTAAACCATAATTCCAAGCTTGTGATGTTTCAACACGGGCCAAACAACATATAGGACCATGCTCTCCTTTTGTTCCATCCTTACGTGATCGTGGGCTTGGGACTAGGCATACCTACTTCACATCCAATGGTTATGATCATGTGAAAAAATTCGTGGTCCAAAAGGTGTAATCCACCTATCACATGCACCCTCAATATTATATAAAATGATAGAGATAAATAGGAAGTGTGTAGTGTGGGGGGCTTCACCCTATGGCATCAATGGAAGGGGGGATCCATTATCAAGGTTCCAACCTAGAGTTCCATGCTATGAATCAAACAACTAATACTCGGTGGTGGAAATCAACAGTTTACGGGGTGGTGGGTGGGTCCACAATCATGTTTCCGCTCCCTCCTTATGGTTTCATATCATCCTTATGACTAGTTCTAAGCGTGCACTTTAGGTGTGGTCTATCAACCTATTGAAGGCTCGAAATTTCTGCCTCAACATTGGGGGAAAATCACCTGGTCAAGATCTTAGATCAGATCCTTTTCAGTTTGAAATGGTGGTTCCAACTACTTAAACTAGGTATGGTTACCTTCTCTCTATCTCTACTGGCTTAAAGTATGTTTTTTTTCTTACCAATAGAGAAGAGTCATTAGATCAACCCTCTTGTTGAGCTCAGGTAAGAAATTGATCCTTAAGCTGATCTTAATGCTAAGCCAAGATGCAACTAAAATTTGCCTCTTTTACAAGAGGAATATTTGGATAAGATGGGGGTTCAAATGAAGAAGAGAAATTATAAGGGGGATCGGGGGATCGGGAAGACACGAAGAACTAACCAAAGAAAGAACCTATAAAAATTCAACCCAGTTTGAGTGTCGTGAATCAATCCCAGGCCTATTCAAAATGGAAGCAAAATTCGATATCAAGTTGACGATATTAATGATTTGAAGCTAAACCACTGGTTGCACAACTGGAAGTTTATTTCAGTGTCCATCAGATTGAGGAAGGGAAAAAGATCTCATCACATAATTGAAATTAGAGGGCCATGTATTGACTTGGTGGGAGAGCCACACAATAACCCTAAGGTTGGAGGGAGAACCTTGTTATAGAAATATTTGGGCACTGTAACCCCAATCACATATGTCCATAAACCAAGGGCTTCTGAGTCCCTAAAAGTGTTGTTTCATACCCTAAAGGAATAAGGTTAGCTGATTACATCATCTCCCAGAAGTTCTCCACAACAAACTACTCAGAACTGGTCAAAATTGTACCATACAGACTGCTCAGTGCAGAGGGTGCGATGCATTTCACCTACTCAGTGCAAAAAGTGCGATGCATACTGAAAAGCTCTTCTATAGGGTGCGATGGGAGAGAGTAGACAAATGGCAGAGACAATTTGCAAGGTGGATGATAATGGAATCTTCTAGAAACTTCTCCTATGACACTTGCCTCTCTAAATTCACCTAGGGATGAGTAAGAGATCATCAATCTCCAAGTGGAATCAAGAACTATCAGAGAGAGGACACTAATAAAAAATCCCAGAAGCTGACTCACCCCCCTGCAATCATCTATATATGGATCCCTCATCCTAGAGATCCAAAGGGTTGGAATCTTGTATCTTGTAAGGAAGTGTTGTTTGTTTCTTGGTGGAATATCATAGTGTTGGGTGATCTAAGCTTTTCATGAGGTGAGGAAGGGCTTTCATGCTAGGAGGATGACGCTGGGTCAGATCAATGGGTTGTAATCCTCTCTTCTAATCTCTATATCAATAAAGTTATTCAAGTTTTCCTCCACATTCTTGTATGTTTTCTAATATATGCATTTGTGTGGTCAATATATATCTGGTCCTATATTGTTTATGATTGTAGATTTATGCACTTTGAAGGTATTATGCTGCTTTGACTTTACAGGTACTCTTTGAAGTGGAGTGTTCAAGGGAGGAGTGGCAAAGATCCGTCGAAGAGGAGAAGGAACAAGTAGAGAACCAAGAGAAAGATCGAGGTTGGTATTCTTTGCTCCTCTCCTATCTAATTCTCATAAAGGAAAACAAAAGTAACTTTAATCTGTTTATTTCTAAGATAGCTACCCGTCTTAGTGGGACTAGCAACTCTGCATAGACACTAGATTTCCAAATAACAAACCTCTAGTGACTAAGTGGGAGGATCTCAAGACCTTTATTAAGTCACAATTTTATCCCATTAGGTATGTGGAGGAATAACGGATCTAGTGGCATTACTTCAGGAAAACGTCGGGCCAAAGCATGCAGGAGTACACCACATAATTCAAAAAGATGACTATAATGTTGAGTATCTCTCAAAATAACCCATACGTACTCAAGTATTTTGGGGGTTTGCAGCGCCATTTGCATGAGAAGGTGATGTTGTTCAAGCCCAAATAAGTGGACGAGGCCTATGTACAGGCACAATACCTATAGAACGTAGGCCTTAAAAGAGTGAAATAGGGTGGATCAAAGCAGAGGGAGCAAAAAGAAGCTTCTAAGGAGGGAAGGAAGAAGCAAAAAGGGGAAAAGATAAAAAGATGATAGCCACAACACACCAGTGCAAAGATCCTGGCAACCATTGCAACCACTACAACATTGATGGACATACATATGAGAAGTGATGGAAGTTGCATCCAAAGATAAACCTGAAGAACAAGAAGAAATATAATAAGAAGAAGAATCTCATCGTCACTGATTCAAGCAACCAAGTTGAAAGCAACTTGGACATGGATGCGAAGATCATTTGTACATCAGTGCAAAAGGAGGTGAATTTGAGTAGCCTTTAACTATAGGAAGAGAAAGAGATGACCAAACTCTTCCAGATAAAGGTACAAGTCAAGAAGACAAATATTGATGCTCTGTTTGACTCAGGATCGCAGGTGAATCTCATTGCAGCATATCTGGTCAAGAAGTTGGGGTTGGAATTTTGTGATCATCCGAACCCATAGCCACTAGGATGGGTAAATAAGGATGCAGAGCTGAAGGTAACAAAACAATGCAAAATTAAATTTTCTATCAGTGATGATTTTAATGATGAAGTAGATCTGGATGTGGTCCCCCTTGATGTATGCGGAGTCGTGTTTGGGAGTCCATACATGTACATGGTTAATGTAATATTCATGAGGAGAGCTAACCAATACTGACTCATTAAGGATGAAAAATCGTTCATCATCAACGCGTAGAAAGGAAAGTAAAAAATTTCACTAGTAAGTGCCAACAAAGCCAAGAAATTGATTAGTTCCAGAAAGAAGTATGTTTTATTGTTTTTAAGAGAGTCATTCTGAAGAGGAGTCAATCAGAGGCAAGGCATCCTCGGATGGGTGTACTAAGAAACAAAAACAACAATTGGACGAGTTGTTACAGGCATACAAGGATGTGTTCTGAGGGCCTAAAGGGTTACCACCTAAGAGTGAAGTGGAGCACAAGATCCAACTATTTCCAGACTCCCCATTGCCAAATATTGGGTTGTACAAGTAGCGAGTTATAGAGGAAAGTGAGGTGAAGAAACATTTGCAGTAGCTACTGGAACAGGGTGTCATTCGACCAAGTATATCACTATGTGGGTCACCCATCATAATTGTGCCAAAGAAGGATATGACTTGGAAGATGTGTATATATTATAGGGCAATGAATAAAATCATGCTCAAGAACATATACCCACTTCCTAGGATAGATGATATAATAGATCAACTGTAGCAAGCAAAGTATTTCACCAAGTTGGACTTGAAGTATGGATATCACTAGGTTCGAGTCAAAGAAGAAGATACATGGAAGATCGCCTCCAAAACCAGGCAAGGTTTGTATGAGTGGTTAGTTATGCCATTTTTTCTATGTAATGCACCAACTATGTTTATGATATTAATGAATGATATATTGCGCCCTTTTATAGATTCATTTATTATTGTCTATATGAATGATATACTAGTATATAGTGCTACATGGCAAGAGCATATTTCACGTTTGACGCAGGTGATAGAAACATTGAAGAATCACCAACTACTAACAAATATCAAGAAGTGTGAATTTGCGCAATACTCTTTGGTGTATATGGGGTATGTGATCAGTGGAGGAGAGCTGAATATAGATCCTTACAAGATGGAGGCCATCATGAAATGGCTAGTGCCTACTAATGTTTCTGAGGTTAGGAGTTTCATTGGAACAAAAAAGTACCTGAAGAATTTCATAGACTCTGTTTCAGATGTAGCAGCACCACTCCACGTCATAAAAACAAGTGGCAAGAGTTTCCAATGGGGAAATGGTCAGCAAAAAGATTTCGAGGAGCTAAAGAAGAAGATAAGTCAAGCACCAGTTCTGGCATTACCAAACTTGTAGTACCCCTTTGAAGTGGAGACAAATACGAGTTGTTATGGATCTAATATGAGAATATATGAAAATACAAATATACCCAAGAAATAACAAGATAGAAATAGATAGAAATGCTTCTTTATTGATCAAACCCTTAAGGTAGGGCAACACCATACATTCACTCCTTAAGGAAGGAGAACACTCCACAAGCCATATGCCTGTTCATACAATATTCTTTGACAACCATCAATGGGGAGTCTCTAGCCTCTATATAAGCCTCATACATAAAATACCATGGGTCATTACCATGGTTCTCTTAATACCATATATCTAATACAATGGGCTTATTACATTATTACTAACTACTTGTGGTCCCTTACATGATACTGGTTAACCACTTTATTTATTATTATGGACCATCCCATTATTACATTATTCCCTTAGGTACATCCCTCTGTACCTCATACTATCCCCCCTAGGTATACTACATTCCACCTCCCTTAAACATGTTTCGTCCCTAAAACATAAGAAGCACACAAATAATAAGATCTACTCAAAAGAGTAGTCCATTGGTACCTTGCACGCGCATCTAGCCATCCCAGAGAAAGGTGAACCCTCAATCTAGCCAGTGCCTCGCTTGCTTGAGATGGAAGTTGACCCTGGCAGCTCTTTTTTGTTGTGTGTAGTAGGTGGATCATCGCCCCTCTCTATCTATCATGTGGTGGTTGTTGTCCTTGTGGCTAATTCGTTGCCATCTTGTTGTTTGTTTTCTTGCGGGGTGATATGGGTGGTGATATGCTGAAGTTTTAGCCAACTGTGTATGTTTCTTTAATTCACCACCTAATGGAGCCTGATTGGTATCTGGTACCTGTTGTGGTGACTGCTATTATTTCTTATCTTCCAATATTACTTCAACCACTAAGTCCTCATTTGATGTATCAATACCTGTAACATTTTCTGCTTCAACCTCCTTGGACACTACCTGTTTTTCTGGTACCTAGTTTGATGTTTGTGTTTGATTGTCGACCATCAAAGGCTCATCATATGATGTGTCAGTGTCATTAGAGCTTTGTGCTTTTGGCTCCATAGTAACTGCTTGGGTCTTAATGGAAATATCCTGCAATGTAATTTTCTTCCTTTTATACTAGAGATTCATGAATTTCTTCTACACATTAATATTGACAGTACACACAGATTGCATCCAAGGATATCCAAAAACAACATTCTTGTTATCCATATCTGAAGTATAAAAATCACAATGCAACACATACTTATCCATATAAAGCTTCAAATATTTATAAACTTGAACATCCTCATTATCAACCTATGTGTTTTCAATGTGTTTTGCTAGAACTTGCAATTTTTTTGCCAAATTAACATTGGTAAAATTATGCTTGCAGCTAGGATTTATAGACACAATGACCTTCTCCTTTTGATTCAATCCATGAACCTGTAATAAGGAGAGACCAACAGAAAATAACCTTTTAGGTTTCTTGGTTTCCTTCTTTCCTGTAAAAATAAAATCTTTGCTAGGTTTTTGTGGTTTCCTCATTTCTAGTATGAGACCATTTTTCCAAAATTAGTTCTTCAATTTCATCAGCACGACATAACTTCAGAACCTCTTTGTCAAGTGATTTACACCATATAGCAGCCTCATTTTTCAAATAATACCCTATTTTGTCCTTCCAACACCCTGGGAAGTCAAACTTATGATATTCTATAAAATTTTCAATAGAAGACCAATCATTTTTTCCTGTAAAATACTTACTTTTATAAGCCATGAAGAGGGTTTTGAAAACAAATCGCTTACTTGGAAAAAATTTGAAATGGCCACAATTACGTAAATATTACTCAGAATCCCTATTATTCCCTATTTTATGAAGTGGAACAACCATTCTATTTCTTCCCATGTGATAGAAATCCCAATCTGGGCACTGGAATTTCAGATTCGCGCTACAACTGTCCCGTCGTCACAAAAATTTCTGAAAAAAAGTGTTGATTTTAAATCAGCGAGATCTCCCTCATCCGGACTCTGATTTGAGTGATTTTATTTTTGGAATTGGGTATTTTTTTGCAAAGAACCCAATTCTGCAATTAGATTATGCAAATGTTGCCCTAGAACGTACATATCTGATCTGCAAACATGTTGCCCCGAAAAATGTCTACAACACAACTGATTTTTAAATTAGCAATATCTCCCTCATCCGGACTCCGATTCGGCCATTTTTTTTCAATTTGGATATTTTTTTGCAAAGAACCCAAATATGCAATTAGATTCTGCAAATGTTTCCCAAGAATACACAGATATGATCTGCAAACGCGTTGCCCCGAAAAATGTCTGCAACATAGCTGATTTTTAAATCAACGATATCTCCCTCATCCAAACTTTGATTCGACCGATTTTTTCTTTTCTTTTCAAATTGGGTATTTTTTCACAAGAAACCTAGATCTGCAATTAGATTCTACCAATTTTTCACCAGAACATATAGATCTGATCTGAAAACTCACCGCCCCAAAAAGTTCCTGCAGAAATTAAAAAAAATTTCGCTTTGCCTAAAAAGGTGCTCTGATACCACTTGTTATAGATCTGACTTGCAAATATATGAAAATAAAAATATATCCAAGAAATAACAAGATAGAAATAGATAGAAATGCTTCTTTATTTATCAAACCCTTAAGGTAGGGCAACACCATACATTCACTCCTTAAGGAAGGAGAACACTCCACAAGTCATATGTTTGTTCATACAATATTCCTTGACATCCCTCAATGGGGAGTCTTTAGCCTCTATATAGGCTTCATACATAAAATACCATGGGTCATTGCCATGGTCCCCTCAATACCATATATCTAATACAATGGGCTTATTACATTATTGCTAACTACTTGTGGTCCCTTACATGATACGGGTTAACCACTTTATTTATTACTATGGCCCATCCCATTATTACATTATTCCCTTGGATACCTCCCTCTGTACTCCATACTATCCCCCTAGGTATACTACAATCCTCTTTTTGGAGCTGCAATGACTCTGTCTCTCCAACACTGGTTGAATGATCCATAGACACAAAAAAGAAGAATAAAAAATGACGAGGCTCTTGTGAAGAACACTCAAATGTTAGTGGATCAAAATTTGGATGATGATAATAGTCATGTATAATGATAAGAGAAAACACATCTATTTATAACCAAATTCTAACTTAGATTTGATTTGGTCAAATAATAAAATATTTGTTTAACCAAATCAAGATCTAACCAATTTTGATATTTTATTATTATTTGTAAGAGGGAAATGTCAAAGAAATGGTCAATAATGTTTGTTTAGATAACTAAATAAAAAGATAATTATTTATGAAGTTAATTGATAAAAATAGGTAAAATGGTAAAAAAAATTAGTCAATAAACGCGTTTTCTAAATTGCTTCTAGGTAAAATGGTAAAATAAGTTAGAAATAATTTATAAATAATGATTTTATTGTTATCTATAAGAGAATATTTTGTTAGGTCCTTATACTACTAGTGTATCCCCTTATTGTTATTAGTGCAATGCCCTTATTGTATTGTTGTTTCCATGCATTCTGCATATTGTTATTATTATGCCCCATAGAAGCCCACTATTGTTATTGTTGTGCCCTTACAATACTATTTTTATCTAGGCTCTTATTATATTGTGACCCCTTAGACTCCTATATATAGAAATGAGGTCTTGTCATTTGTATCATCCAATAATTGTTCATTTGTGTAATGTAAAGTGTTAGCACACCTCAGTGTCCCAAGGCTGAGAAAGGAGACCGACAAAGGTAACCTTAAACGAATCTTTAGATTTGGTAGCTAGCCCTACCAAATGAGAGAGGCCTCTCTCAAGAATCTCACAGGCAATAAAATGACTATGAAGGAAAATAGATCTTAGGCTAGGTATTCATCTCACTAGGGTTTGATTTTAGGATTTGTTTGACGATGCTCATAGATCTAGTAACTAGGCTAGGGTTTCGAATCATCAATTGCAGAGATATAATGGGGCAAGATAGGTATACTCAATGAAAATTTTGAGTTTTCATGGTGGTGTAGGGTTGAAAAAGTGAAGGACCAAAATGAGCATATGAGCTATGAATTCATTCATTCATTTATCATCAAAACACAACATATAACTTATGAATTCAACTGAAACACCTATGTGATGATCACAAGAAAGTATAGATATGGTAGTAAGGAAATATATATATTAAATTTGATGATAAATAGAGAAAAACATTGTCAATAAATCATAGCACAAGAATCCCAAGATAATAGTTGCAACTGCGTGTTGTATTACTACAAAAAAGTATTCACTAGCTCCAAGCTATGATTCTCAAACATCCAACCCTCTCTATGACTTAGATGAGGCTACATATAGACCAAAAACTACATTTCCCCCTCTGGGGGGTCGAATCCACCATCATAGGAACTGTTTACAAGAATATCTCCAACCATACCTAAGACTAGGCAGGTTAGAAACCAACTCCCAATTTGGCCCAAACTGATTCATTTTAACTTTACAAGCAATAACGAGCATGAATCTACACTAATTTTACATTTACAAGCTTAATTGCAATAATTTACGTCATGTAAACTCAAAAAAAGATAAATTACATCATGAGAGATGGAATTTGACTGAAGAAACTCAAAAATTTGACCTCCTCGCAAAAGCGCAACAAATTCTCTCAGAAGCGTAGTGTGTGAGATGGAAGCGCAATGTGTGGCTTGTGGAGGCATTTTCAGGGTCTTTCCCTGATCCAATTACTGATATGAAAGATGCTGGAGATAGCTTAGGATGTCTTCTAGGTGCTTGAACCTTCAAGCCTGCAAAAACACTTCTCAAAGGCAGCTAAAAATCACTTTTCCCAAGACTGCTCCAGAAGCACAACGAGGGGGTCAAAAATGAGGTAGAAACATTTTGTTTGGCATGTATTTTGACATTTTTCTCTCAAACTGCAAGCTGGCATGGAAAACTAGTGGTATATCTAACATGTACAAGTGAATATCTCTCCAACCATATAAGACATTCATCATTTAGTTCCCCTGGGAAGAAGCGCAACATGAGCTCGCTGTGCTTGTGGTAGTATGAAATTGCCAAAAATTGCAAAAATGCACAAAAACTAAAAAAATTCCCAAATTTCTTCAAAATTGTTTCTATATTGCTCCTTTAAGATTATGAGTGATATATTATACAATAAATGATGCATCAACAATAAAATCAAGGTTTTCCCTCTTCCTTAGCTTGATTAGGGTTTTCTTCACTTTTTTCTTCAAATTTCTAACCCTAATCTTGTTGATCCAGTTCCTAGTGTAGTAGTGCATGGCCATGTGTCTTTGAAGCTTGGTGTCTCTATTGGATTTCTTCAAGATATTCTCCAAGTGCTCATTAACCCTACCAAGCCACAACTCTTTGTATTTCTCAATCTCAACTGCAATGGTGTCTTCAATGTATTAATGACCTAGTGGAGGTGATGGTTCACTCCCTAGTGCTTTCTTTCTTTTGAGTCCTGTGGTCCTTGGCCTCCTTGGATTGATCCAAGGATACTTATATTCAAGCTGCTCAACATATATCACTCTCTTACCTTTATCATCACCTGCCACCAAATCAACCCTAGGTTTAGAAAGAAAAAACTGATTTACCTTAAGTTTCTTGTTCTCCTGCTGTAAGAATACAATCATGAAGTTTGCTTTTTCTAGATCATCCTTAAGCTCTCTGATTTCTGCCTCTTTCTCTTGGATGATTTTTTCAGGTGACTTGTGAACCCTTAAACTCCTATATATAGAAATGAGGTCTTGTCATTTGTATCATCCAAGAATTGTTCATTTGTGTAATGTAAAGGAGGTTTCCCCTTGAAGAGGCTATTTTTTAAGTCATTGATCTATCTCTTCTTCTATTTTGTGAGTTGGTTGCATAACATTTGGTTTCAGAGCTTTGGATTCTATGGTTTCACTACTTCAAACACGTCATCGTGGCATTTTCTCTATAACATTTTTGATATGAATCTTCAGGAGATGAAATTAACCCATTTGAGCCAAAATCGTGTTAAACCTTGTGTATGAATTTTAGATCTTGTCTCACTATATTTTCGGAGATATGATCAGAGGAAGTTATGGTTTTTCCAGGCTCCAAAATTTGATCTCAAACACGCGACCTTGGGAAAATCGTCATAACTTTATCTCCAAGCATCAGATTCTAAATTCATAAAATGTGACAGAAAGAGAATGGACTGTAGTTTGTTGGGTATCGTGCTTAGTGCCAAAGGTAAAAACAGTGACACATGGAACTTCATACAAGTTCGCTCTACGGAACTAGTATATAATCAGGTCATCATGGTAGATTGGGCATAAATCTTTCTTGGAGAATCCTATCTCAATCAAAATTGTGGGGTTGGAAATAGGACTCAGAGGGCTACCACAGGACACAATTTTCAACCTTGGAGATATGAAATTACAGAGATATAGCAGACTCAATATAGAGCTCCTACAAAGTGAAAAAAAAAGGTGTGTAGTTTTTTTTTTAATTTGCATAAGTTTTGTTTGAGAAAGTAGTTTGAAGTGATTCAAAGAGAATTTTGAAGAATAATTATCATTAATTGATGGACTGAAGAAAGAAAATGGAAACACCTAATAAGCAACCTGAAATCTCTACTATGACACATGAAGAAGAGGAAGAAATGCAACATGATATATTAAAATTACGAGACCAAGTGCAACAAATTTCACTCTCACAAAAAGTAACTGAAGCTAAGATTGACAAAGTTGCTACAATGAAGACTTCTTAATAGCGAAAAGGTAGTAGAGGAAACTCATGATGAGAACAAAAGAAATGTTAATCATGATTTCATAGACTCTAACGTTGGATTGAAGACCCACCAAGTTCCAAAGATCAATATGAGGAATTTTGATGGAAAGAATCTTGTAACATGGATACTATAGATGGAGCAATATTTTGATCTCCATAATGTGAAAAACACATAAAAGGTGCATTTCAACTTTATATATGGAACCCAATAAGTTTAAAAAAGGCATATCTTTTAATTTTACGGTGTAATTAAAATTAAAGTAATTATATGTTTAAAAATAATAGCATAAGTGAAAATTTAGATGAGAAAACAAACGTACAATTTACTTTCAAGAAAAGGGTAATAATAAACAAATTCAAGATTGATTAAAGAAGGTATATATGATTTTATATTGAGAGGAGGAGGTATCATATATATAATTTTATTTTGAGAGAAAGTGATATTAAAAATGTATTTTCATATTAAATATTATTTTCTATTATTATATTTAAATTGAGTATGTGGTATTTTGGAGAAGACATATTAAATTGTTATATGATAAGAATTTTGAATTTAATGGTGTAGAAATTTTAGAAATATATTAAAAATCAAAATAAGGTACAAACATCATGAACATGAATATAGAGCTATATTTTCAATGTTTAATATATTAAGGATGGTTTTTCAACTTCAAAGACTTGTTTAACATATTAAGGATGATGTTTAATATATGAAATTAATGAATTTATGAGTTATTCTCATGTGGGTGAATTAAAACAGATGGAAGTAGCTTAGGAGAAGTGGTTCCTTGGGATATTTCCCTAGGTAAAATTTGGTTTTAATGTGTAAAAATCATACTACATTGTGTATTTCAATCCTCCTAATTAATTGTGGCAAGGTGATCACTTTTCTTATGTGATAACTATTGAAAATGCAACAAGATGATGGAGCTTAGTGAAAAGAAGTCGCCTTCACTAAGTGGGCCCGTAGGCTATTTTTGGCGCAAAGTCTATTTTTAGACTATGTTTATTTTTAGACATATGAATCATGGTCTATGAGTTGCAGGATGCTATTTATGGATGATTGGTCATGTTGGTAAAAATAGATGGACCTCTATTTTTAGACATATGGGCGGAGTCTATTTTTAGACTGCCAGTAAAAAACATAACACTTGAATATTATTAGCTCTTAATAATATTTGGACTATAAACATTATCTTATCCTATTGCAGCACTTCAGTTTGAGCTACAGATGTGGCACATGCAACTGCCAGAAGGAAATATGATTTTCCTATGGGTTATTTGAGCTATTGCATGATGGACTTCAGTTAAAACTCAAGTGATTGAGTTTGGTGGAGTTTATTGAGGAGTTGATGGAGTTGTGTTCAGTTTGATTTAGTTGAACTAGTTGTATTTAGTCTAATTGACAAATACACTAGTGATGAGTGGTGTGAATTAATTATTAATTCATTCACTAATTATTAACTCATAAATCAACTAAAGAATACATCAGTTAACTCAGTGCATGGACAGTTCAGTGGAGACAAGTGTTAGAGGTGGGTGAAAGGGTGAGAATACTATCAGTTGTGACAATAGTTGTGTATGAGATTTGCACAATCATTGATTGAGATTGCCAATGAGGATTGTGTAGTACAAGCCAAGGGAATTCAAACTTGGATCTGATCTATTCTCAACTTGGATTGCGCAGTAGAGGCAGGTAAATAGTGGAGAATATTTGAACCCATGACTTGTTCATATCTGAGCTAGTTTGTGTGTAGCATGTGGAGATAGTATTGAGTACTTGTGAGGAGTATTGTACTATGTATTGTTACATGTTCTCTATCATTATAATATACAGATAGTTGGGGTTTTTCAGTTGTATGCTTTCCCCATTACATATTGTGTTGATATGTGTGATTGATGTTTCAATGTGCGCATGCGATTGTTTTTCATTCCGAAAATTGATGATCAATGGTAGAGGAGGTTATGTATTATGCATGCATTGCGCAAATAGTGTATAATTAGGATAATCTCTATGAATAAGTGTTATATTATTCAAATTTCTACATGGTATCGGAGCAGGTTGATCATCAGATCTATTATTTAGAAAGTGTTTACAATTTATTTCTTCAGGGAAAGTCTGTAATCGGGCCAGGTAGCCTCTAGATTCATCCTTCTTTTGGAAGGTGAGATATCTGGTAAATACCCATACGGTCAATCTCTGTATGAGAAATAATTTGTTCTCACGAATTTTTAGATCAGAAGAAGTTGAGTTTTGAGCTGGTGGAATTCGAATTTGTGGCAGTGTTTTCTTGGTGTTGAAGTTGAAATGTCTTTCAACAGATTGCGATTGGAGTATGCCCTTGAAGGCAGCTCAAATTATATTGCATGGAAATACAGGATGGAGGTGGTGTTAGATGACAATGGGTTGAAGGAGTTCATAGATGCTGAAGTCCCAAAGCTTACTGATGCTGTTGAAATTGAGGCTTGGCAAAAGAAGATAGCAAAGTGTCAAAGGATTCTATTGGAGGGCGTGAAGGATCACATTGTATCCAACCTGCATGGAAAGGCTTCTCCATACTTGATGTGGAAAGCATTGACAGAGTTATTCCAAAGCAAGAGTGACTAGAGGAAGTTGGCGCTCAAGGATAAACTTATAAACATTAATTGTGAGAAAGGAGACAGTATGCCCAAGTATCTCACCAAGTTCACCCAATGACGGGATGAGTTGGGAAGTGTGGGGGTGGCTGTCAATGATGAGGAATTGGTGAGCTTGGCTCTCCTTGGTCTTTCGAAGAGTTGGCATTCCTATTAGGACTCTGTCAATGGTCGGGAGAAATTGCCAGGATGGGAGAGACTTTGGTCGGATCTTGTGCAAGAGGAGATTAGGCAGAATACCTGGGACGGATCTTCATCAAAGGCATCTGATGAAGAAAATTGTGCTTTGGCTGCCAAAGAAAAGAAGGGGAAGAACAAGAAAGCTTCTCATTCCAGTGCGAAAGGCAAGAAGCAGGACATGTCCAAGGTGAATTGCTTTCACTGTCACCGGCACAGACATTATGCCACAAATTGTCCGTAG
Organism: Pinus tabuliformis; assembly: GCA_031772625.1. Taxonomy (NCBI): domain Eukaryota; kingdom Viridiplantae; phylum Streptophyta; class Pinopsida; order Pinales; family Pinaceae; genus Pinus; species Pinus tabuliformis. Next base: position 115,593,338 of record CM062808.1, on the reverse strand, counting down.
AAGAAGAAAAATAAGCAAGCTGCTGGATCTGCAGCGGGAGAGGCCTTAGCCTCGCAGTTTGAGCTGGATTTTTCACTGATCGCATGCTTAGTATCAAGTGTTATGGGATCACTATAGTTCTTGGATAGTGGTGCGTCTTTTCACATGACATGAGATCGAGATTTGTTTTCTGATCTGGATGAGAAAGATCTTGGAGTGCACATCGAGATGGGCGATGATGGTAGATACAGTGCGACTGGTATTGGTACCATTTCCTTTGAGAGGGAGTCTGGTAAACCCTTCGTATTGAAGGAAGTGATGCATGTTCCAGGATTGAAGAAGAATCTTATCTCTGTGGCGATGTTAGAAGACAAGGGATATGATGTTTTCTTCAGCGAGGGAAAGGCTTTCCTGCGTAGTAAGACAACTGGAGAAACCTGGAAGATAGGGGTTCAAGTCAAGAACCTTTATCAATTGCATGTAGATGGCTGCGCAACAATGGCATGCAAGGCAGAAGGAGTGGTGAGCCGGGATGATGGCGAGCTGTGGCACCAGAGATTGGGTCGCCTTCACCATGGAGCTTTGAAGATACTGCAGCAGATTTCTACTGGGCTTCCTAAAGGAACTCTTGCACAGTCAGATCAGTGCAAGGGGTGCACTTTAGGAAAATTTGTGAAAGCCACCTTTCACGAGAAGGATAGTCGTGCCACGACGATCCTTGAGAGAATTCACACAGATGTGTGTGGACCTTTCTTAGTAGCTTCGACAGCAAAGCACAAGTACTATGTGATATTTGTTGATGATTTCTCTCGAAAGTGCTGGATCTTCTTCATGTAGAAGAAGTGCGAGACATACTCAAAGTTCTGTGAGTTCAAAGCATTGGTCGAGAAAGAATCGGGGAAGAAGGTGAAGGCTCTTAGGAGCGACAATGGTGGTGAATTCATCTCTGGCGAGTTCAAGGAATTCTACAACGTAGAAGGGATTCGAAGAGAGCTCATAGCTCCCCATAACCCACAACAGAATGGGGTTGCTGAGCAGAAGAACAAAACGATCGTGGGTGCTGCACGGGCGATGTTGCATGATCAGGGCCTACCCCTTCACTTGTGGGCGGAGGCATGCAATAATACAGTATATGTGCAGAACCATTGTCCTCACAAGATACTTGGCATGAGTACACCCGAGGAGGCTTATTCTGGTAAGAGGCCTGATATTTCCCAGTTGAGGATTTTTGGTTCTCCTGTTTACATGCATGTGACGAAGGATGCCAGGAAGAAGCTGGAGCCGACCGCAGAGGTTGGGATATTTGTGGGGTACACTGATACACCCCAAAACTATCATGTGTATTTACCAGACAGTCGCAAGACTGTTGTACGATGGGATATCAAATTTCAGGAGGAGAAAGCCATGAAGTGTTCGCTTGAGAGGGACCCACACTTGCATGTAGATGAGGAGCTATTAGTTTCTAGGGATGAGCTTTAGGATGTGGATCAGCCACAAGATGAAGTTCATGGAGTGGAAGAGACCACTCATGCAGTGCCAACCATCAGAGGGCAAAAGTGCACTACAGAAGCTGAGCGATTGGCTCAAGATGCAGAGAAGGTTGTAGGACCACCTATGGCACAGCGCAGAAAGAGACAGTCACCTGATCGGTACACTGGATACATGGCTCTTGTGAGCAAATGTGTTGTGACTAAGCCATCCTATTTCGAGGAAGCTGTGGAGGATCCCACATGGGTAGATGCCATGGTGGAAGAGTATGATTCGATTGTCAGAAACAGTGCATGGGAGATTGTCCCAAGGCCGGAGGGAAAATTAGTGGTGGGTTCGAGATGGATCTACAAAGTGAAGCAGGCAGCTGACGGGAGTGTGGAGAAGTACAAGGTAAGATTTGTTGCTCGAGGCTTCTCACAGATAGAGGGGATCAATTATGAGGAGACCTTTGCACCTGTCGCAAGGTATTCTTCCATACGGACAATTTTTTCTCTCTCAGCGCAAATGGGGTGGCACATCCATCAGATGGATGTGAAGACTATGTTCCTCAATGGAGTCATTGAGGAGGAGGTGTACATAGAGCAGCCCGAAAGTTTCGAGATCTTCAATAGTGAGTCGCATGTGTGCAGGCTCAAGAGAGCTCTGTATGGGTTGAAACAAGCACCTCGTGCTTGGTACACACAGATAGGAAGTTATTTCACCAAACTTGGATTCTCCAAGAGTGAGGCGGATCCTAGCCTATACCAGATTGTGGTGAAGGGTAAGTTGTTGATCATTGTACTTTATGTAGATGATTTGATTTTGACGGGAGATGAGCTGTTGATACTTTCATGCAAGGAGGATCTTGCTAGAGAGTTTGAGATGAAGGACTTGGGCCTCCTTCATTATTTCCTGGGATTGGAAATTTGGTAGTGTAGTGATGGACTATTTGTTTCTCAGGGTAAGTATGCCTGAGAGATACTGGAGAAATTCAACATGCATGGATGCAAGCCTGTTTATACTCCTCTTCCTGGAGGTTGGAGGAAGGAGGATGCTACTTCAGCGGAGGTAGTGGATGCCACTGTTTATCGACAGTTGGTGGGGTTGCTTATGTATCTGGTCAATACATGACCCAATATATGCTATGATGTTAACCATATTTCACAAGCTATGGTTAAACCAACCAAGCTCTTCTAGAAGGTAGGCAAGCATGTATTGCATTATCTCAGAGGCACATTGGGATATGGATTGTGGTACAAATAGGAGGATGAGGTGAAGCTATGTGGCTTCACGGATGCAGATTGGGCAGGGAGCCAGCGGATCATGATAGATCCAAGCACATCGACATCGGGTACCATCATATCAGAGATTGTCTGCAACAGATAATCATGTTACTTTCATACATTCCCACGGGGGATCAGGATGCTGATATCTTGACGAAGGCACTCACCAGGAGAAAATTCGAATACCACATAGGCAGGATAGGGGTTGCAGATAATCCATATCTTGTTGAGAGGGAGTGTTGAAAATGTAACAAGATGATGGAGTTTAGTGAAAAGAAGTCACCTTCACTAAGTGGGCCCGCAGGCTATTTTTGGCGCAAAGTCTATTTTTAGACATATGGATCATGGTCTATGAGTTGCAGGATGCTATTTATGGATGATTGGTCATGTTGGTAAAAATATATGGACGTCTATTTTTAGACATATGGGCGGAGTCTATTTTTAGACTGCCAGTCAAAAAATAGAACAGTCGAATATTATTAGCTCTTAATAATATTTGGACTATAAACATTATCTTATCCTCTTGCAGCACTTCAGTTCGAGCTACAGATGTGGCACATGCAACTTCCAGAAGGAAATACGTTTTTCCTATGGGTTAGTCGAGCTATTGCATGATGGACTTCAGTTAGAACTCAAGTGATTGAGTTTGGTGGAGTTGATTGAGGAGTTGATGGAGTTGTGTTCAGTTTGACTTAGTTGAACTAGTTGCATTTAGTCTAATTGACAAATACACTAGTGATGAGTGGTATGAATTAATTATTAATTAATTCACTAATTATTAACTCATAAATCAACTAAAGAATACATTAGTTAACTCATTTCATGGGCAGTTCAGTGGAGACAAGTGTTAGAGGTGGGTGAAAGGGTGAGACTACTATTAGTTGTGACTATAGTTGTGCATGAGATTTGCACAATCATTTATTGAGATTTCCAATGAAGAATGCGTAGTACAAGCCAAGGGAATTCAAACTTGGATTTGATCTATTCTCAACTTGGATTGCGTAGTAGAGGTAGGCAAAAAATGGAGGAGATTTGAACCCGTGACTTGTTCAGATCTGAGCTAGTTTGTGTGTAGCATGTGGAGATAGTACTGAGTACTTGTGAGGAGTATTGTACTATGTATTGTTACATGTTATCTATCATTATAATATACAGATAGTTGGGTTTTTTCAGCTGTATGCTTTCCCCATTACATATTGTGTTGATATGTGTGATTGATGTTTCGATGTGCACATGCAATTGTTTTTAATTCCGCAAATTGATGATCAATGGTAGAGGAGGTTATGTAAATAGTGTATAATCAGGATAATCTCTGTGAATAAGTGTTATATTATTCAAATTTCTACAATAACAAAATCTATCGTGGAATGGTGGGGTAGGGGACCATTTCCATGCTATGTGGCACTAGGGAAAGGCTTTCTCTTATAGGAACTACACTATGAAACACTATCTCTGAATGGATATGTATTCTAAGACTAGGATATGGTTTTCATTCTAAGGTTTAGTATATCGTGAAATGGGCTCATCATCTAGGACTTGATTTGAGACCAAATTATAAGGGTTGAGGCCGAAAAGTAATAATTCTATAGTTCATAGGCCATACATGGGACCCTAGGCCATAAAAATAGGTTCTCTAATTCAATTTAATATAATACAAGCTTTATTATGAGGCTTGCTGCCTTAGGAAAAGGGTATTATTTCCCAAAACACATTTTATAAACAAATTTGATTGGTTAGTTCCATTAATAAACTACCTCTAAAGTACATGTTCCATGTATGGGACCACTAAATTCAACATAACCTCCTTAGAAGGAATATATAGTGCAATAATAAGATATAGGAACAATTAAAATGTTTATGGAACTATGTAAAGACCCCCTCTTCCAAAAAGTGTTATGGATTGGAAAGGAGTTATTGTGAAAGACTCATCCATGAATGGGGACATATACCATAAGACAAGGCATCTATACAAAACCTCTATGGTGGGAGTGGGATACATGCATGTGATTAAAGTCTAGTTTAGAAAAAAAGAGTCTCCTTTCCCCAAAAATATTACGGGGATAAAATCTCATGGATGAAGCACTACACTATTTATATAACATGGTTTTGGGTTGAAAACAATGAACTTAGGAGATACAAGCTACTTCTATGGCTAAGTCTATGTGTATAACCCAATATCCATAGAAGTGTTATCCTTATGCATTGGCATTAAACAATGTTTCCAGATGGGAGAAATTCCCTTGGACCTATACCAAAAGATCAAACTTCTATAGGGAGCCCTTTATCACATGAGTAAGATGTGTGTCTGGAATTGAGCTATAGCATGCCAAATATTATAGGAGTGGGATATATGCATGGAATTACTTGTAGTAAAGGGTTTCCTTTTCTTAGATATATTATGGGGTTGAAATATCATGGCTTAGGAACTATGTACATTATTTGTATAACATGGTGTGAGGTTGAAAACCATGGCCTTAGGACCTAAAAGCCACTTCTATGCCTTCCCATCAGTGATTAGGGCCCTATACCACAATGGATGTATAGGGACCTATAGATGTGCATATATACATTATTCAAATCTTTGGTGTACCAAGGACATTATATAAGGTCAATAACCAATGCCATAATTTCTATGGGTGTCGAGCCATAGATATACATGTACTTATGTTGTTATGATGTAAGTTCTTTGAAAATGATAAAAATTCAAGCAGTAAAATCCACTTCAAGAAATAAAAATCCTTTTACGATTGATCAAATTTAGTGAGACATATTAAAATGATACTAAGGCTAGGACTACATGGTGTGTCTATGAGTGTGATCCAGATTTATAAAGGAATGAAATGAAATATAGATTTAATAAAAAACATAAAGATATAATGAAAAAAAACTTCAATTAATAAATATCAACGGTTAAAATTTTTCTACATGGAGAAAAGAAACAAACTAGGTCAGACAATAGTAGCTTATCTCTAAGAAGAGATGTGATGGATATATGCTTTCTGAATTGAGTTACAATGAGGCTCTAGGGCCTTTTTGTCATGGAGAAACAATGAAAAACCCTTAACATCCAAAAAAATAACCTTATGAGTTAAAGCGCCAAAATATTGTGGGCCCCGCTAGGGTTAGCTAGAATGTCAACTTCTCGGGGTTGTAATTGTGGCATACAATCTTTGTTTGGTGCGCACAATACCTTGTTAGAACTATTTATTCAAGGAAAACAAATTTTGGCTACATAAATAGCTTTTGGGCTCCAATTTTTCTATTTCCCAAAAAAACTCCGTTCAGGGCCTCAAAATGATTGTGGAAATCTAGGACCCATAAAGTTACCAAAAATAGAAAACTGCTGAAATAATAAATTATGCAAGAAATTAGGAAGCTAAAATAGAACAATGTTGACAGTCCAAGCGGAATAGGTGAGTGGCCACCAATATCCACTTATATTATTCCTTGCCCCCTTAGGAAGCAATGGTCCCAATTTCTTTGAGTGTCTCCATGAGATGGGGAAGCTTCTGCTGCACTTGGTCCCTCATGAGCCACTTACCTTAGTGTAGGAGCTTTCCAACTTTGAGAATAAGATGGATCCTTTGTTGGAGAGTGTTCTTAATTTTTGTTTCCATCACTACAACATAAAATGGGGTCTTAAGACAATATTTGAGACAAATTTTAGGTAAATTGTCTTAACTTGAGACAAGAAAACTTGTATATTGTCTTTAAGCGAGTGTCTCAAATTATTGTCTCTATAAAGACAATATATAACACAAATGTTTTTTGATGGTTCCTTGATGATCCTGCTTTTGGAGTTGCAATGACTCCATCCCTCCAAAACTTGTTGAATGATCCATAGACAGAAAAAAGAAGAATAAAAAATGATGAGGCTCTCGTGAAGAACGCTCAAATTTTAGTGGATCAAAAGTTGGATGATGATAATAGTCATTTATAATGATAAGAGAAAACACATCTATTTAATAAAATGCTAACTTAGATTTGATGTGGTCAAATAATAAAATATTTGTTAACCAAATCAAGATCTAACCAACTTTGGCATTTTATGATTATTTGTGAGAGGAAAAGGTCAAAGAAATGGTCAATCATCTTTATTTAGATAACTAAATAAAACGATAATGATTTATAGAGTTAATTTATAAAAATGGGTAAAATGCCATTAAAAATTAATAAAGAAATTTGTGATTACAAAATTGCTTCTAAGTAAAATGGTAAAATAAGTTATAAATAATGATTTAATAAATTATCTATAATAATATATTTAAATTATTAAGGAATAATCAGTAAATAAATAATTTATTGAATTATTCCTATGGAAACTAAAAAAGTCACTGAACATATTTTGAATTATTTTCACTTTAATGGGGAAAATATGAGGATAATATTAAATTAATGAATTTATGAGTTATTCTCGTGTGGGTAAATTAACTTATGGAAATAAATTAGGAAAAATGGTTCATTAGGTAAAAGTGGGTTTTAATGTGTAAAACTCATACTACATGATGTATTTCAATCCACCTAATTAATTGTGGCAAGGAGATCACTTTTTATGTGATAACAAAACCTATCATGGAATGGTGGGAAAAGGGACCATTTCTATGTTATGTGGCACTAGGGAAAGGTTTTCTCCCATAAAACATTTCTTGAGTTCAAAATATAAGGGCTTGGGTCTTAAAGAACTAAAAGAATCACTTTCAATGAACATGGACCATCGATGAGGACCTAAACTATGAAACAATATCTCCAAATGGATACTTATTCTAAGATGAGGATATGGTTTTTATTCTAAGTTTTAGTGTATTTTGAAATGGCCTCCTCATATAGAACTTGATTTGAGGCCAAAATATGAAGGTTAGGGCCTAAAGGTAATACTTCTATGGTTTGTAGGCCATACATGGGGCCCTAAACCATAAAAAAGTTTCTCTAATTGGATTTAGTATAATACAAGTTTCATTATGAGGCTTGAAACATTAGGAAAATGACATTTTTTCCAAAAACATGTTTTTATAGAAAAAAAACATTGGTAACGTCCATTAATAAACTACCTCTAAGGTACATGTTCCATGCATGGGTTCATTAAATGCAAGATAGGCTATTCAAAAGGAATATGTAGTGTAATAATAGGATATAGGAATAATTAAAATGTTTGTGGAACTATGCGTAAATACCCCCTCTTCCAAAATGTGTTTTGGATTGGAAAGGAGTTGTTGTGAAAGACTGAGCCATGAATATGAACCTAGACCATGAGAAAAAAGATCTATAGGGAACATTTATGGTGGGAGTGGGATAAATGCATGTAATTGAGGTCTAGAATAAGAAAAAAAAGGTCTCCTTTCCCTAGAAAATTTATGGGGCTAAAATCTCATGCCTTAACCACTACATGTTATTTATATAACATGGTTTTGGGTTTAAAACCATGGACTTAGGAGCTACAAGTTACTTCCATGGGTAAGTCTATCTGCACAACCCAATATCCACAGAAGTGTTCTCCTTATGCATTGGACTTAAACAATGTTTCAAGATAGGAGAAATGCCCTTGGACCTATACTACAAGATCAAACTTCTATAAGGAACCCTTTATCACATGAGTAAGATATATGCATGTAATGGAGCTGTAGTGTGCTAAATATCATAGGGGTGGGATATATGCAAGGACTTATACATAATGAAGGGCCTCCTTGCCAAAGATATATTATGGGGTTGAAATATAATGGCTTATAAACTATGAAAATTATTTGTATAACATGGTATGAGTTTGGAAACCATGGCCTTAGGAACTGTTCATGCCTCGAAAATCACTGCATCAACATCGGCGAAAACAACCTGGTTCGGACCTTAAAGGCAACTCCTTTTCTGTTTGGTGTGGTGGCTCCAATTGGATATAATGGGACCAATTTCCAAATGGTTTGTAAATAGGATGGATAAGTGGTTGATTTTCTATTATCTAATGATAATGATGGATGATTTATTCTAAAATACAAAATTATAAACAACTAATCTGTCCCAGGAAAATTTCCACTTTAGTGTAATTTTTGATGATCTTTATCTACCAATAGGCATATAGATGACTCCATTGATAAAAAAAGACATCCATTCATATGATAATTACTTTGTTCAAGTAGTTGAACAAAGTAATCATTAAAACATTATTACACTATTCTTCATATATCACTGACATAAATATGATTTAAAGAATAACATTCCTTAAACATTCAATAGTGATAAGCATAAGGAATACTGTTAAAACACATACATATATCCAATGATAGCAAGACTAAATAAATGTTGATTCATATAAAAGAATGGATCAAAGACATAGATAATAGTACCATATGTAATTTGGATCCCTTCCGATATCAATCACATTTAGATTCCGTTTTCTAACTTAGAAATACTCTCACAAAAAGTAGTGCATATCTCATCAAAGTATTATTCATTAAAATTCAGAATATAGGCCCAGTCTTTATAAAAAAATATATATCAAAAGCACAATAGTGTGACTCCCGATCCAAGTTTTATACAAAAATTGAGGACCCTTTCTAAAGACATGAAAGGGTCTATAAATACTATTTAAGCTAACTGATTATGAAATAAAAAAGGCTATTAGGTGGTATAACCAAATCATGAAAATCTCCTTGAAATAGGCCTGCTTGCAGTTGGTAGAATGATTCACTGTTTCGGCCGACCATCCTTTGGCTTGAGCTGGCAGATAGAAAGCATTGGTTGCAATTCTAGAGGGTGACTCAGACGTGAATGCAGTTGGGATGAATATGTAGCATCACAAATTTTGGAAATCATGTAACCGATTGCATCGGTTAAAAATTTCAGTGCTGCCCTTTGACTATATGGTTTAACAAGGAAAAACCAAAAGGTGTCCCAAGTTAAACTTTGGATGCCTGCTATCAATCTCTCCTTATTTTCCAAATCTTGTTTTCATGTCTGTTCCGATGCTTTGGCTGATGGTAGTTTACCTAGAGTGCACTGTGAAATCAAATTTGACAGATAAAGAGTATCATTAATTAACTCAATCAAATCACCGGTTGCCGATCTACATCTTGAAGTTTCCCTTTTGTCTTTCATAAATTGTGACTTCCATTATAGGAAAAGAATTTCCTTGTGTGATTCTAGAATTCTAGGCAGATTTGTATCTTACCCTTCACTAGTTTCTTGCCAGGCAAGAAAGTTTGTTAATGTCTCATTGGCCTGTTCTAAATTCTATCTTGCGTCAACTGATTTGTCAATCATTCACGAAGTAATCTCACAGAGGGGCTCAACAAGGGAAATATTATGACATATTAAATTTAACTATTTAATCAATGCCTTATTGATCTGGAGAGCTTTGGACTTGAACTCTACTGGTTAAGGAAAACTCTTGAATTTTTCTATCTGTTGCGATAGTTGAGCAATTTGCTCATCTTTTATTTTTCTCATTCGTTCATTCATTGTCTTCATCTTGGCCAATGCTAAGGATAAATCCTTTTGTTTCTGCACTGCACTTTGGTCTATCCTCTACTTATTGTTACACAGTAATTTATCACTGCCTTCCTGTCAGTCACCCTGCTGTGTCCAAGAAGTCACAATCACTAAATGTTTGCTCCCTGAACTGGCTAAAAACCCATTTTTCCAAAGTTTTGTGCATCAGCGCGTCTGTTCCTAAAATAACCGCGATGACCAGCGCCTCACAGTCTATTTCGTGCGCTGCCATCGCGGAAGAACATCACTTTTCCGCGATGACGCACAGCGCGGCTTTCTCGTGTTCTTCCGCGCTGACATGACTTGTTCCGTTATTGTTATGTGCTGACAGCGCGGCAGTCTCTATATAATCCGCGCTGATCCAGTTTGGGCGAATTTGTTCAAACAACCAGCCTTCCAGATCTCTCCAGGCTTGGTTGTTAGCTTTGTGAATATCGACTCCCTTCTATGGCATGTCTGTTCGACCCTTTGCAACTACTCCCCTTGAAGATAAGCTCATCCTTCCACCTTTTTAGGAGACTCCTTCTCCTATATAAACTTCCACCATTACCATGAGCAGCTAGTTTTTGAATAGTTAGAAAATAGCTAGACTTAGCTTGGATTATACAAGAGCTTGTAGTGCTCAGATTGCTGCTATAGGTGTGGTGTGTTAGGAGTGGAAGTGATTGATTGCTTTGGGAAGTTTGTTTGTGACATTTGTGTGAGAGAGAGAGACTAGTTTGTCTTGGGAGAACCATCCTCAAAGGTGAATGCTTGAGATACATGCTGACTGATCCCTCCTGAGAAGTTTATCGACGTCAGAACATTTGGTTGTACTCTTCTCTATTCTGATTAATAATAGATGACTGCTATTATTGTTCCATTCTCGCTTGTTTATGCAATGGATAAATGTGAATTATGTCTTTTCTGACTGGCATATAGTTACTTTTACTAGATTTCACGCTTGCGTTTGCTTTCCCTTCGTGTGTACAGGTGTCCGTTCGCGAGGATCGCGGAAGACTATGACCAGCTGAAGCGAAGGAGCAAGGGAAACATCACCTCGACAAACGACAGCGCAGGAATCCAAGTAGGTGCTCTTTACTTCTTGTCTAATTGTAACTAGGAACATGCGTGGCAGCATTGTGTGATTGTTGCTAGACCCCTGTTGGGCTAGTAGGGATCGCCTCTATCCGTAGAGGGGATTTACCTTATCAACAATTTGGCGACTCCGCTGGGGATCAGCCTTTGTCCTTTTTCATTCATCCTTGTTTTGAGTTTGTTTGATTGCTCTCTTTTTGAAACTTTGGGGATTAATTATCAGTCTTTTGCGTTTCCTGGGTTGATCTGGGAAATGCCCCTGTTTGATTGAAAGATTGGCTGTTTTGATTTGGGAGTTTTGATTTTCCTGTCCCTATTTTTGAGCTCCATCGCGGATTTAATTTTAACAGTCGCGCTGAAAATCGGATCAGCGCGGAAAAGACGTGTATATCCGCGATGACAACGCCGCTTTCTAGCTTAATTCCGCGCTGACTGTGTTTTTCTAGCTTATTTCCGCGCTGACTCTGCTTTTCTGAGATCATCTCGGTTTTTGGGGCAAAAGTCGCGCTGACAGCTCGGGTGGTCTGTGTAAAAGTTGCGCTGACATGGGTTTTTAGTGTAAAACTTGCGCTGATTCCTAAAAGTTGTTTTTATAACTTTATCTCCTGAATTCATCAATCTTTCTTATCCCCTGTTGTTTCTTGTCCCTCATTAGCTTGTTTTGATTGCTTTTGGTTAAGGGACGCTCTCTCTTTGATTTCATTCGAGTGAGTCTTGTGACCATGTGACCTAGCCCTTTAGAAGTTTCATCGAGAAACCATTTGCTTGGGTTACTTGTCTATTCAAGGTTCATCCACAACCCTCTTATTGATTTGCTTGAGGCTTTTCCACTGCTTATTGCTGGTTGATTTTTAGTGTCGATTATTGAACCACCTTTTTATGTTGATTCGATTTCTTCACTACCAAGCATAGATTACGATTGTTTGGATCGATCAGTTCACATTCGCTTCCTCCTTGTTACAATCCTTGCTTGTCTTGACGAGCTTAGATTACATAGCTCGTGCAGACCTTTGTTTTCCTTTGATTTGGAAGCTTTGGTTGAATGTTTAGGGAACTTTGTGTGCTTTCATTAAGTAGTTTACTTGGTGTTCCGGTTCCTCCAAATTATTTTAGATGCTTTGTGTCACTGAAAGAAAATCAAACTAGTGGCTTTGCTTTTAAAAAATCGAAAAGGAAAAGAATGTTTCATTGATTTGCATTTTCAAAAGAAAAGTTTCCTTTCCTCGCTTTAGTTGCATTTAGCTGCTTGTTTGTTTGTATTCGTTTTGTTTAAAAAATTCTTTGCTCTCTCGTAGCTAGAATTCATCGAACGAAACGAAATTCTTTTGCATATAGATTGCATCTAAGTAATTGTGAGCGAACATACGATAGAGCTTGAAATCGAAACTTAATCTCAAGATCAACTATAAAATGAACCAAATGAATCTAAAAACGCATTGGAACTAAACGCAAATATTTAGAGGTCTAGGTTAGAGACGTGTTCCGGCGTCTTAAAACATAGTCACTGTTGTTTCACATTAGGTTGGGTGATTCCTCCTTCTGTGACTCGATAGTGGTCTAATACGGACTGCGCTCCCACGTACCGTCGAGTATATAGGGAGACCCCACTAGGCTTTTATCCTTTATCCATAGGAAGCCGAGTCGGCCGCCCTACAATTCGCAATGCAGTGAACACAGCATTCACGAAGATTGACCACCCGTACCCTAAAAAGTATTCTGTGGTTTTGCGAAGAGTTTGGCACACCCTCTACCTAGAGTTTCCAGAGCAGTCACTTTTGATCCTTTTCGGACTCCCTAAACGAAAAGGTGCCTGTGAGCGTCTTGTCACTTCGTGCTCATTAAACATTCGAAGGAGACTGGAGTCATCTTTTCGTCCTTTTCTCGACTCTTGAAACATGAAAAGGTCAAGTTTAATTCCAATGTCTTAAAAATTTATTCGGCCACGATAACATCACCTGGTTAGATCTTGTGTGCGTTAGCTTGAGTAGGTTTCATTTTCGTTTGCTATGGCAACTTTTCCAGGATTCACTAACCCAGGTTCCCCCTCTGATGGGAACCCAGGACAATTCCCTCCTCTTGGGAATGTTGGTGCTCCGTATATGGCGACGTTGTCCCTACCAGGGTTAACTGTCGGGTTGCCTGTGTGGTTGTTTTCAACCTCTTTGGTCCCTACCGTATCGGCTGTTAGTCCATCAGTCCCTCCACCTGAACAACATCATGTTGATCCTAAGGTGGATCTCTCCCCTTCGACGCCTACTTCTACGTCGTCCTCTTGTACTTCGCCTGGTGAAATTCTCGATGTGAGTAACCAGGTGGCTAAGAAGAAGAAGAGGAAGACCAAGAAGAAGAAGTCTCATCAAGGAGAGCCTACACACACAGTCCCCCTCTCAAGTCCAGCTATCCACTCCAGTGCACCTGAAGTCGGGTCACCTTCTGCTCCTCCGCGGAAGGTCAAGTTTCCTTGTCGATTATGCAAGGAGGACCATCTCCTTCGTGATTGCCCTGGCATCCCCAGGGTATTAGAAGTTTGGTCTCACGATTTGGCCCGCCCTCCATCGTCCACTGATGATCATGGCGATACTACCTCATCAGCTAGGAATGGTAAGGAGAAAGGGAAGTTTCGAATCCCCTGTCGACTTTGTGAAGGCAAACATCCCCTTCACCTTTGTCCACTCATGGATAAAGCCTCTGCTGTGTTGGAAAGTCTTGCTGCTCCTCCGAATCCACTCCCCGCTGGTTATCAGCGTCTTTCTACAGCTGCAGATCGCGCCCCTGTTGACAAAGAGATCGCTTCAGATTCCCCTTTTGTCCAGGCCCCTCTTCCCGAACCTGGCTGTTCCCAGTCTGTTCCGGACCCGTCGTTGGTCGGACAGGGTGTTGATTCGAGTTCACCTCCTCTCGAGCACTCTGTTTCGGAAGAGCAAAATTCTCATGTTCTTCTCGTCTCCTCAGATTCTCCTGAGCTTGATAAAGGTTCTCCTGAAACCTCTCCGGAGAATTTAGATTCGGCTCTTTCCGAGCAGGGGGGCAACCATATGGTTCCCCCACCAAGTAGTTCGGTCATCTCCTTTGATTGGAGTCGTTTGACTGCCCCTCCCCTTCCATCCCACGTGCCTTTCTGGGTCACCGCCTATGCTTGCAATAAGGCACTGCCTGGCACTGTGTTAGACGAAGGAGCATCGGTTAGTCTTATGCCCGTTACTACTTGGCGAGCTTTGGGTTCCCCATCGCTTGTACCTGTCGCACCGCATCTCACCGCGTTTGACGGAGGAACAAGTCAGCCATTAGGGATCCTTCCAAAGTTTCCTATTACTTTGGGGGGCAAGACTGTCTATATAGACATCTCAGTTACCCAAGGTTCTTTAGACTTCAGTCTTCTCCTTGGTCGTGATTATGTGTATGCCATGGGAGCCCTTGTTTCTTCACTTTTCCGTGTGGTTTGTTTTCCACACGATGGAAGAATCGTGACGTTCGATCAATTATCGTTCGTTCGTCCACAAGCCCCTCCGGCGCACTCATCCTTCCCTCCTGGCTTTCATCCACAAGTTGCATCTGCCTCGCCGCAAATCAACTACGTGGCCACCCACCCCGTGCCCGTACCCAGTGATGACACCATCGTGCATAGTGTCCTGGGGGCATTAGGTCCTGATTTCCAAGATGTCGGCCTTCCCTCCGGAGCCACTTTCTTGGGGGCCTCCACTTCCCGTTCATTATGATGAAGTCTGGATGGAGCATAGTTCTTTTCCTATGTCAAGCTCCTTAAAAAATGAAACTAGGCTTGGTCCGAGCACAGTTCCTTGTCTTGTGTCAAGCTCGCTAAAAAATGAAACACGGCGTTCCGAGGATAGTTTTGATCTTGTGGCGACCTCGTTAAAAAACGAAACAAGGTGGTCGGAGCATAGTTCCTGATCTTGTGTCAAGCTCGTTAAAAAATGAAACAAGGGTTATGAGGATAGTTCTTTTACTGTGTCAACCTCATTAAAAAATGCACCAACTCCCTTTCCAAATCGAGTCTTTTGATTAAGATCTCGTAAAATACAAGTCGAGTCTTTCATCGATCTCGAGAGTGAACCTTCATTCCATCCACTTTGTTGAATGCAATGAAGCTTGGGGGGCATGTACCTCGATTTGCATTATTATGCTGGGGGCATGCGAACTCATAACAAGCATAGTTTTTCGTTTCAAGCTTGTGTAAACATGAAACCGAATCCAAGCAGAGTTCTCCATGGTTCAAGCTTGTGTAAAAATGAACCCATACCCAATTTACATCTCGTGATTGCCATTTTTATTCGCTGAATTCTGCTAGATGAGCCTTGGTTGTTTCATTCCATTGCTACCATCTCTTTGGCCGATCATATGCTCTCGCTTGGTTGTTTATCCTTTCCTGAGGAACCGCAGCGATGAGTGGTTTTGATTAGCCAGCCTCTTGACCATTACATGTTTTGAGCAGTTCCACCATTACCGGAACCAGTTGCTACCCTTT
Organism: Pinus tabuliformis; assembly: GCA_031772625.1. NCBI lineage: Eukaryota > Viridiplantae > Streptophyta > Pinopsida > Pinales > Pinaceae > Pinus > Pinus tabuliformis. The sequence goes on along the minus strand of CM062808.1, from coordinate 115,577,570 downwards.
ATACCACTCGTTCCTCTAGGACGAGTCGCCTTTAAGCTCTTTTCTGACTCGTAAAATATGAAAAGATTGCCGAGTATTTTTCCCTTTTTGACTCGTTAAAGAGAATAAAAATGGAGGTCTGCTTTCAGCTCTTTTCTGACCGTTTAAAGATGAAAAGATTGCCGAGTCCCCCTCTCGACTCGTTAAAGAAATGAGAGGCGGTCGCCTTTAAAGCTCTTTTTCGACCGTTTAAACTAAAAAGATTGCCGGGTTTTTGTCATTTCGCACTCGTTATTGGCTCCAAAACGACGTACTTCTGACCGTTTTTTTACTTTTTCGGGTCGAAGTCACTATTTACGAAAAGTACTCCTCGATCGTGATGGTCGGGCGGTTCTTTCGAGCATTGTTTTATACTTTTTCGGGCTCGAGAGACACAACTTTACGAAAAAGGACCCCCCTGGAGTTTTCTTTTCTGTTGTCTTTTCAGACTCTCTAAACAGGAAAAGACGCCGAGTTCTTCCTTTGGCTCGTTAAAACTTAAATGACATCGGGTATTGTCAACATGACACACATCAAGCATATGTTACCCCCGTCAAGCTTGTCGTCCAAAAATAATCGGGGTACCTGCCTGCAAAGGTGGGGAAAATGGAACTTTGATTACAGTCGTCTCGGCAGTACGTCGCTCTTGAACATGGCACTCCGCTGTTTCGTGTCTGGGTGGGGTCATCTCATCTCGTTTTCACTAGCCTCCATGGGTTTGGGACATCCTATTTGACCTCTCATCTGTTCATTGCCATCATCATCCTACCCGCTGCTCATTTGATGTCAAGTACTGCCAAATCCGTTATAGTGCCGTTATGTGTTCAAGAGAAGTTGTCCTCTGCCACAAAGCAACCTCGTTCGGTTCTCATCACAAATTATTATACCTCTGTCTCGTGTCGCTGATGTGGGAATCATTATGGCCCACCTTCGATCAAGGCCACTTCTCGTCGACTTCAACTCATTATCCGAGAAAGTGACTTAGAGACTCCTTCCAGGTGCCTTGGAGCCTGCATGCCTCAATGGCAGGTTCCTCGTGTTCGACGCGAGGTTTACATCATTGACCTACGATCGAATGATTCCGTGGGTGTTCGACACCAGCTCATTGATTCACACGCTACGGATTGTACCTATAGTACCTTGAGGGCCATTGTCATTATTGGTGGTACCTCTCGCGTCTGTTAACGGTTCTCATCATTGACCGGTAATCAGGCGATGTTCATACATGTTCGACTCCAACCCCTGTATTCACATGTGTGGACTTGTACTCTGTTCGGGTCGAGATGGAGCGCAAGACCCTGGATCCTTGCTCACTGTGGTCCAGGTTGCGATTTTGTGGATAATCATTACATGACTCATTGATGGATGGCTGCGCCCATACCTGAGTCTTCATGGATGGCTGCGACCATACCTGGTCATTATTATGGTCTCTTTAGCTGGGTGGCTGCGTCCATACCATAGACCAGTCTCGCATGTCTTTTGGATGGCTGCGCCCATGCCTAGACTGCATGTATGTGATTGTCAGAGATTTTTCGGTACTTCCGGGTGGTGTTCCAGTTCGGCGTGTGTTGTAAAGCATTTCACCCCTCCCACTCTCTCGGTCTTCATGCTTTAGGGGGCATCTGTTACACAGTAATTTATCACTGCCTTCCTGTCAGTCACCCTGCTGTGTCCAAGAAGTCACAATCACTAAATGTTTGCTCCCTGAACTGGCTAAAAACCCATTTTTCCAAAGTTTTGTGCATCAGCGCGTCTGTTCCTAAAATAACCGCGATGACCAGCGCCTCACAGTCTATTTCGTGCGCTGCCATCGCGGAAGAACATCACTTTTCCGCGATGACGCACAGCGCGGCTTTCTCGTGTTCTTCCGCGCTGACATGACTTGTTCCGTTATTGTTATGTGCTGACAGCGCGGCAGTCTCTATATAATCCGCGCTGATCCAGTTTGGGCGAATTTGTTCAAACAACCAGCCTTCCAGATCTCTCCAGGCTTGGTTGTTAGCTTTGTGAATATCGACTCCCTTCTATGGCATGTCTGTTCGACCCTTTGCAACTACTCCCCTTGAAGATAAGCTCATCCTTCCACCTTTTTAGGAGACTCCTTCTCCTATATAAACTTCCACCATTACCATGAGCAGCTAGTTTTTGAATAGTTAGAAAATAGCTAGACTTAGCTTGGATTATACAAGAGCTTGTAGTGCTCAGATTGCTGCTATAGGTGTGGTGTGTTAGGAGTGGAAGTGATTGATTGCTTTGGGAAGTTTGTTTGTGACATTTGTGTGAGAGAGAGAGACTAGTTTGTCTTGGGAGAACCATCCTCAAAGGTGAATGCTTGAGATACATGCTGACTGATCCCTCCTGAGAAGTTTATCGACGTCAGAACATTTGGTTGTACTCTTCTCTATTCTGATTAATAATAGATGACTGCTATTATTGTTCCATTCTCGCTTGTTTATGCAATGGATAAATGTGAATTATGTCTTTTCTGACTGGCATATAGTTACTTTTACTAGATTTCACGCTTGCGTTTGCTTTCCCTTCGTGTGTACAGGTGTCCGTTCGCGAGGATCGCGGAAGACTATGACCAGCTGAAGCGAAGGAGCAAGGGAAACATCACCTCGACAAACGACAGCGCAGGAATCCAAGTAGGTGCTCTTTACTTCTTGTCTAATTGTAACTAGGAACATGCGTGGCAGCATTGTGTGATTGTTGCTAGACCCCTGTTGGGCTAGTAGGGATCGCCTCTATCCGTAGAGGGGATTTACCTTCTCAACACTTATCCTTGAGTAATTGCTCATTTATCTGATTATTTGATTGTTGTTGCACTGCTAACTGTTGTTCTAATTGCTCTATTCTCTACTAACTTTCAGATACATGTGCCTCCAATGAAAAAATTCTCTGATATTTTTCCTTAAGTAAATTGTTCACTTTGATGCTTTATCCGTAGTGGCTGCCGAGTATGCCCTGGCATATTGAGAGAGTTTTGTGAGGTCTTCGGAAGGATTGAATTCTTCTTTCCATACCACATTAGCCATCTTTGTTTGTGCGGGTAAAAGGGAAGATTGATCAATCCTTCTCTTTTTCCTTTGTCTTTTTACTACAGCCCTATGCTTAGGGTTGTAAAAGACATCTAAAGGTGGTATTTCTTCTATATGAAAAACGATTTCATCCGATGGATCCTTAGGAATTACCTCCACATCCTGACTTATGGGTAGGCCGCTGGTTCATTCAGTTGGAACCATATTTGTTGCTGTCTTGTGACCAATTGTCACTTCAGGCATGCTAAAAGCTTGTGAATTCTTAGGATTGCTTATAATGGAATTGAACCGTTGCCATTCTTTAAGGAGCTTGGGATCAATCTGAGTATCTATATCCATGTGTTCATTGCCTTTTTCCTGTTCCTTCTCCTATTCTGGCACTTTTTCTTTCTCAAGAAATTTTCCAACAGCAGGAGATTTGTCAAAAGTTTGTTGTTCAGGCTCGCTTGACTAGATTACTAGGGTGGTGGCTAATAAGTCTAAAGGCAGAGTTTGCAACCTCTATTCTCTAAGCATATTAAACACTTCCAGCCCTTCATCTTGATACATGATCCTCGCTAATGTTTTTACCTGAAATAATGATTCTGTTAAGGAAAACAGGTCATCAAAGTCATCCTTTTCATGATCAAACTTTGTAATTTTGGCTTATTCAAGAACATTATAGGCAACCTTTCTTGGATCATATTGTCTGTTGGGAATTGTTGCAACATTGAGCATTTGTATTTTGTTAGGATATTCCGACACATAGGAAATAGTTAAGTACAACTTGGTCTAGTGTAGAGTTAGGTATAGAGTTAGGTAAAGTGTGTTTCTTTACTGTTGTACATTTTGTAACTTACAATCCGACGGTCACGATATGTAGTGATCTAACGGTTCATTCTCTCCTCGGTATTACCGACACTTGATCCGTGGCTTGACACCCGATTGGTCCATGAATTCTATTTAAAGCACATGGAGGGTCATTTGTAGGGTAATCCGTGCATGAGAGAAACATATGTAAATTTTCATTCTTTTATTAATAAATTGCCTGAAGTGGCCGCGTTGGCTCAGGCTGTGGACTGTTTCCCTCTTTGAGAGTTTTAACCACGTCAAAATACTGGTGTATTGATCTGCGATCTGGTTGTGAGAGGTGTCCTTTTGGTGTTCTGTCTCAGGAACTTACCCTGTAAATTCCTACATGGTATCAGAGCTATTTGAGGGCCACGTCCGTTGGTGATCCAAATCTGAAGCCGGTAGAACAGCATCTGACTGCCGTTTCCTAGATCTGCTGTTTCTGACTGCTTTCGGGCTGAGAGGACTGCTCTGCTGTGTTGGGAGCATCTGTTTTAGTGAGGAACCCCTTTCGTTTCATGCGAAAAGGTTTCCGGTAGCCCTAGCTGCATCATTTTTAAGATCTGGAGGTATACAGTGTTTATTTGCAATTTACTGTTATTTTCTCTCTGTTTATTTCGGTTTCGGTTTATTTAGCCTTTTTATTACCGGATCTATACCTTTCATTTCTGAGTATGCTCTTTGCCCTGCGACTCTATGCGAGCTGGGCAAATCAGAAACAGAAAGGAAGGATTTTTCTCATGTGTATGCTCTTTTCCCTGCGCCTTAGGGTGATCTCCGAAAATCAGAAACATTGAGGAAAATATTTAGTTTCCAGCTAAAGCTAACTTTGAGCTGTAAGGTTCATTTTTGAACATATCTAGTTTTTTGGCTAAAGCTAACTTCGAGCCATAAGGTTCGTTCTCTTTGCATGTCCGTGTTGGGTTTTGTGTTTTTTGTTTTATAGGGAAAAAGAGTCTTTTCAAAGCAAGCATGCAACCCAAAGCACCCCCCCCCCTCTCTCTCTCTCTCTCAAATTTTTTGTATAGATCAATTGGTTCAAAGCTATTTTAAGAGAGTAGAGGTCTTGGGTTCAAGTCTCCATTTTGTGGGGGCGGACTTTATTCATTTCCGCACATTCCCACACTTCGTCGGCAACTTCAACAACGTTTTTTCAAAAAGCCATAACTTCTTCATCCGGAAGCCGTTTTTAGAGCCGTTTTTTATAAACCAGCCTAATTTTTCGAGATCTATCCATTGGAACACTTATTTTCAGCATCTTTAGCTTCAGTTTCCATTGAAATGGAAAGTAAATACCAAGTTACCCTCGACAGCACCAACTACTTCCAATGGTTGGCTTACATTGAGGATTTACTTAGAAGTAAAGGTCTCTATAGAATAGCCTCAGGCCAAGAAAAGAAACCGAAGGATGAAGATAAGTCTGCTAAATGGGAAAATAGGCAAGATCAAGCACGTGGATTGATAGGGATGTCTATTTCTCCAGATCTTAGATTCCATATTATAGAAATTTATACTCCCGATGAAGCAATGAAACAAATCAATAAAGTTTTTGGGATTAAAAATGAAATTAGAGCCCATCAACTTGAAAATGAGTTGCTTACATTGGACCCTAATAATTTTTCTTGCATTGAAGATTTCTTTTCCAAGTTCAAGACCCTTAAATATCTTTTGGAAGGTGTTAAAGTTAAGAAAGAAGATAGTAACCTTATCTATTCCATTCTTACAAAGTTGGGACCAGCCTACTCTGTGTTTGTTTCCACCTTCCATTCTACAAGAGAAGCCTTCATTTCTCAAGGAACAGACTACAAGCCCCCTTCCTTTGACTCTTTTTGTGATTCTTTAATAAGAGAACAAGAAAAACTCTTACACCTTGGTCTTCTTAATCTTGGAAACTCTTCCAAGAAAGCGTTAGCCGCCCAGCAGCAACCAAATTCAAAGAATCCTAAGAAGTCATATCCTAAAAAGAATGGTCCTAAACCAAACAAGGGTCCTAAGCAATTTCAGCCCCAAAATGAAAAATCATTTCAACAAAATGATAAGACAAATAAAAACAAAGGGAAGAAGACTGATAGACATTGCAATTTTTGTAATCGAGATGGCCACTTAGAATCAAAATGCTTTAAGAAGATGGAAGCCTTGGAAGCAACAATGAAGAAGCATAACATCCATTTGGGGCAATCTTCAACTTCAACTTCATCTTCAGGAATGGCACTTTCTGCATGTGGTTGTCAAGCATCTCGGTCTGGCTATGCATTAAATGTATCTTCTTCTTCTCATTCTCATGAGTGGCTCATTGATTCTGGAGCTTCTTATCACATGGCCAAAAACAAAGCCATGTTTTCTTCTTTAAATTATTGTAACACCAAAAATATATATGTTGGTGATGATAGATCTCTTAATGTTGTAGGGACTGGAACTGTTCATCTAGACAATGGTTAGTTTAATGATGTATTATGTGTTCCAACCTTATCCTGCAACCTTCTATCTGTATATCAGATAACTCATTCAGGTGAAGGTAAAATCGTTGAATTTTCACCTCATGATGTTGTAATCAAGGACTTAAGAGATCCTAAATAGATTTTGGCTACTGGCATTGCTGATGATTCTACAAGGTTGTATAAGTTTCACAACTTTGGGTCATCAAATCTTCCCTCAGTATTTGTTGCTCATAACGATGAAGTGAGCAAACTTTGGCATGAGCAATTTGGTCACTTAAACTATCGCTCCCTTCAACATCTATGTAAAGAAAATATGGTAACAGGTCTTCCTATGGTATCTTGCAGAGATGGTGTTTTTTCCGGATGTGTACTCGGAAAACATCATCGAGACAGTTTTGAAAAACGTGCCTCTTGGCACGCCTCAACCCCTTTAAAGCTTGTGCATAGTGATTTATGTGGTCCACTTCCAGTTGTGTCATTCTCTGGCTGCAAGTATTACTTAACTTTCATTGATGATTTCTCCAGATGCACTTGGATATACTTCTTAAAACTCAAGAGTGAAGTATTTAACACTTTTTTGGCCTTCAAGGCCTTTGTTGAAAAACAATCTGGACATCAAATTCTTAAGCTAAGATCTGATAATGGTGGAGAATATGTTAAAAACACATTCATCAACTATTTCACTGAGAATGGAATTCAAATGCAACATACTGTTCCATATACTCCACAACAAAATGGTGTAGCTGAAAGGAAGAATCACACCTTAAAGGAAATGGCTAATTGTATGCTACAATCTAAAGGACTTGGTCTTAGTTTTTGGGCAGAAGCAATTAACTGTGCAAATTACATAATAAATCGCACTCCTACTAAGGCTTTAAAGAATATCACTCCAGAAGAAGCATGGAGCTCAATCAAACCAGATGTAAGTCACTTTAGTGTTTTTGGAAGTCTGGAGTCAAACTTTCAGTCACTTGTAATTCTCCTGAAGTTGATGCTACCTTATACCGTCAACTTGTAGGAAAACTTTTGTATCTAACCCATACTCGTCCTGACCTTTCCTTTGTTGTTGGCCTTGTTGGTCGGTTCATGCAAAACCCCCGTGAAAGTCATTGGAAAGCAGCTAAAAGAATACTTCGTTATGTTCGAGGTACAGTTTAGTTTGGGATTCATTACAGTGCTGAAGCAGCTCCTCTATTGGTTGGTTTCACTGATTCTGATTGGGTTGGTGACCCTGATGATCAGAAGTCTACTGCCAGTTATGTGTTCACTCTTGGTTCAGGACCTATTACATGGGCTTGTAAGAAACAAGCTGCCATTTCTCTTTCATCAGCAGAAGCAGAGTATCGTGGTGCCGTAGAAGTGTCGTGGCGGAAAAAGTCATTTGGGCTGACACAACTGACCTCCCTAGGAGTATGAACTCTCTAGCGACAAACAAGACAAAATGGAGTGATCTTTCTCTAAATATACCTTTTACAATATGAAAAGTACAAGTGTTTAGGCTTACCTTATTCCAAAACGCTATTGTTGAAGTCCGTTCTTGACGATCCGGATGAGCTCCCCCTTCAAGTCAATTCCTGCAACCACAAACAATCAAACAATTACCGAGCACTTGTATTTCATATAATAAAACATACATTCAACATGCAGACCAAGGAACACATGAAATAACTCATTAACACAAGCTATTGAGAAAAATAAACCAGTTTGTATTAATAACGAAACAAAGAAACTCTTACAACCTGGCCTTGGTGTTGTGCAAGTTCCTCCCAGGGTCCATCAAGTGTTTTCCTCTACTTTGACAAAGCTCACCCACTTCCAAGTAGAATCATGTAAAGACAATCTCTCCTCACAAAGGTTCTAATGGAAGACCTAAATCCTGCAGCATTTACCCAAAGAAAATGTATAGCTCCAACCTCTCCTCCTTCTGGCTCAATGCCTTTATTTATAATGCTGTAAAGAGGTTATTCAGGTCCACTATCAATGGGATCATCCCCCTCTATGGGTGGGATAGCTCCCTTATTGATGGGATAAGTTCCCTCTTTATAGAGATACATGAACCAACTGGAGGCGCATCCATTTCATCAAACCGACCTCTAGAATGTTCTAGAAGTAACCACAAGTAACTTTCTCAAGATAAAACTTGCGCATTTTGCCTTTTACAGGAGGACGCACCTGTTCTTTAACATACAGAGCGTCCATGGACGCAGTTTTTGTGAACATGGCCTGCGTCCCCGCAGGTAAGGCTAGAGAGAACCTGCGACCCCAGAGATAAACAAAGTTTTTACAAGACTTTCTCTCTTCTTTGAGTTTGAGATGGATAACAGAGGCATAGACTTGCCTAAGAGGGTAGCATGACTGTTGATTTTGAGCCATACTAACTGTAAGTAGTCAAGGTGACATTTTTTAGTGTAACAGATTGCCCCCTAAAGTGCGAAGCCTGGAATAGATTGGTGTTTTATAATTCTAGGAAGGGTGAAGCGCTTTATCATTTCAAGGATTGACTTGTGGATGACCTGGTTAGAACCTGCAATTTTCAACACAAAATACATGTATAAGATTATATCATCACTGAGGTAGGCATTCCCATACTCAGATTCAAAACTTTAACTAATGGACTAACTAGTCTGATACAGGAATGATCTTGCAGTACATCATTTTATAGACTTTTGTAGACACAGTATGGACGCAGCCATCTGTTTATGATTAGTCTACATAGATAATGAATACAAAACTCCTCGCAGCCTGGATGGTAGAAACTAGATCCAGGGTCTTCACTCCTACTTCCCGAATTGGTACGATTCTAAGCATGTGATTAAATGATTTGATGTCGAACATGTTAGAAACCACTTGATTACCAGTCGATGATGTGAACTGTTAACAAGCGTGAGAGAGACCACCAGTAATGTCAATGGTTCTCAAAGTACCAAGCACAACCCGTGAAATGTGAATATATGTTCTGATGTCGAACACTTCACGGAATCCTTTGATCGAAAGTCAATGATGTAAACTGTCGTCAAAGGCGAGAAACCTGCCATTGATGCATGCAGACCTCAAGGTACCGTCGATTCCTAAGTCATCTTTCTAGATAATATGTCGATGTCGATAGAAAGCGACTCGTTGCAGGCAAGCCCGCAACACGAAATCATTGTTCAAGTTGAAGAAATGTTGCTGTAAGGACTGACTCAGGGATGGTCGAATGGATGACAAGTATTTTGCAGATGAAAGTTTTGCTTGCAGACCTCTTGAACACATAACGACACGACAAATGGTTTGGTGACGAATAACTCAAAGTTAACCCCTGAACCCGGTTAAAGATTTTCAAAGTGATTTGGTCAACTGTGAGGTAAAAGATTTCCCAACCCAGGTGAAATGCAAAAGTGTCGTGTCCAAGAGTGGTGATAAAGTTTCACTTGAGACAAAAGGTGACAAATAGGTTCATTCTTCTCTCTTTTCCCCCACCATTTCTGGCAAGTACCTCTTTATTTTTAACAAGCTTGAGGAGGATAACATATGCTTGGTTATAAGCTCATCCTTCGGACGAGTCCAACCTAGTTTAAATTCGAACCCTAGGAAGGAGTGGTTCGTTCCCGTTTGTAATTGAACAGGTCCTTTACTGTAAAAGTTTAACGAGCCCAGTATAGGAGAAACTCGGTATTTTTCAATTTTAGAGAGTCTGAAAAACTTAAGGAAACTCCACGTTGAACTTTTTCGTAAGTTTGTGTCCCTCAAGCCCGAAAAAGTATAAAATAATACCTGGGGGAACCGCTTGATCTTGCGACCAAGGAGTACTTTCATAATAGTGTCGTCGACCTGAAAAGTAAAAAGCGATCAAAGACACGTCGTTTTAGTTCCGTATCGAGTTTGAAACGACAAAAACCCGGCAATCTTTTCCTGATTTCACGGTCAGAAAAGAGCTAAAAGGGGACCGTCTTTTAATTCCGTTTTAACGAGTGAAAAAGAGACACTCGGCAATCTTTTCATGTTTTAGGAGTCAGAAAAGGGCTTAAAAGATGACTCTGATATTTTTATTCGTGAAAATTACAATTTCCCTCAAAATCCCTTTGTCCTGCACAAAAGCGACACATTACTCATACCTGTTTAAAATAGGCAAAAATACGTCGAAAAACATCTTTTCATGGTAAAAAATGAACTCATTCACCCAAAAAACCTATAAAAAGACCTTTTACAATGTCATTTTCACCGTTTGACTTTGGAGGTTGAAAAAGGAGCTTTTGACAAGAAACTTCCCGTGGTCGCTGCGGAAAATCTGACCGTCGGAATCGAACGCCGCTTCACCCAGGTATTTTAAACATCCCACTCTTCATTTCTATCCGTTTAGTTTGTTGTTTTTGGTCTCTGTTTCATTTTTTGGGGGGGTTTTGAGTTCAAAATGCGCCCCTCGGCGGACGCGGGTGCCCTTCGGGTGACCTGCATCCCCCGACTTTTTCTCACACGGGAAAAAGGTCGGGGGACGCAGCCCGCCTTCAGGCAAGCTGCGTCCGGACGCCCTGTGCTACAAAGCCGGGGTGCGTCCTCCGCAAAGGGCGCATTTCAAAACCCCAACTCTCTCAAAAAACCACCAAATTTGCTCAAATTAATTTCTAATTGACTCTTTTGATGTGTAGGACCTTAAACATGTTAGACTGGAGAGAGAGAGAGCACGTAGAGGACGATGAAGCTGCGATTAACCACCAACCCTCTCTGGATGCCTTAAGAACATGTGGATTGTACAAATATTGGACCATACCGGGCATGAGGGGCCAGGTAAGATTTTTGGAATGGCTGGTTGAGCGATGGAACGTTCAGGATCAATGTTTTTACATTGGAGGGCACCAGCTCGAGATAGAGCCCTCGGATGTATACTTTCTCACTGGCTTGCCAAACAGAGGTGAGCAACTCAACCTTGCGGGGACCAGGCCGGGTGGCCAATCCCTTGATGATCTCCGCGAGGAGTGGTGCAGACCAGGGACTCGCCATAAAAAAGGCGTGGAGATAAAACACATCGCTCTGGCGGAACTTAGAGTTATTGCATTTACGGTCACCAGGATTTGTGGCGCGGCCGCCTTGCACATTGCCTTCGGATCCCAAATGCGGATGGCAGTTGACTGTTACCAAGGCACCATCTTCAACTGGTGCGAAGCTGTGTCGGCTCATATGAAGAGCCAACTGACCAAGGCAAAGAACGGACGACTAAAGACTTTTGGATATGGGCCTATAGTCGTGAGCTTTGCCTTGGAGAGAGTTCCTATGCTGATCCCTCAGCAACTCACTGTTGATGACTTGGGTCCTCGGGAGCCAAAGCTTGTTCGATGGGTTGCGGTGATGGCCCGGCATCCTGACGAGGGTGCTGTAGTGGTTCGATTCTCGGACAGTTACTTCGACTGGCTAGAGGGCCAGCTTTTTGTGATACAAGACTTTCCATATGCCGGAATGGATTTCAGAGGTGATCCGGACATGGTTCTTCCACAGGGAGAACAATGGGACGACAGAGGTACTTTCATTTTCACAAGTTTTCTAATTATGTATTTTTTATTTTTCATATATATCGTCTCAAACTAACAGTAAAATTTTAAAAATGCAGATGTTGGACCACAACGTCCAGCCAATCTTCGGCCTTACGACAGACGACATCCAGCTGCACCGGCACCGTCCCCACAGGACGCGGCTGCGGACGTACTAGCTGAGTTGGAGCATGACCTAGATCGTCTCACGGTAGACATACCTGAGACTTCTATGGACGACATTCCTATCAGGCTTCAACGTTTTGTAGTCGCGGTCCCTGGACCATTTAGGAGATTTCTGCGCAAGGTAGCTCGCGCAGTGGTGTCGTACAGAGAGCATCACCAGTGATTGACTAGTCACTTTTTGTAGTCACATGTGACATTTTTGACTTTTTGTACTATCATTTTGCCGATCATAAGGTGTGTTAAACCTATGATCGAAGACGATGTATATATTTTTGGACACACTTCTATCTATATCTATATATCACTATTACCGGCTTATCTTGTTTAACATGTATGATGAAATGTCTTTAAATTTACTTGCATGATTATTATAAATGTCTGTCCAACACTCGAGAAGCAATTGCATCTGCTAATGTATTCAGGGACCTTGGAATATGTTGATATTCAATGTAATCAAATTCACGTTCCAAGAGACGCACTCTCAAAAACAACCTTAACAACACAGGATTTCTAATGGCATAAACTCTATTAAGCTGTAATACAACAAGTTCAGAATCTAACCTCACAATCAAACGTCGAATTCCAAATGAAATAGATTCGGATAATAATTCAACCACTGCACTGTATTCTGCAATGTTATTCGTTGTTTGACCGAGGCTTACCCCATGCATAGAAACTAACTCGTCAGAGGGTGAATAGATAACCCAAGCTGCGGAAGAGATATTCCGTGTACTACGACAAGCACCATCAGCGAATCCAATGTATGTTTGGAGAGGCGTCGACATCTACAATATCAAGAGTAAAACCAAGATAAGCCAGGATAATGACGAAAACCACACTCGCTAAACTAAGCACACTGACTAAACTAACACACTTGCTAGCTAGAAAGGAAATCTAACCTATCTAAAAATTTCTCCATCCATCATTTTAAGCATAATACCTCTTTAGGTAAAGTCCATTTCTGGGTTTGCCCAAAGAGTCCCCATCAAAATCAACTAACTCATAAGCCCCTTTTGCTAGCTTTCGCTTTACAATGTAGGGCCCATGCCACATGGGAACGAATTTTCCAGCACCTAGCTTATCGTTTGCTTGATCATATAATAGTACTAGGTCTCCTTCTGAAAAACTTCGAGGAGTTACATTTTTATCGTACTGGGCTTTCATTCGTTTTGCGTGAGTCTCGATGCTAAAGTAGCGTCACGTCGAGTCTCATCTAATTTAGCCAAGTATAACAACCGTTTCTCCTCTTCGGAAGTAGCTGGAAGTAATTCGACAGCCATTTGAAGTGATGGGATTTCGCACTCAATAGGTAACACAGCTTCTAAGCCATAAACTAGCTGAAAAGGGGTGAAACCTGTTGAATTTTTCACTGAAGTTCGATATGCCCATAGTGCCGAAAATAACATGTTATGCCAATTCGTTCGATGGATACCAATGATCCGTCGAATCATGACGACTAGAACTTTGTTGATTGACTCAACCAAACCGTTGGCTTGCGGATAATAAGGTGTAGAGCTATCGTGGCGCAAACCAAGCTGGCTTGTAAGCTCAGTCATCATGACATTTCGAAAATGGCTTCCATGGTCCGTAATGATTGCTTGTGGGACACCAAACCTAGTTATGATATGATTGAATACGAAAAGTGCAGCTGTCTTGCCGCTTGCGTCGAATGTAGGCATCGCCTCGGCCCACTTAGTAAAATAATCAACCGCAAGGATGATATACGCATGCCCCCCGGCCGAGTGAGGGTTACAAGTAATAAAGTCAATGCCCCATTTGGCGAATGGACCAGCGGCAATTATAGGGTGGAGAGGAGCAGGTGGAGCGCGCATCTTGCGATCAAACACTTGACAGTTGTGGCATTTTCTGACGGCAAGGATACAATCTTTAAACATAGACGGCCAGAAATAGCCAGCGCGCAACACCTTCTGAGCTGTGGCATACCCAGACATATGACCGCCACATGCTCCAGAGTGACAATCATTCAAAACTCTCTCAGCCTCATCGTGAGTTAAACAACGTCGAAAAACTAAGTCTGCCCCCAGGCGATAAAGTGTATCTCCAATAATTCTGTATTGCTGGGATCGAAACCGAATTTTTCGACGGTCTTCCTTGGAAGCTTCAGGCCGAAAGGTTTGGGTTTGGAGATAGATGATTATATCCCCATACCACGGATCTACAGTGCTAATAAGAAACAAAGATTCGTCCGCAATGGACTCCTCTGCCACAGTCTCTGTGTCAGCACTCGGGAAATCACACATCAATTCCGCGAAGACTAAAGATTTCTTAGACTTGGACTTCTCAAACTCCAAGTCGAACTCTTGCAGGATGACGATCCATTTAGAGTACTTGCCCCCTAGCAGTTGTTTTGTCAAGATATAAATCATAGGGTTGCAATCCGAAATAACAGTAGTTTTGCGGAGAAGAATGTAGTGACGAAAACGCTGGACAGCTTGAACGGCTGCCAGGGCCAATTTCTCCACATGTGAATATTTTAACTCAGTTGGATTTAAGGTTCTGCTAAGGTAATATATCACATGCTCTGCCTTGAATTCATCTTCTTGAACTAACACCATTCCAATGGTGGAATGCGAAGCTGCGAGGTATAAGAAGTAGTCCTGGTTGTAGTTGGGAGGATGCAATAACGGTGCATGGGTCAACGCGTGTTTTAATGCATCAAAAGATTGTTGGGCAATCTCGTCCCAAAAGAATTGTACGTTCTGTTTCAACAACCGTGTAAAACCTTTAGTGACCTCGGCGTAGTTAGGGATGAATCGGCGTAAAAAGTTCGCTTTCCCTTGCAAACTTTGGAGTTGGCGCAAACTCGAAGGAGGAGGCAATTGGATGATAGCCTCGACTTTCGAGGGATCGACGCGAATGCCGGTTTTGGAAACAACAAATCCCAGCAATCGACCTGTTTCTATACAGAAAACACACTTGTGGGGATTCAACCGAATTCGATAATGCCTACACCTCATAAAGATTGCTCGTAAATGGACAAGGTGATCAGCTCGGTGTAAAGAATGAGCAGGCAAATCATCGAGATAGGGTTGCACAATGTGCTTGATGTCATGAAATGCATAAGACATGGCCCGTTGAAAAGTAGCACCGGCATTCTTAAGGCCAAAAGGTAATTTGCAATAAGCAAATGTCCCCCATGGACAAATGAATGCCGTTTTTGGTTGATCGGCAGGTAGAATATTGATTTGATTATAACCTGAGAAACCATCCATGAAGGAAAACATCTCACTTCCGGCACAATCATCAATTATTTGATCGATATAAGGCGTAGGATAGTTGTCTTTTGGACAAGCTCGATTGATATCCCTATAATCGATACAGATTCTTATTGTTCCTTGTTTTTTATTGACGGGAACAATATTCGATACCCAATCCGTTAACGGGATCGGATAAATGAAACCTGCTTTCAACAGCTTTTCGACTTCGGCTTTGATTGCAGCTGCTTTTCGAGGGTGAATCTGACGCAACCGTTGCCGAATGGGTTTAGCATCCGGGTAGGTTTTGATTTCATGAACAACAATGGCAGGATCGATTCCTGGCATTTCCTCGTAGGACCAGGCAAACACGTCGCGGAATTCTTGGAATAGGGCCTTGTAAGTTTCAATTTCTTCGTCAGTACATGCGGCACCTATATGAATGTTCTCCTTAATTCCGGGTTTCACTGATATATCAATGGGAACAGTACGAGAAATATTCCCTAAATTCAGCTCTGAATCAGAATGTTTCGTTGGATCCTGAGCGTCTTTGACATAATCAGCGGTAAAGATAGATGAAAAATCATTTTCAAATGCATCGCCCTTAGGTAAAAACGAAGATCTGTGATGGAGATCTTCCCATGGTAGATCATCTACACTTAGGATTTCGCGAAGTCGTTCGTCAGATGAGACTTCTTCGGGAAACGTTATCCGTTCTAAAGGTGAGGTGAAAAGTGACTCTTCACTGACCACATTCATTTGATCGGGTTCGGTTGAATGAAAATCAGTAAAAGACATAAGAGCTTCATAAGCAATTTCATACGGACTCAACGGCATAACATCACCGAGTGAATCTAGCTCAGAGTCAGAGGGAACATACCAAGGATCATCGTGAATAATGTTCTCTGACGTGATCATATGAATCGTCGCAAATGAAGGATCTACATTGAGTGGAGGGAGAGGAAAAGTTCCCAGTAAACCGGAATCTTTGACTAAACCTACACCAATGTCCTTGTAAGGGATTGTCGTTTTACCAACATGTTGGATAGTTTCGGAAGAGGATGGGTCGGATGAAAAGTATGTCAGCTGATCAATAGTCACGATCTTACCGTTATGTGGGAATTTAATGACTCTGAAGACCGATGAAACGACCGCTGTCATAGCATATGACCAACTTCGACCCAAAAGAAGGTTGTAATCTAGAGGGGCATCAACCACTTCCACATCCAGATTAACGGTTTTACCTTCGACCCCTATAGGCAATTCTTGTAGAATACCAAACGGACGGAACCCACGGCCATCAAAGGCCTTAAGGATGGTGGGGGATTGGTTCAACGAAGGAGAACCAAGCGATCTCCAACATTGAATCGACATAATACACGTAGAAGCTCCCTCATCAATCACAGTCCGATGAATAGGCCTGTTTTTGACTATCACTGGGATTTGGAAAGCCATTTGATGGGGGAGACGTGGTGTACTATTTTCTAGATCAAAGATCATTAGGTTCGGGTCCTGAACATCGACAGCTCCGATAGCCGACAAAAGCAATTTTCGTTGCGCTGGACATGATTGCAACACTTCGAGTGCCGACATTGCTGAAGGTGAAACAGCTAAGTCTTCAACAATGTTGTAATTCTGGGCTGCTCTCGCATGTGGATTGAAAGCAGACCTTCGAAGTACACCCTTGGCGGGCGGCTTAATCACTAAGTCTGGGTTAGGTTTCTCGATCTGTAGTGGATCGGAACCAGGAGTTGAGGTTGATGGGTTAGAGTGAGAAGATTCTGCTTCTTTACCATCAACAGGAGCCTTACTACCATAATCTTGCGATCGAGTCGCAATCCTGACATGAGACATCATCAAAATGGGTTCTTCACTGGCATTCGAAGAAGAACCTATCATCTTATTTTCCTGCTCGGGAAATGGATTCTTTAACACAGCAGGAGTGGAAGAACCTTTAACGATTTTCACTACCTCGGCCCGATGAGGGCAGTCTCTCGTAAAATGATCTTCTTCACAAATGAGACAAGGATAACGAGGTTTGCGTTTTTCGTCATTGGTTTCCGATTTTTCTACTTTCTCCTTTGGAGCCTTATCTGCTTTGGTCTTCTTCTTTCCTTTCTTCTTTCCACCGTTTTTTGGTTTGGCCGTAGATGACTCTACGGCGTGAATGTCGGCGGTGAGTTTAGGAGAAGACTCTCCTGTCGGAGAATCAGGCAAAGTGATAATTGGAGTAGTTGAAGCCTTGGAAGACTTCTTCTTGCTCTTCGTAGTCACGATACCAATCATACCATCAGCGGCATGAGATCCCGAAGGAGCAGCAGCGATTTGGTTTGATTTGGGAAGATCCGGTATTTTCTCGTGTAACGTACCCGACTGAGTATAAACTAAGTCAAGGTACTGTGCTTGAGCAATGACTTGCTCCTCAGTAACTACTTCGGCCTTAGCTACATCTTCAGTAATTCGTGGTAATAATGATTTGACAAACCATTCAGCTAAGATTTGGTCCGGGATAAAAACTTTCACTAATCTTCTTCGACGTCTCCACTCATGGATGTGATCAGAAATGTACGTGGATGTCGATTGTTTTAGCGAAGTTAATAATTCTGTACCATTATCATATCTGACTGGTAACTGAAAATGAGTTAAGAACGAGGTAGCTAACTGGCTAAAGTTGTAAAAAGAGGCCCGTGGCAACTCAATGTACCACTTGGCCGCGAGACCAATGAGTGTACGCTGGAAAAGACGTAAGCGGATGGAATCATCTGAGATGGAGTTTGATGCACACCAGAGGTGGTAAGTCATCACGTGATTGGATGGATCCTCTCCAGATTTACCTTCGAACTTGGGTATATCGCTGGGCAACTTATTTGGCATTGGCGGCCAGAACTGTTGATATTGAATTGGATCGTTTGTTAGGCGCGTCAAGTCGGGTAAATCTAAAGTTGCAATAAACGGTAACTGACGGTTAGGATCTCTAAAATTCTGAGTCACAAGACCAGCCCCAGGAGGAGGATATCCAGGATAACTAGGAACAGGAGTTGCATTGGGGATATTATATCCTCCTGGAAAACCAGGATTAACCGGACCGTACTGGGGTTGCTGAGGTTGTTGATAAGTGTACCCAGGATACGGTTGATACTGGTAAGCCGGTTGTTGGGCAGCTTGCGCAGGTTGATACGGTCCCTGGTACGGAGGTTGAACAAATTGAGGTTGAGTAGTAACAACCGTACTTGTACCAGGTGGGCCTACAGGCATCTGGACTGTGGTTTGGACCGTAGGTCCAGACAACGGTATAGATGTCTGAGGTGTGGTTACAGGGACTGTAGAAACCGGAGCTGCCGATACTCCAGAAGTAACCATGGTAGATGAAGCGGTAGTTGCTGCAACCGTGTGAGGAGGAGTACCAGGTGCAATTGGCGGCTGAGTAACTATCGAAGTTATAGGGGTCTGAACACTTGACTGGACAGGTTGCGGTTGCTGGGATGGACCAGGAACCACAGGTTGTCCTGCTTGAGGTACCGACTGTATACTTGGCTGCAACATCTGTTGACCTTGTGATGGGTCCCATGTTAACATTCCAGGGTATTGACTCGTAACAGGTTGAGGATACTGAGATCCATAACCGTATTGAGGATAGGGTTGATAACTGTAAGGTGCAGTCCCATATGACTGTCCTTGAGGTGGTTGATAACTTTGACCAGGGTACTGACCCGTAGGTTGATAACCTTGAGGTAAATACGAATACTGGGGTTGACCTTGACCTTGGGGTTGGTATCCTTGAGGTTGATACCCTTGGGGTTGATACCCTTGGGGTTGCCATCCTTGAGGTTGCCATCCTTGAGGTTGATATTGATACTGGGGTTGACTTTGGGGTACATATTGAGGTTGGGGTTGATACCCTTGGGGTTGATACCCTTGAGGTTGCCCCCCAGACGCGAATGAAGTACCTTGAGGTTGCCCCCCAGGCATTAACGAAGGTTGCCCCCCAGGCGGTAATTGGCCACCTTGAGGTTGGTTAACGGGAGTTGAACCTGACATCATATAAACATCACCTATACTCAATGGAACGTTACCACTGTTTCCAACGAATAACCCATGCTCAATGGGTCGAGGAGATGCTCCTGAAAAAGTACCAGAAAGTGACTGATACCCAGCAGGAACAGAAGGACCACCATGTAAAAATGATTCAGGACTTTGTGAAAACACAGATGACGGACCAGACATATTTACAGGATTATGAATTCCTCCGGGTGGAAAAGGAGTACGAGGTGTAGAAAAACCTACTGAGTTGTCTAAAAAATTGGTTAAAGCAAGGTACCAAGGTTCACTTCTAGGAGGACTATAAAAGATGGACTCACGCTCCCTTAGATCAAGGGTAATTATATCTTCAGAATCAGAAACGCCTAGTTCTTCCTCTGGAACAAGTTCTTCTATTGCAATTAACCCAACAGGAAGATTTTCGGTGATAATTCTTTCTATTCTTGGTGAATCAGGAACACTAGGAGTTGGAGTAACAGGTTTGGAAATTTCAGGTTCTTCGCCTGTTTCACTGGCAGATGAAAAACTACCAGTAAGCTCGGAAACTGTAACAGCTTCGGGATTGTAACCTGTTTCTAAACCTTGGTAATCTGGATGGACTACCAAGGAAGAGTCTCCTTCTTCAGGTGAACCTACTCTACTGTCACTAGGAGGAGTTACAAGGACCTTTAAACCTTCTAAAATACTGGGGTCGTCTCGAGGAGGTGAACCCCTGAGTTCACGGTATCTTCTCAACAATTCGGCCACAGAAACAACTTCAGGAGACTGGCCCGCAATGCGACGGGACCGTCTCGGTAATTCCGCCACAATTAATGATTTTAACTACAACACACGAAAACAAAGTAAAAAAAAATTTCAAATCAAACCACCTAAGTCTTCTAAAGAACCAAACAAATTTGAAGCATACGCCTAAATAATCTAGAGCGTCAAAGCACACACAAACAGTACCTTCCGGACCAAAAGCGCTAGTTGGTGATTAGGCCCAACCTCGCAGGATTCAGTACAGAAATGGCGGGTGGAACAGTTACGCCGACAACCTGCTTAATGAATAGACTGGACCAAGTACCTCCACTTTAACCGTCTCGAAGTGAAGCGTACCCCCCAGAAAATCCAAGTGAGTATAGCCGACGTCTGCTCCAGGTACAGTGGGACCTTCCCTCCACCGTCACCTTGGGTAGAATCCTAGATATTATGGCCACTAAGGTTACCAATCACAACAATTACTCCTGGGGGAACAGTCTAAACTTCGACAGCACGCAAGGGCAGAGTAACAAGCTCCAATCCCCTTACCGGCTCCTTGACAGTAATCCAAGGTTTACCGATAAGTGACCCCTGGCTCCTCGACAATGGTTAATCCGAGGTTTACCGTTTTTAATACGTACTGACTGGCGTCGTTCCCAACGAGGGAGGAATGATCCCCTCACTGGTTCGGACACGAGCTCGTGCTTCTCCTTTAAGAGGAGCTTTCCCAGAATGTAACTGAAACAATTGGATTTGTTCTACTCAAGATAGACTAACTGTTTGGTTTTGTAGTCTTGGAGAGTTAAGTACTCACCTACTCCAAGACCCTAGCCTAAGCTATGTTGGTGCTTCAGAGCCCTAGAAAATAAAAGTTACTAGATCAATTTTAATTTAAGCGTTACTTTTAAGGTTGTTCTTTAAGTCAAAAGGTGATGGAAGTGAAACTAGTGGTGTGTTGACTCGACTCAAAACCACTACAAAATGCACCTAGGATGATTTATCCACTACTTTTGCTTTTTCGATGAATTGTTTTAACTAAAAAGTTGAGAGAATGCAATCTTTATAAAAGCAACTTCTTAATTGAAGACAATCAAAGAAACAATTCGATTTTCTTTTCCAAGCATAAAAACATAACTTCTCTTTACATGCACGAAAAGAACTCTTTTCTTCTTTGAAAAACAAAAAGCTACTTGAAATAAGACTTTTAAAGAAGATGTTTTTGTATTTTTCTTTTAATAGAGCAAATAAAACTAATATAATCAAAAAGCAATCTTTGACAATTATCAAAATCTATGAAAATGCACTCATAAGCAAACTAAAGATAAATTATTCTAAGCAATTCTAACAAGGTCAAAACTAACAATGATTATTCTAAGGTGTTTTACTTGATTATGAACGAATCAAGGACTAGCTTATCGCAGAACCAAAAACTAGTCAAAACAAAATTCTAATCTTTTTGTCTTTTTTGAAAATGGAAATCAATACTTTAAAAACAAGCAATGCGAAATTTGACCCAAAACAACTCAAATGACAAGTTGCTCAAGCAAGGAGACTTTACGACAGGCTCAACTTCTAAGAAGGTTGACTAACCAGAGATATCTAAGGCTGGACAACTTTCTAAGCTCAAAGTCACTACAGAACCTATTCAAAAATCAAAACCTAGGCCTAAACTTCGTTGAAATCCACTAAAACAACCAAAGCTCACAAAACCAGTTCAGGTGAGAATTCTTGACAGGGTACTAAAGGATCTGGGCAGAAAACACTAAGGAAAAACAAAATCTAAAAGTAATTTAAAGCAAAAATGGAATTTTCTTAACTTTTACAGGAAGACGCAGGCCACCCGTTGTCACAGGTGCGGCCCCGCACTGTGCAGTCGACAACAACGCGTCCAAGGACGCACTGTGCAGCACACAGAGACTGCGTCCTTCTGGAAAAAGGAAGAAAAACTAAAGCCAACTAAATCTACAGCTAAACCACCCAAATACTAATTCCCACAGCCAAAAACCAGAAAAATAAAAATGATTTTCACAAAGCAAAGTTCATATAAAGGAAAAGACTTATCCATTAATGGAGTCCCCAGCGGAGTCGCCAATTTGTCGTGGCGGAAAAAGTCATTTGGGCTGACACAACTGACCTCCCTAGGAGTATGAACTCTCTAGCGACAAACAAGACAAAATGGAGTGATCTTTCTCTAAATATACCTTTTACAATATGAAAAGTACAAGTGTTTAGGCTTACCTTATTCCAAAACGCTATTGTTGAAGTCCGTTCTTGACGATCCGGATGAGCTCCCCCTTCAAGTCAATTCCTGCAACCACAAACAATCAAACAATTACCGAGCACTTGTATTTCATATAATAAAACATACATTCAACATGCAGACCAAGGAACACATGAAATAACTCATTAACACAAGCTATTGAGAAAAATAAACCAGTTTGTATTAATAACGAAACAAAGAAACTCTTACAACCTGGCCTTGGTGTTGTGCAAGTTCCTCCCAGGGTCCATCAAGTGTTTTCCTCTACTTTGACAAAGCTCACCCACTTCCAAGTAGAATCATGTAAAGACAATCTCTCCTCACAAAGGTTCTAATGGAAGACCTAAATCCTGCAGCATTTACCCAAAGAAAATGTATAGCTCCAACCTCTCCTCCTTCTGGCTCAATGCCTTTATTTATAGTGCTGTAAAGAGGTTATTCAGGTCCACTATCAATGGGATCATCCCCCTCTATGGGTGGGATAGCTCCCTTATTGATGGGATAAGTTCCCTCTTTATAGAGATACATGAACCAACTGGAGGCGCATCCATTTCATCAAACCGACCTCTAGAATGTTCTAGAAGTAACCACAAGTAACTTTCTCAAGATAAAACTTGCGCATTTTGCCTTTTACAGGAGGACGCACCTATCCTTTAACATACAGAGCGTCCATGGATACAGTTTTTGTGAACATGGCCTGCGTCCCCGCAGGTAAGGCTAGAGAGAACCTGCGACCCCAGAGATAAACAAAGTTTTTACAAGACTTTCTCTCTTCTTTGAGTTTGAGATGGATAACAGAGGCATAGACTTGCCTAAGAGGGTAGCATGACTGTTGATTTTGAGCCATACTAACTGTAAGTAGTCAAGGTGACATTTTTTAGTGTAACAAGAAGCTAGTAAGGAAGCCTTGTGGCTTCGTCAGATCCTGTCAGAGTTTGGCTTTCAGCAGCAGCATCCGACTACACTTTGGTGTGATAATCAAAGTGCCATTCAGCTATGCAAAGATCCAGTCCAACATCAACGCAGTAAACACATTGAACTGCACATGCACTTCATCAGAAAGCTCATTCACTACCATGTTATTGAAGTGCAATATTGTTCAACAGATGATCAAGTTGCAGACATCTTCACAAAGGCTCTCACAGAGGCGAAGTTCACTAAACTTCGATTTATGATTGGAGTTCAGGAAGTTGTCACTAAGGGGGGATAGGCTCTAGTGCCTCCTTCCTTCTCCTATTGTGTCATATTTGTAAATCCTTCAATCCTATCCCAAGTTGTTCTTAAGGGGGGATGTTAGGATATTCCGACACATAGGAAATAGTTAAGTACAACTTGGTCTAGTGTAGAGTTAGGTATAGAGTTAGGTAAAGTGTGTTTCTTTACCGTTGTACATTTTGTAACTTACAATCCGATGGTCACGAGATGTAGTGATCCGACGATTCATTCTCTCCTCGGTATTACCGACACTTGATCCGTGGCTTGACACCTGATTGGTCCATGAATTCTATTTAAAGCGCATGGAGGGTCATTTGTAGGGTAATCCGTGCATGAGAGAAACATATGTAAATTTTCATTATTTTATTAATAAATTGCCTGAAGTGGCGCGTTGGCTCAGGCCGTGGACTGTTTCCCTCTTTGAGGGTTTTAACCACGTCAAAATACTGGTGTATTGATCTGCAATCTGGTTGTGAGCGGTGTCCTTTTGGTGTTCTGTCTGAGGAACTTACCCTGTAAATTCCTACATATTTTTTCTTCCTCCTTTTCTGCATGTTTGTAATCATGGAGAATGAAAATAGTGCTTCTTAAAGGAATTGTAGGCCATACCTGTTTCTTAGAATTTCTAAGGGTTTTGGATGTCCCTTCTGTTGTTATCTGATAGGCCAATTCCTGAGCTAACAACTTATCGGGCACATATAGGGGAAGGACATGGGGTTTTGTAAGGCTACCAAAAAGCCATATATAAGTGAACTTGTCTTCTCTGAACCAATTAGCTACTACAGTCAAGTTGATCCCTACTTCCTTGGAAATCCTGGGGGTAGGCTTATCAGAAAAAGCATAGTAGACAGGCAACATAAAACCATTGCAAGTTTTGTACAAATGATTTTTTTAGTGAGCCTTCCATAAAATTTGATGATAAATATGGATTGGCTTAGGGTCTTGGGGAGTCCATCTCCATTTGAGTACTGGATATTTAGAGTTAAAACAAAGAGTATCCATAATATAAGCAATAAAAGGGGGAATGGTCCTGGTAGTTTTACGTGAATTTGATCTGAACTCGAGAATTGTTGTGGCTAATTTGTCAGATAAAGCATTTGCCCAATCCATTACATAGCCATTGATTGCCACCTCCATCAGAGGGACCATTTCAATAGTGAACTTAGCAGAGTCATGTATTCCCCACATTCTACACATCATAGCTCTAGCAGAATAGTAAGGAGAAGCTAATGAGTCCACAGAGTACTTACTTGATGATTTGTGCTTGTGCTTCTCGGGAAAATGTCTCCACTGCCTAATCGAAGCTGATTCTGTCTCGTTTTCATTTGCAAATTTTTCAAGGAAGGTTTATTTGTACCACTTTTCAGGCTCAGGCTAGTGATACATCTTCCTTAGATCATCAGGTTGAAATGAGCCAAACATCCTCCTGTCAATTTTGCATAATGTTTTGTTCGAGACTGGAATTTCCTCTACCACCCATCTCACTATGGGAGGATTTTTTCTCGCACTATGATTCTGTGCAGATATGAACAAGCTAAATCTTTGAGAGATGCTTTCAATTTTTTACTTGAGTTAGTTGTGGCTTCCTCTGATATTTCCTCAGGCTCCTCTGCTTCCGTTAGATTGTAGATGCTCTCCCAACTAGTGTTTCCAAGACTGAGGCACGTAGTGTCTGAGATTAACCATTTTTTTCTTGGTCCTTGATATTTGGTTGGCTGCGCTATTGCTGTAGGAGCCGCTACTGCGGATTTCTTTGATTTCTTTCCAATTTGTTTCAAATTTCTGATTTTAGCATAGTTCTGCACAAGTGATTGGAAAAACCGTGATACAGAGAAATGCTGCGATAGACAAATATGATAATGAAAAAGAGTTACGTCAATTAGCAGGTGATAATGGATTATAGTAAGATTGCCAGGGATAAAATATAAAGAAAAGATCTACCCTTAACTGCTTCATTGGTTAGCCATTTATCCTGTCAATCATGGTAAAGGAGGTTTTAAATGCCCATCATGTTATTTATATGCCAAATGATTCATTCAAGCGTGGCTTAGATTTCTTTGATGGATAATCAGAGGTAAATCGCAAATTGGCGATTGATAACGTGAAGGGAAAGGCTTTAATGCTTGTTTTAAACATCTACGATCACCGAAAGGTGATACAATGCATGCAAACCTTTCAAATATATTCTCGAGATATGTGCCTTGTTAATGCATCGCAATCAGGGAATGGATTCGGGTTTTATTGCTGTGTCAATGTGATTTCGCCAATCGCCGATTGCGATATGCTTTATCGCATCGGAGGATTTGAGTCTGCCTTCCATCATGTGTTGGCTTGTTATTGTTATTGCTGATTTTCGATGGCGATACGCTTTATCGCATCAGAGAAATTAAGAGGCTCTATTACATTGTTGCTTTGGCATTTAACTTTTCCGATCTTTTGATTGTGATTGCCTTTTCGGATCGGAGAGAATGAATGTGTCTTTGCATATGTTTCCTTTGTTATTGTGATATGCGATCTTCCAATCGCTTTATTGCAATAATGAAGAATTTTATAATATTTTAAAGTGATGCTTTATTTCTATTCAAAAGGCTTTTAAAATAGTTCATTTACATTAAGCCTTTTGATAAGGGTTTTTCTTATGATGATTTAATACCAATTTATTTACACGTCTAAGTTTATTTTAAAAGGGACCCATTTCATATTATTATTTTGTATAAAAAATTTATGAAATGGGGGGTTGTTGTACAGCACAACAGGAACTAAAATCCATTTCTATGTTTTCTGCTCCGTGATTAGGGTCGTATACCACAATGGATGTTTATATATACATTATTCAAATGTTTGGTGTACCAAGGACATTATATAAGGCCAATAACCAATGCCATCATTTCTATGGGTGTTGAACCATACATATATGTGTACTTATGTTGTTATGATTTAAGTTCTTTGAAAATGTTAAAAATTCAAGGACTGAATCCTCTTCGAGAAATAAACCTCCTTTTACAATTGATCCAATAGAGTGAGACAATATAAAATGATACTAAGGCTAGGACTACTTGGTTTGTTTGTGAGTGTGATCTAGATTTATAAAGGAATGAAATGAAATATAGATTTAAAAAAAAACATAGAGATACAATGAAAAAAAACTTCAATTGATAAATATCAACTGTTGAAAACGGTTTGTATGGAGAAAATAAACAAACTAGCTCAGGCGATCGTAGCTTGTCTTTGAGAAGAGATGTGATGTATACATGCCTTCTGAACTGAGTTACAATGAGGATGCGATGATTTTTTTATCATGAAGAAACAATGAGAAACCCTAAACATCCAAAAACCTAACCCTAGGAGATGAAGCGCCAAAAGCTTGTGGGCATCGTTGGGGTTAGCTAGAATGTGAATTTCTCAGGGTTGTAAATTTAGCATACAATCTTTGTTTGGTGCGCACAATACCTCGTTAGAAATATCTATTCATGGAAAACAAATTTCAACTGCAAATATAGCTATTGGGCTCCCATTTTTATGTTTCCCCAAAAAACTCTATTTATGGCCTCAAAACGACTCTAGAAGTTTAGGACCCGAAAAACTACCAAAAATAGAAAACTGTTGAAATAGGAAATTAGATTAGAAATTAGGAAGCTAAAATAAAACAATGTTGAGGGTCCAAGTGGAATAGGTGGGTGGCCACCAATATCCACCTATATCAGTCCTCCCCCCATATGAAGCAATGTTCGCATTGAGTGTCTCCATGAGATGGGGAAACTTCTACTGCACTTGGTCCCTCATGAGCCACTTGTCTTAGTGCAGGAGCCTTTCGACTTTGACAAAAAGTTGGATCCTCTATTGGCGAGTGTTCTTATTTTGTGTTTCCATCATTACAATGTAAAAGGGGATTTTAAGACAACATTTGGGACAATTTTTGGGTAACACTTGAGACAAAAAACTTGTATTTTGTTTTAAATATTGTCTTTAAGCGAGTGCCTCAAATTATTTTCTCTATAAAGACAATATATAGCACAAGCATTTTTGTCTCTTAGGAGATAATTTCATTTTTGTCTTTTCAGAGACAATTTTATTTTTGTCTCTAGAGACAATAGTTGGGATTAAAGACATATTTTATTTATATAGAAAATGTCTTTAATGCTAGCTCTTGTATTTCTAGAGATAATGAAATATTATATTCAAAGATAATACAACATCACTTTTATCTCTTTAGAGACAATATAAAATAATGATTCTAGAAAAATATCTCACCACTGAAATAAACTAATATAAAAAGTATATAATTAAAAAAAACCTTCAATATCATTCATTGATTCATGTTAGGTAACAGTGCAATCAAACCACTGACCTCTTGCTTATAAAGTAGGTGCTCTTCCATTAATATATCACCCTTTAAAGAATGATGTCAAGAGTTATTGGAGTCCTTGAAATTGCATATATAAACATCGATTTAAAAAAAATGCTTGACACATAATGGAATAATCTTTGTAAAACTTTTAATCATGCAATCCTTATTTTTAACTTAATTAAAATAACTCAATGCAGTTAGCTCAATGTCACTGTTTCTGGGAAAATTAGTATTTCTAAGAAATGCTAACCCTCTAGGCTTGGCAGCTAACCTAGAAATAACAGTTAAAACAATTCATTATTTTTCCTATGAATGACAGATAAGAGAAAGATTATAAAGAGCCAACCTGCAACTTCCGCTTGATCTCTCTCTCCTTTGGCCGATCTTGTTACTCCTCCCCATACTTAACATGCTTGGAGAGTACCCGCGCAATTACAGCAACATAGACCTATCAAAGCATAATGATCCATAATTCATAAACATCACATAATCGAAAGTATGATAAACATATAACTGCATTGAACGATTACACAGTCATAGGGGAAAAATATTGAAAAGCTTTATTAATAGAAAGGAGGATTACAACCCATAAGTTCGATCCAGTTCCATCCTCCTAGCTTCAAACCTTCTTCACCTCATGAACAACAAGAAATTCCGACATTACAACAATACTTTGCCTCAATACTAAAACCATCAGCACTTCCCTCTTTCTCAGAAATATTCAGTCCCCTAATCTCTTGGATGAGAGATCCTTTTATAGAT
The DNA here is from genome assembly GCA_031772625.1 of Pinus tabuliformis. NCBI lineage: Eukaryota > Viridiplantae > Streptophyta > Pinopsida > Pinales > Pinaceae > Pinus > Pinus tabuliformis. The sequence goes on along the minus strand of CM062808.1, from coordinate 115,548,979 downwards.
GATTGCAGGAGGTTGAGTCATCAATGGGGATGATGAATGCCTTTCTATTATTAGGAATTGGGTCCATGAAAGAGGGGAATTGGAGGTGGTTTCCTAATTCCCTTAGTCATCCTTAGATGAACCGATGTAGGAGCATCTAGCTAAGGGCACCATGACCGGGTGTTGGTCTCTGCCAAGGTGGAAAGATTTATCAGTGTTTGGTTTCTTTATGTTTAATTGGTCAAAGCAGAATGTACGGACTTGTTTTTTAAATTTCATTATTAGTTAGGGAAACCTAGGAACAATATAGTTAGTTAGGGTCATTGCCAACATTGTCTATTTGTTATTGTGTAAGTCATTTTATAACTGTTTCTTCCATTTAAAAAAATAACATCTATATCAATTGTAAAATCTTGCAGTGCAAGAAGAACTGAATGAGTTAACAATTATGTAACTGAAAAAAACAACTGAAGCGTAACCATGCACAGTTCAGTTAACTATGGGAAAACAGTAAAAAAACTAAATGTAAGTCATTTTGGAGGGGTTCGATGAGAAGAGAACAATAAAATAATATAGCAAAAGACATTGTTAAAAAAACCCTGAATCTGAATCCATCTATAACAAGCAATCTTTCCTTTTAATTTTTCTTTCTATTAAATACTAAGTGTGACAAATTAAACAACGAGATGCATTCCTGTGTTTTCTAGCAAACTTCTCCTAACAGGCAGAGACAGAGTTGTCAATATTCGAACAACGAATAGAAAGCAGACTATACCAAGGAACAAGGCAACGGAACCCAACAATCAACACCAATTCCAGAATCACGGCGCATACAACCATGAAAGCAGAGAGAAAACAAGATGTGAATTCAGTGGAAATTCTCCACGACAGAGGTAGCCATTGTAACCAATATTTCTTTATTTCCATTACATAAAAATCAATGTTGGCACATAGTAACAATTAACAGTCCTCAAAAGTATAAGACCAACAACCAGAGACCAGAATGTCTTCCTCTGTGACAAACATCAAAGCTAGGGTTCGAGACCCTATAGAACTATAGTGTTGCCGAGAAAAGAAATAAAACTAATTACAAGCTATAGTTGAGGCCATTGAACGCAAAATAGCAATGGGAGGAGCCAACCCTCTCATTTTCTAACCCATTGGCAAACTATATCAATAAACAGAGAGGAAAGACTACAAATGGGGAATTCATGGCAGAGAATGACCCTACCCATTCCACTGACAGAGTTTGGGTCACGAATCGATCTGGAGCCACAACCCCAACCTGTAACAGAAACAACAGAGGCAAGTGAGTGAAAATTTACCAGAAACGAGAGTGTAAGGCAACATTAACTAGTGGAAACAAGAGTGTTTATTGACCTTACCAAAGGATAGTTAGCATCGGTGGCTTAGGCTCGACCTGGGTCGTGAACACAAAAGGGAGCCCTGCTCACAAGGAGTAGCCAACATTAGCACCACCGAAAAAATTGAGCACATAATCATAACAAGGAGGAGAGGACATACTTGGTTGAAAATCGGTTGAAACCAAGCCCAGGGTTTGTGAATGTGACTTGGAAACTAAGAACATCGAGAGCAAGTTAATCCAGAATGCAACCCCAGCAAACAGTATAAAGACATTTAAAAATGATAGAGACAGTAGCGTCCACAGAGCAGAGTGTTAACTAGGCAGAGGAAATCACAACCAGAGGCGGACAAGGCACCATTATAGAGAAAGACACAATTGCATACAAACCCTCTTCGTAGACCAGACCCTCACTGTAATCACTTTGCGGAGCAAGAAACAAAAATGATCGAATGCCAAAAGCCAACGGTTTTGCTAACCTCATCAAGAGGGAAACAATAACCGAGGTGAGTAAAACTAACCCATCACCATTAAGAACTGCCATAAATGCTTCCAACAAACATCTAGAAATATCTATTGATTAGAGTTTAATCATATGTGAAATGATCCTGAATTATCGTTAATCAGACATTGTTAATTACAACACTGGAGTGGCATTATTTGTAATTATAAACCAAAGTATGGGTTGGTCCCATCATAGTGGTATCAGAGTAGGATTTAGTGTTTTTTTTCCTGAGAAATGGAAGTTGGAAGATGAGGACATGGAAGAGGTGCTCAGAGAGTAGCAGATGAAGGATTTTGGGAGGAAATTAGGATCCTTATTGCCCGTTTGGAGGCAGTTGAAGTAGGAAGGAGAAGGGATCCAGAGGTAGGATATGACAACGAAGAAGAAGCCATAGTGACAACAGATGGATCGGATGAAGAAGGGCCGAAAATGAGATGGTTGAGGTCGGTCCTGTTGGTGAGGAGCAAGCCTAAACCAGAAATCCCAAATTATGATGGAAGCTTGTCCACAGAAGTTCTGTTGGACTGGATCAGTGAATTGGACAAATATTTTGAGTGTGAAGCAGTCAGTGAAGATCAGAAAGTTAAGTTCGTTGTGACAAAGATGAAGGGACACGCAGCCTTGTGGTGGGACAGGTTCCAAGCAGAGAGAAGGAGGATGAACAAGCTGTCGATAAAGAAATGGTCAAGGATGGTGGCCAAGTTGAAAGGCAAATTTTTTCCCAAGGATTACTAGATTGCACTGCATCGGCAAGTGCAGAATTTGAAATAGAAAGGGATGATAGTAAGAGAGTACACTGAAGAATTCCACTAGGTAAATTTGAGAGTTGGTTATATAGAGGACACCCCGGAGAAAACAACCAGGTATGTAAATGGTTTGAGATTAGAAATATTAGATGAAATCAACATTCTTTCCCCAAAAAATATAGAAGAAGCATACCAGAGTGCTATGAAAGCAGAGGAGAAGATCACCAGAAAATAAAATGCTAGGAGAGGATGGGAAACCAGCAGGGGAAGAGGACAATCTTATGGCAGAGGGTGAACTGCCAGCAATACTGAAGAAGGTATCAGTTCCAAAACTTTGGGGACCGCAGAAAAAGGTGATAGCACGAGAGGTGGCAGGCCATATCAGCGAGGAAGGGGAAATGGCCAAGGCAGAGGAGCTAACTATCAGTGCTACAGGTGCCACAAGTGGGGGCACAGATCTTTTGAGTGTCCTTAGGTGGAACAAGCTGGACAGAGAGGTGCGTATATCGCACAACTAGAGGAAGCGGAGGCACCTCCCCAAGAAGCAGAAAATGTGCCAGAAATAGGGGAAGCCTTAGTTTTGAACAAGGTGTTATTGAAACCAGCCAAAGAAACAACTGAACAAAATCAAAGGAAAGCTTTGCTCTGGTCAATTTGTAAATCACACGGTAAATGTTGTAAGTTGATTATCAATAGTGGGAGCACAGATAATCTGGTTTCCATGGAGATGGTGGAGAAGTTGGGGTTGAAGCGGTTGAAGCACCCCACTCCTTACAAGGTGTCATGGCTGCAAAAAGACCATCAGCTGTTGGTGGATGAGCAATGCAAAGTGGAGTTCCATATTGGCAGATATAAGGATAAGGTTGTTTGTGATATAATGCCGATGGATGTATGTCACATACTGCTAGGTAGGCCATGGCAGTATGACAGGAAGGTAGTACATGATGGAAAGACAAACTGTTATAATTTTGTCAAAGAAGGGATCAAGCACACGCTTGTGCTCATCAAGGAAGAGGAGACAACAGAAACAAGCGGGACAAGAGTGTTACTAATGGGCAGAAAACACTTTTTGAAATAGATTGAAGACAGTGAAGTAAGCTATGCTGTTGTAAGAAGAGCGAAGACAGTGCTACTACACACAGAGGTGTCAGATTTTCCTGTGGAAATTCAGCAGACGCTGGAGGAATTTAGCGATATAGTAGTGGATGACTGACCAGATAAATTGCCTCCCAAGAGAATTATAAGTCATCATATTGATTTTATACCCAGGGAAAGTCTACCGAATAAGGTAGTGTATCGGATGAGCCCCAAAGATAATGAGGAGATCAGAAAATAGGTGCAGGAATTGCTAGATAAAGGGCTGATAAGGGAGAGTTTGAGCCCCTGCGTAGTTGCAATAGTTTTTGCTCCCAAGAAAGGAGGAGAATGGAAAATGTGCATAGATTCGAGGGCCATCAACAAGATCACCATCAGGTACAGATTTCCATTGCCATGGATGGATGACATGATGGACTACCTAAACGGGGCAACATATTTTTCAAAGATTGATTTAAAGAGTGGGTATCATCAGATTTGAATCCGAGAAGGGGATGAGTGGAAGACAACCTTCAAGACCAATGAAGGACTGTATGAGTGGCTGGTAATGCCATTCGAATTGAGTAATGCACCTAGTACTTTTATGCGATTGATGAACGAAATGCTGAAAGAATTCACTGGGAAGTTCGTAATAGTGTACCTGGATGATATATTAATTTTCAGCAAGACAAGGGAGGAACACTTTCGACAAAGTGTGTTGGAAAAATTGCAGCAGAATAAGCTGCTGATAGATCTGAAAAAAATGCACTTTTCTGCAAAAAGAATTGATTTATCTAGGTTTTGTGATTGCAGAAAACGATTTGCAGATGGACCCAGAGAAGATTGCAGCAATTGTCAATTGGCCATCCCCAAAAAGTCTATTTGAGGTACGTAGTTTTCATGGGCTGGCATGTTTTTATTGAAAATTTATAAGAAATTTTAGTGAAATCTGCACACCTATGTTGGACACTATAAAGAAGGCAAGTCAGCCTTTTCGTTGGACCGAGGCAGTAGAAAGGAGTTTTCAACTACTGAAGAGGAACATCATGGAAAGACTGATCCTGAGATTGCCAGATTTTAAAAAGCTTTTTCAGGTTCACTGTGATGCAAGCGGTATGGCCATTGGAGCTGTACTTAGCCAAGAAGACAAACCTGTTGCGTTTTTTAGCGAGAAGTTGAATGAAAGTAGGCAGAAGTATTCATCCTATGACAAGGAATTCTATGTTTTCGTCCAAGCACTGAAGCATTGGAGACACTATCTACTGGGGAATGAGTTTGTTTTATTCTCGGATAATTTTGCACTGCAATATGTGATGCAACAACACAAGCTGAATCACAAGCATGCTAAGTGGGTTGAATATTTGTAGAGTTTCACCTTTGTGTTGAAACACATCAGCGGGCAGGCCAACAAGGTGGCGAATGCGTTTAGAAGAAGAGCCTTACTCTTGCAGGAGAGTACGATACAAGTGCTGGGCTTTGAGCATTTTAAAGACTTGTATCAAACTGACATGGATTTCAAGGAGGCTTATGAAGCCTGTCAGAATCCTTTGGTGAGAGACAATAGTCCTTGGTTGGACTATAACTTGTAGGAGAGGCTATTGTTTAAAGGGGGACAATTATGCATTCTTGACTTTTCAATGAGAGAGAATATCATTCGGGAGAAGCAGAGTGGAGGTCTAGCTGGACATTTCGGCATAGACAAGACATTAGAGCAGCTTAGCCATTTTTATTTTTGGCCAAGAATGCGAAGGGATGTGCAGAGATTTGTGACCAAATGTAAAGTGTGTGAGTTGGTGAAAGGACACAGTCAGAATACAGGACTCTACATGCCATTGCCCATTCCAAGTAGACAATGGGACTCAGTCAGCTTGGAATTCGTCTTGTGTCTACCAAGGATGTAGCGGGGTTATGATTTGGTGGTGGTAGTAGTAGACCAGTTTTAAAATATGGCACATTTCACCCCTTGCAGAAAAACCAGTGTTGCCACTCACATGGCCCACTTGTTCTTTACAGAGATCGTCCGGCTACACGGTCTACCTAAGCCCATTCTCTTTGACAGGGACGTGAAGTTTACAGGGAACTTTTGGTGCACCCTGTGGAAGAAGATGGACACGCAATTAGGTTTTAGCTTTGCTTATCACCCACAGACCGACGGGCAAATAGAGGTCATAAACAAGAATTTGGGACCCTGCTACGAAGTTTGATCGGTGAAAATTCACGAATGTGGGATCGAGTACTTTCCCAGGTGGAGTTTTCTTATAATGACTCGCCCAACCGCAACACAGGTTACAGTCCTTTCCAGATCTTGTATGGCATGCATCCTCGTGGAGTGTAGGAGTTGTAAGATATAGGATAGCAGGAAAGATAGAGTGTTAATGAGGAAGATTTCGCTAAAGTGATGAATGATATACACGAGCAGGTGAAAATAAATTTGTAGGATAGCAGTAAAAAATATAAGCAGTGAGCAGATTTGAAACGGAGAGAGGTGCAGTTTAATGTGGGGGATGAAGTCCTCACGCATTTGTGCAAGGAGCATTTTCCTAGAGGCGCATATAACAAGCAGACGTACAAAAAGATAGGCCCATGCAAAGTTCTTCGGAAATTTTCAGCGAATGTTTATAAAATACAACTGCCACTAGGAATAGGCATCTCACCCATCTTTAATGTGGTAGACCTGTTTCCATACACTGCTGGTCCAAAGGAAGACATTATAGCATGGCCTACACGGGACACCCAGGATGGAAGTGAGACTTGCATGAGACAAATGCCTTACATTCAGCCCCTCGCGATTGAGAGGATCCTCGACACTCAGCTAGCCAAGCGAACTCGGTGGAAAGAGTATATGCAATATCTGGTCAAATGGAAGAACCGTCCTATTGAGGACAATTTGTGGCTTAACGCTAGAAAGATAGAGTAGGTGGGTTATTCAGTCGAGAAGCTCATGGACTGGAGTGAGCCTGATGCAGGAGCATCCAGCTAAGGGCACCATGACCTGGTTTTTGTCTCTGCCAAGGTGGAAATATTTATCAGTGTTTGGTTTCTTTATGTTTAATTGGTCAAAGTAGAATGTAGGGACTTGTTTTTTTTTTTTTTAATTTCATTATTAGTTAGGGAAACCTAGGAACAATATAGTTAGTTAGGGTCACTGCCAACATATTTTGTCTGTTATTGAGTAACTCATTTTATAACTATTTCTTCCATTAAAAAAAAAAAAACATCTATATCAATTGTAAAATCTTGCAACGCAAGAAGAACCGAATGAGTTAACAATTATGTAACAGAAAAAACAACAACTGAAGCATAATTGTGCACAGTTCAGTTAACTATGGGAAAACAATACAAAAACTAAATGTAAATCATTCTAGAGGGGTTCAACGAGAAGAGAACAATGAAATAATATAGCAGAAGACATTGTTAAAAAAAGCTTGAATCTGAATCCATCTATAACAAGAAATCTTTCCTTTTCATTTTTCTTTCTATTAGATACTGAGTGTGACAAATTAAACAACGATATGCATTCCTGTGTTTTCTAGCAAACTTCTCCTAACAGGCAGAGGAAGAGTTGTCAATATTCGAGCTACGAACAAAAAGCAAACTATACCAAGTGTTGAAGCCCTGAAAATCGAGTCGACAACAAGGGGGATACCCGCCCGGTCCGGACCTTGGTTGGCAGATCCTTATCATTTTCGTATAGTGGGTCTGACTGGGGATAATGGGACCAGTTTCCCAATCTATGGGTGTGTGTGTGTAGAATTGGATGTTGCTGATCTAACAGTAACTATCTAAGCTATTCTAATTCAAACTTTAATCTAATTCTATGCTACGGTAATCTAATAAAAATAGCACATCTAATCTATGTTAACCCGGGATGTAACTCTTCTAGAGATTTCATATAACAACTGGGAATAAAGATCATTCAGTAATTATAAGAAAGGAAATCAATTAAGATGAACTATTTCGCATAAAAAGTTAGGCAAAATAGTTATGAGTAGCATATCGCATAATAAGCTATTCATACATTAAACATAAATAAATAGTTACCACCGTACAAAAGTGCCAAATGGTAACTCAAGCATTCATGCAATAACATATAAACAACTAAAAACTGTATATCACTTTAACATATAAGGAGAAATGGTCAAGAGATAAAAGTACCATTTATGACTGGTCCTACTCATAAGATTCAAGCAATAATAATTTATTTCTCCTTGCTCTAACATCTACTAATAGTACAGAAGTGCAACATCAATAGCAGATATCAAATGCAAACATCAACAAATCTTGATCCATTCATTCACCAAAACCTCCTCGGAGGGTGCAAAAGTGCATGTTCTAAGGACAAGTTTTTGGTAAATTTCTGGACCCTTCTCTAAATGCATGAGAAGGGCTTAAATACTACTAACTAAATAACTTAATTACACATATTCAGGATATGGTTTAAATGACCGCCCTTTTTTTAAGCAAAATTATTTCTAAAAATTAAATCTAATATCTAACTATTTCTGCATTTGCTCCTTAATGTTGCGAGCATTCAATATTTGCCTGGGTAGAGTCGGCTGACTGTCTTCCGCTTTTGGTTGAGCCAAGCAAACAAAAATGGCAAGTGCTAGCACCATTTTTTCCAGCGAAATAGCAGATATGCTTTAGAATCATCTCTGGCTATGTGGATTTTCTGTGTATGCTCAGTAATAACCCAAATTCCACTTGGTTAACCCTTAAGTTGCCTCTACCTTTTCTTTCTTGCGTTTCCAGGCTTACGAGTGACTAAGCAGTTAAGGACTTTGCTTTTTGAGCAATTTTCTTAGCGATGCACTATTAGCGCTAGGCACTAATCGCGCATCAAAAACTACCTCCATTCTTTGATCCGGGACTTTCTGGTGCGTTTTTCGCCTTTAGCGCCTTTCCTTCACCGGGTATAAGCTTTAAAAATTTTCAAACATACTGCTTTTGTGAACTTCTACCCTTGAGCGTTAAATCGTATGTTGATATCAGCATTGTTCAACCATTCATTGAACCATGGCTATGACTGATAGATCTATAATGAATAGCTCAGCAGCGCTCTGAAATTTGTGGCTCTGTTGCATGCGGTATCCGTTCATCAGGGCATTTCTTCTCTGCTTCCGAGCATTGGAGCTTTACCTTTTTCCTTAATCGCTCCCTGCACATTGCTTCATATTGTTTATGTCTTTCCTTCCTGCAGTTCACACATAAGGAGAGTGTAAGGATAATAAAAATTGACAAGAAAGCTATGAGCTCTACAGATGTACAAAAACATGCCACCTGACGTGAACTAACTCTTCGAAGAACACAAAACTGTCTTTCATTAACACTTGGTGTACATTCATTAATTTTCATTAACGCGCGTATTCGATTTTTCTTGAATGTTGAGCCGGGGAAAATCTGCGATGAACGATCTCTGCGATTCGCATCACAGCATCGCATCATTGCGTTATCACATTTTATCAAGATGTGTTATCGCAGGGTTAGCCGATCACGTTTATCGCAGATTCGTAGATCACTGTTTCGTGCGATTGCAAGATCGCCGATCGCATTATCGCATTATCGCAAGATCGCAGATTGTTACAATTCGTTAAATAGTTATGTGTTGTTTTTGCGATGTTGCGATATACGATGTCACATATCGGCCATCAGCGATTTCTTAAATTTTTCATTTATGAGCATTTCTTAGTGCATGCGATGCGATGGATTTCGCGTCACATTCTCGCAGTTTATCATTTTACTCACAAGAAAATGTCCTATATTCTTCGCGCGATGCGATATTTTCTTAAGGAGTATAATACATGAGTTTTAATTGAATTTTTTACTAAGGGTCCCCACTTATCTAGTGTTATTGCTAATACTAAATAAGGAGGGGGGTTGTTGGTGGCCACAACACCAAGGAACAAGGAAATGGAACCCAAAAATCAACACCAATTCCAGAATCACGACACATACAACCACAAAAGCAGAGAGCAAACAGGACGCGAATTCACTGGAAATTCTCCATGATAGAGGTAGCCATTGTAACCAATATTTCTTTATTTCCATTACATAAAAGAAATCAATGTTGGCACATAGTAACAATTAACAGTCCTCAAAAGTATAAGACCAGCAACCAGAGACCAGAATGTCTTCCTCAGTTACAAACAACAAAGCTAGGGTTCGAGACCCTGTAGAACTATAGTATTGCTGAGAAGAACAATAAAACTAATTACAAGCTATAGCCAAGGCCATTGAATGCAAAATAGCAGTCAAAGGAGCCAACCCTCTCATTTGCTAACCTATTGGCAAACTATATCAATAAGCAGAGAGGAAAGACTACAAATGGAGAATTCATAGCAGAGAACGACACTACCCATTCCACTGACAGAGTTTGGGCCACAAATCGATCCAGAGCCACAACCCCAACCTGTAATAGAAACAATAGAGGCAAGTCAATGAACATTTACCAGAAACGAGAGTGTAACGCAACAGTAACCAGTGGAAACAAGAGTGTTGATTGAACTTACCAAAGGATAGTTAGCACCGGTGGCTCAAGCTCGAACCTGGGTCGCAAACACAAAAGGGAGCCCTGCTCACAAGGAGCAGCCAACCTTAGCACCACCGAAAAATTGAGCAAATAACCATAGCAAGGAGGAGAGGACATACCTTGTTGAAAATCGATCGAAACCAAGCCTAGGGTCCATTGTGAACGCAACCTAGATACCAAGAACATCGACAACAAGTTAATCTAAAATGCAACCACAACAAATAGTATAAAGACAATTAAAAAGGATAGAGACAAAAACGTCCATGGAGCAGAGCATTAACCAGGTAGAGGAAATCACAAAGAGAGGCGGACAAGGTGCCATTATAGAGCAAGACACCGTTGCATACAAACCCTCTTCGCAGACTAGACCCTCACTGTAATCTCTTTGCAGAGCAAGAAACAAAAATGGTCGAATGCCAAAAGCTAAGGGTTTTGCTAACTTCAACGAGCGGGAAACAATAACCGAGGTGAGTACAGCTAACTCGTCACCATTAAGAACTACCATAAATGCTTCCAACAAACATCCAAAAATATCTATTGATTAGAGTTTAATCATATGTGTAATGATCCCAAATTATCGTTAATCACACATTGTTAATTACAACACTGGAGTGGAATTATTAGTAATTATAAACCAAAGTATGGGCTGATCCCATCATGAACTCAAAGGGGCAAGTGGTACAGGAGAAGTTTCTAGAAGTTTCCATGAGCAACCAACTCTCAAACTCTCCCAGAATTTTGTCCTACCTCGCCCATCACACCTTCTATAAGGACAAACTATGATGCATAACACTTTGATAGTGCAGTACCTGCTATGCGTAGCACCCTAACACAGGGCTTTCAGCAATGATTCATTTTAGGCACTTTCTGGATGATTTTTGAGATGGAACTTTTGGGGAATGAGGCATTCAGATGACTTAGTTCCTTTAGGGCATAAAAAAACTATTTTAGGGGTTGATGAACCATAATACATCGAAATGTAAGTTGGGTTTGATGTGCCCAAATATTTCTATAACAGTTTCCCCCTAAGGCATGAGGTCGTAAAAGTTCATGTCAGGTGAAATGCATTATCATGAGGATCGGAAGTTTCGAACTCGAAGGTGACCCACATCAATTACAATACAATACATCATAATAATATGAATTTTCATGAATTAGCTAAGGGAAGCATTCCCATGCTCAGCTTTCTAAACTTTCATAACATGTACATAGATCAGACAGTCGTCTACAAATATAGACTTGTAATCCATGATTGGATGACCATCTGTGTGAAGCCTTTGTACATTTGATGCTTTTGTACTCCTGAATATATCACAGCCCAGATGGATGAAACTAGATCTGGGGTCTTCAAACTTGTTCAATCTTCACTCAATGTACAAGTCAAACCATGTGAAAAGATGTTCTATGGTTGAACATGGAGAGACATCGTCTGATTACCAGCCAATGATGTCAGCTGTTAACAGACCCGAGAGGGATCACCAATAATGATGATGATCCTCAAGATACAACAATACATTTCACGTGGTGTGAATAAATGATTTGATGTCAAACACCATGCAAAATCTTTCGGTCGAAGGGCATTGATGTTAGCCTGTCGTCGGAAGAGAGAAACTTGCCATTAATGTATGCAAGCTTCAAAGCACTGAAAGGGTGTTTCTAAGTCAACTTCTTGGATAATGAGCTCATGTCGACAAGAAGAAACTCGTCGTAGGAGGGTCTTGATGTATCCCACATCTACGACACGAATGAAGCAAATGACTTTTGGAGATGAAAACGAACTGACAACATAAGGTTTAGGAATGGTGGTCATGAAAATGGAGGTTTATAGTATTGCAACATATGAGACTTTAACTGGATGACTTATCTTGTACATATCAGTGAGACTGAAATGAATTGGTAGCATTTGACCCAAAGCAAGAGTGAAGGATGGTGTGATAGACCAACCATATGATGACCATCAAACAGAATAACCCAACCCAGTTTAATCACGGTGATGAAGTGAAAGTGTCATGTTCAAGAGCGACTCACTACCATAAGTTTTCAAGATTTTTCTCTTTTTCCCCAGTCATTGCTGACTAGTACATATGCTTGTTCTATAATTCACCCTTTGGGTAAACCCATTACTATTTGATCTTTTAACGAGTCTAGCGATGATGAAACTTGATCTTGTCTAAATAGACAAGTTTGTCGCTATTATTTTAATGAGTTTAACGACAAGGATATCTCAGTCCTTTTCATGTTTAGAGAGTTTGAAAAGAGACAAAAAGAAAAATCCATAAGTTATTTTTTGTAAAATAATCCCTCGGGTCCGAAAAAGGATAAAATAATACAAGAGAGATGTCGTTTCCAATATTTTAATGAGCTAGAATAGACAAGCGCTCGACAATATTTTCTTATTTAGAGAGTCTGAAAAGAGTTTAAAGAAGACTCTATTTTGAGGAATGAGTGGTGTCTAAGGTAGCAACTGGTTCTGGTGATGTTGGAACCTCTCAAAACATGTTGATTTATGTGAAGAGGCTGGCTAATAAGACCCCTCATTGCAATTGTTCCTCAAAAAAGGGTAAAACAACCAAGTGAAAGTGCATGATTGACCAAAGAGATGGTGGTGATGGAATGAAACAACCAAGGCTCATATGATAAAAGAGGCTGATAAAATGGCAATAATGAGGGTTAAAATGGAAATGGGTTCATTTTTAGAAAATCTTGAACCATAGGGAACTATGCTTGGATTTAGTTTCATGTTTACACAAGCTTGAAACGAAAAACTATGCTTGGCTTCAGTTTCATTTTTACACAAGCTTAAAATGAAAAACTATGCTTGAATTGGTTTACATGCCGCCAACACAATGAAAAGGAGAGTCTCTTGTAACCATATGGAAGACACTGCGGTGAAGCAGGACGATTATCCAACACCTTTTTGGCTTCATCCAGATAGACAAAGGTGAATGGGGTGATTCCCTTCACATAACCTACAGGGAAACTTAACCTTACCATTAGGTGCGTGCCCCCTAAGCTTCATTACATTCACCTAAGTAGACTACTTGTGGCTATCAGGTGGATGGAATGAAGGTTCTTTTATGGGATCAAGTGAAAGACTTGACTGGGATTTTACGAGATCTACTCAAAGGCTCGACTTGGAACTTTGCTCCAGGGGACCTCGTTTCTTTTTTTTTAAATGAGCTTGACACACAACAAGGAAGTTTGCTCATATTCCTTGTTTCATTTTTTAACGAGGTTGACACAAGACCAGGAACTATCCTCATGGACCTGTTTCATTTTTAAATGAGGTTGACACAAGACAACGAACTATCCTCAAATTCCTTGGGTTCATTTTTTAACGAGGTTGACACAAGACAACGAACTATCCTTGGACCTTTGTTTCATTTTTTAACGAGGTTGACACAAGACAATGAACTATCCTCAGCCCCTTTGTTTCATTTTTTAACACGGTTGAAAGAAGACAATGAACTATCCTTGGAGACCCTTGTTTCATTTTTTATCGAGGTTGACACAAGAAAACGAACTATCCTCATACTCCTTTTTCATAACCCATGATAGGAGGTCATGACTTCCATGAGGTTCTCATCTGATGGGAGAACAATGCTCTGGAAGGGATCCATATCAAGGAAACCGAGATTTGGTTCCAATGCCCACAGTACATAATGTACAACATCACTGAATTGAACGTCAGTTGATGTAGGTATGGAACAGGTTGCCACATAATTAACCTGTGGTGGGGATGATACCATTGGTATGAAAGGACTATTTAGGGAAGATGGTTGACTAGGAGCCATATTTGGACTGAGAAATGAAATCTGGTCAATGGTGACAATTCCACCTTCATGCTGGAAACAAATCACTCGAAAGAGTGTTGAAACAATAGCTCCCATTTCATAAACATAGTCATGCCCTAGAAGTAAATTGTAATCTAAAAGGCCTGGGACTACCATCACGTTCAGATAAATGATTTTTCCCCCCAAAGTAATGGGTAACTATGGAAGGATCCCTAATGGTTTACTGGTTCCTTTGTTAAAACCCAACAGATTCCGTGTAATAGAAATAAGCGGTGGTGAACCAAGCGCTTGCCAAGCAGTTGAGGAAAGGATACTCACTGATGCACATTCATCTATAATAGTGCCAAATACAATCATATTACAAACCTGTACTATGATCTGGAAAGGCACATAAGATGGAAGGTGAAATCCTGCCAGTCGATTCCAATAAAAGGAGGCGACTAGACTACTTGGATGGGGTACCGTAGAAACCAGAGAATTAAACCCTTGAGTTACGAGAATTAGAGGATTTTCCTCCTATCTTGATGGAACAGGTGGATTGCCCCCAAGCTCATTTGAATCTGAAGAAACAAAAAGAACATGAGTGGTATCATGTTCACTCTCTTCGGAAAAGGTACGATTTACTGAAGGTGAAATCGGGTCAATTGTTACCTCGACCTGTTGATTTGGGTCAGGTATAGACTCATTGGATTCACTTTTAGAGAAAGTTGTTTTGACCGACGTTTGATTTTGGTCAGCCAATTCATCAACTAGTGAAGGATTTAGTGATAGTTTCCTGTAACTAGATGAAAGTCGTTATGGTGAATCAGGATGGTTATCCAACACTCTTTTGGCTTCATCCAGATAGGGAAAAAGGTGAATGGGGTGATTCCCTTCACATAACCTACATGGAAACTTAACTATTCCCTTATTTCCATGAACTTTACTGTCACTAGTTGATGGTATGTCACCAACATGATCTCCAGAGGTTGATGACACAAGATGATGTGAACGGGAAGACCATTCTTCTAAGATCTGAGGAATATCAGGACAATTTTGAAGAATATGGTGTCCTGCACAAAGTTTGCACGGATATCGAACTTTGTGAGGCTTGATGGACGGTTTCTCATTAGATGTTGCATTAAAACCAATGGTTGCTTGGTTGCCCTTCTGCTGAATTTGCTTCTTCTTCTTCTTCTTCTTAGACACCTGGTTACTAGTACCAATACTTTCACTAGGCGAAGGGGAAGAAGGGGAGGAAGAAACAAATGAGGAAGAAGGCAAAGGGTCAACTTTAGGATCAACTAGAGGTTGATTTTGTCCAGTTGGAGGTGTACTCGATTGTGGAGAAATCATGACATTTGAACCAAGGAGGTTGAAAACAACCATACTGGAAAGCCAATGGTAAATCTCAGAAGGGACAATGTAGCCATATATGGAGCACCAATATTTCCAAACTGAAGAAACAGAATAGGATTGTTAAAACTTTACAGAATTTGATTTAAGGACTGTACAGATTTTAACAACCATTGTAAAGATAGTAAAAATTTCTGAAATAAACATCATGAACCTGTGATAAAATTTCCTGAATTTTACAAATTTAACTGGCAGAACCGATGAGAGTACTTACTTGTAATCCTACAGTTGATGATGCCTCAAGCTGCTCCCGCTTTTGTTACTAGAAGACCGAAACCACCCATCCAAACTGAGCAAAACCTCACTACTCAGTCCAATAAACTTCTCAGTTGAACCAGACTGTTCCCCCGTGCCCAGAAACCTCAGAACAAGAAAGGCCCAACTGTTTGTGATGATAAACAAACTCTGTGTATAACAAACTCTGTGTATAAGCTTTTCTCCTGTTTTTCTTTCTTCCCCTGCCTCCAACCGTCCTTTCCTTCTTATAAGTTTTCATTTACTGACATCCTCCATCACCGTGTCCAAAGTATGATATGTGTTGATTTTTATAAACAAAATCTAATTTGATTTTATTTGAATATCTTAATTTGAAATAAAGTTTATTTATTTATTTTAATGATTTAATTTTAATTTATTTAATTTATAATTTATAATTTAATTAATTTTATTTGATTTCATAAATTTTAATTTACTATAAGTGGGTCATTACAAGGATTCCCATCAAAAGGAATTTCCTGATTGGTGGAATCCATATTTGTTGCCATATTTTTCAACCTAAGATCAACTAAAAAACAAGCGTGGAGGATGTTATATGTGGTCAATTAATTTTTACGACACTAGAATTTAACTTTGCTTTTTCATTTTTTAAGAGTCAAGAAAAAACAAAATATGACTCTAGTCGCTTTTGTTGTTTAATGAGCTTGAAAGGACAAGCGCTCAAATGAACCTTTTCTTTTAAGGAGTTAAAGAGGAGCAAAAGTGACTGCTCTAGAGATACTAAGCAATAGGCTTTACCAAACTAATCACAAAACTGAAATATACACCTTGGTGGTAAATTAAAGAGAAATTACCAAGGATTTACCGTACGACAATTAGTCTTCCCGAATGTTGTGTTCGGTGCATTGTGATAGGTAAGGTGGTAGACTCGACTTCCTAGGGATAAAGGATTTAAACCTATTGGGGTCTCCCACTATATACACGACGGTGTAGGGAGCACAAGTTCATCCAAGTACTTACCGGTTCAGAGTGGAGGAATCACCCAACCTCAATGAAATGATAGCCACTAGGTTTTAAGACGTTGGAAGACGTCTCTAGCCTAGACACCTCTAGATGTTTGTGTTAAATTACAATGCCTTATTAGGTTAATTGATGATAATTTTAGGTTGATCTTGCTTACAATTTGCCTTTGGGTTTCACCACATGATGTTTTCCAAAATTCCTAAGAATGCAACTAAAATGAGAAGCACTCTTTCCATTTTGACAATGAATATCCTAGCTACAAGGGAAAGAGCAAACAAGTACTTTTTGGATCAAACAACAAAGAGCACTCACTAATGCATTTCCCCAACCATTTATTTTAAGCACACACATTCAATCTCCTAAAATGAAAATGCATGTATTTGTTTTTAGCTTCCGTTAATGTGAATGAGACAACAAGGAAAACTAAATGTAGAAATGATTCAAAATGTTTCACACAAAATGGCAATTTTCGACAATTTTTCTTCAAAGAGAGAAAGGAGGATTAAACAACACTTTCAAATTTGAAGAAATAAACTTTTTGACACTTTGAATGAAATCAAATCAAATGCACAAAATAGTTTAATCGATTAGCTATGAAGGAGGATTTTTACAACACTTCACTTTTTCGATGAAATTGAAGACTTTACGACACTTTTTCTATTGAAACGACAATCGATCAACACTACTTTTTGACAATGGATTGTAAATGAAAAAAAAATACATAAAAACATTCACCAATCCTAGTCTAAACAGGGCTGAATTAAGCGATGAAAGTTGGTTTTAGTGATGAGACATCATTCATGTTCAGCAAGAAATCAAACAGGAAAGAAAACTAGTCAAAAACCTCAATTCCTAGATGGGAAAATTGAGCTTCAGTCAATCATCGCACTTTCTCTTTGAAGATTGTGCTATGCATAACACTTTGTCCATTCGAGAAATACTATGCATAGCAGGCCACAGTTCAAGATAGTGCGATGGTCACAGGGAGTGATTCTAAAGTTTTTTTTGGCTCAAATTTGATGCAATTTTTAGTGGATTAAGCTTGATTTCAATGAACAATAGCAGGTAAAGTGAAGTGGAATGTTCTAAGAGGCTACTAAAATACAAAAAAGATCATTCAATTCTCCCTAGTATGGCTACCAATTTGTTTTTGGGAAAATTAGTATTTCTAAGAAATGCTAACCCTCTAGGCTTCGCAGCTAACCTAGAAACAAATGTTAAAACAATTCACTATTTTTCCTATGAATGACAGATAAGAGAAAGATTATAAAGAGTCAACCTATAACTTTTGCTTGATTCCACACTTGATCTCTCTCTCCTTTGGAAAATCTCGTTACTCCTCCCCTTACTTAACACGCTTGGAGAGTACCTGCACAATTATAGAAACATAGACCTGTCAAAGCATAATGATCCATAATTCATAGACATCACAGAATTGAAAGTATGATAAACATATAACTGCATTGAAAGATTACACAACCATAGGGGAAAAATCTTGAAAAGATTTATTATAGAAAGGAGGATTACAACCCATAAGTTCGATCCAGTGCCATCCTCCCAGCTTAAAATCTTCTTCACCTCATGAATAACAAGAAATTCCAACATTACAACAATACTTTGCCTCAATACTAAAACCATCAACACTTCCTTCTCACTCAAAAATATTCAGCCCCCTAATCTCTTGGATGAGAGATCCTTTTATAGATGATTGTAGAAGGTTGAGTCATCAATGGGGATGATGAATGCATTTCTATTATTAGGAATTGGTTCCATGAAAGAGGCGAATTGGAGGTGGTTTCCTAATTCCATTATTCATCCTTGGGCGAACTAAGAGGGGAAAGTGGTACAGGAAAAGTTTCTAGAAGTTTCCATGAGCAACCAACTCTCAAACTCTCCCAAAATTTTGTCCTACCTCACCCATCGCACCTTCTAGAGGGCCAAACTACAATGCATAGCACTTTGATAGTGAAGTACCTACTATGCATAGCACCCTAACACAGGGCTTTCAGCAATGATTCATTTTAGGCACTTTCTGGATGCTTTTTGAGATGGAACTTTTGGGGAATGAGGCATTCAGATGACTTAGTTACTTTAGGGCATAAAACAAATATTTTAGGGGCTGATGTGCCCAAATATGTCTATAACGGTCACACCCCTATAGCATGACTCACACAAAAAACTAATAATACATAATAACTTACAAACTATTAAATATAGTCATACATAGAAAAGTAACTAGAATCAACACAAGTTGTTAATATCTTCCGACAACTATTGATTGGTTTTTGTTTAGCATGTTCCCACTGTTCATATATTCCATTGGTCTTGATGGATATACTAGTGGAGTTTTATGTTAGCAGAATATTATGCCACAATCATAAACTCATAAAACAATTTCTTCCCCTCAATTCATTTCATGAGAAACTTTACCCAAAAATAAACCTTTGCATCCTATTCATCATGTTACACAATTTATTTACAATGATTGCTATAATTGTGTCGTGTATGGGTAGAGTAGGTTAAGGTACCAAGTACCCTCACAATTGTTATAAATCTACCTATCTTAAGTACCTTGTAAAGAAAAAGGTTGAATATTCCCATGATGGACATGTACTTCAATTATTTATCAAAAGCATTGCAAGCGTAATTAAAAAAAAAAAACAAAAAAAAAGCAATCCAACAATCATATGTCTAATGTTGCTACGAAATATGTTTATGAATAGGATGGAAGATATATATCATTTGGTTCTGATGACAAGAAAGAAATGCGGATGATTACCAAGCATTTTTTTTTGGAGCCCAATGGGAAGATATGGACAAAATATAAATATTCTAGATTTAAAAACAACTGCTAGTGAATAATGATGTTTGGAAAATAATTCATAAATCGTCTATTGATCTAAGTGATGATGAAGATGTTGATCAAGTAATAAAAATGGATGATTCAATAAAGGATACACCACATAGGAAATCTAACTTATTACTTATTTGGATGGATCTAGACTCAAGGCATGTTGTCTCAAATTTTGAATTTAGTTGGTCATCATATATATATGCCAATAGTTATTCTCTACTTCCCACCATTGCCAAACCGTAGTTGAGCCTCATCCATAAAATATTTTTGATGGCTACAAGATTAGAAGCCTAAACAATACACAAGAGTAATAAATGCCAATTCAAGGATAGATGTGAAGCTTCCTACATATAAAAATTTGGAAAAAATGGTAATAGGGTTGATATCCACTATACAACATGCTTAAAGTTAAATTCTAGACACACATTCTTGAACATTTGAACCACACCCTGATTATGACCATGCCTCCAGGTTCCCATTGAATGATTGTGTTGATGATGCTAGACCCACCAAAATGTGAGGGGATCTCCTCGACAAGAAGTCACAACTAAATCCAAGTTGTTTAGTTCGTAAACCAAACCGGAGGTAAATCCTCTCTGCGGACAAAGACGATCCCTACTAGCCCAGACCGGGTCTAGCAACAATCACACAATGCTATCACGCAAGTTCCTAATTGCAAATTAAAGGTGGATGATGAGAACCTACTTGGATTCCAACGCTAATATTCGTAGAAGAGACGCCGCTCTCGTTCCTTTGCCTCGGCCGGTCACGATCCCCACGATCTCCGTGATTGGACACCTGCACATGCAAAGAACAACACGAATACAAGCATAAAATCTAGTAGATGCAATTATATATCAGTCAGAAAAGATATAACTCAACATCAATCATAGAACAATGAGAGTGGAACCATAATGATAGTCATCTATTATTGATAAATAACAAAGAAGAATATAACCATAGTTCTGACGTCGAATCCTCCTTTGGCTGGGTAGTCAGCTACACAAGTCTTGCAAAGCTTGTTAGGACAGGGAACAAGCTTCTCTCTCTTTGGGTGACAAGAATCTCCTTACTTAGATTTGGCCTTATGGGTGCAAAGAAGGCTCTTGCAGCTTCAAACTCTTGAACTCCTAGTATTCTCTATCACTATACTAGAACTGGAACTACTAGCTTGCTCAAGGCATAGAGACAAGCTTTTATAGATAGAGAGGAAAGAGATAGGATCAACCACATTATTCATGGGATTGGCTTTATCACTTGGAAACTTCCATGAAAGGTGGCAAACCACTTCCCTTCTATGGAGATTCGAAGCCAAACCATCCTAGCTCAACATAGATTTAGTTGGTGAATGGGTAAAGGAGAACCTTCGGAAGCTTGTTTGTTGAAAACTTTACTCAATTCGGTTGGCGCGAGTGCGAATCTGAGACAGAGCACCAATAGCGCGGTCTCTTTAGAGGATTTCCCTCATTGGCACGGGCAGTGAACTGTGGACCCGCGCTAATGCAAAAAGAGCTGTTTTCATGGGTATTCTACAGGAGATGTCTTCACGGCATATGAAGCTCATACTTAGAGGAATATGATGCAAGTGGTTTCAGGTCATGTCACTTCTCACAGGCCCCGGAATGAGTCCTCCAGTGTGCGGGGAGAGGGGTAACAGGGACGGTGACAAATTGCTGTGTAACAATCACCTGAATGAGAAAGGAAATCTGATGAGGTAAACGCAGAATGTAGTTTTCCATATCGAAAAAAATGAGATTAGAATCAGTTGGATCAATACCCCGAATAGCCAACAGTAATGATTTCCACTGAGAGTGACAACTTTGAAGGACCTCGAGAGTAGGCATAGTTAATGGTGCTTGAGCCAAATCTTCAAGAATGTTATAATGTTGAGCAACTTGAATGTTTTGATTGTACGAGAAATTTCGTAGCACACCTCGAGAATCTGGTCGAATGGCGGAATTAGGATTAGGTCGCTCTATATGGAGAGGACTAGAACTAAATGGGGTAGAAGAAGAAGGGGTACCTTCTTTCTCTTTCCCTACTGTTGGGTTAGGAGTTTGATAATAATTTTACCTCATAACCATGTTAATCAGTGTATTCCTCATGAACACTTGTGAACTTGAGGAAGTGGATGATTGAGGCTGGTCTACCATTTCAGTCTGCTGCGATAGAAAGGGCTCTTTCAGGAAAGCTAGGGTCCCTTTGAGCAAACGACTAACTTCAGATCATTTGAGACAATATTTAGTATAGTGATCCTCCTCACAGATGAGGGATGGATATTTGGGCTTCCGTTGGGAAGCATCACCAACAAACGACTAAGGAGGGCCCTGTAACACGGATTTATAGACTGGACAATGTGAACCTCTAAGGTTTTACTTGGGCCAGGTGAATTGTGAGAGGAACCATTGGAAGCAGTGTTGGAGACCGACTTATGTTTGGAAGAATATTTTCAAGGGTTTGAGTCACTAAACCAATTACTCCATCAACAGGATGTGTAGCGGGAGACATAGATGTCGTTAGATCAGATGATGGTCTGGGCGCATCAGGTAACATATCATATAACGTATCAAATTTTGAATAAACAAGCTCTAGATACTGGGCACACACGATGGATTGTTCCTCAGTGACGCATCCACCCATAGAAATTTCCTCAACAATTTTTTTGACGAATGATTTGGTGAACCACTCGTCAACAACTAATCAGCAATCTCAAACTTAATTAGGTGACGCCTACGTCTCCATTCATGGATGTGATCACAGATGTGGGTCGCAGTGTCTTGCTTGAGCAATGTTAGCGAATGAGTGCTAGTTTCATAGTGAATGACAACTAGAAAAATGTGAGAAAGGCCATGGTGAGAGTGTTAAAGTCATGATAGGTATTTCGAGGTAGCAAGATATACCACTTGGCTGCAACACCTGCAAGAGCTTGTTGGAAAAGCTGAAGACGAATGGAATCATCAACTTAGGAATTCAAGGAGTACCAGGGGTGATATGTCATCACATGGGCTTGTGGATCCTCTTTCGCTTTTCCTTCAAACTTCATACAATTTCTTGGGATCTTGGATGGAACTGGAGGCTAGTATGGTGAATGAAGAATTGGGTCATCCATGAGTCTAGACACATCTTGCAACTCCAGTAGCCAAGAATGTTAATTGGGTATTGAAAGGCATTTGAGGTCGATAAGCAGACCCAACTTGTGGGACCCATCCCTACTGGTAAGGATTTTGTCCCCATAGTTGTTATAGCTCCAAATCTCACTTCTGATGTTTGTGATGCAACACTCATGGCCTAGGGCAACCCCTCCTTCTAGACCTGGTCCAAATAATTAAAAAGCAATGTTCTACTCCCTATACGTGACATTGCCCTGAGCTAAATGTGTGTGTACGCGCGTCTGTGTATACCCAACCCACGTATATATCTTAAAACACTTAAAAAAAATTAAATCTCCTTAATTTCGAGTGGAAATCACAGGTTTTACCTGTTGATCACCTATTAGTGCCCGTGGCCCAACTATTCCCAATGAATTCCCAACTAAAAAACTACTTTGGGAGATGTATAAAAAGGCTTCAATGGGAAGGCCTAAGGAGGAGAGAAGAGAGAGAAAAATCACTCTGTTAAGATTATCCTTGACCAGGTCTGAATATCCTTGTGCTTCCAGCACTTCCCCCATTACAGGAAACCCTTGCTTCCTTGAGTTATGATGTCTTTCCATTAGTTGAGATATCTTGGAGTGAGTCATGGAGGGAGTCCGTTGAAGGCTTTAGATTGGATGAAACCGGAGGACGGTTCCGCTTGGAGCCTGCGAAAGGAAGACTCAGGTGAAATCATTCCTTACTATATTTTAGTTATCTATAATAAAAGAAACACTTGTCTTATTCCTGATATTAATCTTCTTCATGCTTATGATATCAATGTTATGATTTACATATGAGTAGTTGTTTCAATTATATAACTAACTACCTTTCAATATGCTATGAAGTTGATTTTCTTATGATGCTTGGTCCATGTACTATTATGTTTTCTTGATTTGATTTCATTGCAAGTTAAAGGATCGAAAGGAACTCCAAGAGGGTTTGTACGCTGACTGGATCTACACAAACAAAGGACCCCCAGGTGCACCTCTCTTCGTGTAGTTTGTTTATATTAGTATCATGGCCGTGTGGAATGCTTGATTTTCTTTATAGATAACCCCCGCTCAGCTAGGGTATTGACCCAAGACCCTAGGGGACCTTTGTCCCTAACAGAATTGGCGACTCCGCAGTGGAAAATAGTATTGTTGTTCCTAGTTTAGGTTTATTCAAGCCAATTAGGGCTTAGCTCTTTATTTACTTGTTGTGTCTGAGTAGTCTATTCCTGTAGGAACTTGAACTATAAGTTTGATCAGTTTCTTCAGACCCTTTTTTTGTTTTTTCTTGTGATCTTTTATATACACATCTTGGTCAAGTTACAGTCACGTATGTATGCAAGTTTCACCATATGAACCTGCGTATATGCAAGTTTATGTGAACTGAATAGCGTATACATGCAACCTTGTATCGACACAGTCGCGTATACCCTAAAATTTTCAAGATTTTTCAAATGTTTTTGTTTTTGAAGATCTGTCTGCTGATCTAAGTCTTTCCTGAATAGTCACTTTTCTGTGTCAGTCTTTGTTTTTACAGCAATTCCATGATTTCAAATTCTCTCCGGTTGTGGAAAGTGTTGGCATTGCTTTGTTTTGTGGCAAGCGTCATCATTTTTGTTTAAGCACACAAGATTTCTTTCTAGGAAACTTGGCTGTTCTGGTCTTCCAAGATAGAAAGATTGCTTTCAATATTTGTGGCAAACCTTGTTTTGTTGATAATTTTGTTTACATGTCAAAACTACATGTTTGTGGTCATTTCCTTTTCTTTCTTTTTGAAAGTTGTTGTGTGACGATTTTGAGAATTGTCTTTCTTGATCTTGCGATCATTGTCACCAAGTTCTTCTGGCTACATTTTTTATTGTTAATAGCATCTTGAAACACACTTTTTGTTGATCTTTCACCCGTTGTGTGTTGTTAACTTGCAAAGTGTTTTGTTGCCTATTCTTCGATCATAAAGTTTTAGTCTTATTTAGAGCACTTTTGAAAAGGCATTTTTGTTTTTTCTTTTGAAGAAAACTTCTTGAAAACTTGGTTTTTGCTTTCTTGACCTTATTTTGATTTAGTTTCCTTTTTGCAAGTGAAAGTGCATTTTTGTTTGTCTTGAAATTTGTTTTTAGTGTTTGGATGAAAATGAGCATTAGCAACTGATATTATATCTAAACGTCTTAAGTGGCTAATTAGAATTGATAAACAAGTTACTTTCATTTCTTTGATTTAGAGTAGTCTTAATTTTTGCATTAGCATGTACTCATTGCATTAGGATAAATTTGTGCATCATTTAGGCATCCATACTTTTGTTAATTTTTGTGAGTGTGAAGCTTGAGTAAAAGAGAGAGAAAAAAAAAAAAAATCTTTCTTAGAAGTTCCTCAGAACCTAGTAGAAAATTCTTTCATCGAAGAACAAAACGAGTGCATTCGCATATAGTTTGGTTTTTATTAATTTCTTTTGCATCAAAACACCATTAATTTCATCTCCTCTTATCCCTTGACTTAAAGAACAACCCATTTAAAAACAAGCGCTAATTAAAATACACTAGAAATTTTTCATAATTGTTAGTTTAGGCACATCAACAAGTTTTAGCATATTTTAGGGCCTTGGATTAGGCATGTGGAGAGAAAACTATCGAAGGCCATTTAAAACTGTCAAACATAAGAGTCTGAATAGTGAGTTCAAATCCAATAGCATTAGGAAGACCAGGAAAGCTTTGGATCTAGGAGTTAAGCACAAGGGTTTTTGAAGATAAAGAAGAGAGATACCACCTCTCCTACTTGTTGGATCTTATCTCAAGGCTATTCTGCCTGGATTCTGACATGAGTTGGTAACCTTAGTTGCTTCTCCTAGGGATCTACATAGGTGGCTACAGAGGGGAATCCCGTGGCACTTGAGGTCGACGTTGTCTCACTCTCCACGGTACTACTAGAGGGCACCCTTGCGAAGCTTGGGGGCTTGCACCAGCGCAGGCTGTTGTTAGGAGGTCAGCATAACTTCCTCTGTTACCTTCGGTGGTAGGAATGGGCTGTCATTATCCTAGACTATCTTTGGAAGGCCCCTTACTTCACTTTCTTGTATTTTGGTCTCCAGTCCTATTCACCTGGAGCAGAAATACTTGAAATTTGTTTGATTGGCTGACTTATTTTAGGTACTTTATAGTTGAGTGCTCTTCGCTCCTTATATATAGTTGGCTTTAGGTATTTTTGTCTAGTCACTTTTTGGAATTTGTGTTCTGAGTGACTGGATTACCACTCTGCCGATCTTGAAAGGCTTTTGGTCATTCTTTCGGAAGTTGTGGAGTTTCCTCCTCAAGGGCAAAGGTTTTGATTGTGTATCTATCTTCCTTGAAAATACATTTCTACATTCCCATAAGGGAAGGCTCTGCGAATCAGTAATATATGGCCAATATTCCTGTGGAAACCAACCAAGGTACCCTTCCAAGAGGAGATCCTTGTGCTTTTCCTTTCTTTGGAAACGTTGGAACTCCCTTGATGACCACTTTGAATATTCCTGGAGTGAATGTGGACTACCCGTTTGGCTGTGGTCCACTCCGAATATTCGAAATGCTCTTGAGGCTTCTCAATTGAATGCTTTATTTTAGGGGCATCACATGGGTGCTAATTGTTCATCTTCTTTCAAAGAGAAATCTGGGATTCCTTTTTCTCCTCCTTCTTGTAATAAGAAATCTAAAAAGAGGAGAAAGAGGAATTCAAAGAAGAAGAATAATTCTATCCATTCATCATCAACCTCTGCTAGTCATGTTGAAGATGAGCCTTCAGCCACTGTGAGTCATGCTGGGGGCACAAGTCTAGTCACTGCAAGTCATACTAGCACTTCATCATCAACCTCTGCTAGTCATGTTGAAGATGAGCCTTCAGCCGCTGCGAGTCATGCTGGGGGCACAAGTCTAGTCATTGCAAGTCATACTAGCACTTCATCATCAACCTCTGCTAGTCATGTTGAAGATGAGTCTTCAGTCGCTGCAAGTCATGTTGGGGGCATAAATCTAGTCACTGCAAGTCATACTAGTAAAGAGTCAGGATCATCTGCAAGTCATGTTCAGGACTCTCTGCAAACCACTACTAGTCATGTTGGCGGAATAGAGGTTGATAAGAAACCTGGATGTAGAAGTTTTAAACCTAAGTTCCCTTGTAAGATATGCAAGGGAGACCATCTTACTCATTTATGCCCTGGTATTCCAGAGGTACAAAAGATATGGTCCGAGTCTGAAAGTACTTCTACTTCTAGATCTGATATGGTTTCTCATTAATCCCATCAACCATTGGTTGATAATGTGGTTGAGCTAGTGCACTCACTCGCTGATTACACTCCTCTTTTGGGGGGTGAAGTGCCTAACAAAGGAGTCTGCTTGATTTCTAGCACAGAGTCTTTTGGTATAGGGGGCATTCCGATTTCTTTGAATGTTTCCCTTCCAAGTTCTAGGAATGCTTCCTTTGAATGGGATAGACTTGTCGAGCCTCGTCTTCCTTCCATTGCACCTTTACAAATAAAGGTCAAAGTTAATTCCACAAACATTTATCGATGTATGGTGGATGAAGGATCCTCTGCAAGTATTATATCTTCTTTCAGTTGGAAAGCTTTGGGTTCCCCAAGGTTGTTGACAGCTCAGAGTTAGTTGTTAGCCTATGACATAATACCTCGTGAATCTACGGGTGTTCTTCCTCAATTTCCGATTACTTTAGGTGGGAAGACTGTCTTAATCGATATGATGGTGGTTGATAGCCCTTTAGACTTTAATATGGTACTTGGGCATGATTATGTTTATGCTATGAATGCTGTGGTGTCTTCACTCTTTCGAGTGATGTGTTTTCCTCATGAAGGGAATATTTTCACTATTGATCAACTTTCATATGATAATTACCACCCTAATTCGACCTTACTGCAGAATACCCCTTGGTTTGTTCCAAGAGTTCAGGTAGACTCTACCCTGCGATGGGTGAATTATGTGGCAGTGAATCCTCAATGTTCAATCACTGCTGAGAAGGATCCTTTGAATTATTATTCTCCTTCTTGGGACTTGGTCCCGACAGTTGACTGAGAGATTCTTCCTATAGGGATATCGGACCCCTTAATTCCCTCTTTTGATACTTGTAGTTCCCATGGTTTCTCAGAACTTGATTTTCCTTCACAGGAGGAACTCTTCGAAGCCATGAGTTTTGACTACCAAAGGAGTCCTTGGCTTGAGTCCTACAAGGGGTTTGTCCAGGTGAACTATTATGCGTAAGCCAGAAGGTTGCATGGTTCCCTGTACCATATTGTATATATGAGGTACACATTTTCAAGTTTTGTATTCTATAACACAAGCTTTTATATGAAGTTTACATGTGGGATGTGTTAACTTCTTGTCTAGTGTTCCTATTTATGTATACAGAACTTGGAAGATTTCTCCTTTTGGAAATTTTTATGGTTGGTCCATTCTGACAGGTATTGGTTCACGAAACTGGCATATAGGTAAAGTTTTTCGCTTGCATTGTGCACTTATCAATTTCCTTTCCCATTTTGGCCTTAGGATTGACCCCACCAAGTTATGGTTCAGAACCTTCTCATTGATTAGAAGTATCATGACGTGTGTGGTAGAGCCTACCTTATCATGGGTGCCCCAGTTAGTACCTTATTGTCTCTTGGTACTCATGCTGATTTTTTGTCCCTAGGCTCGGGAGTCCTCTGTAGTCCCACCATGAGTTATGCGATGAAGACTTATTCCTTTTTGCTTCTTCGCTTCGTTCTGACCTTATACCCTAGATGCTCCTTTGTGTTGAGTTGTGCTACTGCATTGCATTTTGACCATTTACACCTTTTGGCCTTGAGCCGGCTTCACTTGGACTCGTATTTAAGCCAAATTTTGACCATGACGACTGCAAAATCAAACTTGCATTCCTTTGACTTCTGCAACTTGATGCACCTTGACCCATGGAAGGAACACACCTTTGAGTGTCTTTGACCAGTTTTCACCTCCCTGCATTGAGCATAGGATTGTTCCAATCCCAGGAACTAGATCATCTGTTTCACCGACACTCATTCTTTCCACTATACTATAGCATTCTTTTATTCTTTTTCCAGCTTAAAGAAAAAGACAAAAAAAATTATATATTCCAAAAAAGAGTTGGAATGCGATAATATTTCCACTTATTTTTGGTAGCTAGAGTTAGCCATATCGCCCTTGAAAAAAGCACTCAAAACAAAGTCTCCTCCATTTGGGTGTGATTTAGTTTGACTTAGGTACACCTTAACCTTGTTATTGAGTCAGTTCTCCCCTGATTGGTTATCTATTCCAATCATATGGAGGGTTCATTCGTGCCTCCTACATGACAAATTTATACAGAGTCATCATATGCTGCCACATAGTCACACCGAGTTGTGCTTTTGTTCAAGGGAAGTTAGCTTGAGTCGGCCTCTCTGCAGTGTCTCTTGATTCATGTTTCAGTCGGCCATCCCTGGTTGTCAGTGTCTTTTCTATCATCACATCAGTTATATTTGTCCTTTACTTGTGCTGGTTTGAGAAGGTCTCCATTGACTTCTTTTTGGCGGGTCTTGTCCTTATCGACGACAACATCCTGCTCTGAGGATAGGCCTAGAGCCCCACCCTGGCCCTATTTTTATTATTGATAGGTCACCTTGTGCTCAGCATCGATCAGTATCATGGGTCTTTGACTGAGTGGTTTCCCTTGTGTTCGACATCAACTTACATTATCACACATTAGGATTCGTGGATACCTCGCCTCTGTGTCAGCTTTCATTATTGGATGGTTCAGAGGGTTTCTGTCGTGCGCTATCCACATCTTGAGTATGCCAGAAATGTGCTTCGGTTAGGTTACTACATCTTTCTCATTTGATTCCTTCCACATTATTGGCCTACGGGTTACACTCACACTAGATTGATGGAGGATGCCTTAATGTCTTCCTTCAAGCAGATCTTTCCATATCGACTACGACTCATTGCTCTGGGGTAAAGATCTAGAGTCCATTTGGAAGTACCTTGGGGTTTGTAGTCATTAGTGGCAGATCCTTCGCTATAGACAATGGGAAACCATCATTGTCTCCTGATTGATAGATTCTTACAAGTGTTCGACTCCAGCTCATCTATTCACACTTGTTAGATTGTAGTAGGTACCTTGACACTCATTATCATTATTGGTGAGTGGTCTCGCATTTGTTAACAGTATACACCAATGACCGGTAATAAAATGATTTCTCACATGGTAGACTTCAGATCATTTATTCCCATGGTGAAGAAATGTACCAGGGCAGTCAGTGATGACCTCAGGTTGCATCAACATTCATTGGTTCACTTGACAGTTGCTCCTATTGTTGCTAGTTGATACCGCTCTACCTTATATGTTGCAGTCATTCATGGTGACATTCTATATATAGGCACCTGCGTTTGCAGTGTAGTACCATCTTACTCCATCATGTTCATTTGGTACTTTTGGGAAAAATCTTTGGTATCAGTGATCCGCTTCTTCCTTCAGCATCATTGACATTATTATATGTGATATTCTGACATGTACTTGTTTGATCATGATTAGATGATCCATTATGTATTTTCCAGTCTTTTATACTCGTATACTTAGTGGATCTGCTTGTACTTGATATGCGGACATGCTTTACTTTCTCTAAGCATGGGTATGCCTACCTCAAACAATGTTTATTTCTTATCTCCTTTTGTGGCTTAGCAGGCTAAAATTTGGTGAAGTCCTTCTCAGTTTTTGACAGGTTTCCTTACCATGCACTTACATAATACATTTCGGACATCATGTACTGTTATAGACATTTTTGTGCCTCACAGCATGGAGCATGAAATGTCGATAATTACAGGGATCCTCAGTCCCTAAACATGTTGTTCTTACCCCTAGAAGAACAAGGTCAGCAAACCACAACACTTCCCATCAGTTCTCCACCTGAAAACACTCAGAAACAGGCCATTTTTGGATCATGTCAGCTGCTCCACTGAGCTTCTGCGCTGGAATGCAACTGTTCCTCCTTGTACCTGCGCTGGAAGTCAAAATTAATGAAGGCTACCTGCGCTGGGCGAGATTGGCCAAGTGGCACAGTCATCCTGCAAGGTGTCAACTGCCCAGGAAGCTTCCAAACTGACACTTGGTTCATGAGATTCGCCCTGTGATGAGTAAGAGGTACTTGATCACCATGTGTAAGCAAGGATCTCCAAGTGGACTCAAGAACTGAAGATTGACTGAAGAGGGAGAGGACACAAGGCAGCTTCATGTCAGTCTCAAGCTGACTCATCCTCTCTTCTTCTATCCTATATATAGAGCTCTTCTATGAGGTCTAAGGAGGCTGGAATTTTGTGTAAAGCAAGGAGGTGCTGTTGGTTTACAGTTAGAGCTATTGGGTGATTGTTTTACTAGAGGTGAAGAGGAGAGTTCTTGCTGTTGGGGAGGTGCTGCTGGATTGGAGCCATCATTGGTTGTAACCTTCTCAGAACCCTGTTACTTCTATCAATAAAGTTTTGCATGTTCTCCTATATACTTGTGTTGCATTGATGTATTGTATTTACATGTATATTTGATTCACTCTAATCCATGCATCAGTTATGAGTACTTGTATCTTGTAGTTTCCTCTCTTGTTTGTGCAGGATCTGTCTGTAGCTGGACCGGCAGAGAGAGCAAGGAGCTGGGAACAAGAGACAAAGAGAGAGGACAAGGATCGACTAAGCGAAAGACACCAGGTTGGTTAATCTTTTCTCCCTTCTCTCTGTACTTTCATAAAGGAAAACATCAAAGCTTTACTTTCAGTTGTTGCTAAAGACTGTCACCTTTAGAGTAGGGATAGGGTCATCCGCATCGAATACTTTTCCCCACAACATGTACCCCTTCTGACCTCATGTATTAGGGGGCATCTATTATAGCTCCAAATCTCACTTTTTATGTTTGTGATTCTGCACTCATGGCCTAGGGCAACCCATCCTTCTAGACCTAGTCCAAATACTTAAAAACAATGTTTTACTCCCTATACACGACATTTCCCTGAGCTAAATGGGTGTGTATGCGGGTCCGTGTATACCCAAACTGTGTCTATGTCTTAAAACACTTATATATATATATATATATATATATATATCCTTAATTTCGGGCGGATATCGTGGGTTTTACTTGTTGATCACCTATTAGTGCCTGTGGCCCAACTTTTCCCAATGAAATCCCAACTAAAAAACTACTTTGGGAGAAGTATAAAGAGGCTTCAATGCGAATGCCTAAGGAGGAGAGAAGGGAGAGAAAAATCACTCTGCTGAGATTATCCCTAACCAGGTCTGAAGATCCTTGTGCTTCCAGCACTTCCCCCATTATAGGAAACCCTTGTTTCCTTGAGTTATGATGTCTTTCCATTAGTTGAGATATCTTGGAGTGAGTCATGGAAGGCGTTTGTTGAAGGCTTGAGATTGGACGACTGTGGAGGATGGTTCTGCTTGGAGCCTGTTAGTGTCGGTCTTGAGCCCTCCATCAGTGATCAATAGCTCTTTGCATATGCATAGGTAGGTGTCTCATTAGTGTCAGTTTTGCATCCCGCTAGGCATGCCATAAAACTGAATGGAGGGCTGGTCTTTGTTCCCTTCTTGGCTTTGCTGGATCAGGTCATACCACAATGAAATTGAGTCATGTTTGTTTTCATTTTTGTCTTGAGGTCCCAGGTCTTAGGTCTAGGGTTTTGAGTCAAAATCACTACAAGGTCATGAGTTCAAGTTCAGTGAGTGCCCAGCAAGCCAGAAGGAGGTATGTACATATGTTTCATTGTTATTTTCATCAGCTACAGGTCATTTAATGCCTTGGAGTTAAAAACGCTGTTTTTAAGTCCAAGGTCATGAGAAATTTGTAAAAATAAAGAAATTTTCAAAAGTGCCGGCAACAACCCTGGTTCCTTCGCCACAGCCCATCAGATGGTCAACCTGCAAAAGAACGAAATCAAACGCCTCAAAAAGCTAATTTCAGGACAAAATGAACTCCAAAACAGTGTTAAAAAGAATGTAAAAGTGAAAACATTATAAAGTTGGTTTTTCAAGTTAATTTTTTCAAATGTGAGCATATAAAGGCCAATTCCCTCTCAAAAGAGACTCATTGTGCATTTGAAGGCAAGAAAACGCAAGAGAGAGAGGTGAGAAGGCGAATTGGCAATTTGCAGCAAATTCTGGGCTTTCTGAGGGTGTGCGACCACTCCACCAGGGTGCGCGACCACCTGGGAGGTGTGCGACCACTCCAGCGCCAATTCTCTGTGTTAAATTGGTCGGGCGCAACCACTTGAGGGGGGCGCGACCACTCGAAGCTGGTGCACGACCACTCGACCAGCTTGCTCCAGAACCCTCCAGAAACGCATCAAAACTTCAAATTTCTTCGTGTTGGCTCGTGATTGGAGTGAGGTAGGCCTCCCTTACAATGTTTATGATGGTGCCATGGATGGATAGCTTATTTATGGTCATTCTTTATCATGCAAAATTATGAAAAGATAGGTTAAGTGCTTTTTTGTTTTGCAAGCATTATGCTAGGGTTATTGTTTGTTCTTCAAGGTTTTTTATTCCTTTATTTCCCTCCATGGTTTCCCATCATTATGCACAAATGTCAGAGTGTTAATTTATTCAATCTCATTTGCAAGTAATGCTGAACCCTAGCTCAATTTCCTAAAAACCCTAATCCCTCCCTAAAACCCTATTCAAACCATAATTTCTCCCATACAAACCTACCAAAACCCTAGTACTATGTCACACAGCAAATATATATGTAAAACAACAAAAAAATGAAAAGAAACATTTTTAAAAAAAAAAAATATATGATGGCAAGAGGCATGCACATGAATATCATAAAAAAACGAGTAATGTAATTATGCATAGCCTAGTAAAAGACATGAGCAAAAAAAAGACATGTTGCTGTATAAATTTCAGAAGTTAGATAGCTGTGGGAGTGTCCATGACAAAGTTTATCATTGTGCAGCTGTGCTAGTTATTAAAATAGGCAGTTTGCTGTGCTAGGGTTTGCACAAGGGTATGATTCATCTCCCTAATCCCAAAACTCTGTTTTCCTACCCTTCCCTTCACTAAAACCTTAATTCAATTGCTCTATCTCTCCCTAAAGGTCCCTATGCAATTGAAATCCCTTTCCCTTTGTCAAAGCATGTAAATGAAACCTTATTTCACCTATGACAAAGAGCATTCATGAAGCTGCCAGCATTGTTAAAAGAAACTGTTGTTATAAAGTATAGTTGGCAGAGATTGTTAATGTGTTCCCTAGTCCCAAGACCCTAATTTCCTTTCTCCCTCCATCTCCCTAATACCCTTGATACAAAATATCCCTTTTCCCTTTCAAACTGTCATAAAAACCCTTCCCCTCCCCTATGATCAAATAAGTAAAAATCCCTGTTTCCCATTAAGCATCAATGGCCATTTTAAATGTTAAAAAACAGAGTATGTTCATGAAAGGCATTCAAGGACAAAATGAAAAAGGAGCAGCCTGTTAATTGCTTGTGGTTGATGCTACCTCATACCCTGATGATCATACCTTCATTCCTTCCATGATGAAAATTTATATTGTCCTTTCCCTTGGTGATCATAACACCTTTTGTCCCTAATAAAGTATTTATTTGCAAATGATGAGAGATGGAATGACATGTTTGACATTGTGTGATTATTTCCTTCAAAATTCCCTGTTGATTATATATATTTTCCCTTTCCTTATGTAAATTCCCTCCCCTAACATTTCCCTCATGATTTTTCCCCTTGAAAACAACATACTTCTCAGCATTTTGCAGGCAGGGCAGCAGTCATCTTTGCCTATTTGTTCCACCTTGCTCAATAACATCATGTCAACCACTGAGACTAATGAGCAAAGTGATGACCGATCTTCATCCACGGAGGTTGAGACACAGCGGAGGCCTCGTAAGGGTGGCAAGAGTGGTCATCACAAGAGAGAAGAGCCCACATCCTTGGCAGAATTGCAGGCTTGCCCATTGGCAGTGACTTGCTTTCAGTACATGTCATGCTATCAGTTTTGCGAGAGGCTTGCACAGATTCAGCATCATAGGGAACTGGCCCGGCTATTTGTTTTACACCTTCATGACGGGCAGGTCACTCTTGCAGGAGTGAATTTTGTGTTTTCTCCAGAGGCCATCTCACAGGCTACCGGGATACCCAATGTGGGTGAGGTGTGGCCAAAGCGCAAGTGGCTGGATTTTGTATATTTCGAGCCATATGTCAGGCCAACATACATACACAACTTGTCAGGGAACTTTCCTATCAGATTCCTCCGAGGGGAATATGCATCTATCATGAGGCTTATTATGCACTATTTCACATGCGAGGGGAGGTTCTCACGAGTATTTGCATGCCACATTCGCATGCTGATGCACTTTACCAGGGTGAGGATGATGAACATCCCGGTTTATCTTTTTCACGACATTCAGAGGATGGTTTCCATATTCCAGAAGCAGACCCCAGCTCAGCAGCTCAGGAGCTTATGTCATCATGGTCTCATCCAGCTGGTTGTGTCCCATCAGCTGAGCCAGCAGGGCATTCCTTGGGCAGATTTTATCTCCCGTGAGTTCTTCACACAGCCACAGCCAGAGCCAGAGGCAGTTCACGAGGAGGGAGGGCCATCACATCAGCCCGAGGCTAGTATTCCGAGACATATGGCTTCTTCTCTTCGGGTCACTTATCAGAGAGGTCATAGGACCTTATTTGCAGCAGCTCGACGAGTACTTTCTCCACAGCAGGTGGAAGGGGTCTCGTCATCTTCTTCAGATCAGCGAGTGTTATCTCCACACCAGGTGGAAGGGGCCTCGCATTCTTCAGCAGCAGAGGCAGTACGAGAGGGCAAGCAGCCCATGGTTGAGGATGAGGCAGTTGGCGAGGCACATCCTGATTTCATTGATCTTAATGCTCATTCTCCTTCCTCTTCAGATTTCTATGAGCTCATTAGGCAGAGAGAAGAGGAGAACCTTGTGTTGCAGCGGAAGCTTGAGATGGCTCAGTGGACCATCACTTATTTAGGGCAGCGGAACAAGCAGCTAGAGACAGAGAAAGAGCTGGATGAACTATGGAGAATCCGCAGTAACAGAGGCTTGAACCGCAGGAGGCCCGGGGACCCATTACCCGCTGATAGGGAGTCATTGCTCATCCAAGGAAATCTTCGCTTGGAGAGATTGTTGGAGAAGGCAAATCATGACAAAGAACTGCTACGCAACATGAAAACACGCTATTGGGCACGACTGCATGTTTGCAAAGCCAAAATGAAAATTCTCCAAAGGAAGCTGTCAGAGGCCCAGAAGAAGAAGAAGAGGACAAACCCACTCCGTATCTTGGCTGAGGCATCCCTCACTCACCATGGTACTCATTAGCCTTCATCCAGTAGAAAAATCAAAAAATTTTGAGAGTTTTGGAGCATTTTGGAAATTTACAGGTTTTTGCCTGTGGAGTGGCGCGACCACTCGGGAGGACTGCTCAGAATCACAAAAAGTTGACATTTTTGGAAAGGGCATGCAAAAACTAGAATTACCTATACTTGGGGTCAACTTGATTTTGAGATTTGGGCCTCCAAAAGCTCAAAATACATCAAAATTTTGACTTTCTGCCCACTTTTTGAGTTGCAGAAAGTGACCTTGGGAGAATTGACTGTTGAGGGGTCAAATCAACTCCAAATCCAGAAATTCCACTTGGGATGGAAAGTAGACACACAGAGCTTTCCAATGAGCCATCTTTCACTTGATTTGGACAACTGGAACCCACTCAAAAAGTGCTGCAAAGGGGCGCGACCACTCGAGCAGGGGGGCGTGACCACTCGAGCTAAAAATGCTAGTTTTGACTTTTCAGGCCTGCAAACTCTGTTTTTACCTTGGTTGATCATTTGTACTTGTAAATGATGGATGTATGGATAATTTTCATGGCACATTGATAGATTTAATCTCTCTTAACCCTTCTAGAAGCTTCCTTGATGTAAATAGTGAATATTTAATGCATGGATGAGTTAGCTAAGTTTTAGAGGCAAGTTGTTTTGACTTCCTATTATCTAGTGCTTAGTTTAGAATTAGTTCAAACTGCTCCTAGGAAGCTAAGATCGACCCCTAGAGGTGGGGAAAGGAGTTAGATGGTATATATTATGCCTTCTCTTGCTCATTTTCATGGTTGGACTCTTGTGGGAGAAGCATTATTGTATATTGTACATCTATTACTGCAATTTAAGGAAAAGGAAGGCCAGGGTTTTGCAGACATCATTGTGGATTCTTGTGGATTGTTGTGTTGATGGTGTGTTCTCTACATGTTATTGTAAGTGTGTTTATGTGTTCCATCTCTTTCTTTGCTGCTAATTGAACAGATGAAGTGATAAAGTTTGAATTCATGCATGCCATGCTCAGCTTTTAATTTTGTTCAATATCTATGTTTTCCACTGTCTAAAGAGGATTCAAAGTTGTTGTTTGCCCTCTTTAGCTCCTCCTCTATCATTCCTGATCATCCATCTCAGATTAAGGCATCAGCACTCATTCCTACCTTGCCCCAAAGATCCCCCTGCAAAAACTGAGCCCAATCCCCGCACCCTGAATTGCACTCCCTCCAATTGCCACCAAAAACCCCAAAAATCTTTAAATCAACCCCCCTTATCAATTTACTAGCCTAAAATCTTTATTCCTAATTGGTCAGCTTATCATATTGAAAGATCTACCGAATCTGACCCGAGAGAGCCTTCTCATACCTCGTAGGGCTAGCTATGAGGTGAAATGGTTTGATGTAGCCTTGAGAGTTTGTCTATCT
This sequence comes from Pinus tabuliformis, assembly GCA_031772625.1. NCBI lineage: Eukaryota > Viridiplantae > Streptophyta > Pinopsida > Pinales > Pinaceae > Pinus > Pinus tabuliformis. Next base: position 115,511,621 of record CM062808.1, on the reverse strand, counting down.
CAGCCTAGGTGAATTCCAAGCGCTAACAGAGCCTGTGAAAGGAAGACTCAGGTGAAATCATTCCTTACTGTATTTTAGTTATCTATAATAAAAGAAACACTTGTCTTGTTCCTGATATTAATCTTCTTCATGCTTATGATATCAATGTTATGATTTACATATGAGTAGTTGTTTCAATTGTATAACTAACTACCTTTCAATATGCTATGAAGTTGATTTTCTTATGATGCTTGGTCCATGTACTGTTATGTTTTCTTGATTTGATTGCATTGCAGGTTGAAGGATCGAAAGGAACTCTGAGAGGGTTTGGACCCTGGCTAGATCTACCCAAACGAAGGACCCCCAGGTGCACCTCTCTTCGCATAGTTCATTTATATTAGTATCATGGTTGTGTGGAATGCTTGTTTTTCTTTATAGATAACCCCCGCTCTGCTAGGGTATTGACCCAAGACCCTAGGGGACCTTTGTCCCTAACAGAATTGGTGACTCCGCTGGGGAAAACAATATTGTTGTTCCTAGTTTGGGTTTATTCAAGCTAATCAGGGCTCAATTATTTATTTACTTGTTGTGTCTGAGTAGTTTGTTCCTGTAGGAACTTGAATTGTAAGTTTGATCAGTTTCTTCAGACCCTTTTTTTTTTTCTTGTGATCTTTTATATACACATCTTGGTCAGGTTCCAGTCACATATGTACGGAAGTTTCACCATATGAACCCGCATATATGTAGGTTTCTGTGCACTGAATAGCGTATGCACGTAACTTTGTATCGACACAGTCACGTATACCCCAAAATTTTCAAGATTTTTCAAATATTTTTGTTTTTGAAGATTTTTCTGTTGATCTAAGTCTTTCCTGAATAGTCACTTTTCTGTGTCAATCTTTGTTTTTACAGCAAGTCCATGATTTCAAATTCTCTCTGGTTTTGGAAAGTGTTGGTCTTGTTTTGTTTTGTGGCAAGCATCATCATTTTTGTTTAAGCACACAAGATTTCTTTCTCAGAATATTAGCTCTTCTGGTCTTCCAGGACAAAAATATTGGTCTCAATCTTTGTGGCAAACCTTGTTTTGGTGATCTTTTTGTTTGCATGTCAAAACTGCATCTTTGTGGCCATTTACTTTTCTTGCCTTTTGAAAGTTGTTGTGTGACGATTTTGAGAATTGTCTTTCTTGATCTTGCGATCATTGTCACCAAGCTCTTTTAGCTACTTTTTTATTGTTAAGAGCATCTTGAAAGACATTTTTTGTTGAGCTTTCACCCGTTGTGTGTTGTTAACTTGCAAAGTGTTTTGTTGCCTATTCTTCGATCATAAAGTTTTAGTCTTATTTAGAGAAATTTTAGAAAGTCATTTTTGTTTTTTCTTTTGAAGAAAACTTCTTGAAAACTTGGTTTTTTCTTTCTTTGACCTTGTTTTGATTTAGTTTCCTTTTTGCAAGTGAAAGTGCATTTTTGTTTGTCTTAAAATTTGCTTTTAGTGTTTGGACAAAACTGAGCATTAGCAACTCATATTCTATCTAAACATCTTAAGTGGATAATTAGAAATGATAAACAATTTACTTTCATTTCTTTGATTTAGAGTAGTCTTAAGTTTTGCATCAGTCATTGCATTAGGATAAATTTGTGCATCTTTTAGGGCATCCATAGTTTTATTAATTTTTGTGAGTGTGAAGCTTGAGTAAAAGAATATATCTATATATATATATTTTCTTTCTTAGAAGTTCCTCAGAACCTAGTAGAAATTTCTTTCATCGAAGAACAAAACGAGTGCATTTGCATATAGTTTGGTTTTTATTAATTTCTTTTTCATCAAAACACCATCAGTTTCATCTCCGCTTATCCCTTGACTTAAAGAATAGCCCATTTAAAAACAAGTGCTAATTAAAATACACTAGAACTTTTTCATAATTGTCACTTTAGGCACATCAACAAGTTTTAGCATATTTTAGGGCCTTGGATTAGGCGTGTCGAGAGAAAAATCTCCAAGGCCATTTAAAACTGTCAAACATGAGAGTCTGAATAGTGAGTGCAAATCCAATAGCATTAGGAAGACTAGGAAAGCTCCGGATCTAGGAGTTAAGCACAAGGGTTTTTGAAGATAAGGAAGAGAGATACCCCCTATCCTACTTGTCGGATCTTACCTCAAGACTGTTATGCCTGGCTTCTAACATGAGTTGGTAACCTTAGTTGCTTCTCCTAGGGATCTACATAGGTGGATGCGGAGGGGAATCCTGTGGCACCTGAGGTCGATGTTGTATCACTCTCAATGGTACTACTGGAGGGTGCCCTTGCGCAGATTAGAGGCTTGCACTGGCGCAGGTTGTTGTTAGGAGGCCAACGTAACTTCCTCTGTTACCTTTTCTAGTAGGACTGCGCCATCATTATCCCAGACTATCTTCAGAAGGCCCCTTACTTCACTTTCTTGTATTTTGGTGTCCGGTCCTAATCACCCGGAGCAGAAATACTTGAAATTTGTTTGATTGGCTGACTTCTTTTAGGGACTTTATAGTTGAGTTCCCTTTGCTCCTTGTATATAGTTGGATTTAGGTATTTTTGTCTAGTCACTTTTTGGACTTTACGTTCTGAGTGACTGGCTTACCACTCTGCCGATCTTGAAAGGCTTTTGGTCATTCTTTCAGAAGTTGTGGATTTTCCTCCTCAAGAGCAAAGGTTTTGATTATGTATCTATCTTCCTTGAAAAGTCATTTCTACATTCTCGTAAGGGAAGGCTCTGAGAATCAGTTAGATATGGTCGATATTCCTATGGAAACCAACCAAGGTACCCTTCCAAAAGGACATCCTTGTGCTTTTCCTTTCTTTGGAAACGTTGGTACTCCCTTGATGGCCACTTTGAATATTCCTAGATTGAATGTTGGACTACCCGTTTGGCTGTGGTCCACTTCGAATATTCCAAATGCTCTTGAAGATTCTCTGTTGAATCTTTTATTTCAAGGGCATCACATGGTGCTAATTGTTCATCCTTTCAAAGTGAAATCTGGGATTCATTTTTATCCTCCTTCTTGTAATAAGAAATCTAAAAAGAGGAGAAAGAGGAAGTGAAAGAAGAAGAATAATTCTATCCATTCATCATCAACCTCTACTAGTCATGTTGAAGATGAGTCTTCAGCCGCTGCGAGTCATGCTGGGGGCACAAGTCTAGTCACTATAAGTCATACTAGCACCTCATCATCAACCTCTGCTAGTCATGTTGAAGATGAGCCTTCAGCCACTGCGAGTCATGCTAGGGGCACAAGTCTAGTCACTGCAAGTCATACTAGCACTTCATCATCAACCTCTGCTAGTCATGTTGAAGATGAGTCTTCAGCCGCTGCAAGTCATGCTGGGGGCATAAATCTAGTCACTACAAGTCATACTAGTAAAGAGTCAGGATCATGTTCAAGTCATGTTCAGGACTCTTCGCAAACCACTGCTAGTCATGTTGGTGGAATGGAGGTTGATAAGAAACCTAGACATAGAAGTTTTGAACCTAAGTTCCCTTGTAAGATATGCAAGGGAGACCATCTTACTCATTTATGCCCTGGTATTCCAGAGGTACAAAGGATATGGTTCGAGTCTGAAAGTACTTCTACTCCGAGATCTGATATGGTTTCTCATCAATCCCATCAACCATTGATTGATAATGTGGTTGAGCCAGTGCAATCGCTGGCTAATTACACGCCTCTTTTGGGGGGTGAAGTGCCTAACAAAGGAGTCTGCTTGATTTCTAGCACAAAGTCTTCTGATATAGGGGCATTCTGGTTTCTTCGAATGTTCCCCCTCCAAGTTCTAGGAGTGCTTCCGTTGATTGGGATAGCCTTGTCAAGCCTCGTCTTCCTTTCGCTACACCTTTCCAAATGAAGGTCAGAGTTAATTCCACAAACATTTATTGATGTATGGTGGATGAAGGATCCTCTGCAAGTATTATATCCTCTTTCACTTGGAAAGCTTTAGGTTCCCCAAAGTTGTTGACAATGCAGAGTCAATTGTTAGCCTATGATAGAAGACTTGGTGAATCTATGGGTGTTCTTTCTCAATTGCCTATTACTTTAGGTGGGAAGACTGTATTAGTTGATATGATGGTGGTTGATAGCCCTTTAGACTTTAATATGCTGCTTGGGCATGATTATGTCTATGCTATGAATGTTTTGGTGTCTTCACTCTTTCGAGTGATGTGTTTTCCTCATGAAGGGAATATTGTCACTATTGATTAGCTTGCATATGATAATTACCACCCTATTTCGACCTTATTGTAGAATACCCTTTGGTTTGTTCCAAGTGTTCAGGTAGACTCTACCCCACCACGGGTGAATTGTGTGGCAGTAAATCCTCAATGTTCAATCACTGCTGAGAAGGATTCTTTGACTTATTATTCTCCTTCTTGGGACTTGGTCCTGGCAGTTGACTGAGAGACTGTTCCTATAGGGATATGGGACTCCTTAATTCCCTCTTTTGATCCTTGTAGTTCTCATGATTTCTCAGAACTTGATTTGCCTTCATAGGAGGAACTCTTTGAAGCCATGAGTTTTGACTACTAAAGGAGTCCTTGGCCTGAGCCTTACAAGGGGTTTGCCCAGGTGAACTATTATGCGTAAGCCGCAAGGTTGTGTGGTTCCCTGTACCATATTGTATATATGAGGTACGCATTTTCAAGTTTTGTATTCTATAACACAAGATTTTATATGAAGTTTACATGTGGGATGTATTAACTTCTTGTCTAGTATTCCTATTTATGTATACAAAACTTGGAAGAATTTTCCTTTGGAAATTTTTATGGTTGGTCCGTTCTGACAGGTATTGGTTCTCGAAATTGGCATATTGTTACAGGAAAAAGTGTCTATATAGAATTGCTCTATCCCACTAAGGTGTGACAGCTGCCTTAGAAACAAATAGAGAAAAGCTACTTTTGTTTTTCCTTTATGAATTATAGATAGAGAGGAACAGAAAGACCAACCTCTGTCTTGCGCTAATCCTTCGATTCGATTCCTCTCTTCTTTGATAGTCCTCAGCTACCTGCTCCCTTGCATGCCCAGCTTCACAAAGTACCTGTAAGATCACAGAAGCATAGCACTATACAAAGACATGGATATATAATCATAAACAATATAGGGTCAGATGTAAATTGACCATACAAATGTAACAAGCATCAATGAAACAAAAGCATGGAGGAAAACTCAAATAGCTTTTATTGATAAACAAGAAAAGAGCCAAGAGGAGTTACAACCGGTTGTTCCGACCTAGCATCAATCTCCCAGCAAAGAAGCCCCTCTTCACCTCAAACAAAGCTTAGATCACCCAACAATATGATGTTTGTCTCAGAAAACCAACAACAATTCCTTACAATATGCAAAATTCCAACCTCTGGATCTCTGGGATGAGGGATCCATATATAGATATCTGCAAGGGGGATGAGTCAGCTTGTGATTTGATTAGTGTCTTCTCTCTGATACTTCTTGCTTCCACTTGGAGACTGAGGGCCTCTTACTCATCCTTGGTCGAATTCAGTGAGGCAAGTATCACAGGAGAAGATTCTGGAAGCTTCCATTGCCTCTCCACCTCGCGGAATGACACTGCCATTTGTCATTTCTCACCCATCGCACCCCACAGAAGGTAGTTTTGAAATGCAACGCACCTCACAGTGTATTTGGGTTAGATGCAACGCACCTAGCCAGTGGAGCAGCTGCAATGATCCTATTTTGACCAATTCTGAGCAGTTTCTCATGGAGAACTTCTGGGAGAAGCTGTAATCTGTTGACCTTGTTCCTTTAGGGGTTAGAACAACACTTTTAGGGACTTAGAAGCCCTTGGTTTATGGACATTTCATGCTTGGGGTTGTAGGGCCCAAAAATGTTTATAACAGTTACCCCCTAAAGTATGAGGCCATTAATCTTTTAGTGTCAGGTGAAATGATTTATTATGAGGATCCGAAGTTCTTTCAATGCTGGGAGGAGACCTGTAATAAGATACAATACAATACATTATCTTCATACTATTTTCATGATCTAGCTAAGGCGGGCATTCCCATGCTCAGCTTTATAAATTCATTTTCATGTACATAGGACAGACAATGGTCTGAGTGCAGACTGATGATTCTGATAGAGCCATCATCCTTTTGAGTGGATGATTATCTGTGCAGCAATGATGTACATTTAATGTCTTTTTTTCCCTGAATATATATCGCAGCCCGGATGGATGGAACTAGATCCGGGGTCTTCAATCTCGTTTGATCTTCACTCGAAGTACAAGTCGACCCATGTGAGAAATGTTCTGAAGTCGAACATGGAAAGACATCGCTTGATTACCAGTCAATGATGTAAACTGTTAACAAGCGCGAGAGGAATCACCGATAATGATAATGTCCCTCAAGGTACTACAATACAATTCACGTGGTGTGAATAAAGCACTTGGCGTCAAACACCGTGCAAAATCTTTCGGTCGAAGGCCATTGATGTAAACCTGTCGTCGGAAGTGAGAAACTTGCCATTGAGGCATGCAAGCTTCAAAGTACTGAATGGGGTGTTCCTAGATCAACTTCTTGGATAATGATCTGATGTCGACAAGAAGTGATCTGTCACAGGAGGGCCTTAATGAATCCCACATCAATGACACGGAACAGAGCAAATGATTTTAATGGATGTGAAAACGATCTGGTGATATAAGGTTCAGGGTGGCGGTCATGAAAGGATGGAGTATAATGTATGGTAGTGAGTGAGACACAGGTGGATTCGCTGAATGACTTCTCTTGAACATATCGGCGACACTGATGTGATGGATTGGTATCATTAACCCCAAATGTGGATGGTATGGTGTGACCGGTGAATGAAACAACCCAACCCGACTCGGACACGGAGTGGAAGTGTCATGTTCAAGAGCGACTTGTTACCAACGAAGTTTCTTTGAGTTTTCTTCCCAATTTTCCCCAGTCATTGCTGACCAGTACCTCTTTATTTTTGTCAAGCTTGAGGAGGATAACATATTCTTGTTCTATAATTTTCCCTTCGGGCAAACCCATCGCTATGTTTTAACGAGCCTAGCGATAGTGAAACTCGTTCTCGTCTATAGACAAGTTTGTCACTATTAATCTTTTTAATGAGTTTAACAACAAAGATAACTCGGTCCTTTTAAATTTTAGAGAGTCTGAAACGGGACGTAAAGGTAACTCCAAAATTCCTTTTTCGTCATCTAATCCCTTAAGTCCGAAAAAGTATAAAACAATATAGAAGGGATGAATTTTCGATACTTTTAACGAGCCGAACAAAACAAGCACTCGATCTTTTTGTGTAATAATCCCTCAGGTCCAAAAAGATTAAAATCTAGAGGAGGGATAGCACTTCGTGTCCCTTTAACGAGCTAGAGAGGCCAATGGCTCGGCAATCTTTTCATATTTTATGAGTCAGTTGAAAAGAGCTTAAAGGAGACTCGTCTTTTGAGGAACGAGTGATAAAACGGGTAGCAGCTGATTCCAGGTAAGGTTTGGAATTTTCCAATCACAGCAGTGTCACAAGGATGGCTAGTGAAATCACTCTTCGTAGCTGTTCCTCAAAAGGGGTAAACAATCAAATGGAGGTGAATGATCGGCCAATGAAAAAGTGGAGGTGACGGTGCAAACACGACCAAGGCTTTAACGACTGAAGTACTACATGCACGATGGTTATTTACCGGGGAATAGTTCATTTTTTAACGAGCTTAAATGCGGGTGGAAACATTTTCTCATGTCTTATGTTTATTTTTTAACGAGCTTGAACTATGTGCTAAAACTGCTCGATTGAATGGTCCCTTTTTTATTTTACCATAAATAGCTTTGTTCTTTCAAAGATTGTACTGTATTTTCAAATGCCTCATCAAACTAGTCATAAATGAACAATATATGTTTGAAAACAAGTTAGAACACTAATATTTTACTTTGAACTACGTAAAAAGTAATGAAAAATTGTTTTTACCCCTCATTTTACCATTTCATTTGAACTTTGGTTTTTTGGAGCTTTGGAGGTGCTTTCCCCCTTTGATTTTCACCAGCTGATTTCGGGAGATACTGTGGACGATTCTCGGCGCCGTCTCGACCAAGTATGAGCTAAACCTGAGCTCTTCCATTTCATGGTTTCCATTTTACATTTTGAGCTTGATTCCTAGTTTTTCTGAGCCCCTAGGGTTTGAAAAACGCGTTCTGCTCTGAGCGCACCCTCTGTGATAGTGGTCTCCTTTGCAAATGACACATGGTGATTTAGGCCTGGTCGGTGCAGTGTGTGGATTTTCGCTAGACGACACTCATTTGCCCCCATTCGCTTTTGGCTCCTTCTTCTTCTTCTCTTTCTTCTTCTTTTCCTTCTTCTCCTTAGGCACTTGACTTTTGGCTTTACCAGCTCCATCAAGCGAAGGGGAAGGAGGAGAGGAAGAATTAGAGGAAGTAGAAGGTTGGTGGGTAACTCTAGACTCGTCTAATTGCTGATTCGATTGTTCATGAATTGTGGTATTTTGAACGACAGAGGTTGAGAAGAGCCATACAGGAAAACCAATTGTCAGTCCTAGAAGCGACAATGTGGCCATATGGGGTGCACCAACATCTCCCCAAGAGGAGAAGGGACTAGGATTTCCTCCAAGGGGAATTCCTTGGTTGGTGGATTCCATTTTCTCAACCCAAGATCAACGTAGGAAAGGGGTAATGAATATTCCGTTTAATATAAATGTTGGACGCTTTGACACAACTTGTTTTTTCAGTTTTTAAGAGTCGAGAAAAAACAAAAGATGACTCTAGTCTCCTTCGATTTTTAATGAGCCTGAAGTGACAAGTGCTCAGATGGACCTTTTCCGTTAAGGAGTCTTAAAAGGAATGAAAGGGACTGCTCTGGAAATCTAGGTAGAGGGAGTACCAAACCAATCGCAAAACTGCAGAATACTTTTTACGGTACGGCAGTCAATCTTCCCGAATGCTGTGTTCAGTGCATTGCGATCGATAGGGCAGCAGACATGGCTTCTTATGGATAAAGGATTAAGCCTATTGGGGTCTCCCAAAATATACTCGACGGTACGTGGGAGCACAAGTCTGTATTGGCACTTATCATCTCAAAGTGGAGGAATCACCCAACCATCAGTGAGAACAACAATTACCACGTTTTACGACGCCGGAACACGTCTCTAGCCTAGACTTCTAAATGTTGTGCGTTAAGTTCCAAAGCGTTGTTAGATTCATTGAATTTATTTTAAGTTGATCTTGTTTATGAAGTTTGCCTTTCGGGTTCACCACGAGATGTAGATGTAATTCCTAAAATGCAATCTAAGATGATAAACAAACTTTTTATCTCCTTTATGCAATGAAAATCCTAACTACTAGGGAAAAGAAAGACAGAATCTTTTCACAAAGAGCAAAGAGCACACTCTAAATGAACTTTCCTAAATCAAGCCAATCAGACTGTCTATATGCAAATGCACATGCATGTATTTGTTTTTCAACTTTCTTAGTATATGGATGCTAAAAAGAAAGTTGATGGACAAATCTGAATTTCTTTTCAAGAGACAAATATAAACAAGTTTCTTTTCGAAATAAAAAAAAATGGAGACGATCACAACACCTTACGATTTTGAAACGAATACTTGTTCTCGACACTAGAAAATTACAAATGCAGACCAAAAAGCAATAGTAATAGGATAATCGACCATCAACAGTAATTAAACTCTTTCCTACGATCGAAATCGACACTTGCGACAGATTCAAATTAAAGAACGACAGTACAATTACGCTACTTTTGCAAAGGAGAACTGCAAACGACTCAACAAACACACAAAAACATCTAGAGTTCTTTTGTACAAAGGAGGCAGAATAACAGCAAGGAAAAGGGGTTTCAAACAGACATATACTGATCACAGGTAGCAAAATTCAGGAATAGAACTGGAAAGAATGAATCAAAGAAGCCACAGCTGCACAGAGCTAGTCTTATCAGCGCACCTGTAACACAGAGAATCTGAAATGCAGCGCAGGTTGTCCATTCAGGAAGTGCACTGAAATTCAGAATCTCTGAACAGTACTTGCACTGGGCTAGAAACAAGACTCTGTTCGGGTTCCGGGTCACAGTTTGCAGTTCAGTTCTTGGGTTTTGGCCGAGCAAAAAGCAATCAGTAATGCAACAATCAGGGGTAGATCTAAGGAGGATCTAAGAGCTATCACAAGGGCAATCAGATAGTTTTTGAATCAGTTGTTTAAATCATAAACAGATCCAGTAGATGGATTGAAGTAGCAGTTGTCTACTTTGTATTTGTTATGGCAAATGCAGTTCGAATGCTACTTCTAAGTTTATGAAATAGACAACAAATAATGATAAACAAACAAACTAATTAGTTGTCCCCAATGGAGTCGCCATTTTGTTACAGGGAAAAGTGTCTATATAGAACTTCTCTATCCCACTAAGGTGTGACAGCTTCCTTAGAAACAAACAGAGAAAAGCTACTTTTGTTTTTCCTTTATGAATTATAGATAGAGAGGAACAGAAAGACCAACCTCTGTCTTGCGCTAATCCTTCGATTCGATTCCTCTCTTCTTTGATAGTCCTCAGCTACTTGCTCCTTTGCACACCCAGCTTCGCAAAGTACTTGTAAGATCATAGAAGCATAGCACTATACAAAGACATGGATCTATAATCATAAACAAGCTAGGGTCAGATGTAAATTGACCATACAAATGTAACAAGCATCAATGACACAAAAGCATGGAGGAAAACTCAAATAGCTTTTATTGATAAACAAGAAAAGAGCCAAGAGGAGTTACAACCGGTTGTTCTGATCAGCATCAACCTCCCAGCAAAGAAGCCCCTCTTCACCTCAAACAAAGCTTAGATCACCCAACAATCTGATGTTTGTCTCAGAAAACCAACAACAATTCCTTACAATATGCAAAATTCCAGCCTCTGGATCTCTGGGATGAGGGATCCATATATAGATATTTGCAAGGGGGATGAGTCAGCTTGTGATTTGATTAGTGTCTTCTCTCTGATAGTTCTTGCTTCCACTTGGAGACTAAGGGCCTCTTACGCATCCTTGGTCGAATTCAGTGAGGCAAGTGTCACAGGAGAAGATTCTGGAAGCTTCCATTGCCTCTCCACCTCACGGAATGACACTTCCATTTGTCATTTCTTGCCCATCAAGGATAATTTTAGGGGCGAATGTTCGCCCTTTGGCGAAATTAAGGGGTTTTAAATTTTTAGTGGGCGAATATTTTGTATAATAGTACATTTTTACAAGTCACCTCAAATAGCCCACCTTATTTTAAGGGAGAGGGTAAAAAAGGTAAATTTAGCCCTTGAAATTAGGACTTACAACCTTCCATTCGCCCATTTTCAAGAATAGGTTTTATTTAAGTGAATCCTATGGGCCAAATACCATATTTATAAAAGAGGTATGGTAAATTAATAAAAATATAAATAAATGAGAGGTATGGTAAATAAATAAAGCATTTTTTATATTTACTCCATAAGTCACCTTATATACATGTAAGGGTATAAACAAATAAAAATATAAGTAAAGTGGAGGTATGGTAAATAAATAAAACGTCTTTTTATACTTACTCAAAAGGTATGGTAAATAAATAAATAAATAAATAAACTAGACATATCGTAAATAAATTAAACCTCTTTTTATATTTAGTCCATAATCCTCGTTCTATTTATGAAGGCTCAAGAAAGAGGTTTTATTTAAGTGAATCCTATGGGCCAAATACCATATTTGTAAAAGAGGTATGGTAAATTAATAAAAATATAAATAAATGAGAGGTATGGTAAACAAATCAAATTTTTTCTATATTTACTCCATAAGTCACCTTATATTTACAAACACTCAAAAAATGGGTTATATTTAGGTGAAACCTATGGCCAAAATACTATGGGACAAATACCATGGACTAGATTGTTATTAATACCATGCAAAAAACCATTATTAACCCTAATATTAGAATTAATAAAAATAAAAGTGGCACATGGTATTGACCCATGGTATTCACCAAAATGGCACATGGTATTGACCCATGGTATTCACCAAAATGGCACATGGTATTGACCCATGGTATTCACCTGGATTGTAGCCTATTTAAATGGGGGAATTAAACCAGCATGTAGCCTATGTTAAGATTCACTAGGACTTTACAAAGTTTTATTACTTAGTGAAAGACTCGCCAAGATCTTACAAGATTTTATAATTGAGTAAAAGATTCGCCATGCCTGGTGAGAGATTCGCCAAAAAATTATATATACATATTATATTATTGATAAAATCGCCTTCCATTTTTCATATATACCATGGAGATTCACCCATTTATTATATTTATAAATTTATGGGGGGTTCTTAAAATTTTCCCTGTCGCCCATCGCAACCCACAGAAGGGACTTTTGAAATTCAACGCATCCTCACAATGTATCTGGGTGAGATGCAATGCACCTAGCCAGTGGAGTAGCTGCAATGATCCTGTTTTGACCAATTCTGAGTAGTTTCTCATGGAGAACTTATGGGAGAAGTTGTAATCTGTTGACCTTGTTCCTTTAGGGGTTAGAACAACACTTTTAGGGACTTAGGAGCCCTTGGTTTATGGACATTTCATGCTTGGGGTTGTAGGGCCCAAAAATGTCTATAACACTTATAGGTTAGGTTTTTTGCCTGCGTTATGCACTTATCAGTTTCCTTTCCCATTTTGGCCTTAGGATCGACCCCACCAAGTTATGGTGCGGAACCTTCTCATTGCTTAGATGTCATGACTTGTGTGGTAAATCCTACCTTATCATGGGTGCCCTAGTTAGTACCTTCTTGTCACTTGGCACTCATGCTGATTTTTGTCCCTAGGCTCGGGAGTCCTCTGTACTCCCGCCATGAGTTACGCGATGAAGACTCATTCCTTTTTGCTTCTTCGCTTCGTTTTGACCTTATACCCTAGATTCTCCTTTGTGTTGAGTTGTACTACTGCATTGCATTTTGACCATTTGCACCTTTTGGCCTTGAGCTAGCTTCACTTGGACTCATGTTTAAGCCATGTTTTGACCATGACAATTGCAAAATCAAACTTGCATTCCTTTGACTTCTGCAACTTGATGCACCTTGACCCATGGAAGGAACACACCTTTGACTGTCTTTGACCAATTTTCACCTTCCTGCATTGAGCATAGGAATTTTCCAATCCCAGGAACTAGATCATCTGTTTCACCGACACTCATTCTTTCCATTGTACTATAGCATTCTGTTATTCTTTTTCTAGCTTAAAGAAAAAGACAAAAAAAATTATATATTCCAAAAAAGAGCGGGAATGGGATAATATTTCCACTTATTATTGGTAGCTAGAGTGAGTCATGTCGCCCTTGAACAAAGCACTAAAAACAAAGTCTCCTCCATTTGGGTAGGATTTAGTTTGACTTAGGTACGCCTTAACCTTGTTATTGAGTCAATTCTCCCCTAATTGGTTATCTATTCCAATCATATGGAGGGTTCGTTCGTGCCTCCTGCATGATAAATTTATACAGAGTCATCATATGCTGCTACATAGTCACATTGAGTCGTTCTTTTGTTCAAGGGAAGTTAGCCTGAGTCAGCCTCTCTACGGTGTCCCTTGACTCATTTTTCAGTCAGCCATCCCTTGTTGTCAGTGTCTTGTCTATCATCACATTAGTTATATTTGTCCTTTACTCATGCCGGTTTGAGAAGGTCCCCATTGACTTCTTATTGGCGGGTCTTGTCCTTATCGAAGACAACATCCTACTCTGAGGACAAGCCTAGAGCTGCACCCCGCCCTATTTTCATTATTGATAGGTCACCTTGTGCTCAGCATCGATCAGTATCATGGGTCTTTGACTGAGTGGTTTCCCTTGTGTTCGACATCAACTTACATTATCACACCTTGGGATTTGTACAGTACCTTGGTTTCCATTTGATTCTATTGGTGGATACCTCACCTCTGTGTCAGCTTTCATTATTGGTTGGTTCAGAGGCTTTCTGTCCTGCACTAGCCACATCTTGTGCATGCCAGAAACATGCTTTGGTTGGGTTATTACATATTTCTTTTCTGATTCCTTCCACATTATTGGCCTACGGTTTACACTCGTGCTAGATTGATGAAGGATGCCTTAATGCCTTCCTTCTAGTAGATCTTTCCCTATCGACTATGACTCATTTCTCTGGGGTAAAGATCTAGAGTCCATTTGGCAGTACCTTGGGGTTTGTAGTCATTACTGGCAGATCCTTTGCTATCAACAGTGGGAAACCATCATTGTCTCCTGATTGATAGATTCTTATAGGTGTTCGACTCTAGCTCATCTATTCACACTTGTTAGATTGTACTAGGTACCTTGACGATCATTATCATTATTGGTGAGTGGTCTCGCGTATGTTAATGGTATACATCAATGACCAATAATCAAATGATTTCTCAAATGGTTGACTTCAGATCATTTATTCCCATGGTGAAGAAATGTACCAGGGCAGTCGGTGAAGACCTCAGGTTGCATCAACATTCATTTGTTCACTTGATAGTTGCTCCTATTGCTGCTAGTTGATACCGCTTTACCATATATGTTGCAGTCATTCATGGTGACATTATATATGCTGGCACCTGAGTTTGCAGTGTAGTACCATCTTACTCCATCATGTTCATTTGGTACTTTTGGGATCAGTCTTTGATATCAGTGATCCGCTTCATGTTTCAGCATCATTGACATTCTTATATGTGATATTCTGACATGTACTTGTTCAATCATGATCAGATGATCCATTATGTATTTTCAAATATTTTATAATTGTATACTTAGTGGATCCGCTTGTACTTGATATGTGGACATGCTTTACTTTCTCTGAGCATGGGTATTCCCACCTCAAATAGTGTTTCTTTTTTATCTCCTTTTGTGGCTTGGCAGGTTGAACTCTGGTGAAGTCCTTCTTAGTTTTTGACAGCTTTCCTTTCCATGCACTTACATAATAAATTTCAGCAATCATGTATTTGGGGGCATCTGTTATAGCTCCAAATCTCACTTTTGATGTTTGTGATGCTGCACTCATGTCCTAGGGCAACCCCTCCTTCTAGACCTGGCCCAAATACTTAAAAAACAATGTTTTACTCCCTATACGTGACATTGCCCTGATCTAAACACGTGTGTACGTGAGTCTGTGTATACCCAACCCATGTATATGTCTTAAAACACTTTAAAAAAATAAATCTCCTTAATTTCGGGTAGATATCGCGGGTTTTACCTGTTGATCACCTATTAGTGCCCATGGCCCAATTGTTCCCAATGAATTCCCAACTAAAAAACTACTTTGGGAGAAGTATAAAAGGGCTTCAATGGGAAGGCCTAAGGAGGAGAGAAGAGAGAGAAAAATCACTCTGCTAAGATTATCTCTGACCAGGTTTGAAAATCCTTGTGCTTCCAACACTTCCCCCATTATAGGAAACCCTTGTTTCCTTGAGTTATGATGTCTTTCCATTAGTTGAGATATCTTGGAGTGAGTCATGGAAGGAGTTTGTTGAAGGCTTGAGATTGGACGAATCCGGAGGACGGTTCCACTTGGAGCCTGCGAAAGGAAGACTCAGGTGAAATCATTCCTTACTATATTTTAGTTATCTATAATAAAAGAAACACTTGTCTTGTTCCTGATATTAATCTTCTTCATGCTTATGATATCAATGTTATGATTTACATATGAGTAGTTGTTTCAATTGTATAACTAACTACCTTTCAATATGCTATGAAGTTGATTTTCTTATGATGCTTGGTCCATGTACTATTATGTTTTCTTGATTGGATTGCATTGCAAGTTGAAGGATTGAAAGGAACTCCGAGAGGGTTTGGACCTTGGCTTGATCTACCTAAACAAAGGACCCCCCGGTGCACCTCTCTTTGCGTAGTTTGTTTATATTAGTATCATGGCTGTGTGGAATGCTCGATTTTCTTTATAGATAACCCCCGCTCTGCTAGGGCATTGACCCAATACCCTAGGGGAGCTTTGTCCCTAACAATGGTGGAGGGATTTGTCCATACAAAATTTGATATTTCCCCCACTATAGGTTACCTTTCCCGTAGGGAGCATTTTGACCTTGAAATCTGTGAAATTTTCCAACCATATTCTATTGATAAGAAACATACATGCTAAAAGGTTATTGAGCCTACTTGCCTTGGACATACGGATTTTACACTTGATGCCCCTGAGCATAAGGTTTTTGAATCTGTTTCCCCTGGACAAAAGGGTTTTGAACCTGCTACCCTTGGATGTAAAGATTTTGCACTTACTACCCTTGGACATAAGGATTTTGGACTAATTTCCCTTGGACAAAAGGATGTTGAACCTAGTGCCCTTGGTCATAAGGATTTTGCACCTGCTGCTGCAGGACTTAACCCTGTTGATATGAGTATAAGGGTTGCTGCTGCCTGGGTTGATATTGTTGCTACAAGGGTTGACCTTGCGGCTATAAAGTATGTCCTTGCAGCTATAGAGGTTGACCTTGTGAAGGCATAGGCTGGCAGGATTGCGACACATACTGCACTTGCGGTTGCATGGTTTGCTGCAACGGTTGTGAGGGTTTCCCCTGTGGTTGTTGCAGTTGTCCTTGCTGCAGCATTATTTGCCCTTGCTGCTACATGAATGGCCCTTACTACAATGAAGGTTTCCCTTGCTGCTGCAGAAGTTGTCCTTGCTATTGCAAGGGTACTTGAACAGTTCCCAGTGTGACACCTTGAAAGTTCCTAAACTGTATCTGGCCATATCCACCAGGCATAGCGGACAGACCAAGCTAGACATAATGTCCAGGCTGAGGTATGTAAGGTGGATTAACCATCACTCATGAACCATATGGAACATAAGGAGTTTGGTACTAAACTTGAGCCACATTAGGCTGCCAGTACTGGATGATACTTGACCTAGATGGACCAACAGGGTTCGTTTGCTAGTACTTGAAATTACTCGATCTAGCAAGACCAACAGGATTTAGAATGGCACCTAAAGAGCGCTAGTTCATTCCAACCATGTGAGCTTGTGAGCCACTCACATTGGTTGTGCTAGGCACCATAGAAACATTTGGACTTTGCCCCCCAGGTGGTGGTATAACCTGTCCACTTACTGGAGGGATTGAAGAATTGACAGAGACATGACTCAAGACTGTTGTTTGAACCAGATGGATTACTTGGAATGATGAAATAAGAGGATTCTGAATGGTGGGTTGCATCGGAACTGAGGTAACTGCAGAATGCACCATTGGTTGGGAGGTCAGGTTTTGAATGAATGAACCTGAGGTAGGCATAGCGCCAGACGACCAGAGAGGGTTGTGGTATAGCGATGAGGCACTATGCATAACAGAAACCAACTGACCTAAAGTCATATAATTACATGGTAACTCAAGATGAACACTGGTCGAAATGCTTCCCGTGTAAGGGAAACCTTCAGAAGGGAAATGATATTCCAGCTCTTCGACTATGCGTGGAGTGGAAACCTCCGAGTGACCTGAAGAGGAGACTGGGATTTCTTCCTCTAATTCCATGGATGAAAACATGCGATGATGGAGTACCGAAGAGGTTTTAGGGGATAATTCCAAAGGTATACCTGATTGATTGTACGAATTGTATGGACACTACGGTGATATCACAACAGGATCGAACAAAGGATTTGGAGGATAAAAAAACCATTCCAAGCTGACCTTCAGAAGTTGGTGGACTCTTGAGAGTCTGGATAGGATTATTCGGAGATTCTAGGCCAATATTATAAAGTGACCTAGTATCTGAGGGAGGGAGAGGATGAGATGAAAAAGGTTGAATCCTCAGAACAATTCCAAGTTCAACACCTTCGTCCTCAAGTGACTGCGGAAATTCAAGAAAAGGCTTCTTAGATGATCTTTCAGATAGAGTAGAGGAAGAGGAACTAGGTGAACCTCATGGTTTAGCCACAATGATTTTGTCTCAATTAACCAGAAGAGAGAGATTGATTCCAAGGCTTTAAAATGTATTTAAAGTTATACTCATGATGTGGTCTAGAAAAATACTAACATGAATGATATATGATTGTGGGAAAAAAAAATTTAAGACACAAAAACAAACTGGTGCTCTTTCGTGTTTTAAGAGGCGAGAAAGAAGCAAAGGTGAATCTATCACTTTTAGTTTGAAACGAGATTGAAAGGGCAAGCGCTTGGATGATATTTATATTTAGGGAGTCAAAAATATCAAAATGACTACTCAGGATAATCTATGTTAGATGATCCAAAAATACAATTTTATCATAGGTTATAAAATTAGAATAAAATAATTATTAATTTAAGATATTAAATTAATAATTATTATTCAAGAATGTTTAATTATTTAATGGAGACTTTTAGAATTAGCATATTGTTGTAACTAGATATGACTCTCCAAATGTGTTGTATCTTAGGCTCTATTTTAGGAGATTAGTTAGCTAGATGGTTTGAATAGCATTTATTGTAAATGGACACTTGTTATTTAATAAGTGATCCATAATTAGAGGTAGTTAAGACATGGAGCTTATATATTGTTCATTGCAAGAGTGTTTGAGTGGTTCGGGTGTAAACTATTGCAAAATCAATTATGTAATTCTTTTTTTTCTGATTAATAAAATTACGTGTCTGAGGAAACTTCTGCCATTATTGTGGTATTAGAGCTCCAATAATGCTGCAGTTGATTTGAGGAGGAGATTCCAGCTCTATCAGATTGTGGAAAACTCAACTCCATTGAATTGATCAGAAAATGACTGGTATGAAATTGTCCAGTTTAGTGTTCAACAAAAAAAAATCTTATTGATTTTAGAATTTTAATCTGCAAATCAATTTGTGTGTTATTATTAGATTTCTTTTACTGTATGTTCCATGATTATCTGTGTTAGCTGCACCTTGCAAATGCTATGGCATCCCCATCTTGTTCCGTGCTACAAGATTTGATTCAAATGACTAAGCTGAAAAAGAATGCCCCCTAAGAGATTCGAACTCTCGCTGAAAACAATTAGGCAACTCTCGAAACTTGTCGTATGAACACTTTGACTAGTGAATGAGTCAATGATCCTGTCCAAGGCTCTAACGAAGAATATCACTAGATATCGGATCTATCTGTGGCAACCTCACAAAACTATGGGAAAAATTAGGGTCTATGGGCTGGAAGAAACGGAGCTATGGTTTGATCTCACGGGTCTAAGACCAAGATTTAGAACTCTGTAACTCAAACTCATGGATCGGTGGCTTGACTCCCAAATTCTATGACTCGATCTTGTGAAGCTGTGGTGAAATCCGTAAGTTTTGTGGGTTGATTTCATTTCAAATCTGGAAACCGTAACCGTAACCTGTGTAACCGTAACCTACTGGAAGGTTGCAGAGGCTGCAATTAATTGAAAGCTCTAAAGGATAATCAAGAAAATCAGTTTGCTTCCACAGTCGCGTGCTCGTGTTAGAACCAAGAGTTTTTTGCAGTTGCAGTGCTAGAATTTCCAGGATTACTATTCTTGTCCGCGTATACATTACTTGTATTATTTTGGGCACATGTATATTATCAGGCACCGCATCCTTATGCGCTCAGAAACGTTAGGGCAATGACGATTCAAACAATGGCCAGAAAAGCGAGCTTAAGAACCTGTTTTGCCATGTTTGAAAATGAATACCAAGAGACTGGATCTGCGGTATTCAACATCTACAGCTAAAAGCGTATAAAAAAATATTCAAAAGTGTGTGAAAGATCTGAAAGCGCTGAAACCAGGTTTTTGCAATATATCATTGAAGCAAATTTTTCACATTATAATTGTTTTTAATTGTGATTTGTAAATGACATCATATTTGGAGAGATAAGGAATTTCTTTGTGGAAGATTGGGAGGAATTTGGAAGAATACGTAGAATTTTTTTTGTAATATTTTCTAATTGGAGTAATAAGGGTATTTTTTTTTGGAGTAATAAGGAGCTTTTTGTTTTGTAAATTTGTTTATGGAGTGACAGTGTAACTCAAAGCAATTTTTCTTTGAGGGTGGGTAATTTCTTTTTTACCATATTGTGCAAAAGTACCATTGTAAAAACTCAAATTCTGAAAGTTGCCTTGTAAAAATTTGAGATATTGACTAGAGCCAAGTGCAAAGCTCAGTCAATTTTCTCATGTTTTGACAACTATTCGAGGGTCAAGGCCAAGCCCCAATAGATCGTGTTGTTTTTGCGTGGTGTGCTGTGTTGACTATCTTGTCATTTATGTTCTGATTCTTGGTGCGACGCTTCAATGCTAAAATGTCTAAGTTGATTAATTTGTTTTCTGATTCCGACAAACATGAAGGCACCAAATCTTATAAAACATGGCTTCGACTCATCGAAAGCACACTCATTTACAATGAATTATGGCAGGGAATATGTGATGTAGATGTTAAGCCGAATAAACCCACAGATGCAGCTGCACTAGCAAAATGGGAAATCAAGAATGCTAAAGCCTTAGCTCTTATTAAATCATCTGTGAATGATGAAATGTATGTCCATATAGAAAATGCTTTAGATGCATGGACTGCTTTGAAAACTTTTAAATACCTCTTTGATACTCAGCCTGAATCAAAGAAAGTCGATCTACAATTAAAATTGTTGCAACAAAAATTAACTGAAGACGGTGATGTTCTTGAATATATCTCAAGACTTAAGAATATCAGGCAAGAAATTATTAATGCTGGTTTTCCCGCAATTGATGATAGCTTCATGGTCACAATTGTAATTGCTAGGCTTCCTTCTTCCTATACGCAATTTTTGGAGACTCTACAAGTAACTCGGAAATTAGAGAAATTAAAGTTTGATGAACTTTGTGAAATGTTAACTCAACATGATAAAAATTTTGGGAAGAAGAAGAAAGTTGGTGAAGATGTTTTTCTCACAGAGGCCAGCACTAGTAAGTCATCAGCCGATAGTTCTCAAGGCAGAGGTAGATGGAATCAGAGTCAAGCAGCACATAATCAAGGTCGAAGCCAAAGCAGAGGAAACAATTTTAACAGAGGAGGAAGAAATAATTTTCAAGGTAGAGGAAACAACCAAGGAAGAGGCAATTTTCAAGGACAAGGATATAATAATCAAGGTAGAGGACAATCTCAAAATAGAGGTCAAAGCAGAGGCAGAGGACAATCTTCAGGAAGAGGAAGAGACTTAAGTCAAATTGTGTGTCGAAGATGTAACAAAGTTAGCCATTATGCTGAAGATTGTCGAACATCACTTAATAAAATTCCCAAGTTTCAACAGCATTCAATACAATTTGCAAATGATCAAGATGAAGATAACTCATAATATGTTTTTACTTCCTCACCAGCATCACAAATTTCATCCCATCTTAGAAGTGACTATGAAGATGCCTGGATCTTGGATTCCGGGGCAACTCAGCACATGACTTGTCGACGTGATTTTTTCTGGAATTTTCAAGGTTGCCAACTTAATTCCATTTTTCTTGTTGATGATACAAAACATACTCATGGAAAAGGAGTAGTAAAATTTTTTCTCCCTGGTATTGGAGAAAAAATGATTTCCAATGTATGGTATGTACCTAGTTTCAAGAAAAAATTGCTCTCTTTAGTCACGATTCGACAAGCAGGACATCAGGTGATTATGGAAGATGGCTTGGTGAAGATTAATTCAGTGAAACAGAACTTGAAAATAGTCATGACAGGTTATGAAGATGGAAAACTGTTACGGATGAAAGGGATAGTTATTCCAAGGCATTCTGATTTTGCAGGGGCAGTGACTACAGGTATTTCACCTATAAGACTATCGCATGTAAGATATGGACATTTGAATTTTGAGAGTCTTTCTCAATTGCAGAAACAAGGAATGGTTAAATGACTTCCCACATTCAAAAGGGAAAATGCAAAATGTGAAGCTTGCATTTATGGCAAACAAAATCGAGAAAGTTTTCCAACAAGTTCATGGCGTGCAAACAGGCGGCTACAACTAGTTCACAGTGATGTTTGTGGTCCACTACAAACTTCATTTGGTGGTTGCAAATATTTCTTACTATTCATTGATGAGTTCAGCAGAATGACTTGGGGGTTTACTTCTTGAAGAACAAGTCAAAAGCATTTGATAAGTTTAAAATTTTTCGCCAACTTCTTGAAAATGAAGTCAAAGAAAAGATAGATACTCTCAGGACAAATAATGGGGGAGAATTCACTTCAAGTGAATTCAAAACTTATTGCAGTGAAAATTGCATCAGACGACATCTTACTAATGTTTACACTCCACAGCAAAATGGAGTAGTCGAAATAATGAATCTCACTTTGTTAGGCATGGTGAGATCCATGTTAACTTTCAAAAGGTTAAGTCCAACATATTGGGCAGAAGCAATCCATACAACTGTCTACTTAAGAAACAGATCTCCAACTGCTTCTTTAGACAGAATCACACCTTATGAAGCTTGGTTTGGTTTCAAACCTCGAGTTAAACATCTTAGAGTTTTTGGGTCAGTGTGTTATGCCTTAGTTCCGAAAGAAAAATGAACTAAGCTTGACTCAAGAAGTTTAAAATGCACAATGATTGGCTATTCTGATGAGAAGAAAGGGTATCGTCTTTTGACCAATGGAAAATTCATTGTGAGCAGGGATGTCATTTTTGATGAAACAGAGAGTAAGAGTGCTGAAGAAATTGAAAATCTTCTTCACAAATTAGAAACTAAGGGAAGTAAAAGAAATGGAAAAATGCTAAGTCAACCAACTTCACCAAATTGGTATGAACTTGATTTTCCTTCCTTTGAAGATGAGTCATCCAATCCATCTACATCAACAACATCATCTGGGTCTTCTAGCAGTTCATCCGCATCTCCAAGCAGCAGTAGTTCTTCTGACAGTGATTCTCCACATTCTTCACCTGAACGACGAACATCAGTTTATATTAATCCTCTTTACAATGATGGGGACTTTATAGAAGCGCAAACAAGTGAGCACCAACATCCGAAATGGGCAGTTCAACTTTTGAAAGATGTAAAGCCTGATGAACAGAATGAAACTGGCACTAGAAGGCCACATAGAAGTGAAGGAAATTTTGCCTTGATAGCAAATTATTTTACTGAACCTTCCACATACAAAGAGGCAGTAAAACATAAAGAATGGCAACAGGCTATGATTGAAGAATATCAAGCAGTAATTGATAACAACACTTGGAAACTTGTTGATTTTCTAGCAAATGTTAAACCCATAGGATGTAAATGGGTTTAAAGAATTAAGTATAATCAGAAGGGTGAACTTGAAAAGTATAAAGCACGACTTGTCGCAAAGGGTTTTGCGCAGCAGGAAGGCATTGATTATGAAGAAACTTTTGCTCCAACAGCTAAATGGAACACCATCCGATTAACACTTGCATTGGCTGCTCAAAAAGGATGGAAAGTTCATCAAATGGATGTGAAAAGTGCTTTTCTCAACGGGGATTTACAGGAGGAAGTGTATATGACCCAACCACCAGGTTTTGAAGTTGAAGGACAAGAACATAAAGTCTGCAAATTGATCAAGGCTTTATATGGATTAAAACAAGCTCCCTGAGATTGGTATGCAAAGATGGATGAATACCTTAAGAAAGTTGGTTTTCAACGAAGTGAATCTGATGATACTTTGTATGTGCGACAACAGGGAAAATATCTGGTAATTCTTGTTATGTATGTAGACGATTTGATCATTACTGGCAACCATGATGATCATATTGCACAGGTGAAAAAGGAGTTACATGTAGGTTTTAAGATGACAGATTTGGGATTACTTCACTACTATCTTGGAGTTGAAGTCTTCCAACGTCCACATCATATTTTCATTTCTCTGAATAAGTATGCAGCAGAGGTTCTTCAGCGATTTGGCATGCAAGATTGCAAGCCCGTTCTCACCGCCATGGAGAAAAACTTGAAACTTTCAAAATTTGAAGGGGGGAAAAGGTGGACAGTGCAACTTACAGACAGTTGATCGGCATCTTGATTTATTTGACAAATACTCGTCCTGGTCTATCTTATGCAGTTAGTATTCTTTCACGTTTTATGTAGGAACCACGAGACAGCCACTGGAATGCAGCCAAAAGAGTTCTTCGATATATCCAAGGAACAAAAGATTTTGGTCTTCTTTACACAAAGACTAAAAATTTTGTACTTGGTGGATATTCTGATGCCAACTTTGCTGGGAGTATTGATGATCGAGCATCAACATCAGGTTATTTAATGAACATGGGATTAGCAGCAGTATCTTGGAGTTGTAAGAAACAAGCTATAGTGGCCACTTCTTCAGCAGAAGCAGAGTACATTTCAGCATGGGAAGCAGCATGTGAAATTGTTTGGTTGCGCCGAATTTTGCAGGACTTGGGCATTTCTCAAGCAGAAGCTGCATCATTATTCATTCACAGCTAGTCAGCCATCAAACTTTCCAAGAACCCAGTTTTTCATTAAAAGACAAAGCATGTGGACACCAAGTATCATCATATCAGATCTCTCATTGCCAAAGATGTCCTCAAACCAGTTTATTGTCCTTCCGAAGATCAGATCTCCGACATTTTCACAAAACCGCTCGGCAGAATAAAATTTACTAAGTTCAGGGATGAACTTGGTATCTGTTGTAATGTATCTTTGGATAATAGGGGGGAATGTTAGATGATCTAAAAATACAATTTTATCATAGGTTATAAAATTAGAATAAAATAATTATTAATTTAAGATATTAAATTAATAATTATTATTCTAGAATGTTTAATTATTTAATGGAGACTTTTAGAATTAGCATATTGTTGTAACTAGATATGACTCTCCAAATGTGTCGTATCTTAGGCTCTATTTTAGGAGATTAGTTAGCTAGATGGTTTGAATAGCATTTATTGTAAATGGACACTTGTTATTTAATAAGTGATCCATAATTAGAGGTAGTTAGGACATGGAGCTTATATATAGCTCATTGCAAGAGTGTTTGAGTGGTTCGGGTGTAAAATCTTGCAAAATCAATTATGTAATTGTTTTTTTTTATTAATAAAATTACGTGTCTGAGGACACTTATGCCATTAATCTAGGAAAAACAGATTACCAGGTAACCATGAACTACAGAATACCTCTCGACAAACCGAGAAGTACGGCCACGCAATATCCTCGAATGCTATGTTCAGTGTATCACGTTTACAAGGCGAAAAAATTGACTTTCTATGGTGAAAGGATTGCAACCTAGTGGGGTCTCCCTTTATATACACGGCGGTATGGGGAGCAAAATTCCGTACTAGCATTTTCTAGTGCTGAAGGGAATGACAGTTGCTAGGTTTAAAAATACCGGAACACGTCTCTAGCCTAGACCTTCTAAATGTGATCGCTAGGTTTTAAATGCACCTTAGGTTAATTGAATACATTTTAAAGTTTATCTTAAAATTCTGTCTCGATTTTCAGGCCTTATTGATGTGACTCGAAAGCTCCTATATGCAGCTAAATGAGATAATACCCTTTCACTTCGATGAATTTTTTACACTAACGAGAGTAGAAAACAAACTCAATGAAATAAACAAGCCATTGAAAGAAAAATTACCTTTTCACTACTTCGATTTTTGAAAATAAAATGTTGAAAATCTCTTTCCAATTCCTATCTTTCCTATCAAACGCACTTCAAGTAGTCCTTTCACTTGTAAAGAAAATTCATTTGTTTTCCAATGCAAATGATGATGCAACCCTATTCTTCAATGATGCTAACTAATGTAACATATTGATTCAACAAAATAGAATTATGTATCTTTTCAACGAAATGATAAAATGAAATTGCTCACAAACACTTCAATGAAATTTTTTGAAAACAATCAACCTCAATAAAATGCAAAGCACAAAAGAGAATTCTATCCAAACTAATAACACAAAGACTCAACCAAAAACAAGATGAGTAGTGTAATATATGCCCGAAAAGAAACGCTTAATCAAAAAACAAAACTTCTCAAACTTGTTAAATGGAAAGAAAAACAACAAAAGGACTAAAAATGAAATGCAAGGAGCAACTTAACTAACAACTTGAGCTAAACACACAAACAGGTGAATGGACAATGACCTAGATGCCCTAGGGCTACAAACCATCCAAGGACTCAAGAAACCAAGTGAAGAAATGGAAAACCAGAAAAACACATAAACCAAGCCAATGAAGCTTTCAAGTCAGGGAGAACACAGTGAAAACAAGCTAAGAGACAGAAACCATAAGGGCAAGACACAATAGTTATGATCTAGGGGAAACCCTGATCTTCACCTACAAGAATCGGCTGTTGGAATTATGGCACAGGTGTGGCGCTATGGTATAGGTGTTGTCCTTGATGAAAACTCACTTTGGTGACAGATCTCAGTTCAGGCTCTCAGGATGAAGGAAATCTTGTATACACAGGTTCACCTTGCTGAAGATGCGTATACACGTGGGTTAGACATTCAAAAGTCATGTATGCGTATACACGCACTTTCACGCACATAAAAGTGCGTACATGGTGGGAAACTTATTTTTTTGGTTTGTGGTCTTTAGTCCTTGGAATTTGAACCTATGGTTTTGGACCATGCTATCTCGTCAGAAGTGTTGACCCTAGGTATTGGGCCCTTGGTATTGTTTATTATGGTTTTGGATCGTGGTATTGTGGAAGGCCTGTTATAGACAATTTTGTGCCTTACAGCAACAAGCATGAATTGTCAATAATCCAAGGGATCCAAAGTTCCCTAAACATGATGTTCCTACCCCTAGAGGAACAAGGTCAGCAAACCAACAGCTCTCAGATCAGTTCTCCACCTGAAAACACTCAAAAACAAGCAATCCTGAAATCAAAGCAGGTGCTCCACTAGGCTTCTGCGCTGAAACACAACTGCTCCATGGTGTACCTGCGTTGCAAAGCAGGTAGAACAAAGCCCACCTGCGTTGAGCGAGTTTGGACATGTGGCACACTGAGTCATTGCTTTGGAATCTTCCAAAAATGACACTTGGATCAGGGATTTCGCCTTGTGATGAGTCAGAGACTTTGTTTCTCCAAGTGGAAGCAGGATTCACCAAGTGGACTCAAGAACTGAAGATCAACTAAAGATTAACTGAAGAGAGAGAGGACACAAGGCAGCTACACATCAGTTGCAAGCTGACTCATCCTTTCTCAATTCATCTATATATTGAGCTCTCTCCTATGAGCAGAGGAGGCTGGAATTTTGTGCAAAGTAATGATATGCTGTTGGTTTCATCATTGAGCTATTGGGTGATTGTTTGAGAGAGGTGAAGAAGAGCAATTCTTTCTGCTGGGAGGTGTTGCTGGGTTGGAGCCTGCAATGGTTGTAATACTCTCAGAACCTTTATTTCTTCATTAATAAAAGCTATTGAGGTTCTTCTATGTGCTCTTGTTTCAATTATATATT
Organism: Pinus tabuliformis; assembly: GCA_031772625.1. Taxonomy (NCBI): domain Eukaryota; kingdom Viridiplantae; phylum Streptophyta; class Pinopsida; order Pinales; family Pinaceae; genus Pinus; species Pinus tabuliformis. Next base: position 115,484,331 of record CM062808.1, on the reverse strand, counting down.
GCGATGATTGCATGTTTGGTTTACACTAATCCATGAACCAGTTATGATTGCATGCCTCTTGTAGTCTCCTTCCTTGTTATTGTGCAGGATCTCATTGTAGCTGGGTGAGCAGAAGAAAAAAGAGCTAGGAGCAAGCGGCTAAAGAGAAGAGTTTGGATTCGACATTAAGCGCAAGGCAACGGTTAGTGCTTTCTCCATTCTCTTTTGCTTTCATAAAGAAGTAAACCTTCAGTAGTTTGTTTTACAGTTGTTGCTAAGGAACTGTCACCCTTAGAGTGGGTTAGGGTCATCCGAGTCAGATACTTTTCCCTACAACAAATTGGCGACTCCGCTGGGGATCGTATCCGTTTGATTGTGTTTGTAGTATTTTTGCTATTCATTTCCTGAACAAAAGAGTACCAAATCGAAAAGCTTTTGACTATATCAAAAGCGAAATAGAGGGCAGCTACTCTTGCTCATTTTCTGAGCAGATTGATGATTTGAAGAGCTGATCTACAAAGATCCTTGTAAGCTCTTAGTGATAGCTTTGCACCTTCTAAATCATCCCTTTGAGTGTGCTTGACTGAATGCTTCTGATTTGAGCAAAAACCGTGCATTTTTGAGAAAATTATGACCCGGAAACTGTGAAAACGCAATTCTCGTTTTCCAAAGCAGGTAGTACACAGGCTACCTGCTTTGCAACGCAGGTCCCGAACTAGCTACCTGTGTTGAGAGCCAGTTTGACTGTGCAGAGCCTGCGTTGACCCAAATTTGCTTAGTGCATTTGGGGTTTCCTCCTTTCTCTTGCCTGTTTTCACTTAGTTTTGCTGCTAGGTGTCAGTCTTGTGCCTGTTTTGAAACCAATATTACTTGCCATCATTCCACCTCTGTTATATAACGAAATTGTACTTGTTCTTTGTATTTCTTATTCATTTACAATTTCCCATAACGAAAAGTAAGCTAGTCATGCTTTTGGCCTCTTAGATCTGAACCTGTGTTAGGCGTTTTGCTGGTCTAAAGAGTTAGCTTGTTTGCTGTCCATAGCTGATTAGTCATTTTACTTTCGTTAGTATGGTTTGATTTCATGTATTTCCAGTGATTAAGCAAGTGAATCTTAAGGTGTCTTTTGATTTTGGACAAACTTGTTTACTGTCGCTTTAAATCGAAATCAAAGTTATATAACCACTTTCTTTTTGTATCCATCCACATTAAGAAAGGGAAAAGAAAATACATGCATTGTGGATTTTGCATTTGACTGTGTGCTTGACGATTTAGGAAAAATTTGCATTTTAGTGTGTGCTCTATGATCTGTGTGAAAAGATTTGCCTTTCTTTTCCCTCAGTAGTTAAGGTTTTCAAAGTTGAAAGATTGAAAAGTTTGCTTCTCATCTTACTCTGCATTCAGGAATTTGTTATATACATCTCGTGGTGATCCTTAAAGGCAAACTGATAAGCAAGATCAACATTAAAATAAATCCAATTTACATAACAACGCTTTGTAACATAACACAAACATCTAGAGGTCTAGGTAGAGACGTGTTCTGGCGTCGTTAAACATAGTGACTGTCGATCTCTACGAAGGTGGGTGATTCCTCCTGAGAGTCGGTGGCACTAATACGGACTTGTGCTCCCACGTACCGTCGCGTATATATTGGGAGACCCCTATAGGCAATTATCCTTTATCCATAGGAAGCCGTGTCGACCGCCCTACTGATCGCGATGCAGTGAACACAGCATTCACGAAGATCGACCACCCGTACCGTAAAACGTATTCTGTGGTTTCGCGAAAAGTTTGGCACACCCTCTGCCTAGAACTCCAGAGCAGTTTCTTTTGGCCTTTTTCAAACTCTATAACTGAAAAAGTCCAACCGAGCATTTGTCACTTCGGGCTCGTTAAAACATCGAAGGCGACTAGAGTCATCTTTAGCTTTTTCTCGACTCTTAAAACATGAAAAAGCAAGTTTCTGTCTAAAAGCGTCGTTAATAAAATTTATTTTAAACGGAACATAATCACCTGTTATTCCCACGTTGATCTTTCAGTTGAAAAGTATGGAGCCCACCAACCAAGGAAGCAACCTTGGCGGAAGTCCAAATCCCTTCTCCTCTTGGGGAGATGTTGGTGCGCCTCATATGGCAACATTGTCACTTCCAGGATTGACAATTGGCCTACCTGTATGGCTCTTTTCAACTAATGTAGTCCAAATCGCCACTAATCCTGAGCAGTCGAATCAACAGTTAGACCAATCTAGAGCTACCCACCAGCCTTCCACTTCTTACAATTCTTCCTCTCATCCTTCATCTTCACAAGGTAGAGCCGGAAAAAGTCAGCCTCCCGTGGAGAAGAAGGAAAAGAAGAAGAAAGAAAAGAAGCAGAAGGAGCCTATGGCGAAGGCGACTGGGGGCAAGCAAAAGACAGTTGACAAAAACCCACACACTGCACCGACCGAGCCTAAGTCGCCATGTGTCATTTGCAAAGGGGCCCACTTTCATCGTGATTTTCCTTGTATTCCCCTGATACTAAGGGACTGGTCCCCAAGGTTGCACAATCCAGTAGCATCAACCTCTGGTAGTCATGTTGATTGCAGTCCGTCAACTAGCGAGAGTGAAGGACGAAGAGGGAGACCAAGATCACCCTGTATATTGTGTGAAGGCGAGCACGCCATCCACAAATGTCCATTCTTAGATGAGGCAAAGAGAGTTTTAGAAGATCGTCCGGTTTCACCGTTACGACTTCCTCCTGGATACCAAAGACTCGCGCCTAATCCCTCGATAGTTGAAAATCCAGCTGACCCGCCCAAATGGTCAGCTGAAGTGTCGGTCATTGAGAATGAACCTACTGAATCCAGACCAGACGAGAGTCTAAAGGTCGAAACGGCAGTTGACCCGGTTCTTCCTTCAGAGGTTTCATCGTCCAATGACTCCGTCATTGAAGACCCATCTTCAAATGACACCCTCACTGAAGAGGATAAGGATGACACCGTCCATATTCTTTTCATCAACACAGACTCTGATGAGCATCAGGGCAATGCGCCCATTCCTTTATCGCAGGAAGGAACATCGTCAGGGTCGTATCCGGCCGTATATTCGGTCCCACCACCAAGCAACCTAGTTGTATCCTTTGATTGGAATCAACTAGGCAGACCCCGGTTACCAGCCAGTATCCCATTTAGAATCATAGTCCAAATCTACAGAATGGTGATGGCTGGAACTATCATTGATGAAGGGGCATCTGTGAGTATCCTTTCCTCTGTTGCTTGGAAAGCACTGGGTTGCCCGGCACTTTTACCTGAGATGAGAAATCTATCAGGTTTTGATAAAGGAACCAGTCACCCGTTAGGGATTCTCCCCAATGTTCCGGTTACATTGAAAGGGAAGACAGTTCGCATGAACATCATGGTCGTCCAGGGACCTTTGGCATATAACTTACTCCTTGGACGAGACTATATATATTGCATGGAGGCAATAGTGTCCTCACTCTTTAGAGTCATGTGTTTTCCGCACGAAGGAAGAATGGTCCAGCTAGTAGACCAACTTTCATTTCCAGGATCACGCATTGCAAATAGTCAAATACCATCCCTTAACAGTTTATTCACTCAAGGAATGCCACCGCCTCCGGTTCTACTTCCCGATGAATGCGAGTAATTCGGAAAGAAAAGAACTGGGACCCAGGGGGCATGCACGCTGGCCTGCCTCGGGCAGAGAAAACCTTAGATATAAAGTTAATTTCCACAGAAGGATGGACTAGTCCGTACCCCGTCCGACAGAGGAAGAGAGGGTTGTTCTAGGGTAAAATTCTTTTGTCAAAGTTATGTTGAAGCGAAGCAACCGCTCCCTTTGTCTAAAGAAGTGGGCTCTCCTAAGGAGGGGGTCTATTTGTGGCAGCAAGAAGCCACCATCTTTGAATGTCAAGCCTCACCCATTAAAACAAGCTGTTTTGAAGGATAAGTAGGGGCAGTCTTCAAAGAAAGAGATGAAATTGCTGCAACAACTAGTCACCATCCTTAGCAACCTAATGATAGACATCGCCGAAAAAAGAGTTTAGTTTGCGGCAGCAAACAAAACCATTTTTCGGATAATAAGTAAGAGATGGCAGAATCTCAAAATTATACTTTATACCTGGGGGCATGCAAACCTTTTGGAGTGCAAGCACGGGACGACTATTTATTTTTTTAAATTTTTAGGTCCTCCCTCTAAACCTGTAGGTTTAACCCGTTAAACTCGTAGGATTAGCCATTTCCAGCTTGCATAAAGAAAGGATGAAGGGCAAAAGTTAAAACCTGCCAAATTGGAGTAAGTAGTGAGGTATCGCTCCTTAAATAAGATTACCTCACCTAAAAGCATTCCTTGTATTAAGACTGGTATAATTCGAGCAGTTTTAGCAATGTTCATGCTCGTTAAAAAATAAACGCAAGAATCGAGCAGTTTTTGTAGAGTTCATGCTCGTTAAAAAATAAACATAATTGTGAGCAATCTTTCCCTAGCAGTTCAAGCTCATCTAGAAAAAATGAACCGGTAAACAACCTCGAGAAATGTAACCTTTGAAAGCCATATTAAAAGCCCTTGGTCGTGTTTATATGCCATCACCTCCATCCGTTCATTTGGCCAATTGTTCACCTCCATATGTTTGTTTACCCATTTTGAGGAACAACTGCGAAGAGTGATTTCACTTAGCCATCCTTGTGACACTGCCGTGATTGGAGAATTCCAACCTGTACCTGGAATCTGCTGCTATCCCTGTTCATCACTCGTTCCTCAAAAGACGAGTCTTCTTTGAGCTCTTTTCACTGACTCGTAAAATATGAAAAGTTTGCCGAGTTTTTGCCTTCCAGCTCGTTAAAGCGACCGGAAAGCTATCCCTCCTCTAGATTTTAATCTTTTTGGACCTGAGGGATTATTGCACAAAAAGATCGAGCGCTTGTTTTGTTCGGCTCGTTAAAGCAACCAAAAATTCATCCCTTCTGTATTGTTTTATACTTTTTCGGACTTAAGGGATTAGATGACGAAAAAGGAATTTTGGAGTTAACTTTTCGTACCTTTTCAGACTCTCTAAAAATGAAAAGGACCGAGTTTTCTTTGTCGTTAGACTCGTTAAAATGATTAAATAGCGACAAACTTGTCTTTTGACGAGAACGAGTTTCCCTATCGCTAGGCTCGTTAAAACATAGCGATGGGCTTGCCCGAAGGGCAGGTTATAGAACAAGCATATGTTATCCTCCTCAAGCTTGACAAAAATAAAGAGGTATTGGTCAGCAATGACTGGGGAAAAATTGGGAGAACCTCACAGCATTAATGGTCGCAAGTCGCTCTTGAACATGACACTTTGTCCTCCGTAGCACATCGGGTTGGGTTGTTTCATTCACCGGTCGCAGAATCATGGTCCTCGCCACACCATCCACAATTGGGGTAATGCTACCAATCCATCACATCAGTGTCGTTATATGTTCAAGAGATGTGGTTCTGTAAAGAGTCAACCGTGTTCCACCCACTGCCATACATTATCCTTCATCCACTTCATGACCGCCACCCTGAATCATACATCACAGTTTGTTTTCACCTCATCACAATCACTAGCTCTGTTCCGTGTCACTGATGTGGGATTCATTAAGGCCCTCCTTTGACGGATCGCTCCTTGTCGACATCAGCTCATTATCCAAGGAGTTGATCTAGGAACACCCCCCTCAGTACTTTGAAGCTTGCATGCCTCAATGGCAAGTTTCTCACTTCCGGCGACAGGTATACATCAATGACCTTCGACCAGAAGATTTTGCATGGTGGTCGACGCCAAGTCCTTTATTCCCACCATGCAGATTGTACTGCCGTACCTTGAGGGTCATCATCCTTATCGGTGATTCCTCTCGCGCTTGTTAACGGTTTACATCATTGACCGGTAATCAAGCGATGTCTTTCCATGTTCGACTTCAAGAAATTCTCACATGGATCGACTTGTACATCGAGTGAAGATCGGAAGAGATTGAAGACCCCGGATCTAGTTTCATCCATCCGGGCTGCGATATATATTCAAGACATAAAGACATTTGATATGTACATCATTACAGCAGATGATCATCCTTCTCAAAGGATGATAATTTCGGCAGAGAAATATCAGTCTACAATCAGACGATCGTCTGCTCTATGTACCAAAATGTATTTATAAAGCTGAGCATGGGAATGCCCGCCTCAGCTAGATCATGAAAAATGTATGAAAAATAATGTATTGTATTGTATCTTATTACAGGACACTTCTCAGCAGATTGAATGAACTTCGGATCCTCTCAATAAAGCATTTCACCCGATAAACGACCTCATACTTTAGGGGGCATCTGTTATAGACAATTTTGTGCCTTACAGCAACAAGCATGAATTGTCAATAATCCAAGGGATCCAAAGTTCCCTAAACATGATGTTCCTACCCCTAGAGGAACAAGGTCAGCAAACCAACAGCTCTTAGATCAGTTCTCCACTTGAAAACACTCAAAAACAAGCAATCCTGAAATCAAAGCAGGTGCTCCACTAGGCTTCTGCGCTGAAACACAACTGCTCCATGGTGTACCTGCGTTGCAAAGCAGGTAGAACAAAGCCCACCTGCGTTGAGCGAGTTTGGACATGTGGCACACTGAGTCATTGCTTTGGAATCTTCCAAAAATGACACTTGGATCAGGGATTTCGCCTTGTGATGAGTCAGAGACTTTGTTTCTCCAAGTGGAAGCAGGATTCACCAAGTGGACTCAAGAATTGAAGATCAACTAAAGATTAACTGAAGATAGAGAGGAAACAAGGCAGCTACACATCAGTTGCAAGCTGACTCATCCTTTCTCAATTCATCTATATATTGAGCTCTCTCCTATGAGCAGAGGAGGCTGGAATTTTGTGCAAAGTAATGATATGCTGTTGGTTTCATCATTGAGCTATTGGGTGATTGTTTGAGAGAGGTGAAGAAGAGCAATTCTTTCTGCTGGGAGGTGTTGCTGGGTTGGAGCCTGCAATGGTTGTAATACTCTCAGAACCTTTATTTCTTCATTAATAAAAGCTATTGAGGTTCTTCTATGTGCTCTTGTTTCAATTATATATTGCGATGATTGCATGTTTGGTTTACACTAATCCATGAACCAGTTATGATTGCATGCCTCTTGTAGTCTCCTTCCTTGTTATTGTGCAGGATCTCATTGTAGCTGGGCGAGCAGAAGAACAAAGAGCTAGGAGCAAGCGGCTAAAGAGAAGAGTTTGGATTCGACATTAAGCGCAAGGCAACAGTTAGTGCTTTCTCCATTCTCTTTTGCTTTCATAAAGAAGTAAACCTTCAGTAGTTTGTTTTACAGTTGTTGCTAAGGAACTGTCACCCTTAGAGTGGGTTAGGGTCATCCGAGTCGGATACTTTTCCCTACAACAAGGCCTAAAACTATAAAAGAGGAAGGAGATCATGTGGCAAGAAATGATATGATTTATTGAATATCCGATATTGTTCTAGATCTGGAATACTGGTGATTGGGTTATGGTGTAGATCTAGATCTGAATGGAGGAACCTGAGCGCAAGAAGGATAAGGATTATTGATGGATCAAAATCTCAAGGCTTGAACATTGGTATTTCTGTATGATCTTGATCTGTTATATGTGGCGCTGTCTTGATCTATAAATCTGATAATCTAGGTTAACTAATGACTGAATGTTTTAAAAGAATGAATTATCCTTTATAGATCTATACACAGGTTCAGTTAAGTGCAGGTGCGTATACACGCTGTTTTTGTGAATGAAAGAAGCGTATATGTAGGTTGGTTGTGGTATAGAAGCATATACACACAGATTGATGAATAGTGAAGTAGCGTACACATCTTGATTTATATTCTTGCTGCTTTTTTTTATTGCTGCAGTGTTCTGGGTTCAGATTTGATATGTGGTACTATTACTGTGATCTGGGTACAGTAGTCAGAGAAGTGTTTATGTTGATTCACTTTTGATTGGTGAAAAGGTGATTGGTTGATGTAGAAATTCTTGATTGATGTTATTTGTGGATTCAGTCTAAAAATTTATGAAACGCGGTCCCTGAAAGACAGAGAAGGTTGTAGGCCAGCACCTACGTACTAGTATCTTGGCTAGTGCAAGAGCTAAGGGGGTGGTAGCTCCCTTCTAGGACAAGCTTGGAAAACGAGAGAGGGTTGTAGCTCTCTGTAGGTTGCAGCCAGCGTACTGGTAAAGGAATGCACCAGTACAATTGTAAAAAGAAGTTTCTAATTAAAGAGAAGATAGAGACAAATTACAACAGGTGGTTTTCACCCACATTGGGTTTCCACCTTATATATTGTGTTATTGTGTGCGATTGTCTTTTTGCTCTGTTTTACTGGTTTTGGTTACTGGTTATTTGCTTCTGAATCACAGATTAACAATCAACATCACAAAGATAAAGTAAATTAAAAAGTTTGCATTATAGACGTGGGTTTTCTTCTGCATAGTTGCGTGTATACACGGGTTCAATTAACTGAAGTAGCGTATATCATTTGATTTTGAAAAAGGAACATTTGTCTTAATAATACTGATTCACCCCCCCTCAGTATTATTTCCAACAATTGGTATCAGAGCAGGTTCTTCAGAAGAAGCTTGATCGCTTGAACAAAGATCTTGCATCATGAGCAACTACGAGAGGGAAGCATCAATCATGCCACCAATTTTTGATGGGACAAGCGTTGTTTATTGGAAGGTAAGAGTTACTGCCTATCTTCAATCTCTTGGTATAGAAGTCTGGGATATCATAGATACAGGGTATACATTTACATCAGCAGCTCCTACAGATCCGGCTGAGAAGAAGAAATATGAAACAAATGCAAAGGCGGTCAATACTCTATTAGGATGCCTATCTCAATCAGAATTTGTCAAGAAGTTTAAATTTGCAAAAGAGATATGGGACAAGATTGTTCTGAGCTATGAAGGAGATGATCAGGTAAAACGAGCAAAACTTCAAACCGTCAGGATTCAGTATGAAAATCTTAGGATGTATAATGATGAAAGTGTGGCTAACTATTTTCTTCGTGTAGATGAGATTGTTAATTGTATGAAAAATTTGGGTGAAGAAATAAAAGAGGCTGTTGTGGTTGAAAATGTTCTAAGATCTTTGTCCCCTAGGTTTGAATCTAAAGTTTCTGCAATAGAAGAAAAAGAGAATCTACAAAGCCTTAAAATGTCACAGCTGCACGGAATTCTAACTGCTTATGAAATGAGGAAAGGAGGTCCATCAGACAGGAGAGAAGTTTCCTTCAAGGCTTCAAGCAAAGGCGAGTACTACGAGTCAGGACACGTGTCAGAAGAAGAAGAAGAATCAAATTTTGTCATAAATATTCAACGGGGTATTGGACGGTTCCAAGGTAAGTTACCTTTCAAATTCTTTGCTTGTGGAAGAGTCGGTCACTATGCTGCCAAATGTCCTCACAATAATAAGATTGACAAAGGGAAGGAACCTGTTAGATGGAACAAGAAGCAAAATGCAATAAGAAAAGTTACTACACTCATGAAGACAGTGATGGCCTATCAAATAGTGACGAAGATGAACGAGGTAATGAGTATAAATTTTAATGGCTTTTGAAGATGATGACTACATGGATGCTATAGATGTAGAAGCTTTTTATGAAGAGATTTCTAATCTCAAAATTTGCTTAGAAGAGAAAAATGCGATTATTGATTCTCTGCAATGTCAACTGACTAAAAGGGAAAAACATCTTGAAAAATTGGAATGTGAAATTTTTGGTCTTAGAAAGGAGATTGAGAAAATGAAAGCTATTAATCTTAAATTTGTTAAAGGATCTGAACCTCTGGATGAGATTATCAATGTGTAGCATTCTCCACTAATCAAGACAGGTCTGGGATATAATGGAGAAACATCTCAAGCATCCACCTCCAAAAGTTATCTTGATGCAGCAAGGAGGAGCGAGAAAAGGCCTAATAGAAATCATCAGGTAAATCAGGGACAGTTTACCTCAAGAACGAACAAAGACTATCAAGAAAATCGAGGGCAAGCTACCTTAAGGACAAATAGAAGCTACAATCAGCCACAGATAAAATCTTCCCAATTTGCCTCAAGAATGGATGTCAGTAGAAACTACAATTGGTTGTATGATAGAATTGATAATCGCAAGAGTTTCTTCAATGGATAATGTTTCTCTTGCCATAAATTTGGTCACAAAGCAGCTCAATGTGTTGCCTATAAGACAATCATGACTAGAGAAGCTCAAAAACAAAGGAATATGACTGGAATCACGAAAAGGACTTATAACAATTTTTCGGCCCTTGAAAATGAAGTTGAATGTTCTATTTGTAATAACTTTGGCCATGAAGATTCTGAATGCAGGAGCAGGTTTTGGAAGACAACTCAGAAGGAACAAACCTCAAGTGCCAAAACATGGAGAATGAAGGAACCACAACCAGAAAGATGTGGGATAGCTTTTTATGCAGAAGGACAGGAAAATCTATGGTGTATCGACAACTGATGTTCGAAGCATATGATAGGGGATAAAGAAAAACTTGAATCATATACTGCATTAGAAAAAGGAAAGAAGGTTTCTTTTGGAAATGATACCCCTGCAGCCATAAAAGGAAAAGGCACTGCTCAGTTGTAAGAAAAGGTCAAAGCTAGAAATGTTTTGTATGTTGATGGCTTGAAGCATAATCTACTGAGTGTTAGTCAGATGTGCGATCAAGGAACCGAGGTAGTATTTTGATCAAATGGATGTAGTGTTCGTGATCTTGATACGAGAAAAACAGTGATCAAAGGCAGAAGAACTCCAAATAATCTATACATATTTGAAGAAGGACAACAACAATGCTATTTGAGCAAGGATGATGAAAATTGGTTATGGCACCGGAGGTTGGGGCATCTAAGCTTTTCAAAAATAAGGAAAGCATGCAAATACCAGGCAGTTCGTGGTCTTCCAGATATCAAAATTCCAGATAACAACATATGCAAATCATGTCAGTTTGGTAAGAAAACCAGAACTAAATTTCCTGAGAAGGAAGGATCAGCTAGCAGGCCTCTTGAACTAGTTCATACAGATGTATGTGGTCCATTTAGGACAAGGTCACCTCGAGGAGAAGAATACTTGATATTATTCATTGACGACTTCTCCAGGTTTGTTTGGTTAGGCATTATGAAGCATAAAGACGAAGCATTCGAAAAATTCAAATCCATCAAAGCCTTGGCTGAAAATGAATCAGATTACAAAATTAAGTGCCTCAGGTTCGATAGCGGTGGGGAGTTTACCTCAAATAAATTTTTCGATTTCTGTGAAGAACATGGAATAAGAAGGGAATTCTCTACCGCTAGGACTCCTCAGCAAAATGGAGTGGTGGAAAGGATGAACAGAACAGTCCAACAAATGGCTTGTGCTATGCTTGATGAGTCTGGAACTCCTGCATATGTTGCGGTTGTTATTCTCAACAAAACAAATTTCCGAGTGAACAACACTCAAACTCCTCATGAGCTCTAGTATGGTGAGACTCCTTCGGTAAAGCATTTCACAATTTTTGGAAGCAAATGCTATATTAAGAATATTGATGAACAGCTTGGAAAACTTGAACCTAAAGCAGATGAAAGCATTCTCCTTGGTTATTCTCCCCATAGCAAAGCATATAAGTGTTACAATAAAATACTTGGAAGAATTGTTGACAGAATTGATGTAGTGGTTGATGAAAAAGGATACATCCATAGGCAAGTAAATCATGAAAATATCGAAGAGGATGATGACTACTCTCCAAATCAGACAGATGATGAAGAAGAACCTCAAGAGGCACCAGAGGAACATATAAGGATAGAAGAGAAGAATCCATCCAGGTACGTTCAGAAGAATGATCCAGAATCTCAGATTTTGGGGCAGAAAGAAGAAGGTGTACAACAAGAAGAACAATTGCAGAAGCTTCAAGCTATTTGGAATTACTCTCCTCCACTGAACCACAAAATGTAAGAGAGACATGCAAAGTTGAATGTTGGGTCAAGGCTATGGATAAAGAACTTGAGCAGATCGAAAAGAACAACACTTGGGAGTTGGTTCCTAGACCAAAAGATAAGAATGTCATAGGGACAAAATGGATCTTCAAAAATAAGTTGAATGAAAATGGGGAAGTAATTAGAAACAAGGCCAGACTGGTTTGTAAGAGTTAAGCTCAACAAGAAGGAATAGACTTTGAAGAAACAGCTGCTCCTGTTGCTAGACTTGAGGCCATCGGAATGTTCCTTACTCTGTCAAGCTTTCAGAAGTCAAAGTATTTCAAATGGACGTGAAGTCAGCCTTTCTGAATGGAGACTTAGAAGAATAAGTATACATCGAGCAACCAGATGGTTTCATTCTTGGGAATGATCCAAATCTTGTATGCATACTAAAAAAGGCTCTATATGGTCTTAAACAAGCTCCAAGGGCTTGGTACTACCGTTTGGACAAATATCTTCATCAACAAGGTTTTTCAAAAGGATCAGCAGATAGCAATCTTTATATAAAAATTGAAAATGAAAAATTGCTAATACTTGTTGTGTATGTAGATGATATTATCTTTGGCATAAATGAAGAGGCTATGAGTTAAAGCTTTGCCTTGGTGATGCAGAAAGAATTTGAAATGTCCTTGCTTGGAGAACTGACATATTTTCTTGGATTGCAAATCCAACAAAAGAAAGGCGGCATCTTTTTATCTCAAACCAAGTATCTCAAGCAGATCTTGAAGAAATATGGCATGGAAGATGCAAAACCAGTATGTACCCCCATGGTTACAAGATGCAGTCTCAGTGAAAATGATGAATCAGCAGCAGTGCATTAACCAACCTACAGATCCATGATTGGAAGTCTACTTTATTTGACAGGTACCCGACCAAACATCATGAATGGAGTGGGAATAGTTGGAAGATTTCAGGCAAATCCAAAGGAAACTCATCTTCAGGCAGTCAAGAGAATCTTCAAGTACCTTCAAGGAACTCAAAACTATTGCTTATGGTATCCTAGAGGTACAGATCTCACACTTCATGCTTACACAGATGTAGATTGGGACGAAAGCGTGGATGACAGGAAGAGCACAAGTGGTGGTGCATTCTTTATGGGGTCCAGATTAGTATCTTGCTTCAGCAAGAAACAGAGTTTGATTGCTTTATCTACAGCTGAAGCAGAATATGTGGCTTCTGCATCTTGTTGCACACAACTCCTTTGGATGATTCAAATCTTGCAGGATTTTCAAATCACTTGTACTCCACCTGTCTCTATCTTATGTGATAATACAAGTGAAATCAACATTTCAAAAAACCTTGTCATGCATTCAAATACCAAGCACATACCCATCAAGTATCATTTTCTTCGGGAACAAGTGCTTGAGCAAAAGGTCAAGTTGGAGTATGTTCCTTCTAAGGAACAAGCTACTGATATACTCACCAAACCACTGCCAGGGAGACTTTTGAATACCTCAGACAGAAGCTGGGAGTAGTTGATGCTTCATCCTGCTGTTGAAGCTTGTCTCTTTCAAAGAAAAATTGGTGTACGCGATTTGGATGAGGGGTATCCGCGTACATACGCTGATTTATGCAGATGCAGTCGCTTATATGGAGTTTCTGAAGGAAATCAGCAGGGAGAGACTCTAGTTGCAGAGAGTCTAATATGGGTCTGTCAGAGTTGATCTGGCACAGGTTCAGGGGGAGCAGATAATCTTCTAATAATGCATTGTGGCATTACCTTAGAAGCTCTTGGTTCAAGTACTCAAGCTGTTTGGTTCAGGTGGATCAGCTGCAGAAAGGAGAACAGAAGGAGAACATGGTTGTTGCTATTGTCAGATGCTGCTGATAGTAGTTATTGGTGATTTTCATAGTCTTGATATTTCGTCTCTATGTCATGTATATCTTCTCTTTATCAAGGTCATGTAACGACCTATTTTGGATTCCCCACTATGCCTGGGATTATTGATGCAATGTAATTGGTTATCATATGTAAATTTCTGATGTATCCCCACTTGTTTGGGTGGATGATCCCCACTTGGTTGGGTGATGAATGTATGTATCGAGTCCTTTGGTGATAGGAAGGTCATTTATAATATGTAAGTCATGATTCTTTTTACAGAACATCTTTTTGCAATTAGGGGGAGCATGTTCAGCACAGTAGAGCAGAGATATTAGCATGTACTCAAGGGGAGCACAACCCTTTGCCCTTGATGACAAAGGGGGAGAATGAGGATCTTGGGTTGCCATCAAGTCCAAAGGGGGAGATTGTTGGCATTATGGCACAGGTGTGGCGCTATGGTACAGGTGTTGTCCTTGATGGAAACTCACTTTGGTGACAGATCTCAGTTCGGGCTCTCAGGATGAAGGAAATCTTGTATACGCAGGTTCACCTTGCCGAAGACGCGTATACACGCGGGTTAGACGTTCAAAAGTCACGTATGCGTATACACGCACTTTCACGCACATAAAAGCGCGTACATGGTGGGAAACTTATTTTTTTGGTCTGTGGTCATTAGTCCTTGGAATTTGAACCTATGGTTTTGGACCATGGTATCTCGTCGAAAGTGTTGACCCCAGGTATTGGGCCCTTGGTATTGTTTATTATGGTTTTGGACTGTGGTATTGTGGAAGGCCTAAAACTATAAAAGAGGAAGGAGATCATGTGGCAAGAAACGATCTTATTTATTGAATATCTGATATTGTTCTAGATCTGGAATACTGGTGATTGGGTTATGGTGCATATCTAGATCTGAATGAAGGAGGAACCTGAGCGCAAGAAGGATAAGGACTATTGATGGATCAAAATATCAAGGCTTGAACATTGGTATCTCTGTATGATCTTGATCTATTATATGTGGCGCTCTCTTGATCTATAAATCTGATAATCTGGGTTAACTAATGACTGAATTTTTTAAAAGAATGAATTATCCTTTATAGATCTGTACACAGGTTCAGTTAAGTGCAGGTGCGTATACACGCTGTTTCTGTGAATGAAAGAAGCGTATACGTAGGTTGGTTGTGGTACAAAAGCGTATACATGCACATTGATGAATAGTGAAGTAGCGTACATATCTTGATTTATATTCTTGCTGCTTCTGTTTATTGTTGTAGTGTTCTGGGTTCAGATTTGGTATGTGGTACTGTTACTGTGATCTGGGTACAGTAGTCAGAGAAGTGTTTATGTTGATTCAATTTTGATTGGTGAAAAGGTGATTGGTTGATGCAGAAATTCTTGATTGATGTTACTTGTGGATCCAGTCTGAAAATTTATGAAACGTGGTCCCTGAAAGACAGAGAAGGTTGTAGACCAGCACCTACATACTAGTATCTTGGCTAGTGCAAGAGCTAAGGGGGTGGTAGCTCCCTTCCGGGAGAAGCTGGAAAACGAGAGAGGGTTGTAGCTCTCTGCAGGTTGCAGCTTGCGTACTGGTAAAGGACTGCACCAGTACAATTGTAAAAAGAAGTTTCTAATTAAAGAGAAGATAGAGACGAATTGTAGCAGGTGGTTTTCACCCACATTGGGTTTCCACCTTATATCTTGTGTTCTTGTGTGCGATTGTCTTTTTGCTCTATTTTATTGGTTCTGGTTACTGGTTATTTGATTCTGAATCACAGATTAACAATCAACATCAGAAAGATAAAGTAAATTAAAAAGTTTGCATTATATATGTGGGTTTTCTTCTGCATAGTTGCGTATATACGCGGTTCAATTAACTGAAGTAGCGTATATCATTTGATTTTGAAAAAGGAACATTTATCTTAATAATATTGATTCACCCCCCCTCTCAGTATTATTTCCAACATCGGTGTGACTGCCTAGCTGACAACAAGTGCCAGAAGGGGGTCGACGTGATTGTTTTAGAGAAACGCATGCTAATTGGTGCAATTGTAAAAAAATAAATGCGCTGACTGAGGATTCAAGGAAAAAACTAAAAAGTTTAGAAGGCTAAAACTAGACTTTCCACTGTAAATTTCAGATATAGAGTAGTAAACCAAGAAAAGTAGAGAAAACTAAAGGGAAATTGTGATACTAGAAAAGTTCACACAAAACCATAAAATGACAATCAATCAAATAGAAGGATTGGATCCCCAACGGAGTCACCAATTTATGGTGCAGGTAAATTCTCAGTGCGGACACAAACAATTATTCTAGCTCGAGAGAGCGGATCTAGCCACAAATAAACAATATATGGAAAACTTCCTTAAGCTATAATAAAATAAGAGGGCCTACCTCTTAGAACATTATTCCGCTTGGTGATGATACTGCTTCCTTACTCTAGCTACTTTCTGTTTCCTTCCTTCGAATACCTGAAACAAGCAAACAAAGGACAACAACAAACGTGATAGCATACAAATTGCATTCAACCTAGTTAACAAGTCAAGGAACATTAAGCCATCAAAGGTAAGATAACACTTCAATGTAGAAAATCAAACAATAATTATATTCGTATAAGTTTAGAAAGAGATTACAACCAATGCCTTGACGTTGTTGGTCTCCTCTGATGTATTCAAGTTCCCACACTTCTGCTAGCACCTCATGGATAGCCCCAATAATGGAAGTTTTAAGGCTTCTTCCCTTTAGTCCCAAACCAAACCAAACACACTATTCTCCCTCAAACATAAACTAGAGAGCTACAAGATATAGATGTCTTGCTGATTATTCACGCTCCAAAATACTAAGACTAAAACTAGTGTAGCTTGTAAAAGGAGGGGTTTATATAGCTTGGATGGAGGGGAGATGGTTCCTCTTATCATGGGAGAAGGCCTTATCTCTTAGATTAGTTCCATCCTAATAGGGGAGAGGATCCCAAACTGACTTCCTCAGCTCCATCCAGCCCAACCATTTACTATACTTTCGTTGCGAAGATTCTAGACCTAGAAGCATCGACTCCATATTTAAAAAACTTGCCAAAAGAGGATCGGTGGGACTGAGAAAAGCTTCAATAGCGTCGTACGACAATAGTCCCGGTTTTAATCTTTGCAAATTAGCATGAGGAGGAAACTGGTCATTAGCGTCGGTCTTATAAACTGGGGTAAATGGAAGATTCTTGGGAACCGATGCAAAAGGGAACCATTCTGCTCATGAAGAGGGACATAATGGGAGTTTCTTCATGATGGGAAAGCATGTAGGGTTGACTATAGAGGTCCTCCAAGATCGTGGAATGAGAGTATAGGGACAGTGAAATTTTTTTTTGTAACAACCTCTTGACCTAATCAAGCCACTTTATCCAATAACTACTTAATATTTTCAAGTTGATTACCTTTTAGAATCAACCTGATTTATTTTAACCTTCTTCTAGAAAATTATGACCATGCCCACCGTCAAGCATCAATTAAAATCAAATGTGCGTGTGAAACCCAGACAAAATTTCGAGTTGCATTCCAACCACACAGACAAAGTTGTGAAATTTCGGTTACAACCCCATGTTGTGCATTGTTGAATCTCAGTCAAAACCTTCCAAGCACATGCATGACCTATGTTTAGTGTGGTTGGGGAAGAGTATGAAGAAAAACAAAAAATCCATACCTCCAACTTACAACAAAGCTTTATGGGGATGATTAGGACTAAGTAACATCCTTCCATGCCCAACTTGACACCATGAAACAATATGAATGACTCAACAAGACTCAATACAAGACATCAACTTGATTTTTATCAAAGTTGTATCTCAACTTCATATGAAGCCTTGTTACATCATATTAACTCTTCAACATATTTGTTGGAGGTACTACACACCTAGGACCTTCATTATTGGCACATGCAGACACTTAGTTAGAGCATTCACTGACATGCAAGGCTTCAACATTGGAATCTTCACTAGATTTGCGCCTTTGACTGTCCATGTATGCATGGGACTACATACAAGATCCTTTCTGCATAATTTACTCCTTGATTTGCTCCTCCTTTCACTTTGCAACTGGCTAGTTCTCTTCGAAACATATTGTAGGTGTCGAGTCCTCTCATTGATCACTACATGCAAGATCCTTTCTGCATGATTTACTCCCTAATTTTCTCCTCCTTTCACTCCGCAACAGGTTAGTTCTCTCCAGAACTTACTGTAGGTGTCAAGTCATCTCACTGATCACCAGTATGGCGCATTACCTTAGGATTTTCACCAAGTGATGCTATATCATGAGAATTGTAACCTATTTTCTGAATCAATAATTCTTTTTGTTCTTTCGATTTTCTTTTAGTGTTTTTTCTCTACAAAGATGTGTGTTCAACCTTTACTAGCTAGATTCATCTATGCAGGTTTTCTAACAAATTTACATGGTATCAAAGCCCACACGTTGCTAGATAAAAGGTGCACTAGTACTTTATTTTGTAGGTATTACAACTTAGAGATCGAAGATCGACAGAAAAATGGAGTTTCCCAAAGCATTAATCCTAACATCGTACAACTATCACAAATTGAAGGACCAAATGGCTCGATACCTTTGTTAGAAAGGGTTATACAGGATTAACATGGCTGCAAAAGTGGAACCCACTTCAGCCATAGAGAAATCCAAGTACCTCAACCACATGGCTGAGGCCCATAGATCCATATGCATGTGCATCTCCCCAGAGTTGCAGTTTCATCTATTTGCCTACAGTACTCCCAATGAGATTTGGAAATAGGTTAAAGAACTCTACGGGAAACATGATGAGATGAAAGGACATTTTCTCGAAGTGGAGCTACTCTCATTGGATCCACGGAACTATGACAGAATTCAAGACTTCTTCACCAAATATAATGATCTATTGCTGCAACTCAAGGGTTGTGGAATTGACAAATCCAAGGAGGAGAGTCACCAAGTTCTCTCTATTATGTCAAAGCTCTAATCAAAATACTCCATCTTTGTGTCTACATTTCATTCAGTAAGGCTTGCAACAAGTAAATCCTACACTATGCATTCTCTCAAAGAGTTCATGGAGTCCCTCACTTTTGAGCAAGATAAACTCATTGGCATGGGGAAAATCAAACCTCCAAAAGTGCATGCACTTGCTATGCATGATGGCAGCCACAATAAAAATCACATATCTGATTCAAATAAGAAAAATCAACAGCAAAAAGATAAGGGAAAAGCGCATTCCCATCCAAAGAAGGAAGGGTACACCAAGCCCTTCAATGACTTCTCCGACTCCAGAAATGAGAAAGGGAAGAAAGGAGATAAATGCACCTACTATCACCGAGGATTCCATCCAGAATCCTCTTGCATGAAGAAACAAATTGACCAAATGGCAGAAATCCTTCAGAAGCACAACCTTGGGGACCACATCCCTCAGAGATCTGCCATCACCACAAAATTCCTTCGCAAAAAGTAATGCCTCAACATTTCTAGGGCATGTACTATTGTTGCAAGCTCTAAATTATGGGTAACATAGTTCTTTTCATGCTCAATTAATTTTCTCAATTCATGGCTAACCACATGTCCTTCTTGCACTAATACTCCACCTAGTCTTTCTTTGAAAGCATCAGCGCAAACTAAAATGTCCACTGAAATTCACTTCCTTTCCTTTCGAAGGCAGTGATTGAATTCATGATTCTTGAAAATTTTGAAATGGATAGAGGGTAGTATCCAACTAATCCTATAAAGGATCTAACCTCGTGACATTCAGAGGGGTGTGTAATTCCCTTATGACCTTGGCCTTTTTAGGATCCACTTCCACACCTTCTTCTGAAATAGGGTGCCCCAAGTAACACAACTAGGTTTGGAAGAATTCACATTTGTTGAACTTTGGATACATTTTATGCTCCATTAGTAATTATAACACTACTCTCAAGTATTCTTCATGCTCTTCTCTAGTTTTTTAATACACTAGGATGTCACCCAAACGAAACCACTACAAACTCATAGTGGCCATACCTTATCCTGAAGGTTGTTATGCGAATATCTTCATCTTTAATCTAAACTTCATGGTATCCAAACCTCAAATATATTTTGGAGAACATTGCAACTACTCTTAGCTAGTCAAATAAGTCATAAACTTTGAAAGTGTGTATTTTTTTCTTCATTGTAGATTTATTTACTTATCGATATTCAATACACAACCATAATGTGCCATCCTTCTTCGAGAAAAATAGTGTTGGGGATCCCGAGTGTGATATATTGGGTCAAATGCATGCTATATATACCATCTATTTCAATCGTAACTTCACTTAGACTAATTTAACTTTACTTTGACATGTTTGAAGAAGCAAAACCATAGAATCAAAGCTTTGATACCAAATGTTTTACAACGAGATCACAAAATAGATTAAAAAATAGATCAACCACTTGAAAGCCTCTAACGGGTCACAATATAATCATTCCATACAAAACAATAATAATGTAAAGGCACAACAATAACAATAGTGGGCTTCTATGGTGCACAACAATAACAATAAAGAAAATACACTAATACCTTATAAAAAGCATTTATATATAAAGATATTTATTGTCCATTCAAACCTAATTTTAATTATCTAATAATACCAATAATAAAAGCATAAATATATATTGAAAAAACACAAATAATGATACAATTTGTTAAACCAAAACAAAACAAAAACATTTAATTCATGTGAATAACTCTCCATAAATTTTATAACTATTAATAAAAATAATGTACAAATGTTTTAAAACACGACACAAAAAATAAATATATTATGAATAAAACTATTTAAAATATATATAAAAAACACAAATAATGATACCATTTCATAAACCCAAACAAAACAAAAACATTTAATTCAATAATAAATTTGAACAACTCCCCCTAACTTATATAATTATTAATAAATAATATACAAATATGTTAAAAAATTACGGAAAGAATAAATATATAACTAATAATAAAATTAAAGTAAAAATATTTTAGTAAGAATATACTTATATAATTATTAATATATAATATACAAATATGTTAAAAAATTACGGAAAGAATAAATATATAACTAATAATAAAAATAAAGTAAAAATATTTTAATAAGAATAAGTATATTAGGAGAAGAGGAGAACCATTTGAAAAGCCAAGCAAATACCAATTTTATATACCCTATAAAATAAATATTTTAAATTTCTAAACATTTTCCAAATGTTTATAAATAGAATAAAATACTTTACTCTATAAGCATCATTTGAGTTCGATAAATTTCACAAATCCCAAGGTAAGGTAAGGTTTTAACTTTCACGTATATCATGAAGTGATAAGTTGAAGAAGTCAAAATTAATATAGAAAACGAGTCGTGGAGAAGACTACGACAGGCGACAAAACAAATAAACGAGGCTAAGACTACAGTAGACCACGAAACAAATAAAAGATGCTAAGTACTACACATCTAAGAGGCGGATGAATATTGAGATACAAGCTGTCGCAGCGAGCCTATAACACGTGGATAACACAGATCCACAATATAGCTTCTCAGAAAATCCCCAAAAACTTGGACCACCTCGTCCCTTCTTGGAGCACCAGCATCATGAAGTGCACCGGTAATGTTTATAGCATGTTGCAGATGAGATGACCAAAGGTATTTGAAGTCCCCAGCCACAAGCTTCACCATTCGGATAATCACGCTTACCATACCTAACTCTTGCAGCCTGGCTTTGGAATAATAACGGAAGAACGGGGATCCCAGTAAGGAATTTATTAAGAAGAGCCCTCGACCAAGAGATACTCTTATCAAATTAATATTCTCAACGTCTTCTTCTTCAGATGTAGAGATGGTCTGGCCGCCATGGTGAATGCCCTCCAGACGAGAAATGCAAAGATTTACTACGTCCACCATAACTTCAACGCAACGAAAGTCTGAGTAGTAGAGATTTTGCCACCCAATTCTGAGGAGCGCCGATCCGTTGTATAAGTCCTCATTAGATATCTCAACATTCTCTCTCCCTGTGTCTAAGTCCTCATTAGATATCTCAACATTCTCTCTCCCTGTGTCTAACGTATCGAGAGCATTCTCTTGAGTTCGTCTTCCTAACATATCGAGAGCAAATTCAAGTGCGCCAGAAGAGAAAACAATGTTGTAATCGACACTGCCGACGATAAATTCTCAACACCATTCTCTTAATTTTCGGATAATCGCATAGTTGAGCAAGGATGGAGAGAATGTATACTAGCGCCCATAAAAAGTCTTTAGGTAACATGCACAATTCGTTGTCTCTAAAACCCATGATATCCACAATTTTGGCTACTTCTTTGCACACTTCCCGGGCATCATCATACGTATAGTAGGAATCAAGACACAGAATAAATAGCCGTTGATCTACTATTCGTGACAAGTATATTGAGTATCCTCCCAGCAAAGAAAACAACCTCCTATTTTCTGCCCTGTACTGGCAATATAGACGAACAAGATTAAATCTCTGCCACAACACCTTCCAATATCGCTCGAGAGTTCCGTTTCCGTTGATATAATGCTCGTTAACTAGACGTTGATAATCTATAATCAATTGATTCAACAAATTTTTCATCTCTCTTTCGCTAAGGATTCTAGTATAGTCAAGAATGACCTATAGACTTTGTACCCTTAGTGTTGAGCTTGTGTTGTGGAGTATGTATTGTTGCATTTGTTGCCATAGTTCAGACTGGATGACTGTTCAACAGAGGCAAGCAACTATCCTCAACCGATCATGCGCGAGCAACACGACCTCTCTCCACGAGTCTTCACAACTCCAACGCCTTACAGCTCAAGGTTCTTTTGGATACAGGAATTGTCCTTAGACAGGCGGCCTAGTAGGCTTCAATATTAATAAAAACAAGCAGAATACATAAAGATTTTACAACAAAGTCTCAGAGTTCTCTTAAGCAATGATCTCTCAAGCAATTTTGTCAAGCTATGTGTTTGAACATCTGCAAACACTTTCCTAAATAGAGTTCTAACGAATCTAATCATATCTAAGCAATGACGTAAAAAAAGAAATTATTGAGGGTCCTGTCGGTATTTCTTTCACCGACGGTGTCTACTCAATCTTTTCCAGTACAAAGATTCTTGCTACAACATGTGACCACATTATCACATTGCTAGCAAAAGGTTTTACCACGGTCCCATCAGACTTCTATCCGAATCGTCATGATCTAAATATCGTGGTGTTGGCTCATACTCATCGAGTATTCTTTGGTAGTGGCGGTCAATCAGCCGATTGTATTCTTCGTCGATATCTACTTCTGGGTCCTGGGCATCTGTGAGTTCGTCTTTTCCTTTGGCATATGTATCTAACATTATTGCCCTTTTAGATGTTGCTTTTGAAGATTTTCCTTTTTCCGTATTCGTCTTTATCTTGTGGAGGCCCAGTTCCTAAGGCGTATACATGGCTTCCTGTTTTTCCCACTTGTTAAGAAAAGGTAAAGCACTTATCTCTATGTCTAGAAAAGAATCTTTATAGACATTTTTCTTTGGAGATCTCTGAACTGCCAGCTCAATACTGTCCAATAATTCTCACTTGAAGATTTGAAACATGTTTGTGGACCCTTCTATAGCATGTTGAACCCATTATCTGCAATTTTCACTCATAAAGTCTTTATGCTGCCATCCTTGTTCAAAAATTATTGAAGTGCAGATTATTTTTGAGATCATTAAGCTGATAATATGAATGACATTATTATTCCAATTAGGAGATCTAGCAATTATGGTAACTAAAGCTTTTTGATTAATTACAAATTTTAGAGCTTTAGGTTCTACTTGCAATTCATCCATTTTATTTAGAATCTGGAGTTTTTCTATCAACTTTAAGTTGTTGAATTCATGAAACCAATCGGCATGCTACTTGATCATTTCTTGATTGTTGCTAGTCTCTATTTCTATGATTCTTTCATGGCTGAATACATGTGCAAATGGATTAGGGTCAATGCTCTCTCTCAATCTTAAACTATGAAAATCCCAAAGATATGAGAAATTTCTGAGATACTGCAGTGTTCTTTGAATACATTGGGATACTCTGGTAGTTAAATTTTTCCTGCATAAACCTCCTCTGATTTCCCAATCAGCAAATCCTTCAAATATTTCATATTGAGGGAAAGTGTCGTTAGCTGCATATCGTATATCTATAAGAAAGAGGCTTCTAATTCTTCAAAAATATCAGGGATGTTTAAAGACACAATGAACTTTTCTAATTCTGGCTTGATAGGGATTTCTTCAAGATCCATCAATTTTGCATCTGTAAAAACACTGAGAGCAAAATCAATTCCTCCAATGATCTGATAATAATTAAGAACTTTGAGTGTCCAGATCATTTCATCGGTGTATACACTAGACCATAAATCAGATAAACTCCTAAAAAAGAGTTTCACTTTCATATTTGGCAAAGGAAATACTTTCACCAATGTGTCATCTAGGCCCAGAGAAACACCTAAATTCTTGGACTGCCATGCGTGGCATTTTCTTATCCAAGTATTTCTTCTCAAACTCATTCCCACCAATTTTTTCCCCTGCGAGATGAATTGCATGTCCCTCAAAAATTATAAATGTATCAACAAAAGTGGAAAAATTATCATCCTGAGGACCTTTACCTGGAATGGTAAAGTGTGAGCGTGTACAAGTCCTGAAGGCTTTATTCATATCTCTAGTTAGTGAGTCTGTCAGAAAATTAGAATTTCCTAAGATCCACTCTACTTCAAAGTCGAATTGCTGGAACCAGATCTATCGAGCTAGAATTCTGCCTTTAGCAATTTGTCTTCATATTTTGGCAGATAGAAAATATTTGAAATTCTTGGAATCTGTTCTTACCAAAAATTTCACGGGAGCAAGATATACCTCAAATCGCTGTATCCCGTTGAATATGGCTAGTGTTTCTTTTTCAGCTATGAAATAATTCTTCTGGCTAGGTGTAAATTCACCAGAAGAATATGCACAAAGATTTTCTTCAGTTTTACCTTCATTGTCCTTTCTTTGTTCTAGTAGAAAAGCTGCCCAAAAATCTAAAGAAGCGTCAGTGTAAAGAATAAGTAAACCATCACCTGGTGGTTGAAGCTTTGGCAGGTGTTGACATTCTTCTTTCAATTGTTTAACAGCTTCTGTTGCTTCTTGTGACCATCCTTATTTGAGATGTCTTCTGATTGGCGTTGTCTTCTCTATCAAATTTAGAATGTACTTGTGAAGATAATTTAACACTCCCAAGAATCTCTGAATTGTCTTGGTATCCTTCAATTCATCAGGGAACTATGTCAATTTGGTTAACACATGTGGTTGCATTTGGATTGCACCTTTGACAACATTAATTCCCAAAAAATCAATACTATCTTGGAATAAAGACATTTTTCTTTCTGACACGACTATACCATGCTGTTGAACTTCTTTCAGTAATGGCAGAAGTGTCCTAAGACACGTAATTTTATTAATAAAAAAAACAATTACATAATTGATTTTGCAAGAGTTTACACCCGAACAACCAAACACTCTTGCAATGAGCTATTTATAAGCTCCATGTCCTAACTACCTCTAATTATGGATCACTTATTAAATAACAAGTGTCCATTTACAATAAATGCTATTCAAACCAACTAGCTAACTAATCTCCTAAAATAGAGCCTAAGATACGACTCATTTGGAGAGTCATATCTAGTTACAACAATATGCTAATTCTAAAAGTCTCAATTAAATAATTAAACATTCTAGAATAATAATTATTAATTTAATATCTTAAATTAATAATTATTTTATTCTAATTTTATAACCTATGATAAAATTGTATTTTTGGATCATCTAACATTTCCCCCTATGATCCAAAGATACATTACAACAGATACCAAGTTCATCCCTGAACTTAGTAAATTTTATTCTGCCAAGCGGTTTCGTGAAAATGTCGGAGATCTGATCTTCGGAAGGACAATAAACTGGTTTGAGGACATCTTTGGTAATGAGAGATCTGATATGATGATACTTGGTGTCCACATGCTTTGTCTTTGAATGAAAAACTGGGTTCTTAGCAAGTTTGATGGCTGACTGGCTGTCAATGAACAATGATGTAGCGTCTCCCTGAGAAATGCCCAAGTCCTGCAAAATTCGGCGCAACCAAACAATTTCACATGCTGCTTCCCATGCTGAAATGTACTCTGCTTCTGCTGAAGAAGTGGCCACAGTAGCTTGTTTTTTACAACTCCAAGATAATGCTGCTGACCCCATATTCATTAAATAACCTGATGTTGATGCTCGATCATCAATACTTCCAGCAAAGTCGGCATTAGAATATCCACCAAGTACAAAATTTTTAGTCTTTGTGTAAAGAAGACCAAAATCTTTTGTTCCTTGGATATATCGAAGAACTCTTTTGGCTGCATTCCAGTGGCTGTCTCGCGGTTCCTGCATAAAACGTGAAAGAATACTGACTGCATAAGATAGATGAGGACGAGTATTTGTCAAATAAATCAAGCTGCCAATCAACTGTCTGTAAGTTGTACTGTCCACCTTTCCCGCCCTTCAAATTTTGAAAGTTTCAAGTTTTGCTCCATGGGGGTGAGAACGGGCTTGCAATCTTGCATGCCAAATCGCTGAAGAACCTCTGCATCATACTTACTCTGAGAAATGAAAATATGATGTGGACGTTGGAAGACTTCAACTCCAAGATAGTAGTGAAGTAATCCCAAATTTGTCATCTTAAAACCTGCATGTAACTCCCTTTTTACCTGTGCAATATGATCATCATGGTTGCCAGTAATGATCAAGTCACCTACATACATAACGAGAATTACCAGATATTTTCCCTGTTGTCGCACATACAAAGTATCATCAGATTCAATTCATTGAAAACCAATTTTCTTAAGGTATTCGTCCATCTTAGCATACCAAGCTCGGGGAGCTTGTTTTAATCCATATAAAGCCTTGATCAATTTGCAGACTTTATGTTCTTGTCCTTCAACTTCAAAACCTGGTGGTTGGGTCATATACACTTCCTCCTGTAAATCCCCGTTGAGAAAAGCACTTTTTACATCCATTTGATGAACTTTTCATCCTTTTTGAGCGGCCAATGCAAGTGTTAATCGGATGGTGTTCCATTTAGCTGTTGGAGCAAAAGTTTCTTCATAATCAATGCCTTCATGTTGCGCAAAACCCTTTGCGATAAGTCGTGCTTTATACTTTTCAAGTTCACCCTTCTGATTATACTTAATTCTGTAAACCCATTTGCACCCTATGGGTTTAACACTTGCTGGACAATCAACAAGTTTCCAAGTGTTGTTATCAATTACTGCTTGATATTCTTCAACCATAGCCTGTTGCCATTCTTTATGTTTTACTGCCTCTTTGTATGTGGAAGGTTCAGTAAAATCATTTGCTATCAAGGCAAAATTTCCTTCACTTCTATGTGTGTTGTAGGGAAAAGTATCCGACTCGGATGACCCTATCCCACTCTAAGGGTGACAGTTCCTTAGCAACAACTGTAAAACAAACTACTAAAGGTTTACTTCTTTATGAAAGCAAAAGAAAATGGAGAAATGCACTAACCGTTGCCTTGCGCTTAATGTCGAATCCAAACTCTTCTCTTTGGCCGCTTGCTCCTAGCTCCTTGTTCTTTTGCTTGCCCAGCTACAATGAGATCCTGCAAAATAACAAAGAAGGAAACTACAAGAGGCATGCAATCATAACTGGTTCATGGATTAGTGTAAACCAAACATGCAATCATCACAATATATTATTGAAACAAGAGCACATAGAAGAACCTCAATAGTTTTTATTAATGAAGAAGTAAAGGTTCTGAGAGTATTACAACCATTGAAGGCTCCAACCCAGCAACACCTCCCAGCAGAAAGAATTGCTCTTCTTCACCTCTCTCAAACAATCACCCAATAGCTCAATAGAGAAACCAACAGCATATCATTACTTTGCACAAAATTCCAGCCTCCTGAGCTCATAGGAGAGAGCTCAATATATAGATGAATTGAGAAACAATGAGTCAGCTTGCAACTGATGTGTAGCTGCCTTGTGTCCTCTCTCTCTTCAGTTAATCTTTAGTTGATCTTCAGTTCTTGAGTCCACTTGGAGAACCTTGCTTCCACTTGGAGAAACAGAGCCTCTGACTCATCACAAGGCGAAAACCCTGATCCAAGTGTCATTTTTGGAAGATTCCAAAGCAATGACTCATTGTGCCACTTGTCCCATCTCGCTCAGCGCAGGTGGCCTTTGTTCCACTTGCTTTGCAACGCAGGTACACCATGGAGCAACTGAGTTTCAGCGCAGAAACCTAGTGGAGCACCTGCTTTGATTTCAGGATTGCTTGTTTTTGAGTGTTTTCAGGTGGAGAACTGATCTGAGAGCTGTTGGTTTGCTGACCTTGTTCCTCTAGGGGTAGGAACATCATGTTTAGGGAACTTTGGATCCCTTGGATTATTGACAATTCATGCTTGTTGCTGTAAGGCACAAAATTGTCTATAACAGATGCCCCCTAAAGTATGAGGTCGTTTATCGGGTGAAATGCTTTATTGAGAGGATCCGAAGTTCATTCAATCTGCTGAGAAGTGTCCTGTAATAAGATACAATACAATACATTATTTTTCATACATTTTCATGATCTAGCTGAGGCGGGCATTCCCATGCTCAGCTTTATAAATACATTTTGGTACATAGAACAAACGATCGTCTGATTGTAGACCAATAATTCTCTGCTGAAATTATCATCCTTTGAGAAGGATGATCATCTGCTGTAATGATGTACATATCAAATGTCTTTATGTCCTGAATATATATCGCAGCCCGGATGGATGAAACTAGATCCGGGGTCTTCAATCTCTTCCGATCTTCACTCGATGTACAAGTCGATCCATGTGAGAATTTTTTGAAGTCGAACATGGAAAGACATCGCTTGATTACCGGTCAATGATGTAAACCGTTAACAAGCGCGAGAGGAATCACCGATAAGGATGATGACCCTCAAGGTACGGCAGTACAATCCACATGGTGGGAAAAAAGGACTTGGCGTCGACCACCATGCAAAATCTTCTGGTCGAAGGTCATTGATGTATACCTGTCGCCGGAAGTGAGAAACTTGCCATTGAGGCATGCAAGCTTCAAAGTACTGAAGGGGGTGTTCCTAGATCAACTCCTTGGATAATGAGCTGATGTCGACAAGGAGCGATCCGTCAAAGGAGGGCCTTAATGAATCCCACATCAGTGACACGGAACGGAGCTAGTGATTGTGATGAGGTGAAAACAAACTGTGATGTATGATTCAGGGTGGCGGTCATGAAGTGGATGAAGGATAATGTATGGCAGTGGATGGGACACGGTTGACTCTTTGCAGAACCACATCTCTTGAACATATAACGACACTGATGTGATGGATTGGTAGCATTACCCCAATTGTGGATGGTGTGGCGAGGACCATGGTTATGAGACCGGTGAATGAAACAACCCAACCTGATGTGATACGGAGGACAAAGTGTCATGTTCAAGAGTGACTTGCTACCATTAATGCTGTGAGGTTCTCCCAATTTTTCCCCAGTCATTGCTGACCAGTACCTCTTTATTTTTGTCAAGCTTGAGGAGGATAACATATGCTTGTTCTATAACCTGCCCTTCGGGCAAGCCCATCGCTATGTTTTAACGAGCCTAGCGATAGGGAAACTCGTTCTCGTCTAAAGACAAGTTTGTCGCTATTTAATCATTTTAACGAGTCTAACGACAAGGAAAACTCGGTCCTTTTCATTTTTAGAGAGTCTGAAAAGGTACGAAAAGTTAACTCCAAAATTCCTTTTTCGTCTTCTAATCCCTTAAGTCCGAAAAAGTATAAAACCATACAGAAGGGATGAATTTTCGATTTCTTTAACGAGCCGAACAAGACAAGCGCTCGATCTTTTTGTGCAATAATCCCTCAGGTCCAAAAAGATTAAAATCTAGAGGAGGGATAGCTCTTCTTGTCCTTTAACGAGCTGGAAGGCCAAAACTCGGCAAACTTTTCATATTTTACGAGTCAGTGAAAAGAGCTCAAAGAAGACTCGTCTTTTGAGGAATGAGTGATGAACAGGGATAGCAGCAGATTCCAGGTACAGGTTGGAATTCTCCAATCACGGCAGTGTCACAAGGATGGCTAAGTGAAATCACTCTTCGCAGCTGTTCCTCAAAATGGGTAAACACACATATGGAGGTGAACGATTGGCCAAATGAACGGATGGAGGTGATGGCATATAAACACGACCAAGGGCTTTTAATATGGCTTTCAAAGGTTACATTTCTCCAGGTTGTTTACCGGTTCATTTTTTCTGGATGAGCTTGAACTGTAGGGAAAGATTGCTCACAACTTGTGTTTATTTTTTAACGAGCATGAACTCTGTACAAAACTGCTCGATTCTTCCGTTTATTTTTTAACGAGCATGAACATTGCTAAAACTGCTCGAATATATGGTTTACT
The DNA here is from genome assembly GCA_031772625.1 of Pinus tabuliformis. NCBI lineage: Eukaryota > Viridiplantae > Streptophyta > Pinopsida > Pinales > Pinaceae > Pinus > Pinus tabuliformis. The sequence goes on along the minus strand of CM062808.1, from coordinate 115,454,109 downwards.
TTTGATTTTTTGCCATAATTAGCTTCTCTTTTTCATTGATAGCACTGCATTTTCAAATTGCTGCAACAAACTAGTTAGAAATGAGTAATATTTACTTGAAAATGAGATTAACACATTAATATTTACCTTGAATTACGTAAGAAAGCAAATAAAAAGGGTTTTTACCTCTCATTTTACCATTTCATTTGCATTTTGCTTGTTGGAGCTTTGGAGGAGCCTCTTTCCCCTCGATTTTCATCAGCTGATTCCGGGAGATTCTGCGGACGATTTTCGGCGCCGTTTGGACCAGGTAGGAGCTAATCCTTAGCTCTTCATTTTCATGGTTTCATTTTCCTGTTTTATGCCTGTTTTGTTGTTCTATTGAGCCTCTGGGGTTTTGCCAGGGCGCCCTCTGATCAACGCAGGTTCTCCATTCGAAAACTGCGTTGGGATCCAAGCTGCTTGAAGGCAGCTTGTCCTCCAACGCAGGTAGTACACTGGGCACCTGATTTGGGGCATAAAAGCAACAATTTTTTACAGATTTTGATGAAATTTTCGCCAGTTTTTCATCAATTTCAGGAGCTGACTCATTCTCTTGTTTGTCTTGCAGGGGTTCTTGAACAAGATGGCCCTAACATGGCGAGAACGAGAACATGAAGAAGAAGATATGATTGCCATTCATGATCCTGTTATGGTGGGCGCATTATGAGACTGTGGTTTACTGAAGTTTTTCCGTATCTCTAGCATGAGAGCACAGATTTCACTACTGCAGTACTTGCTTGATGCTTGGGATCCTGTTAACCAAGTATTTCAGATCAGGAACAAACCTATTCCATTGACTGTGACAGATATTTACTTCTTGACTGGATTGTCAAGGCGGGGTGCCCCTATTTCTTTATCAGGTACAGTTCGAGGAAATGATTCCGTGAGAGATTATGTCCGCCAGTATTGCAGGGAGGGGTCCCAGCCGAGCAGAGACGGCAAGGTGGTTATCCGTGATGTTACTAGCAGGCCTCTCAGGTCTGTCCTGTATACTCTTGGTAGGATGGCCGGTAGTGCATCTTTACATGTTGCCAACAGGTCTCATATGCAGCATGCCTTGGAATGTCTCCAACCGAAGATCTTCAACTGGAGTGATGCAGTGCTTAGTCAGATGAAAAACCAATTGAACAAGGTGAAGGACGGGAAGTTGAAGAACTTTGGTTTTGGTTCGATTCTGACTGCCTTCGCCTTGGAGAAGATCCCTCTGATGCAACCTCAGTACATTGATCTCAGAGTGCCTTCTCCTACCGAGCCACGTATGCAGCGATGGGTCGATCACATGTCCAGACATGCAGGTCAATCCCAGATTTCTTTCAATGCTGCTTTCTTCAGGTGGTTCGATCGCCAGGAGATGTCTTTTTTCGAGTACCCATATGTTGGTATGGATTTCCGGGGTGATCCGGATATGGTACTGCCAGACGGTGCTCAGTGGGATGCTACTGGTAAGAACTTCAACCATATTACTGTTCATTGTTTTCATTTATAATGTTCTTGTGCATCATTCTATCAAGACTTTAATTGAACTCATGTATGCTTGCAGATGTCGGTCCTGTTCGTCCGGCAGTTCGTCCGAGGCCACCTGTTACTGCTCCGGCAGAGGAACCTGCTTGGAGGGTTATTATCCGTGATCTTAGCGATACTGAGACTCTTACAGCTGTGCAGGGGCAGGTTGAGAACCTTACCCGTGGTCTTCCGGATGTACAGATTGACGAGTTACCTTTACCGATGCAGCAGCATACTATCGGTGTGCCTAGACGATGGACCCGTTTTCTGCGCATGATAGCACAGACTGTGGCTTACTATCAGGAGCATCACTAGGCTAGGGTGCCCCCTAGCATTTTTGAGTTTTTCAGGTCATATGACCAATTTTGTCTTGGTTACAGAACATTATGTATGAACTTTATGGACAGCTTATATATATTTTGATTTTCGGGTCTTATTCCGGTTGATTTGGATGATTCATATGTACACTTTTTATGATGTGTCTTTTTATAATGTTGCAAATGTCTATCTAACACATAGTTTGCCAATGAGTCAGTTAATGTGTTTAGACTTCTTGAAATATGTTGATATTGAATTGAATCAAATCGTCTTTCCAAGACCTTTACTCTTAGGAACATGCGATAAATAGCTAGGTTACGGACAGAATATATACCATTGAGTTGTAGTATTACGAGCTGTGAGTCTAGCCTGACAATTAGTCGGCGTATGCCTCGTGTAATGGCATCAGAGAGTAGTTCTATTAACGCGCTATACTCAACGATGTTATTCGTTGATTGCCCAATACATACACCTCTGAAACTTACTAACTCGCCACTCGGATCAAAAATGGCCCATGCTGCGGAGGATAGGTTCCGCGAACTACGACTCGCTCCGTCGGCATACCCAACACATGTCTCCATAAGGTTTGACATCTGCAACGAATGAAAAGGGGAATCACTCAACCAGAACAAGAACTTTGGCGAAAACAAAATACAACAAAAGCATGCAGGTTACTATTTAAGCATAGTAACGCTTGAGGTACAGCTCGTTCCGGGGCTGCGCCAGTGGAATTCTGTCGTAATCTATTAACTCGTAGGCTCCTTTTGCTAACACTATTTTAACAATATAGGGGCCCATCCATAAGGAATTGAATTTACCTGCTCCTAATTTATCGGATTCTTGGTCATAAAGCAAGACCAAATCACCTTCTGAGAAGACACGGGGTTTGACATTTTTGTCGAACTGAGCCTTGACTCATTTCTTATGGGCTTCGTTAGCCAAAGCGGCATCACGACGGGTTTCATCCAATTGGATTAATTCCAAGAAACGAGCCTCTTCTTCCGAAGTTCCGGGGAGGAGATCAATTGCGAGTTTAAGCGACGAAATTTCGCACTGGATCGGTAATACTGCTTCTAGACCGTACACCAATTGGAACGGTGTGAAACCGGTCGCGTTTCTTACCGAGGTTCGGTAGGCCCACAAGGCTGCATATAGGATTAGGTGCCATCTTCTTTTATGAACTCCGATCATCCTCTGCAACATACGCTTCAGGACCTTGTTGATTGCTTCAACTTGTCCGTTGGCTTGTGGATAATACGGAGTAGAGCTGTCGTGAGATAGCCCTAGTTTGGCAGCTAATTCGACCATCATGTGATTGCGGAAGTGCGATCCATGATCTGTAACTATAGCCTGGGGTACACCGAACCTGGCGACTACATGATTAAAAAAGAAAAGGGCAGCTGTTTCACCAGTATTGTCCAATGTAGGCATCGCCTCGGCCCATTTGGTAAAATAGTCAACTGCGACTATAATATACCCATGCCCCCCGGTCGAGGTGGGGTTACATTGCATGAAATTGATGCCCCATTTTGCGAAAGGCCCAACCGCAACTATTGGTTGCATTGGTGCGGGTGGTCTTCTGGTTTTGCTATCAAAGATTTGGCAGGAATGACAACTTCGGACTGCGATTATGCAATCTTTGAACATTGTTGGCCAAAAATATCCTGCTCTTAATATCTTTTGGGCTGTAGCGAAACCTGATTGATGCCCCCCACACGCACCTGAATGACACTCATTCAGGGCTTTTTCGGCTTCTTCATGGGTGAGACACCTCCTCAGAACGGTATCGATACCACGACGGTAAAGAGTATCACCGACAATCATGTAGTCTTTTGCTTGGTATCGTATACGTTTTTGTTCAGAGTGAGAGGTGTCAGGCCGAAACTTTTGGGTTTGGAGATAGATAATTATATCTCCATACCATTCATCGCTTGCAGATATCAGAAATAAAGTCTCGTCCACTATTGACTCCTTGGAAGTTTCGTCGTTGGACGATGATGGGAGATCGCATAATAATTCTGCGAATACCAGAGCTTTCTTTGACTTGGATTTAACAAATTCCAGATCAAACTCTTGAAGGATCGCTATCCATTTGGAATATTTGCCCCCCAGCAACTGTCGCGACAGTATATAAGTCATGGGGTTGCAATCTGATAGAATGGTAGTTTTCCTAAAGAGGATATAATGTCGAAATCTCTGTACTGCTTGAACAGCAGCGAGCGCTAGCTTTTCAACGTAAGAATATTTACTTTCTGTATCATTTAAGTTTTTACTTAAATAATAGACAGGATGTTCAACTCCGTCGACTTCTTGTACTAAAACCATCGCAATGGTTGTATCTGCCGCAGCTAGATACAGGTTAAAATCCCTAAGATAATCTGGGGCGTACATTAATGATGCTTTTACTAGAGACTCTTTCAAAGCGTCAAAGGAAGCTTGCGCAACCTGGTCCCAATCGAAGGGTACATCGTTTTTCAAAAGATGTGTATAACCTTTAGCAAGTTCTGCGTAATTTGGAATGAACCTCCTCAGAAAGTTTGCTTTCCGTTGGAGTTTCTGAATCTGAAGCAAATTCGAAGGTGGAGGCAAATTAATGATTGCCTGAACCTTATAGGGGTCGAGACGAATCCCATCTTTAGAGACTACAAAGCCAAGTAAACGACCAGAACCGACGCAAAACACACATTTGTGAGGATTGAGTCTTATCTTGTAGTGTCGGCAACGTAGAAATATCGCTCTTAAATGCTGCAGATGATCAGTCCGCTTTCGTGAATGAGCCGGAAGATCGTCGAGATATGGTTGAACAATGCTCTTGATGTCATGGAAGGCGTAATTCATAGCCCTCTGAAAAGTTGCCCCTGCGTTCTTCAAGCCAAAGGGTAATTTTTGATAAGCGAACGTGCCCCACGGACATATAAAAGCAGTCTTTGACTGGTCCTGTGGGCGGATATTTATTTGATTATACCCAGAAAATCCATCCATAAAGGAAAAGATTTCACATCCGACGCATTCATCAATTATCTGGTCGATGAAGTGTTATAGCTCCAAATCTCACTCTTATGGTTTGTGATGCTGCACTTATGGCCTAGGGCAACCCCTCCTTCCAGACCTGGTCCAAAAATTTAAAAAACAGTGTTTTATTCCCTGTACGCGACTTTGCCCTGTGTTAAACGCGTGTACACGCGGGTCTGTCATACCCAACCCGCGTGTATCTATTAAAACACTTAAAAAAAATATAATTTCCTCTTTTTCGGGCGGTGATCGCGGGTTTACCTGCTGGATCACCTGTTAGTGCCCGTGGCCCAACTGTTCCCAACCAACTCCTAACTAAAAAACTACTTTGGAGAGGGTATAAAAAGACATCAAAGGGAAGGCCAAGGGAGAGAGAAAGGAGAGCAAGATTATTATGCTGAGATTTTTCCCTTAGACCAGGTCTGAAGTCCTTGGTGCATCCTGCACTTCCCCCATTTTGCATAGGAAACCCTTGTTTCCATGTGTATTGGTGATCATTCATCCTTGACATCATCATTGAGTAAGACTTGGAAGGAGCTCTTGTTGAAGGCTGGAGGCTGGAACGAATCCGGGAGGAAGCTTGCTTGGAGCCTGCTGAAGGTGTTCAGGTGATATCTTTCCGATATATGTACTTTATTTGCCTTTATATATAAAGAAACACGTCTTTGTTCCCGAATAATCTTTCTTTATGCTTATGAGATTCTTGTGTTGAATTCTTATGAAAGTAGTTACTTAAAGATTATTTATAACTAACTTTATAGCATAAAGATGATTTATACATAAACTTCTATACATGTACTGTTGTGTTCTTTGATTTGTTTGTCTTGCAGGTCAGAGAAAGAAGAAGGGAACTCCAAGAAGGGTTTGCACCCTAACGGTCTTCTCGGACGTAGGACCTTAGGTATGTACCCTAAACATTAGAATTTGCTTAAAAGTAAAAAAGATGGCTGTGTGTGTGTGTTTCTTTGTATAAGCAATTTTCAGTCTGGTAGAGTCTCAGCCCAAAGGACTCTAGGGGTACTTTCCCTTCAACCAGAATTGGCGACTCCACTGGGGACAACATTCTTGTTGTTCCTAGTTTGGGTAGTCCTCAAGCCAATCAAGGCTCAGTCCCTCTGTTTGTTGGTTCTGACTGTTTGATATTTTCTTGAACTCCGAGCTGTTCCAGTTTTTCAGTTTGTGTTTTTTTATTTTTCTTGAAACACTTCATATACGCACTTTTTCTGGATTACAGAAGCGTATATACGCAAGTTGCACTAAGTAAACCCGCGTATACGCAGGTTTCCTTAGTTACAGTCGCGTGTACACGCATTCTGCAAATAATTGCAGGCGCGTATATCACATAATTTTCAAGATTTATAATTTTTCTTTTGGCTGAATGTCTGTCTGGTGGTTTGGGTCAGTTTAAAGCAGTCAATTCCCAGTGACAGTTCTCTGTTTAACAGGGGGCATCTTGTTTCGAACTCTCTCTAGGAGTGCTAGTCTTGTTTTTCGTTGATTGCAAGCGTCATTGATTTTTGACACACAAGGTTTCTGTTTAAGAATCTTGATTGCTCTGTTTCGGCAGAGTGGGAAGATTGTCTTAAAATCTTTGTGTCCATTTTGTTTTCATGACATTTGTGTTTGCTTAACGAAATCATTTTTATGACCATTTGCTCCTTCGTTTCGGGAAAGTTGTTTGTTACCATTTCCTTGAAACTTGTCTTTTGATTTCTTGGACTTTCATTGCTGCTTTTGATTGTCAAAAGCGACTTCGAACACATTTTATTTTTGTTGAGTTCTCATCATTTCATTGGTGTCAATTCACAAAAGTGTTTGGTTGCTTGTTTATCAATCATTGGTGTCAGTATTTTTGAGAGTTTTTCCTTTGAAAAAGACTTTTTGGTTTGATTGAAAGAAAATCTTTTGAAAGTTTTTGAGTTTCGCTTTCTTAAACTTGCTTCTCATCTGATTTCCTTTTTTGCGAAGTGAAAGTGCTTTGTTTTTTTATCTTAAAACTTGTTTTTATTGTTTGGACGAAATGATTAGTAACAAATCATCTTCTATCTAAGCATTTCAGTGGCAAGACAAAATTTGGTAAAGCAGCAACTTTCCTTCTTTGTTTTTAGAGTAGTCTTTGAATTGTGCATCCACATTTAGTTCTTGCATTAGGGAAAGATTTGCATCTCTTTTTAGGCATATTTAGTTTTGTTAGTTTTTGTGAGTGTGGAGTCTGAAAAGAAAAAGGAAAATTTTTTGTTTATATTACAAGTGCCTTCTGAACCTCATAGAAATTGCTATTCATCGAAAACAAAAGTGCATGTGCATGTAGCTAGGTTTTATTAATTTCTTTTGCGTCCATAAAACACCACAAGTTTCACCTCCATTACCTTTGACTTAAAGAACAGCCTAATAAAATCAAGCGCTTAATTAAAATCCACTAGAACTTTTTGTTTTAGTTATTACACCAACAAGTTTAGGATTTTAGGGCCTTGGATTAGGCGAGTGGAGAGTTAACTCTCCAAGGCCACACAAAACGTCAAACATAAGAGTCTGATTAAAGAGAGTAAATCCAATAGCGTTAGGGAGACCAGGAAGACTCCGGATCTGGGAGTTAAGCACGAGGGTCTGTGAAGACAGGGAAGAGAGATACCCCCTCTCCTACTTGTCCGAACTTACCTCACGACTGTTCCGCCTGGCTTCTGCGACGAGTTGGTACCCATAGTTGCCTCTCCTAGGGATCTGCATAGGTGGCTGCGGAGGGGAATCCCGTGGCACCTGAGGTCGACGTTGTATCACTCTCGACAGTACTTCCGGAGGGCACCCTTGCGAAGCTTGGGGGCTTGCACCGGCGCAGACTGTTGTTAGGAGGTCAGCGTAACTTCCTCTGATACCTTCGCTGATAGGACTGGGCCCTCATCATCCCAGACTATCCTCGGAAGGCCCTTTGATTCACTTTCTCGTATTTTGGTGTCCGGTCTCAATCACCCGGAGCGGAAATACTTGAAAGTTGTTTGACTGGCTGTATCTTTAGGAACTTTTTAGTGTGTGCTCTGTGCTCCTAGTTGGCCTAGCTTTTAATTTTTTGAGTCTTTAGATAAGATCATAACAAAAAATTCAAAGTGGCTGACCGGTCTCCTAGACGGTCTCGAAGACTTCGTGGTCTCTCGCCACCTAGTTTAGAGCCTTCTCCTAGAAGGCGCAGAGGAAATACTACCGGTGGGGTCCGTCCCACGCCGGCTGACGCATCGGGGATTGATCCTCCTCTCGGGGATATTAGCGGCCAAGCAAGGCCTGGTACTTTTGAACAAGAGAGGGACGCTCCAGTCTTTTCTCAAGTTCGCTTTCAAGCGGAGGATAACGTAGAGGTAGAAGAACTTTCAGAATCATTAGTGATTCCAAATTCTCCACTGCCATCTAGTTACCCAGACGTATTGCAATACGTTGGGCCTCCATTATATAGACCAGCGAGTCCAGGTTACGCTACGCGCTTACCATTTATGATCACTACTGGAAGCATGGCTTCCACAAGTGCTGCGACTATGCAAACCCCAACATCGGTGCAAGGGGGAGGAACCATTTCCATCCCCTCCGCTTCCTTGTTCGGATCGTTTGCTAGCACATCTTTGGTTGGGTCTACCTCCATTCCGTCCACGAGTGGAAATACCCAAACCAATGCTTTTAGTACTGGTTCCTTCCTTTTTGGCACCCAATCACAGGGTATTCCGTCAGTTCCGTTCAATGCCGCTACGTCCATGATGGGCGGATCGGCTTCATTTCAGGGTTTTCCTTTTGGAAGTGGTCATATTCCACATTCCAACCCAACGGTAGGATCCATGCCTTTTTCTTCAATAGGACAAAGCAGCAATCCTTTCCAAGGTTGGAATAACCCTGGGGCTAGTAACGCAGGAACTGCGAATCCATTCATCGGTCAACAAGGAAGTAGGCCGTATTCCACGGTTAGCATGTTTCAAAGTATTCCTCCCCTCGCTTCGGCTTGGAACCCATATCAGGGGTTATCGACTCCTTACAATTCTATAGGAGGAAACTTTGCAAGCTATGGAGCTTATACGACAGGAGTTGGTCAAACTCCGAATTTTGCTGGACCACAAGGCTTGCCCTTTGGTTCAGCTGGTTCTACTGGTCACTTGGGGCAGCCTGGTGCCTCTCAAATCCCAGGACAATCTTTTCAGAACTTGGGGAGTTCTGCCCAGTCTGGGTGGAATCCCCTAGGTCCTCCTAGGCTTCCATTTCTGGCAACGTTAAACTTGCCAGATCTCACTAAGCTAACGAACGACCCTATCAGATACAATCCAGCCTGGCCTCCGGTCCCAACCAAACTCCCTTCGGACATCCCAAAATTCGAAGGGAAGAGTGGTGAAGATCCGGGCGATCATGTAACCACATTCCATTTGTGGTGCTCATCTAACTCCCTCATCGAAGATTCGGTTAGGTTGAGACTTTTTCAGCGCACCTTGACTGGTAATGCGGCTAAATGGTACATAGAGTTGCCAGGGGGCAGCTTTACATCGTTCGCAGACTTAGCTAATATCTTCTTGAATCACTTTCAGTTGCCTGTCCGCTATGATGCCGGAACTGAACTTCTGGCTACCTTTCGTCAGGATAAGGCAACCCACATTTCTGATCACATACAGGAATGGAGACGGAGAAAAAGGCTCATTAAAGCCGAAATCCCTCCGGAGTACCGTCTAGAGTGGTTTTTGAAGTCTTTGCAACCTGAGATCTCCAAGGATGTCTCCATGTCTGGGGTCTATTCTGAGGAGCAAGCCATTTTCAGGGCCCAGCAGTTAGAACTGATCTACTCTCAGTCTGGGATCCTCCAAAAGTACTTGCCAGATGCTCCTGGATCTAAGGTTGATTTAGCTAAGCCAAAGCCAGGTCCGCATGCGGATGGTATCGTGGGGTCTGTAGACTCAACTACAGTGAACTTGCTGAATCAATTGCAGCAGTTGTCATTACAAACTGCTCCTAACAACCAAGTCACAATGTCTAATCCTCCTGCTTCCCAAAATTCTTCCATTAACGCCGTCCAATCCAATAACCCCAAAGGAAATCAAAATTCCGATGGGAAAAAGAAAGGACGTGGTAAAAAGAAGAACTCGGATGGGAAGCCCGATGCAAATAAATCCGGCAACAACGCTGGTGGTGGTAAGGGTGAGTCGAGAAAGAAAGTCAAGTTTCCTTGCAAGTTATGCAGTGGAGACCATCTAACTCATCTTTGCCCTAAAATCGAAGACGCTCAGCGCTTGTTAGCACAGCAAGGGACTTCTAGTTCGCAAGCTGTGTTGACTAACCCGTTTCCCCAAGGGCAGCAACTTCTTGCTGGCGCGAATTCGAATCCTGGGACCTCCTCTGGGGGCAACCAGGAAGGGGAAAAAGCATCAAATGTTTTTATGATGGGTTCAAACGTTAACGTGACTACTCGGTCACGTGATTATGGTGAAGCCGAAACATCTAAGGATAAAACGGTTCCCGGAAGTAATGACCTTCATATTGAGCGACCTCCTGTTGAGACTGTACCTAGGATACCGAAAGGTTCCGCCAAACGCGCGACAATTAACCCCAATGCTAGAGCTGCTCAAAATTACTCCATTGTGGAGGATTTGGCTCAAAGCCCATGTGCTATGTCCGCTTTGGAAGTTCTCCAGTCGTGTCCGTCTCAGAGAAGTGCTTTACTTTCCGCCATTGGAGCAGTCGATTCAGCTAACTCTCTAGTGCTCTCTTTTGACATGTCAAATGTCAAAAAGAGACTCCCTCATCATATGGCTTTTCAAGTAAAGTCAACATACCGGAAAATCAATATTTTTCGCACCGTTATAGATGAAGGAGCTTCCACATGCGTCATGTCCATGTCTTGTTGGAAGGCTATCGGTTCACCTTCGGCTGTTCCTTCACCAACCGTCTTAACTGCATTTGATGGCCATTCTCACAAGCCGCATGGGATTATCCCGGCCTTTCCTATATGTGTTGGAGGGAAGGTCGTTAATATCGAAGTTGAAGTCGTAGATGCTAACCTAGACTATAATCTCCTATTAGGAAGGAACTGGGTGTACGAGATGGAAGCCGTTGTTTCGACTTTGTTTCGTGTCATTTGCTTTCCTCATGAGGGGAAAATCGTTAAGGTTGATCAATTGGACTATGCTCCAATCGATCCTCAAGCAACCTCCGACTCTACTGTTCCTTTGGTGGATAACCCTCGCCCGCCGACTGAGAATTTAGGAGTAGGGATGTATTCCTCATTGATGGGTACGTTTGATCTTCCCTCTCCTTTTGCAAGAATCAATGCTATTTCATCATCCAAGGAATCTTCTCGAGAGGGGTTCTTCCGAACTCATCATTTTTCCGACCCTTGGACCTTGCCTTCACCTACGACCACATTAGTTGAAGGGCAAGTTAATGGAATGGCGTTTCCTATATCTGCAGCTGAGCTTAGATATCAGGCTATCGTAGACTCTGCAGATAACCATTCTACTCCCTTTTCCGAAGAGGAGCTAGATGGTCATGTGGCCCCCGCTTGGAGCTTTGATTCTAACTCTGCCTTGGACTGCTTAGATTCGGTTCTACCTTCTGAAGAAGCAATCCTCGAAATTATGATGGGTATAGATCGACCTTGGGAAGACTTACACCATCGCTCATATTTTCTTCCTCCATTGCAGGAAGTAGAATCTAGATTCTCCGAGCTCGTTGGTAGTGATGTTTGTACGGTATCGAACCCTTTGGCTCCAACACACACACGTGCTGAAGGTAATATGTCGGTAATCTCAAAAACGATACCTATAAACATCTCTAAAAATCCTAACATCATCGAGAATATCTTCATCGGAAGTGAGTGTTCCCCTGAAGAAATTCAAATTTACACCGACCTATTCAAGGAATATCGTGATGTATTTGCTTGGTCTTATGAGGAAATGCCCGGCATTGATCCTTCTATAGTCCAACATGAGATCAAGACGTACGAAAACGCAAAACCGATTCGTCAAAGGCTTCGGCCGGTTAACCCTAGGAAAGCAGCGGCTATCAAAGCTGAGGTTGAGAAGCTGCTAAGGGCGAGTTTTATATACCCTGTTCCTCTTACGGATTGGGTTTCGAATCCAGTCCCTGTGGACAAAAAGCAAGGAACAATCCGCGTATGCATCGATTTTAGGGACTTAAACAAGGCTTGTCCAAAAGACAATTACCCCACGCCATTTATTGATCAAATTATTGACGAGTGTGCGGGTAATGCGATTTTCTCCTTTATGGATGGTTTCTCAGGTTATAATCAAATCTCTATTCGTCCTGAGGATCAGCATAAGACTGCCTTCATATGTCCCTGGGGTACCTTTGCATATCGAAAGATGCCCTTCGGTCTTAAAAATGCTGGAGCCACCTTCCAGCGGGCCATGTCTTACGCTTTCCACGACATCAAACATATCATCGAGGCATACTTAGATGATCTCGCTGCTCGTTCTCGAAAGAGAACTGATCATCCTAGTCATCTTCGATTAGTCTTTGAGCGATGTCGTTTTTACAAAATCCGGTTGAATCCTAATAAGTGCGTTTTCGCGGTTACATCAGGTCGGTTGTTAGGGTTTATAGTTTCCAATGAAGGGATACGGGTTGATCCCTTCAAGGTTGAGGCAATAGTTCAGTTGCCTCCCCCGTCTTCAATTCGTCAACTTCAAAGTCTTCAAGGGAAGGCCAATTTCTTAAGAAGGTTTATAGCAAACTATGCCGAGATCACTAAAGGGTTCATGCGTTTGCTACGGAAAGGAGTTCCATTCCTGTGGGACGACTTTGCGCAGCGGTCGTTTGATGCTTTGAAAAAGGCATTAGTCTCTGCCCCGCTTTTGAGTCCACCGGATTACGGTAGAGACTTCCTTTTATATCTCGCTGCCGCAGAATCTACCATTGGTATGGTTCTAGTTCAGGAAGACGATGCTCTTGTCGAGCACGTGATTTATTATTTGAGCCGAGGCTTGATAGGCCCTGAACTCCGCTATTCTCCTGTTGAGAAGTTGGCCTTGGCAGCAGTCCATGCTGTCCAGAGGCTCCGTCATTACATTTTGCTACGCAAAACTTTTGTCTTAGCGGCGGTCAATCCATTCCAATTTGTCCTCAGTAGGCGAGTGATTGGGGGCAAATATAATAGATGGATAGTCATTTTACAAGAATTCGACCTCGAGTTCTTGTCCGCCAAGTCTAAGAAATCTATGGTCTTCGCGGAGCTAATTTCTGAGCTTCCTTGTGGAGAGGATGTTGTTTATGAGGAAAGTTTACCCGACGAACATATATTCCTCATCTCTTCACAAGACCCTTGGTATGGAGATATCATTGTTTATCTCCAGACTTCGAAGTTTCCCTCTACTTCCTCCAAGGATGAACGTCGCAAGTTACGTCACCTGGCTAAAAACTATGTTATCATTGGTGACACTTTATACCGTCGAGGGGTTGATTCAATTCTTCGACGTTGTTTAACCTTAGAGGAAGCAGAGTCTGTTCTTAATGATTGCCACAGTGGAGCTTGTGGTGGTCATCTATCCGGGCTTGCTACAGCCCAGCGCATCTTACGTGCCGGCTACTTTTGGCCTTCACTCTTTAAGGACTGTGTGGAAGCGGTAAAACGCTGTCACCCGTGTCAAATTTTTACTCGCAAGATGCGCGCGCATCCAGCTCCCCTTTTTCCCGTTGTCACCGTCGGTCCCTTTACTAAGTGGGGTATTGATTTTACGACTTGTAATCCGCCTTCAGCGGCAAATCACAAGTACATTATCGTGGCTGTAGACTACTTCACGAAGTGGGCTGAAGCCATGCCTACTTATAAGAACGACAGTGACACGGCAGCTTTGTTTCTTTTCAATCAAGTTATCTCAAGATTCGGTATCCCAAGAGAGATTGTCACTGACCATGGCAGTCATTTCCAAAATCAGCTAATGTCCGAATTGGCTTTTAAATTAGGTTTCCGTCAAGAGCATTCGTCTCCTTATTATCCTCAGGCCAATGGACAGGTCGAGGCGGTCAATAAAACTCTTAAGACGATACTCCAGTGGACAATCGATAAAAATCGGTCCAATTGGCACATTATGTTGTATCCGGCTCTTTGGGCATACCGAACCTCCGTTAAAACGGCTACTGGTTTTACTCCTTTTCAGTTAGTTTACGGGGTGGAATCTATCTTTCCGGTCGAATGTGAAATTCCATCTCTGAAATTGGCTGTCGAGCTTCTTCCTGAGACTTCGAGTCTCGAGGAGCGCCTAGTTCATCTGGAACATCTCGATGAGCAGCGTCGAGATGCCGCCACGACGAATGAGGCCCATAAGAAAAGGGTCAAAACTCAGTATGATAAGTCTGTCAGACCTCGTGTTTTTTCTGAAGGTGACCTTGTCTTGGTCTATGACCAAGATAAGGACGCCTTGGGGGCAGGCAAATTCAAGCCTATGTGGTACGGTCCTTTCATTATCAAACGAGTCTTAGAAAAAGGATCGTATGAGTTAATTGATTTCGAAGGAAACAAGCTGGCGGAGCCCCGAAATGGGCTCTATTTAAAGAAGTATTTTGCTTAGTTTTACCAGGCAATGGCTTCTTTGTATTTTATGTATATTTGTACATATCTTATCGAGCGTTTTTCTGATATCAGCACTTTTGGTCTGCTTTGGCAGGTGTTGATGGATGATTTGGTTTATTTTGGATTCGCCGATGGTGCTAGTCGGCACACTCGGAATCTTGCTTCCGCAGCTTGGGTACTTTATTACCCAACTGGTCAGTTGATGACATCGAGAGGCGTGTGTATCGGTCCTGCTTCAAACAATATGGCCGAGTATACAGCTGTTATCAATTTATTATCCGAGGCAATCTCTTATGGGATCGACTCGTTGGTAGTGTATCTTGATTCTCAATTGATAGTGTCTCAGTTAAATAACATTTATCGGGTTAGAGATCCATCATTATATCGCCAATATTTAAGGGTGAGGTTGTTGCAAAGATCATTTATTTACATTAATTATTTGCACATTCCAAGATCTCAAAATTGGTTAGCTGATTCTATCGCTAATCAAGCATTAGACTGGCATATCAATCATTCATCATCATAAAATCATGCATCAAAAAGTCAAACTGTATATATATATATATCACAAAGCGTCTCGAGTGTACATATGTGTGTCCAAAAATATACAAAATTGGGACTCAAATGCCCATAATCATGTCAGGCATATCTAATGCCTCGGCTCTGGATGAGCAGCTAAATAACTAACTATAGCATTGGCCACGCGCCGAAAAACGCGAACCCAGTCACGTGGCATCCCAACCACATGACGCTGCATATCTGGAGGAAGGTCCTCTATCTCGGCCATCGGTACTTGATAGCTCAATCTCGCCAAGTGTCGCTGGACGTTGGCGAGGGTCCTTTCCGCATCCGCAGCCGCCTCTTCGGCTCCTCGGCCACGCCGTCCGTGCCGTGGGAATCCATCTGGTCGCACAGGCCCAATGTCTGAAACATGATCATCATATCAGTCATTTGAATCTCATCAAAAAAATATATTTTTCAAAGTTCATCATTATGCTTGAAAAATCCTAAAAATCATAAAATCATAAAAAATCAAAAAATCTTACCGATCTCGCCCCATGCTGCATCTGGTGGCAGTACTAGGTCAGGATCTCCTCGGAAATCCAGTCCAGCATAGGGGTAGTCGTCTATGGCGATGATCTGTTGCTCCCACCAAGCAAAAAAGTCGTCGTCGAATGCATTCCTGGGCACTTCCCCACCCCCCAGACGTTTCATCAAGTCAGCCCACCGGCCCATACGTGGATCACGTGGACTACTGATGGGAACTGCTACCCTGGGGCGGAGTGCAGGAACCTTCTCGAAGAAAAATGTGCATAAAATGGTCCCATACCCAAAGTTCTTGGTCTGTCCCTTCCTGATAGAAGCAAGCTGCTCCTTCATGTTGGCAAGTAGAGGAGTACACCAGTCAAACACCGTGGTGAGACAGTCCACTGCTACGCTCATGTTTACTCGTGATGCCTGATGTAGCGAAGATGACCCGTTCACTCGAGCTATGGTGAACAGGATTATCCGCAGTGACAAACTCGCCACGTGTGGGATCGAGATCTGACTCCCGACCTTCCGATGACCTGGGCAGTAAAGTTGTACATAGTCGTCTACGCTGAGACTATTCCGGGTCCTGCCCCGGGAGTGGACTACCTCTCCCCTTCGGGAAAGGCCCGTGATGAAATATATATCTTCCACTTCTATCCTGAGTGGCATTTGATCAATCATAAAAGCTTCTTCCTCGACATCCCAGTAATCAATAAGTCTCTCGAGCAGACGCACATTTGCTTTCATATTCGGCAACTTAAAGAATTTTAACAATCCGCATCCCCGTAAGGCATCTAATGCCTCATCATTCTCCATAACTTCATTATCTACAGCTGAGTGCTCTCTTTCACGCCATGTGAGAGTCATCCTGGAAGAAAAAATCAATTTCATCCATTAGTTTTTTATATAAAAATTTTTCGCTGCGCACACGCGGTTTACCCTATACACAGTCGCGTGTAGGGCCGTCGTATACGCGATTTATATACATCCAACCCGCGTGTACGCCGCAGAGCAATTTTTTGCAAAAATCTAACGGTGAAACATTAATTAAACTTCCTAAAAACTATCACAATTGATTGCAAGACAAGTTTAGTGCTTACCTGGAAGTTTTCGGCAAGTTTGAACGGTTGAATAAGTCACGGGGAAAGTTTGCTCCTTTTGCTCCACAATTTGCTCTCCAAGTCAAACGGTGAAAATGGTAAGTCCAAAATTTCTTTTTATAAGTTTTGAAAATGCAAAATTTTTTCAAAATTTTATTTTGTTTGGTTTCATGTCACTTTTAACTTGGGAGCTTGGAATGTCGAGATTGAGTTGTTTTTCAGGACATTTTGGACATTTTTCGACGGTTCGAGGCGGTTCCATGACTGCTGACCCGTCATGGCAGGTATCGTGTTCTCACTGGCATATAGGTTAGGGACACCATTTTTCCGTTGCATTATGCATACTAGCCTCCATTTGACCGATACATCTGCCGTAGGGTCGACCCCATCATGTTATGGTTCGCAAGCCATTTTCACTCGCCGATTCTTTAAATCATGACATGATGGTAGAGCCATCCTTTTACATGGGCATCCTAGTTAGCACCTCACTGACATTTGTTGCCCATGCTGCTTCGTTTTGAGTAGGCTCGGGAGTCCTCTGTAGTCCCGCCATGACTTATGCGTTGAAGACTCATTCTTCCTTGCTTCTTCGCTTCGTTCTGGCCTTATACCCTAGAGGCTCCTATGTGTGTTGAGTTGTACTTCTGCATTGCATGTTGACCATTTGCACCTTTTGGCCTATAACCGGCTTCACTTGGACTCGTGTTTAAGCCCACTTTTGACCATGACGTCTGCAAAAAAAATCAACCTTGCATACCCTTGACCTCTGCAGCTTGACATACCCAGATCCGTGGAAGGGACATACCTCTGAGTGTCACTGACCAGTTTTTCACCTCCCTGCATTGAGCATAGGAGCGTTCCTTTCCCAGGAACTAGAGCATCTGTTTCACCGACACTCGTTCTTTCCACTGTACCATAGCATTCTTTTATTCTTTTTCCGGCTTATCAGAAAAAGACAAAAAAATTAAATATTCCAAAACGAGCGGGAACAGGGACATTATTTCCATTTATTGTTGGCAGCTAGAGTCAGTCGTGTCGCCCTTGAACAAAGCACTCAAAACAAAGTCTCCTCCGCATGGGTGGGATTTAGTTTGACTTAGGTAAGCCATAACCTTGTTATCGAGTCAGTTCTCCCCCGATTGGTTATCTCTTCCAATCATATGGAGGGTTCGTTCGTGCCTCCTGCATGACGAACTTATACAGATTCATTATATGCTGCCACATAGTCACATTGAGTCGTGCTTTTGTTCAAGGGAAGTTAGCCTGAGTCGGCCTTTCTGCGGTGTCTCTTGACTCATTTTTCAGTCGGCCATCCCTGGTTGTCAGTGTCATGTCTATCATCACATCAATTATATTGGTCCTTCACTCGTGCCGGTTTGAGAAGGTCCCCATTGACTTCTTGCTGGCGGGTCTTGTCCTTATCGACGACGACACATTGCTCTGAGGGCAGACCTAGAGACCGCACCCTGGCCCTATTTTCATTATTGATAGGTCACCTTGTGCTCAGCATCGATCAGTATCATGGGTCTTTGACTGAGTGGTTTCCCTTGTGTTCGACATCAGCATACATTATCACACATTGGGATTCGTGCAGTACCTTGGTTTCCATTTGACCCTATTGGTGGATACCTCGCCTCTGTGTCAGCTTTCATTATTGGTTGGTTCAGAGGGTTTCTGCCGTGCGCTAGCCACATCTTGTGTACGCCGGAAACGTACTTTCGGTTGGGTTACTACATCTTTTTCGTCCGATTCCTTCCACATTATTGGCCTACGGGTTACACTCGCGCTAGATTGATGGAGGATGCCTTAATGCCTTCCTTCTAGCGGATCTTTCCCTATCGACTCCGACTCATTGCTCTGGGGCAAAGATCTAGAGTCCATTTGGCAGTACCTTGGGGTTTGCAGTCATTAGTGGCAGATTCCTCGCTATCGACAGTGGGAAACCATCATTGTCTCCTGATTGATAGATTCTTACAGGTGTTCGACTTCAGCTCATCTATTCACACTTGTTAGATTGTACTGGGTACCTTGACGCTCATTATCATTATCGGTGAGTAGTCTCGCGTTTGTTAACGGTATACATCAATGACCGGTAATCAAACGATTTCTCACATGGTCGACTTCAGATCATTTATTCCCATGGTGTAGAAATGTACCACGGCGGTCGGTGAAGACCTCAGGTTGTATCAGCATTCATTGGTTCACTTGACAGTTGCTCCTGTTGCTGCTAGTTGATACCATTCCACCTTATATGTTGCAGTCAGTCATGGCGACATTCTATATGCTGGCACCTGAGTTTGCAGTGTAGTACCATCCTATTCCATCATGTTCAGTTGGTACCTTATGGGATCAGTCTTTGATTTCATTGATCCGTTGCATCTTTCAGCATCATTGACAGTTTTATATGTGATATTCAGACATGTACTTACTCATTATGATCAGATGATCCATTATGTATTTTTACAGTCATTTATACTTGTATACTTAGTGGATCCGCTTGTACTTGATATGCGGACATGCTTTACTTTTCCTGAGCATGGGTATGCCCGCCTCAGACAGTGTTTCTTTCTGATCTCCTTTCGGTGGCTTGGCAGGCTGAATTCTGGTGAAGTCCTCCTCGGTTTTTCGGCAGAGTTCCTTTCCTTGTACTTACTTAATGTATTTCGGCCATCATGTTCCCCTTCTGACCTCATACATTAGGGGGCATCTGTTATAGCTCCAAATCTCACTCTTATGGTTTGTGATGCTGCACTTATGGCCTAGGGCAACCCCTCCTTCCAGACCTGGCCCAAAAATTTAAAAAACAGTGTTTTATTCCCTGTACGCGACTTTGCCCTGTGTTAAACGCGTGTACACGCGGGTCTGTCATACCCAACCCGCGTGTATCTATTAAAACACTTAAAAAAAATATAATTTCCTCTTTTTCGGGCGGTGATCGCGGGTTTACCTGCTGGATCACCTGTTAGTGCCCGTGGCCCAACTGTTCCCAACCAACTCCTAACTAAAAAACTACTTTGGAGAGGGTATAAAAAGACATCAAAGGGAAGGCCAAGGGGAGAGAGAAAGGAGAGCAAGATTATTATGCTGAGATTTTTCCCTTAGACCAGGTCTGAAGTCCTTGGTGCATCCTGCACTTCCCCCATTTTGCATAGGAAACCCTTGTTTCCATGTGTATTGGTGATCATTCATCCTTGACATCATCATTGAGTAAGACTTGGAAGGAGCTCTTGTTGAAGGCTGGAGGCTGGAACGAATCCGGGAGGAAGCTTGCTTGGAGCCTGCTGAAGGTGTTCAGGTGATATCTTTCCGATATATGTACTTTATTTGCCTTTATATATAAAGAAACACGTCTTTGTTCCCGAATAATCTTTCTTTATGCTTATGAGATTCTTGTGTTGAATTCTTATGAAAGTAGTTACTTAAAGATTATTTATAACTAACTTTATAGCATAAAGATGATTTATACATAAACTTCTATACATGTACTGTTGTGTTCTTTGATTTGTTTGTCTTGCAGGTCAGAGAAAGAAGAAGGGAACTCCAAGAAGGGTTTGCACCCTAACGGTCTTCTCGGACGTAGGACCTTAGGTATGTACCCTAAACATTAGAATTTGCTTAAAAGTAAAAAAGATGGCTGTGTGTGTGTGTTTCTTTGTATAAGCAATTTTCAGTCTGGTAGAGTCTCAGCCCAAAGGACTCTAGGGGTACTTTCCCTTCAACCATGAAGGGTGTAGGGTAGTTGTCCTTCGGACAAGCTTGGTTTACATCCCTATAATCGACGCACACTCTTATCGTCACTTGTTTTTTCATAACAGGGACAATATTTGATACCCAATCGGTTAGAGGAACCGGGTAGATGAATCCAGCATGGAGAAGTTTCTCAACTTCTGCTTTAATGGCAGCGGCTTTCTTAGGGTGCACCTGTCGAAGCCGTTGTCTTACTGGTTTGACATCAGGATACATTTTAATTTCATGTTCAACGATACTCGAGTCGATGCCTGGCATTTCATCATACGACCAAGCAAAGACATCTCTAAATTTGCGAAAGAGAGCGTTATATATTTTCAGTTCTGAAGGGGAACAACCTTTGCCAACATGAATATTCTCTACAACATCAGGTTTTGTCGAGATGTTTATGGCTATAGTCTCTTCGATATTTGATAAGTTTCGCTCGGAATCCACCGTGTTTACAGTATTTGTTAGGAATTCAAAGACTGAAGGGTGGTAAAGATCTTTCTAAGTATCTTCTTCGTATTCTGGAAGAAGGGAATGATGGTGGTGATCATTCCATGGTGCCCCCTCAATCATCATTGATTGTAAGATTCCTTCGTCAGTCCCATGTACTCTCGACCAAGGATCTAATGGGGTACCATATTCTCTAGATCTATCTACCCAAACGCTCGACGAGCGTTGATTTGGGTTCGCCTCCCATGCATGAAAAATTGATTGCTACAATATTTCAATGGGGCTTGGTGGCAAAACCATTGCATGATCCATAGCGACTCTGCCTTCTGTGACTTTCAAGGTGGATACCATATTGCATGTTGCTACAAATGGTACATTTCCTATACAAATAGGAGGTGGTAGCGCGAAAGTTCCCATCATAGTCGGGTCTTTCAGCAGACCTACTCCAATGTCTTGAATCGAGCGGTCGCTGCCATGGATCATGGGAACGCATCCTGTAACTTGTGAACCATTAGGGAGGAAGTTTTGTTGATCGACGACCGTAATCCCTCCTTCAAAGGGGAATGCGATCTTCCTAAAATAAGTCGACACAACAGCTTGCATGGCATAAATCCATGGCCTTCCCAGTAGGATGTTATAGTCAAGATTGCCATCGATGACTTCAACATCTATTTCTACTGTTTTGCCCCCTAGTTCAACCTTCAGGTTACTAAGGATACCGTAAGGGGTATATATCCTTCCGTCGAATGCTTTTAATGTTGTCGATGATCGCGACAAGGTTGGAGATCCTAAAGTTTTCTAGCAACTCATTGACATAATACATGTCGATGCTCCCTCATCAATAATCGTTCTGTGAACTGTTTTGTTGAGGGCTTTCACTTGGACAAGGAAAGCTAGTTGAGCTGGTAATTGAGGATCATACCCTTTGTGATCAAAAGATACCAGATTTGAATCTTTAGGATTCACCCCACCAATTGCTGATAACAACGCCTACCTTTGGGATGGGCAATGCTGTAGTACCTCAAGAGTCGACATAGTAGATGGCGATTGCGCCAAATCTTCTACTATGTTATAATGCTGTGCCGCTCTGGCACGAGGATTAAATGTCGACTTGTGTACTACTCCCTTTGGCGGTTTTATTGTTAATTCATGTGTGATGGGGGGTACAACTTCTGCCGAAGTTGTTGTCGAACTACTAGGTTGATCTTTACCTTTATCGTCCGACACCTGTGGATTCCCATAATCTTTGCTCCTTGTCGAAATCAACGCATCATTTTGCTGTTTCGAAATCGACAACATAAGTACTTGAGACGGGGAAGCGTTTCCACTATCAACCAGATTTTGACCTGGGTTAGGAAATCGATCACTTGACACAGTTGAGGTATGAGGACTTTTAAAAAACCTCTTTAGCTCAGCTTTGAATGGGCAATCTTTAGTGTTGTGATCTTTGTCATCGCATATTTGACATGGAAACCGTTTCCTATTCCCAGGAGGGTTTGAAGAATTTTTCTTGGGAGATGACTCACTTTGTTTATTCTTCTTCCCTTTGTTTTGATTCTTCTTGCTTCCTGGTTGATTGGTTTCTTTGCCCTTATCTGTCGATACGGCATTTACTTCCGAAGCAAGAACTTCTTCATGCGCATTTTGATTCGAATCCTTACGGGCCTTCTTTTGTTGGGTCTTTTTCGGATTCGTGTTTGCCGTGCCAATCACGCCATCACCGGCATGAGAGTCACTGTTTGATTTAGGAGGAGGAGGGATTGAAAACTCTGGTCTAGGGGCGTCTGGTATTTTGTCATAGAGCGTGCCGGACTGAGTATATACTAAATCCAAGTATTGTGCACGAGCGATAACTTGCTCTTCTGTTACGACTCCTCCCTTTGCTACATCTTCCGTTATGGCCGGAAGTAACGACTTTATAAACCACTCAGCTAAAAGCTGATCAGGAACGTATGTTTTAACCATTCTTCGTCGACGTCGCCACTCATGTATATGATCTGATATATGAGTTGCGGTTGTCTGTTTGAAGTTAGTCAATATCTCTGTTCCTGTTTCATACCTTATTGGTAATTGAAAGTGGGTCAAGAATGTCGTGGCAAGGGAGCCAAAATTGTCGAACGAAGCTCTAGGCAATTCTATATACCATTTTGCCGCTGGACCTGTCAATGTCCTCTGAAAGAGGCGAAGCCTTATCGAATCGTCATTTAAAGTGTTCGACGAACACCATAGATGAAAATTCATCACATGATTCGACGGGTCTTCACCTGGATTTCCATTGAATTTAGGAATGTCGGATGGAATTTTGTGTGGAATCACTGGCCACCAAGGGGCGTAAGCAATTGGATCATTGGTTAACCGATGTAAATCAGGAAACTCTAAAGTCGCCACGAATGGTAATTGTTGATTCAAGTTAGCTGAAGCGTAACTAGGATACGATGGAATCGCCTGAACAGTTGGTCTTTGCATACCAGCATAATGGAGTTGATGTTGGTATGATGAATACGGTTGATGGACTTGACCACTATAAAGTGGTTGATTTTGACCATTTTGAATATATGGTTGTCCAGTATTCGCAAATATTTGCTGTTCAGAACCTTGGTACACTTGTTGGAATTGCGGTTGTTGGTATTGCACTATCCACGGTTGCGATACCATGGGTTGTTGCGCTACACTAACCATTGGACCAAGATGTGGGGTAGTTGTACCCGACTGTACTTGTGTTGCCCCACCAGTAGGCGATTGTGGTTGGGTTGCAGGGTCGAGAGGCTGTCGCATGAGAACCTGAGAAATCTGAGGTTGACATACAACAGGCATTGTTTGAACTTGCGACACGGTCACAATAGCCGATGTAGTTGGGATGTTTGTCACAGGTACACACTGTTGCATAGAATATACAACTCTCGGTGGCTGGGATATCATAGGTACCCAACTACTCGTTGCAATTCCGCCATAACTTGAATAAGGTTGAGAACTCCCGTATGGGTACCCTCCCGGAGGGGGTAATGAAAGGGCATACTGCCCCCCATACGGTAGCAATCCAGAGCTCAAGGCAATTGATTGTCCTGGAGGACTGGATGGCCTAATTAGATTCCCAAAAGGGTCAATTTGATGAGTCTCACCATGAGAGTTACCAGACATTACTCCGGAACAAACAGGAACAGACCATACTGTCGAGATAGTCTCTTGGTGGATTCCTTCTAGCGACTGAGAGCTAGTTGGGACAGATGGTATGCCGACGAACATTGTTGGATTTGCAGCAGGTAATTCTGTCGTCGCCGTGTCATTTGACACAGTCCTAGATGTCGACGGTTGTTCAGTCATTTTTAGTCTATCCAATTGATCACCTAGTGATTCTACAGGAACTTCCACTGGTGATGGACAAACTTCCGTTGTAGCAGGAAATAGAGTGACCCCTCCTCCAAATTGAATTGGAGTGGATACTTGCGGTTCCTCTATAATTTCCCCTATCGCAATCAGACCAGGTGGAAGAGGAAGACCGTCAGGCCTGTAAAAGATTTCCGGTGCCGAAGAAGGGGTTGTATCAACCGCGACAGATGTTTGGGGAACAAAACTCTCTGGACCGGTTACAGATGGAACTGGTTCAGTCATACAAGTATTTGCCCCCAGACTAGGATCAGTATTATTGTCCCTCTGTGGCGATTGAACTTCTTCTATGGAGGCAGGGTTTCCAGAAATGTTTGGAGTGACCAGAATCTCAGATGTTGTTGGAACACTTGTTCTAACTTTTAAAGGAGATTTTGAACTGGTTCGACGAGCTCGCTTTGTCCGGATTGTTTTCGATTCCGGAGACAAAGACGGTTGACTCACAAGCCTCCGAGAACGACGGATATTCAATTGACTTTCTTCCACGATTGCAGATTACTCGATCGACTAAAATATAAAGGGGAAAATTTGTGTTTCCGATTTGAATGAATTTTATTAGACGCTTTTAAACATAACTTTGCTTTTTCATGTTTTAAGAGTCGAGAAAAAGCTAAAGATGACTCTAGTCTCCTTCGATGTATTAACGAGCCCGAAGTGACAAATGCTCGGTCGGACCTTTTCAGTTATAGAGTTTGAAAAGGGCCAAAAGAAACTGCTCTGGAGATCTAGGTAGAGGGTGTGCCAAACCTTTCGCGAAACCACAGAATACATTTTACGGTACGGGTGGTCGATCTTCGTGAATGCCGTGTTCACTGCATTGCGATCAGTAGGGCGGCCGACACGGCTTCCTATGGATAAAGGATAATTGCCTATAGGGGTCTCCCAATATATACGCGATGGTACGTGGGAGCACAAATCCGTATTAGTGCCACCGACTCTCAGGAGGAATCACCCACCTTCGTAGAGATCGACAGTCACTATGTTTAACGACGCCGGAACACGTCTCTACCTAGACCTCTAGATGTTTGCGTTATGTTTCAAATGCGTTGTTAGGTTCATTCAGTATATTTTAAGTTGATCTTTTTAAAGTTTGCCTTTCAAGGTTCACCACGAGATGTATATAACAAATTCCTGAATGCAGTCTAAGATGAGAAGCAAACTTTTCAATCTTTCAACTTTGAAAACCTTAACTACTGAGGGAAAAGAAAGGCAAATCTTTTCACACAGATCATAGAGCACACACTAAATGCAAATTTTTTCCTAAATCGTCAAGCAAACAGTCAAATGCAAAAATGCACAATGCATGTATTTTCTTTTCCCTTTCTTAATGTGGATGGATTACAAAAAGAAAGTGGTTATATAACTTTGATTTCGATTTAAAGCGAAAGTAAACAAGTTTGTCCAAAATCAAAAGACACCTTAAGATTTACTTGCTTAATCACTGGAAATGCATGAAATCAAACCATAATGACGAAAGTAAAATGACTAATCAGCTATGGACAGCAAACAAGCTAACTCTTTAGACCAGCAAAATGCCTAACACAGGTTCAGATCTAAGAGGCCAAAAGCAAGACTAGTTTACTCTTCGTTACGGGAAATTGTAAATGAGTAAGAAATACAAAGAACAACTACAATTTCGTTATATAATAGAGGCAGAATGATGGCAAGTAATATTGGTTTTAGAGCAGGCACAAGATTGACACTTAGCAGCAAAATCTAAGTGAAAACAGGCAAGAGAAAAGGAGGAAACCCCAACAGCACTAGGCAAAATTGGGCCAACGCAGGTGCTGCACAGCCAGTTTGGCTCTCAGCGCAGGTAGCCCCTTCGGGACCTGCGTTGCAAAGCAGGTAGCCTGTGTACTACCTGCTTTGGAAAACGAGAATTGCGTTTTCACAGTTTCCGGGTCATAATTTTCTCAAAAATGCACGGTTTTTGCTCAAATCAGAAACATTCAGTCAAGCACAATCAAAGGGATAATCAAGAAGGTGCAAAGCTATCACTAAGAGCTTACAAGGATCCTTGTAGATCAGCTCTTCAAATCATGAACTTGCTCATAAATGAGCTAGAGTAGCTGCCCTCTACTTCGCTTTTGATATAGTCAAAAGCTTTTCGATTTGGTACTCTTTTGTTCAGGAAATGAATAGCAAAATACTACAAACACAATCAAACGGATACGCTCCCCAGCGGAGTCGCCAGTTTGTTGTAGGGAAAAGTATCCGACTCGGATGACCCTATCCCACTCTAAGGGTGACAGTTCCTTAGCAACAACTGTAAAACAAACTACTAAAGGTTTACTTCTTTATGAAAGCAAAAGAGAATGGAGAAATGCACTAACCGTTGCCTTGCGTTTAATGTCGAATCGAAACTCTTCTCTTTGGCCGCTTGCTCCTAGCTCCTTGTTCTTTTGCTTGCCCAGCTACAATGAGATCCTGCAAAATAACAAAGAAGGAAACTACAAGAGGCATGCAATCATAACTGGTTCATGGATTAGTGTAAATCAAACATGCAATCATCACAATATATTATTGAAACAAGAGCACATAGAAGAACCTCAATAGCTTTTATTAATGAAGAAGTAAAGGTTCTGAGAGTATTACAACCATTGAAGGCTCCAACCCAGCAACACCTCCCAGCAGAAAGAATTGCTCTTCTTCACCTCTCTCAAACAATCACCCAATAGCTCAATAGAGAAACCAACAGCATATCATTACTTTGCACAAAATTCCAGCCTCCTGAGCTCATAGGAGAGAGCTCAATATATAGATGAATTGAGAAAGGATGAGTCAGCTTGCAACTGATGTGTAGCTGCCTTGTGTCCTCTCTCTCTTCAGTTAATCTTTAGTTGATCTTCAGTTCTTGAGTCCACTTGGAGAACCTTGCTTCCACTTGGAGAAACAGAGCCTCTGACTCATCACAAGGTGAAATCCCTGATCCAAGTGTCATTTTTGGAAGATTCCAAAGCAATGACTCATTGTGCCACTTGTCCCATCTCGCTCAGCGCAGGTGGCCTTTGTTCCACTTGCTTTGCAACGCAGGTACACCATGGAGCAACTGAGTTTCAGCGCAGAAACCTAGTGGAGCACCTGCTTTGATTTCAGGATTGCTTGTTTTTGAGTGTTTTCAGGTGGAGAACTGATCTGAGAGCTGTTGGTTTGCTGACCTTGTTCCTCTAGGGGTAGGAACATCATGTTTAGGGAACTTTGGATCCCTTGGATTATTGATAATTCATGCTTGTTGCTTTAAGGCGCAAAATTGTCTATAACAATGTGCCCTTCTGGTGCCAGTTTTATTTTGTTCATCAGGCTTTACATCTTTCAAAAGTTGAACTGCCCATTTCAGAAGTTGGGGCTCACTTTTTTGTGCTTCTGTAAAGTCCCCATCATTGTAAAGAGGATTAATATAAACTGATGTTCGTCGTTCAGGTGAAGAATGTGGAGAATCACTGTCATAAGAACTGCTGCTGCTTGGAGATGCGGATGAACTGCTAGAAGACCCAGATGATGTTGTTGATGTAGATGGACTGGATGACTCATCTTCAGAGGAAGGAAAATCAAGTTCATACCAATTTGGTGAAGTTGGTTGACTTTGCATTTTTCCATTTCTTTTACTTCCCTTAGTTTCTAATTTGTGAAGAAGATTTTCAATTTCTTCAACACTCTTACTCTCTGTTTCATCAAAAATGACATCCCTGCTCACAATGAATTTTCCATTGGTCAAAAGATGATACCCTTTCTTCTCATCAGAATAGCCAATCATTGTGCATTTTAAAATTCTTGAGTCAAGCTTAGTTCGTTTTTATTTCGGAACTAAGGCATAACATACTGACCCAAAAACTCTAAGATGTTTAACTCGAGGTTTGAAACCAAACCAAGCTTCATAAGGTGTGATTCCGTCTAAAGAAGCAGTTGGAGATCTGTTTCTTAAGTAGACAGCTGTATGAATTGCTTCTGCCCAATATGTTGGACTTAACCTCTTGAATGTTAACATGGATCTCGCCATTCCTAACAAAGTGCGATTCATTCTTTCGACTACTCCATTTTGCTGTGGGGTGTAAACATTAGTGAGATGTCGTCTTATGCCATTTTCACTGCAATAAGTTTTGAATTCATTTGAAGTGAATTCTCCCCCATTATCCGTCCTGAGAGTACCTATCTTTTCTTTGACTTCATTTTCAACAAGTTGGCGAAAAAGTTTAAACTTATCAAATGCTTCTGACTTGTTCTTCAAGAAGTAAACCCAAGTCATTCTGCTGAAATCATCAATGAATAGTAAGAAATATTTGCAACCACCAAATGAAGTTTGTAGTGGACCAAAAACATCACTGTGAACTAGTTGTAGCCGCCTGTTTGCACACCATGAACTTGTTGGAAAACTTTCGCGATTTTGTTTCCCATAAATGCAAGCTTCACATTTTGCATTTTCCCTTTTGAATGTGGGAAGTCCTTTAACCATTCCTTGTTTCTGCAATTGAGAAAGACTCTCAAAATTCAAATGTCCATATCTTACATGCCATAGTCTTATAGGTGAAATACCTGTAGTCACTGCCCCTGCAAAATCACAATGCCTTGGAATAATTGTCCCTTTCATCCGTAACAATTTTCCATCTTCATAAACTGTCATAACTGTTTTCAAGTTTTGTTTCACTGAATTAATCTTCACTAAAACATCTTCCATAATCACCTGATGTCCTGCTTGTCGAATCGTGACTAAAGAGAGCAAATTTTTCTTGAAACTGGGTACATACCATACATTGGAAATCATTTTTTCTCCAATGTCAGGGAGAAAAACTTTTACTACTCCTTTTCCATAAGGAGTATAGTTTGTATCATCAGCAAGAAAAATTGAATTAAGTTGGCATTCTTGAAAATTCTAGAAAAAGTCACGTCGACAAGTCATGTGCTGATTTGCCCTGGAATCCAAGATCTAGGCATCTTCATAGTCACTTCTAAGATGAGATGAAATTTGTGATGCTGGTGAGGAAGTAAAAACATATTCTGAGTTATCTTCATCTTGATCATTTGCAAATTGTGCTGAATGCTGCTGAAACTTGGGAATTTTATTAAGTGAAGTTCGACAATCTTCAACATAATGGCCAACTTTGTTGCATCTTCGACACACAATTTGACTTAAGTCTCTTCCTCTTCCTGAAGATTGTCCTCTACCTCTGCTTTGACCTCTACCTTGACTATTATATCCTTGTCCTTGAAAATTGCCTCTTCCTTGGTTGTTTCCTGTACCTTGAAAATTATTTCTTCCTCCTCTGTTAAAATTGTTGCCTCTGCTTTGGCTTCGGCCTCGATTATGTGCTGCTTGATTCTGATTCCATCTGCCTCTTCCTCAAGAACTATCTGCTGATGACTTACTTGTGCTGGCTTCTGTGAGAAAAACATCTTCACCAACTTTCTTCTTCTTCCCAAAAGTTTTATCATGTTGACTTAACATTTCACAAAGTTCATCAAACTTTAGTTTTTCTAATTTCCCAGTTACTTGTTGATCCGGATTTAAACAGGAACGCAACAAATTACAGAGATAACCATATACACAAAGATGCAGCGGAAATAATACTTCATTTCATTAATGGAAAATACTGAAATATGCTTACAAACAGAAATGGAAATAAACTAGCTAGGGCGATGGTAGCTTATCTCTGAGAAGAGATGTGATGGCTACATGCCTCTGAACTGTGTTACAATGAGGCTCGAAGGCCTATTTATTGTTGAGAAACAATGGAAAAACCCTTTATCATTCCAAAACCTAACCCTAGGAGATGAAACGCCAAACTGTGGGCCCCGTTTGGGGGTAAGTTGGTACATCAACTTCCCGGGGTCGTAACTTTGGCATATGATCTCCGTTTGACGCGTACAATAGCTCATTAGAAAGATATATCCGAGCACTATCATTGTTGGAACGGGCAACACCAGTCCATTCCATGGACTCGTGTTGCCCCTGGATTCCCCAAAAAACATCGTTTAGGGCCTCAAAACGGCTCCGGAAGTTCAGGACCCGAAAAAACTGCTAAAAATAGTAAGTGGTGCTACAATTAAGGAAACTGAAAATGCTGAGAAAGACAATGGTGGGGGTCCAGGTGGACTTGGCAGGTGGCCACCAATATCCACCTGGATCATTCCTCCCCCCTTAGGAAGCAATGGTCCCCATTGCGTTGAGCTCCTCCATGAGATGAGGAAACTTCTGCTGAACTTGTTCCCTGGTGAGCCACTTGCCCTGCTGAAG
Organism: Pinus tabuliformis; assembly: GCA_031772625.1. Lineage (NCBI taxonomy): Eukaryota > Viridiplantae > Streptophyta > Pinopsida > Pinales > Pinaceae > Pinus > Pinus tabuliformis. Next base: position 115,423,778 of record CM062808.1, on the reverse strand, counting down.
GAGTTGGCCCGCTTTGACAACTCGATACAGTTGGATATTCTGTTGGTGAGTGTTCTTGATCTGTGTGTCCATGATCCGATCAGTTGCAGCTTGTTCCATGCAATCTGGATTTAATTCTGTGGGTTTGAGCTGTTCTGCAATGTCGGATGTGTCTAGCAATGGTGGAAAGTATGGCCGAAGGCGGTCCACATTGAAGACTGGGTGCAGGCCAAGGAATGGGGGAATGCTGAGCTCAAATGCATTGTCTCCCATAGCCTTAGTAATGGTGTAAGGACCATATCAGAGTGGTCTCAATTTACAATAGGCTCCAGTAAGGCGCTCCTTTTGCAAATGAAACCAGACTTTGTCGCCCACCTGAAACTTGTGTGGCACCCGATGTTGATCATGTCGTTGCTTGTACTTGGCATTTGATTTCTCAAGAATGTCATGGACCTGCTGGCGAATATGTTGGATGCGCTCAATGAAGCTGGTGGCCTTATCTGTTTCGGACTGGACATGAGCTGAATTCATGTGAGTAGCTGCAAGTGGCATGGCCACATCAATGGGGCATAGTGGCTGGAATCCCAAACCCACCTGAAAAGGGCTATGGCCAGTGGAGCTGTGCAGAGCTCGGTTGTAGCTGTGCTGAACGTAGGGGAGGCTCTCGTCCCATGTGCGTGGATGCTTTGAGTTATACATGCGCAGAATGTGCACAATCATCCTATTGACAACCTCTGTCTGGCCATCAGTTTGAGGATGGAAGGCTGTGGACTTCGTGAGTTTGGTGTCCAGCATTGACCAGAGACTGGACCAAAAGGTGCTGAGAAATCGACTGTCCCGATCTGAGATGATAGACTGTGGGATCCCAAAGTGCACCCACACTCGTTCAAAGAAGAGTTTAGCAGTGGATTCTGCTGTGATATTCTTCTTGCAGGCCATCATAATGGCCATCTTTGAGAACCTGTCGACGACCACAAAAACACAGTCATTTCCATGCTTAGTGGAAGGAAGGCCTGCCATGTAATCCATGGAGATGGATTCCCAACGTCGACTAGGGGTAGGCAACGGGGTATAGAGGCCTTGCTTCTTAATGGTCGGTTTGGCAATGGCATAGGCAGTACATGATCGGATGTACTTCCCAACATCCTATCGAAGATTCGGCCAATAGAAATAGTTTTGCAATACTGCCACTGTTTTCTCGACCCCGAAATGCCCAGCAGCCGGACTGTAGTGTGCTTCCCAAATCATCTTGGCACGCTCGCTTGAAGGAACACAAAGGTGACCGAGGTGGCATAACAGGGCATCCTGGAGGTGAAAATCTGCAACCTGCCGACCCTCCAAGAGTGTCTGGTATGTGTGGTCGAATTCTGGGTCGCTTTTGTAGAGAAGTGGCCAATCAGAAGTCTCGTGCCCGCAAGAGTTGAGCACGGTGGTTAGCGCCATGATCAGTGGTCGACTGAGGCAATCTGCAACATTATTGGTGCTGCCCTTTTTATACTTGATATTCAAGTGAAACTGTTGCAGGTATGTAGACCACTTCTGATGGCGATCATTCTGCAATTTCCCTTGGGTCTGTATGAACTGCAGAGGTCGGTGGTTTGTGTGGATGACTGTTTCCTTCCCCAAAATGTAATGCTTCCATTGTCGGCAGGCCTGTACAATGGAATACATCTCTTTATCATAAGTGGGGTACTTCCGGACTGTGTCTGAAAGTGTTTCACTGTGATATGCCACTGGATGTCCATGTTGAGTAAGGACTGCCCCAATAGCATAGTCAGAGGCATCTGTCTCGACCTCAAATGGTTGTTGTAAATCTGGTAACGCGAGCACTGGTGCCGTGCAGAGGCGATCCTTCAACTCCCTGAATGCCTTCTGTTGAGATTCAGACCAAAAGAATTTTGCTTTCGCCCCACCCTTGGTGACTTGACTCAAGGGCCAAGAAATATGAGAAAATCCCAACACAAACCTGCGGTAGAAGTTGGTAAGACCTAAAAAGCTGCGGAGCTCTGTTAGAGTGGTTGGAGAGGGCCAATCCCGAATGACTTGGACCTTGGCTGGATCAACATGCACCCCCTGTTCATCAATGATGTATCCCAGATACTGAACCTTGGTCATGCCAAAAGTGCATTTCTCCAAATTGGCACATAGCTTGTGTTGCCGCAGTGTTTGGAGAACCTGTCGGATGTGGTGGAGGTGCTCTTCCCAACTCTGGCTGAAGATCAGAATGTCATCCAAGTATACTACTACAAAGGAGTTGGTCAATGGCCGCAAGATGTCATCCATTAGCCTCACAAAGGTTGCAGGAGCATTCGTCAATCCGAAAGGCATGACCAACCATTCGAAGAGGCCCTCCTTGGATTTGAAGGCAGTCTTCCACACATCTGAGGGTTCAATTGGTACCTGGTGATATCCTGACTTCAGATCGATCTTGCTGAAATATTTCGCCCCCTTTAGTTGGTCTAGGAGGTCATCAATCCGCGGGATCGCGTACCTATTACGGACAGTGATCTTGTTCAGTGCCCGATAGTCAATACAGAGTCTCCACGTCCCATCCTTCTTCTGTACCAACACTATCGGGCTCCCACAGGGTGAAGAACTCGGACGGATGTGACCTTTCTGCAGGAGCTCCTGAATATGCCTCTTGATTTCATTGTTCTCCAGAACGGAGCGCCGATAAATTGGTCCATTGGGTAGCGGCGCACCTGGGGTCAGATCGATGGAGTGCTTGACTTGACAGTGTAGAGGAACCCCTGCCGGGGAGGTGAAGATGTCTCCGTACTCCTCCACAATCTTGTCCATCTGTAGTTGCCGTGCAGAGGGACCCCATTTGGAGGCCGCGACCACTGTCTTCTTCTTCCCTTGAGGGCGTATCATCAGGAAAACAAATTTCCTGGTTTTGGAAATGATCTTACTGCATTGTTTTGCAGTAATCAAAGAGATGGCGGCAGGTGGTGCTACCTCTGGTATCCTGAACAACTTATTTCCCAATGTAATAATAACAGCACGGGGCCTTGATTCATACACAGCATGTCGCTTCCACAAGTATGGTTGTCCTAGTAATACATCACAAACTTCAAGGGGAGCAATGTCACACAATACCTCATCCGTGAAGGGCTTGATGTTGTATGGAAGGCGACACTGCTGGCTCACGCGAAGATCTCGCCCTTGGTGAAGCCACCCAATGGTGTATGGTTGTGGATGTGCTGTGGTCGGTAAGCCCAACCGCTTCACGACCTCTGCTGAAATGAGGTTCTTTTGACTCCCGCTATCAACAATGAACTGTATCGGGGAGCCCTTTACCCACATCTAGGAGTGGAAGAGACGATCCTCCTCCTCTGGATCTTCGGGTTCATTTATTTAAACAGGAACGCAACAAATTACAGAGATAACCATATACACAAAGATGCAGCGGAAATAATACTTCATTTCATTAATGGAAAATACTGAAATATGCTTACAAACAGAAATGGAAATAAACTAGCTAGGGCGATGGTAGCTTATCTCTGAGAAGAGATGTGATGGCTACATGCCTCTGAACTGTGTTACAATGAGGCTCGAAGGCCTATTTATTGTTGAGAAACAATGGAAAAACCCTTTATCATTCCAAAACCTAACCCTAGGAGATGAAACGCCAAACTGTGGGCCCCGTTTGGGGGTAAGTTGGTACATCAACTTCCCGGGGTCGTAACTTTGGCATATGATCTCCGTTTGACGCGTACAATAGCTCATTAGAAAGATCTATCCGAGCACTATCATTGTTGGAACGGGCAACACCAGTCCATTCCATGGACTCGTGTTTCCCTTGGATTCCCCAAAAAACGTCGTTTAGGGCCTCAAAACGGCTCCGGAAGTTCAGGACCCGAAAAACTGCTAAAAATAGTAAGTGGTGCTGCAATTAAGGAAACTGAAAATGCTGAGAAAGACAATGGTGGGGGTCTAGGTGGACTTGGCAGGTGGCCACCAATATCCACCTGGATCACTTGTAAAGTCTCTAAAAAATGCGTATAGGAAGAAGGAATCCCAGCAATTACAATTGTGACCATAAAGCTATCATCAATTGCGGGGAAACCAGCATTAATAATTTCCTGCTTAATATTCTTAAGTCTGGAGAGATATTCAAGAATATCACCATCTTCAGTTAATTTTTGTTGCAACAATTTTAACTGTAGATCAACCTTCTTTGATTCAGGCTGAGTATCAAAGAGGTCTTTAAAAGTTTTCAAGGTTGTCCATGCATCTGTGGCATTTTCTATATGAACATACATTTCATCATTCACAGACGATTTAACAAGAGCTAAGGCTTTAGCATTCTTGATTTCCCATTTTGCTAGTGCATCTGCATCTGTGGGTTTATTCGGCTTAACATCTCCATCACATATTCCTTGCCATAATTCATTGTAAATGAGTGTGCTTTCAATAAGACGATGCCACATTTTATAAGATTTGGTGCCTTCAAGTTTGTTGAAATCAGAAAATAAGTTAATCAACTTAGACATTTTTAGCGTTGAAGAGACTCACCAAGAAGCAAAACAGAAAGTACAAGATAGTTAGCACAACACACCACGCAAAAAACACGATCTATCGGGGCTTGGCCTTGACCCTCGAATAGTCGTCAAAACAGGAGAATATTGACTGAGCTTTGCACTTGGCTCTAGTCAATTTCTCAAATTTTTACAGGTCAACTTTCAAAATTTGACTTTTTACAATGGTGGTTTTGCACAATCTGGGAAAAAATTTACCCCCCCCCCCCCCCAAAGTAAAATTACTTTGAGTTACATTTATCTCCTTCAAAAAATTACAAAAAAAAACTCCTTATTGCCCCAAAAAATTACAAATTGCTATTGCACCTTATTTCTCCACTAAAATACAAAATTTCAAAATATAATTACACCTTATCACTCCATTAAAAAAAAAAAAAACTCCACTTATCACTTCATTAACATTACAAAATAAAAAATATTCCTTCTCTCTCCAGCAAAGACTTTTCAGATTCACCTTTAAAAAAAAAAAAAAAAATTGTCGAACACTGGATCTTTTCACTTGTCAAATGCTCGCTGGCTGGCACTGGAGTGCTCGCTGGATCTTTTTACTTGTAAAACGCTGGATCTTTTTACCAAGTATTTCATTTAGCAGGTTTTCGCATACGAACTTTGATGGTCTAGGCCTTTACGCTAGGAACAATGGCGTTTTTGAGCTGAATTGTGTGAAATATGGCAATTTCAAAATGCTTTCGTTTGTCAAGGCTTTCTGCCGAGAATTTTAGAGCATGCTCGGAGCCCCTGGAATGACATTTGGCTGGATGGCAGAATTCTTATAAGTAACTTGGTCTATGAACTTTATTTTATGACGGAACCAAGTCAGCCCATTACATCCAAAATACGGCGAAAATGCTGAGAAGGCTTGAAAAGCCTGAAACATACATCATTAAATTTAAATCTGAAAATCAATGTAATCCCAAACTGATTTAATTCGAAATCTCTATGGCTTATGGGCCTTCTGCTCTTGATAATATAATATAGTCCCCTACCATCAAGGTAACGAAATTCCGATTACTAAGAAGTTTCGTAAGTGTAGAATAACGTTCTGCCTAGAAACCAACAGATGGAGAGGAAGCGGGAGCACCAACGGATGGAGACGAAATGGGAGCAGGAGCAAATGATTCGGCCACTATGCCTGATTTCGACTCAGATATAACCTCGCTTATAATCTGCCGATCTCCACTTTTTCACTTTACAATTTAACTTTGCTCGATCCAGCAATAAAAGTATTAAGATTTAGGATGGAAAAACACAAAAAAAACCCCACAATTCACAATTACTCGCGTGGCAGATTGTGTTCAAACAGTCTACTTAAGAAACCAGTGAGGAATAAATACTTGTGTAGCAGAAATTTTTACATTGATTTTCAGATTTAAAAAAATCTAAAATCATTAAAATAATTAATTTTTTTTCATTTGAACATAAAATTGGACAAATTCATACCAATCATTTGCTGATCAATTCAAGGGAGTCTTCCACAAACTTGTAGAGCTGGAATCTCCTCTTCATATCCACTGCAGCATTACTGGAGCTCTGATACCACAATAATGGCAGAAGTGTCCTCAGACTCGTAATTTTATTAATAAAAAAAACAATTAGATAATTGATTTTGCAAGAGTTTACACCCGAACAACCAAACACTCTTGCAATGGGCTATTTATAAGCTCCATGTCCTAACTACCTCTAATTATGGATCACTTATTAAATAACAAGTGTCCATTTACAATAAATTCTATTCAAACCAACTAGCTAACTAATCTCCTAAAATAGAGCCTAAGATACAACTCATTTGGAGAGTCATATCTAGTTACAACAATATGCTAATTCTAAAAGTCTCCATTAAATAATTAAACATTCTAGAATAATAATTATTAATTTAATATCTTGAATTAATAATTATTTTATTCTAATTTTATAACCCATGATAAAATTGTATTTTTGGATCATCTAACATTCAAGAAAATATCTAGATGCTTTAGAGAAGTATGTACATCTAGACTATGAATGAGAATATCATCTATATATGTGACAACAAAATCATATTTAGCAAATATAGAATCCATTCTTCACTGGAAGAATGCCAGGGCGTTTTTCAAACCGAAAGGTACAACCTTCCACTGATAAAATCTGGCTGGACAAATGAAAGCGGTTTTATGCCAGTCTTCTGGCTAGATCTGAATCTGATAATACCCTGACTTCATATCAAACTTACTAAACACCTTGATATGCTGGATTTTTTTCATAATTTTCTCAGGCCTTGGAAATGGATAATTAAAGCTCTGAGTAATGGCATTAAGGGGCTTATAATTTATCACCATCCTTGGTTTACCCCTGACTATCTCAGAGTGATTCCTTACAAGAAAAGTTGAGCAAGAATAATGTGACTCGCTTGGCTCAATAAGCTGCATCTATAACAATTCTTTTATTTGCTTCTTTATCTCCTGCTCATCTGATGGGGTGCAGGGAATCATCTTACCTTTGATTCCATTGTCATGCAAGGTTATGATTTCTTGCATTGGGCTCTCAGCTTCCCAAAACTGTTGTGGGTTTTCTGAGCAACTTTTAAGAAGTCTTTGATGGATATCACTTTGTTCTGTAGACCAGTTGGGATCAATGCATGCCAATTGTTTTGTTTTTGATTCTGCTCTTTTTTCATAAAATTGCAGCACTTCTTGCCAATCGTCAGAATCTTTCAAAGGCTTTCTGGTTCCTACCCTTTTCTAGCTATTTTCATGTCTAGCTTCTGAATTTGTAATAAATAATCTAGGGACAGAAATAGCTTTCTTTTTCAAATTGATAATCAGCTTATCTTGGCTGATTGTTATTGGAAGCACAACATTTAGAAACAACATTCCCAACATTAGACTGGCTCAGGGATCAAAATGCTGAATTGTAGAAATCTTAACAATACTTCCCCCAACTTTCAAAGAAATATTGTCTACATAATGTGTTAAACTAACAGATCCTCCAATTGTTTTTGAAACCAGTATATTCTTTTAATGGTTTCCACAGAGATTTAAATAAAGATGGACTGGCCAGATTATTTGATCCTCCGGTATCAAAAAATGCATCTACAAAAATCCATTCATTTCTGACTTGGACTTGAACCGGGCTATAAATTAGGCTATTTGTTTTGACTATCGTTTTTAATATTGTATTTTCTTCTGTTCTTTTAATCTCTGGTGGTGTCAAACTGGTTGATGCTGTTGTGCGTTTCTCAAATGGGAAAAAAGAATTTATTTCTGGTATAGTTTGCACAGATTGCTTACCTTCTCTGATAGATACTGATACTGCACTTGCAGATTCATCATCTAAGTCTTCAGATGTCTCATTTGTGACTTCATAATCAGTGTCACTCTCCTCTTCACTGTAATGATTTTCTTCCGAGAAATCATCATCTGAACATGACAGACAAAAATTCATTTTTTGTACATTTTCTTTAGGATATATACATCTGAAACATCATCTTCTGAATCTACAACTGACCAATCATCCTGAAATTCTTCTATGTCTATACATGCTTTGAGCTTACTGGATGAATTCTGGGGACATTTTCTTGCAAAATGTCCTTCTTTTTTACAAATGAAACAACAGTTGTTGTTTCTGGGTTTTGTTCTTTTCTTCAAAAATTTATATTTTCTAAAAGGCTTTCTTGGATTAGAGACTCTCTTGGGTTTGAATCTACCATACCTTTTTGTTTTCTTCTTCTTTCTGAAAGGTGTCCATGGTAGCATTATTTTACAGACATCTGAACTGGGTGTGATGTCGTGTGCTTTCTTCTGCCAACATAAGTATTTAAACTTTTCTGTAACTCTAAACAGAAGATCAACCCAATAAATCTGATCTAGTATTTTTCTTTGTACATCTAGATCTTTCATTACGAGGTCTCCTAGATTGCCTGGTAATTTTGACAAAAATGAAATTTTCTGAGCTACATCATTTGAGAGATTAGCTTTAAATACCTTAGCCATGAAATCTTTACTAAATTGATCAAGATATTTTAGATCTTTTAATTCCATTCGGCTAAGATCAGTTATGATTTGCTTCTTCTCATCTACTGGTTCTGGCACGAACTGTGTTTTTAATAACAGTTCTAATGTGGATAGTCCAACATCCATGACAACTCTTCTTTCTTCTTCAGATGGTCTCATCCACCAGTCATAGACTATTCCAGTCATGCGTTTTTCTTCTAGGACCATGATGGATATATTATCCAACTTTGTAGTAACCTAAATTTGATATAATGCTCCTATCCAGATTTTGATTGATTCTCCAGGATTTGAAGAATTATCTAAATCCAAAATATAGCCACTGGTGTTGGCTGCATACAGGTCTTCTTCAACTCTGGGATATTTATTTATTTATTTCAAAATATGTGCCTTATTCTGATTATGTATAGATGGCAAGATCAAATATGGGAATTTGGAGGCAGCTTTTTCTAAGGTCATTACTTCCTTCTTTGATCCAAAAGGTTTGTCTACTTTAAATGTCCTCGATTCAATGGTTAATTTTCCAGTGTCCTTGGAAGTACCTTCTCCTGCACTGTTTGCAATTGTTTCTCCTTTTTCTTCCTCTTCGTCCTCCTCTAAATCCCAATAATTAGGTGCATACATATCTATATGAAATTTTGGAATTTCTTTCACCTTTTTCTTTTGTCTTCTCCTTCTCCTTTCTTCTTTTGCTTGCTTCTCTGATTGTTGCTCATCATATAGCAATTTGAGATTGTCATTTATCAGATCAGCTTGTTTGCCTAGATCATCTAGAACATCTTCGACATGAGCACACCAAGTGGTTAGATAGTTTCCTATCTGATATACTCGGTCCAAATCATTTGGATTCTGTGAATTATGTTCTAGCAATGCACAGTCAACTCGTGTAGGTGGCTGTCTGGTCTTGGATGAAGAAGTACAAAACTTTGTTTTGGGTGGCCATTTTCCTCCTTTCACATATCTGTGATTTGCATATTGGAATTCTTCTGCTGGCGGGAAAGTATTTACATAAGTTCTAAACATCTTATTGACAACAAGAAACGACTTCTCTTCTGGTATATACAACTGATTTGTAGATAGTGTTGTTGGTGGAAGAACTAGGCTCCTCTGGTATAGGGATATGACGATAGAAATATCTTCTTCCACTGACAAGGATTAGTTCCTTTTCTGCTGGTAACACATGTTTCTCTGGCAGAGCTATTGGCCTTGGTATTTTGGATGAGTTAGGAATGATTTTAACACAATCATCAGAAAGATACATTCTTTTGACCAATTTATTTGAACTATCTGCTGTCAGAGACTTATATTGAATGTACCAGTCACTAGGCAAGGCTTCTTTATCATAATGAACACCTTCAATCTATGCATTTCCTACTCCTACTGTAACACAATCCTTTGGCACTGGCTATTTTAACTTAGGATGTACTGTGTTTGTTAACTGAAAAGAGGTCTGAACTATTACAGACAAATATTCACTGTCATCAACCATTGGTAGACCTTGCACTCCAATCAAGGCTTTCCAACAATCTTTGAGATGAGCATTTGTCAGACTGATTTCATAATTAGGGTAGATTGTTCCAGGTTGACATCTTGAGGAAAGGTTTCCCTGTATGGTTCCTATCCAGGAATGATCATATGTATTGTGCCTTGTATCAAAAAGTTCTGCTATACACGGAGTGTTTAAACCATGGTGAAACAATGGGGCTAATCCTATTCTGATTCCTCCAAAGTGCAAATAGTAAAATTTTCTTTCAGCAACTCATTTTCTGAATTTTCTAATTTCATCTTCTGAAAACAAATCTAAACCTATGATTTGTACAGATGGACCTTTGATTCTGACTTTCAGTTCAACTTCTTTAATGTAGGCCTTCTTTGTTAATTTGAACATCATCGGGACTGGATAAATTTCTTTTGTATCTAATGTAGGCAGATTCTAGTTTTTAGGGTCTTCTACCTTTTCATGTTCTTCTAAATCTATCTCAAGGGATCTATTCTCTATCTCAGAAACAAATTTTTTATTTATTGTTGAGAAAGATCTCAAGAACTTGGCCATGTTAAATTGTTACAATTCTATTCCAGAGATTGACTGAAGTATCATTTATTTACTCAGTACTCATAAAACAAGATACCTTTCAAAGGCTACCTGGCTTAATTCAGGCTCTGTCTATAGAATGTAATTGTTTGTTCAAGGAACGGGGTGTGGCTCTGATACCAATTGGGGGTGAACGTTCTGGGGAATTGCATGGCTAATATCGAAGGGCTGGCGGGTGAATGGGTTACTGGCTTGATCGTGCTTTTCATCCCAAATATTCTCCAATGCCCTACAGTTGTAAGCCTTCTGAGCAGGTTCTTTTGTAAGCGGTAAACAAATTGGATCATAAACAAATTCTAGAAACACTGCATCAACATACTCTTCTGGAAATTTGCTATCACTTTCAGAATCCATTAAGAAGTTCGCAGAATCCATTCTATTAATCGAATGTGAAATCTTTGCCGGGTGTATTTTACTTTAGACTTTCACTTATATATGACATTGTATAATGTTGTTGTGTGGCCTCTTTTGGAGGAGTCTGCTAGCCCAAGCGATCACTTGCTAGACACTTACGTGAATAAAAACGAATAATTTGTCAAAATCACTTTATAGGTTTACCAAAAGAGCAAGACAACCACTTCTCATTCTTAGTAGCGCTATTAAAATAGGCATATTTTTTTATTAATGGGAAGATGTAATTGAAGTTACAGTAATTGTGGTTGCTAAAATTATTATATGTTTAAAAATTATAGCATAACTCAAAATTTTGATGAAAAAAAAAGCCTATAATTTACATTTTACAAAAGGGTAATTATAAGAGTGATTAAAGGAGATATATATAATTTTGTGTTGAGAGAAAGAGGTATTATATATATAATTTTCAAACTTGTGAGAGAAGAGTGATATTATTTTTTTATATTAAATATTATTTTTTATTATCATATTTAAATTAAGTATGCAGTGTTTTGGAGAAGATAGATCAAATTATTATATAATAAGAATTTTGAATTTAATAGTGTAGAAATTTTTGAAATATATTAAAAAATAAAATAAGGTACAAACATCATGAATATGAATATAGAGTCATAATTTCAATATTTAACATACTAAAGAAGATTTTTTAACTACAAAGACTTGTTTAACATATTAAGGATGATGTCTAACATATTAAATTAATAAATTTATGAGTTATTGTCATGTGGGTAAATTAACACATGGAAATAATTTAGGAAAAATGGTTCCTTAGGTAAAAGTGGGTTTTAATGTTAAAACTCATACTACATGATGTATTTCAATCCACCTAATTAATTGTGGCAAGGCTTTCACTTTTTTTATGTGATAACAAAATCTATCATGGAATGATGGGATACCAGACCATTTCCATGTTATGTGGCACTAGGGAAATGTTTTCTCTCACAAAAAAATTATTGAGCCCAAAATCCAAGATCTTGGGTATTAATGGAGTCGCTTCCTACGAACATAGAGCATGGATGAGGACCTACACTATGAAACAATATCTTCGAATGGATACTTATTCCAAGACAATGATATGGGTTTCCTTCTAAAGTTTAGTATATTGGGAAATGGGCTCCTCATCTAGGACTTGATTCAAGACCAAATTATAGGGCTAAGGCATAACAGTAATACTTCTATAGTTCATAGGCCATACATGGGGACCTAGACCGTAAAAATAGGTTCTCTAATTGGATTTAATATAATACAAGCCTTATTATGAGGCTTGACACCTTAGGGAAAGGGTATTATTTCCCAAAACATGTTTTATAGACAAACTCCATTGGTTAGGTCCATTAATAAACTACCTCTATTGGAACTATGTCAAGACCCCCTCTTCAAAAATGTGTTTTGGATTGGAAAGGGGTTGTTGTGAAACACTGATCCATGAATGGGGACATATAACATGAGACAAGGCATCTATATGGAACCTCTACGATGGGACTAGGATACATGCAAGCCTAGTTGGCCTAGGATTTTGTGTTGAGGAATTTTTTGGTTTGTGTCTAGGGTTCAAGGCTTTAGTCTTAAGTTCTTGGATGTTCTCGTTTTCCATAACAAGAAATTCGTTTTGATTTCATTTATAACCCGGATTTCAGACATCATTTCATTTATAACTTCTTCTATGTAGACGTCACCATCCACGTCTATGCATTTTCAACCTACATCTATAAATGTCTTCCAAACTTCTAACCCCAAATGAAACCAACAATCTGATGGGAAGAAGAAAGGATGAGGTAAGAAAAAGAGCCGCGATGGGAAGGGTAACACAAACAAACCCAACAATGATGCTAGAGGGGGTAGGAAAGAGTCTAAGAAAAAAGTAAAATTTCCATGCAAGTTGTGCAATGGAGATCATTTGACTCATCTTTTCCCTAAGATCTAAGATGCTCAACACTTATTAATTTAGTAGAGGTATTCTAGCTCCCTGGTTGTCCTCACTAACCCTTTTCCCAAGGGCAACAATTATTGGCTAGGGCGAACTCTAGTACTAGTACCCCTACAGGGGGCAACCATGAAGGAGATAATACATCAAATGTCTACATGATGAGTTCACATATCAGCATTGCTATGCAATCACGTGATTATGGTGAATCAAAATCGTCTAAGGCTAAGTCTGCTTCCGATGCTTCAAAGCCACTCCATATTGAGAGGCCCTCTATTGAGTCTATACCTTAGATGGCGAAATGCTCCGCAAAATGCTCGACCATTAACCCTAATGCTAGGGTGTGGTGGAGGTAAATTCTATGTGGGGACACAAACAATTCCTCTAGCACAAAAGAGTGGGTCTAGCCACAAACAAAAAATCTATGGAAAAACTCCTTAAGCTAGAATCAATTAAGGGGGCATACCTCTTAGAACGTTATTTTGCTTGGTGGTGATCTAGCTTCCCCACTCTAGTTGTTTTATGTTTCCTTCCTTCGAATACCTGAAACAAGCAAATGACAACAACAAACATGATAACATACAATATTGTATTCAACCTACGTAATAGGTCAAGGATCATTAATCCATAAATATGTAAAATGACACTTCATGTAGGAAATCAGGCAATAGTTGCATTTATATAAATCAAAAAGAGATTACAACCGGTGCCTTGACGTTGTTGGTCCCTCCGACGTATCTGGGTTCTGAAACTTATGCTAGCACTTCATGGATAGCCTCAACAATGAAATTCTTAAGGCCTCTTTCCCTCTAGTCTCAAACCAAACCAAAATCACACTATTCTCCCTCAAACATACACTAGAAAGCTACAAGCTATAAATGACTTGCTGATTATTCAAACTTGCTCCAAAACTCCAACGAGCTTTTGCTTGGGAAAAAGAGAGGTTTATATAGCTTGGATGGATGGGAGATGGTTCCTCTCATCATGAGAGAAGGTCTTATCTCTTGAGGTTGTTCCATCCTAATAGGGGAAAGGAGCCCAAACTAACTTCCTCATCTCCATCCGGCCCAACCATCTACCAGACTTCTGTTACGAAGCTTCTAGACATGGAATCTTTGACTCCATATTTAAAAAACCTTCCAAAAGAGGATTGGTGCAACTGGAAAAGGGAACAGTCACTCTCAATCATGCAAGGGCTAGTTTTAATCTCTTCAAATCAGCGTGACGAGAAAACTGGTCAGTAGCGCTGGTCTTGTAAACTGGGATAGAAGGAAGATTCTTGGGAAATGATGCAAAGGGGAAATATTCTTCTCATGAAGAGGGACATACTTGGAGTTTCTTCATGATGGGAAAGCATGTCGGATACACTATAGTGGTCCTCCAGTATCATAGACGGGAAGTACAGGGACAGTGACAAAATGTTGTGTAACAGATGCCCCCTAAAGTGTCGAGGTCGAACTAGAGTGAGGGGTAAAATGCTTTACAAGTGGAAGCAAGGAATCACAGTCCATCATAGGAAAAACTACAAGCAAGCATAGATACATATAGATCACTAAAAACTCCAAATAATAATACATGAATCATGTTATGGACCCAACCATCCAGAGAATGATCATGTAAATGGATCCAAGGCATGGGCGCAGCCATCTAGTAGAAAGGACCATAATTAAACCAAGGTATTTTCATAACCATCTAATAATGATAGGGATCACATATAATAACTCATGATATGGTCGCAGCCATCCATCTAAAAGAGACATGTATATTAACATGATCATGTCACATCACCTTGCAACCTGGACTTGTGTAATCTTAGCCCAGGGTCTTGCGCTCCAAATGACTCGATCAAGGTACAGATCCGAACATGTGAATGAATGCGTTGAAGTCGAACATGCTAGGGAATCACTTGATTACTGGTCAATGATGTGAACCTTTAACAAGTGTGAGAGAAACCACCAATAATGACAATGGCTCTTAAGGTACTCGCATCATAGTTCACGAATGTGAATAAAGGAACTGATGTCGAACACCTGTGAAATAACCCGATTGAAAACCAATGATGTGAGCTTGTGGTCGAGTGCAAAGAACCTGCCATTAGGGCATGCAAGCTCTAAGGTACTGGAAGGGAGTCTCTCAGTCAACTTCCTGCATAATGAACTAAAGTTGACAAGAAGCGATCATGCGGAAGGAGGGCCATGATGTATCTTACATCATTGACATTAGACAAAGAGATGCGAACGATTTCAGATGATATAGAGAATCATGAGTAAGTGTAACTATAGAAGGACTAACTCTTGAACATATCGATGACACGATTTCAAAACTTGGCAACTTTTGGATCCATAGGATCGGTGGTCATGATGACGTGGCAAAGATCAATGGAAGACAAAAATTAGTGGCCCAACCCAGGGAGGTCAAATGATGAAAAGAAGGATATCCCAACCAGACATGAAGCAAAAAATGTGATGTTCAAGAGTGAGCTGCGGACACGATTGATAGAATTTCCAATTTTCTTTTATTTTGTTTGTTGAGAAATTATTATCTTTTTCAATTTGTTGTTCTTGCTTTTGAGGGAATTTGTTTTTAAAATTTGTGCCCTCTTCATTATCAAGTTGGCTTATTGAATCTATAAAGAAGCACATTTTCTTATAGTATGAGTGTTTTTAGGATCTTGCATCGTCATTTAGATTTGCATTAGGTTGGTTTTCATCATCATACGTATATTAGGAATCAAGACACAGAATAAATAGTCGTTGATCTACTATTCGTGACAAGTATATTGAGTACCCTCCCAAAAAATAAAACAACCTCCTATTTTCTACCTTGTATTGGCAATATATACGAACAATATTAAATCTCTGCCACAACACCTTCCAATATCGTTCAAGAGTTCTGTTTCCATTGATATAATGCTTGTTAACTAGACGTTGATAATATATAATCAATTGATTCAACAGATTTTTCATCTCTCTTTTGCTAAGGATTCTAGTATAGTCAAGAATGACCTCTAGACTTTGTAGCCTTAGTGTTGAGCTTGTGTTGTGGAGTATGTATTGTTTCATTTGTTGCTGCAATTCAGAATGGGGAATTGCATGGCTAATATCGAAGGGCTAGTGGGTGAATGGGTTACCAGCTTGATCATGCTTCTCATCCCAAATATTCTCCAATGTCCTACGGTTGTAAACCTTCTGAGCAGGTTCTTCTATAAGTGGTAAATGAATTGGATCATAAGAAAATTCTAGAAACACTGCATCAACATACTCTCCTGGAAATTTTCTATCACTTTCAGAATCCATTACGAAGTTTGTAGAATCCATTCTATTAATCGAATGTGAAATCTTTGCCAGGTGTATTTTACTTTAGACTTTCACTTATATATGACATTGTACAATGTTGTTGTGTGGCCTCTTTTGGAGGAGTCGGCTAGCCCAACCGATCACTTGATAGACACTCAAGTGAATAAAAACCAATAATTTTTAAAAATCACTTTATAGGTTTACCAAAAGAGCAAGACAACCACTTCTCATTCTTAGTAGGGTTATTAAAAAAGGCATATTTTTTTATTAATTAGAAGATGTAATTGAAATTACAGTAATGTTGTTGCTAAAATTATTATATGTTTAAAAATTATAGCATAACTCAAAATTTTGATGAAAAAACAAGCTTATAATTTACATTTCACAAAAGGGTAATCATATGGCAATTTAAGAGTGATTAAAGGAGGTATATATAATTTTCATTTAGTTTTTACAAAAGGGTAATCATAAACCAATTTAAGAGTGATTAAAGGAGATATATATAATTTTGTATTGAGATAAAGAGGTATTATATATATAATTTTCAAACTTGTGAGAGAAGAGCGATATTAATTTTTTTTTGTATATTAAATATTATTTTTTATTATTATATTTAAATTGAGTATGTGGTATTTTGGAGAAGATATATCAAATTATTATATAATAAGAATTTTGAATTTAATAGTGTAGAAATTTTGGAAATATATTAAAAAATAAAATAAGGTACAAACATCATGAATATGAATATAGAGTCATAATTTCAATGTTTAACATATTAAGGAAGATTTTTCAACTACAAAGACTTGTTTAACATATTAAGGATGATGTTTAACATATTAAATTAATGAATTTATGAGTTATTCTCATGTGGGTAAATTAACACATGGAAATAACTTAGGAAAAATGGTTCCTTAGGTAAAAGTGGGTTTTAATGTGTAAAACCCATACTACATGATGTATTTCAATCGACCTGATTAATTGTGGTAATGCCATCACTTTTTTTTTTATGTGATAACAAAATCTATCATGGAATGGTGGGATACCAGATCATTTCCATGCTATGTGGCACTAGGGAAAGGTTTTCTCTCACATAATGTTTCTTGAGCCCAAAATCCAAGGGCATGGGTATTAAAGGAATCGCTTCCTAGGAACATAGAGCATGGATGAGGACCTACACTATGAAACAATATCTTCGAATAGATACTTATTCTAAGACTATGATATGGTTTTCATTCTAAATTTTAGTATATTGGGAAATGGGCTTCTCATCTAGGACTTGATTCGATACCAAATTATAGGGCTATGGCCTAAAGCTAATACTTCTATAGTTCATAGGTCATACATGGGGCCCTAGACCATAAAATTAGGTTCTCTAATTGGATTTAATATAATACAAGCTTTATTATGAGGCTTGACACCTTAGGGAAAAGGGTATTATTTCCCAAAACATGGTTCATAGACAAACTCCATTGGTTAGTTCCATTAATAAACTATCTCTATTGTAACTATGTCAAGACCCCCTCTTCCAAAATGTGTTTTGGATTGGAAAGGAGTTGTTGTGAACGACTGATCCATGAATGTGGACATATAACATGAGATAAGGCATTTATATAGAACCTCTACGATGGGACTAGGATACACGCAAGCCTAGTTGGCCTAGGATTGCTTTTTGAGCAAGTTTTTGGTTTGTGTCTAGGGTTCAAGGCTTTAGTCTCAAGTTCTTGGATGTTCTCGTTTTCCATAACAAGAAATTGGTTTTGATTTCGTTCATAACCCGGATTTCAAATTGATTTTCTTTGCTTTCATTTTGATTTCGTTTATAACCTGGACTTCAAGAGTCTCTATTGACTCATAATTATCCTCTTCCTCCCAATCACCCAGATGTTTTATTATACGTCAGGCCTCCGACCAATAGGCCTTTGAGCCAAGGTTTATATTGATATTTTCCTTCGATGACCACTACTAGAAACATGGCATCCACCATGAGTGATCCAGGTCCAGGTGTGACAAAGGACCCTTGCAAGACCTTTTAATTTTGTGATGTGTTAAATTGCATTTTTAAAAGAACATTAATGAATACATATGCACGCTATAAAGAAGAGGAACAATACAATCATCAACAACATAAAAACAAAGAGTTGATAACGGATTTCATCCAGGAGGGACTACGTCCCCGGGCATTGGTGTTAATATGGTGTAGGCAATTGCATTAAGTGTTGTCAATAGTGATGATGTACACAAGAGATGATGTTGCAATTATACAAGGAAAATGCCCTCATGCAAGCGTGGCTCTAAGAGATGTTCCACTACAGGAACTCTCAGTCGACAAACTCCCATCAGTATGACACAAAACTCATGCACGATCAGCATCCGCCAACATGGCATAAAAGGGATCTCAAAACAAACATGCATGGTGACAACACGAGTATCCCATCAACATACAACAAAGGGATCTCAAAACACAACATGATGAATCATGACAACAAGTACATCACATAGGCAATTCCGCGTCACATCAAGCAGGAATCAAAAAAATGAGTAAGAAACAGGATCCCACATCAAACATCAATCAAGGACCTGTGCAGCGTAATTCATAGAAAAAGAAGTACATGAACACTGCATATACCTCACAACCAAGGGCCATCTGAAGAAGCGGATGTCAAACTGTTGACGTTGTTTGGACCATCGATCTCACGGCATCAATCGCATAACTACTCGCACATGGATGTTGACACCTGCATTCCACTTAGAAACGTGGTTGAAGAATATAGAATGAGAGAATGAGAAATTTGTATACACCATCAAATTTGTGACATTGAATAGTGAAAAATCGACTGTCCAATCTTTGAATTTCGAGAAGTTGAGAATCTGGGGCTCAAGGAATCTTTTTGATTACCCCTAGATTCCTCAAAAATTCTTCTCCATGGGTGGACTAGAAATCTGCAACTCCAAAGGCAAATCTGACTTCGCCATTGTAAGCCCCGTGGAAAACCATGAAAAACAACTGTAAACTTGACTATATTCCGACATGGAGAAAAATTACCTCCTCAAGAAAATTGCAAGGATCATGGTTTCACTCCCTGTCCTTGCAACAATCATGGTTCCACATTCATACTGAAAATGACCAAAAAGTACAAAACTCTAATGGAGAAATGGATATCTCCATTGCGTTTGTGGCGTCGAGAAGTGCTGAAACCATATAAAATTTGTCAAATTATGACAAAGTGAAGTTTCGACCCTCCTGCAAAATTCTACCTTGAACTCCATGCACTGCCTCCTGTACCTAAGCACACTAAAACTATGTTTTAAATGGAAATTGAGTTATGGATTTACTAATAAAGCTGTTAGCGGGGTTGGTTGTGATACGATTTAATAGGGAGGAGGTCGGGAGGTCAAACCCTGCCTCCTCCTTTTTTAATACATGTAGAAATTTTGAATAATTTAACACATATTCAATAGAGATTATCCTGATCATGTACTATTGTGGAATACATACATAATGCATAAGCTCCTCTACATTGATCATCAATATAGCAGCATCAATAACAATAAAACATCAAGAGCATTCACACATTAACACAGTATGTAACCCGGGGAAAGCATCTCGCTAAAAACCCCACACTACTGTATATTAATGATTGAGACCATGTAACATTACAAAGTACAATGCTTATCACAAGCAATCCAGTACCAACTCCACCTGTTACGCACAATACAGCTAAGATCTGATCTCCAAATCTATTCCACTGCTTGCCTCCCTCCACTGCTCAATACCTACTCAAGAATAAATGAGAATGGTCTACCAAACTCGTATTTCACCTCCAAAGAATCACTCACAATGTGTAAGACGTGAGCAGAAGCTACAAACTGGGCAAATACATGAGAAAACTCATTGGCATACTCAATCCCTTGATTGTGCAAGATCTGATGCACAACTATAGTCACAACTGATAGCATTCTGATTCTCTAACACTTGTCCCTGCTGAACTGAACATGCACTGACATCCAACTGAGTTAATTGATATATTCTATAGTTGTATTATGAGTTAATAATTAGTTTAACAACTCATCATTAGTCTATCTGTAGTTAGACTAACTACAACTAGTTTAACCAAGTCAAACTAAACACAACTCCATCAACTCCATAATCAACTCCACCAAACTCAACTGATTGAGTTCTAATTGAAGTCATGCATGCAACAACTCAACTGACTCATAAGAAAAGCATACTTCCTTCTGACAACTGCATGGGCCACATCTGTAGCTCAAACTGAAGTTCTCCAAGAGAATAAGATCAAGTTTATAGTCCAAATATTATTATGAGACAATAATATTTGACTTTTCTATTTTTGACAGCCAGTCTAAAAATAGACTTTGATCACCCACACTGTGGTCACCCACACTGTGGTCACCCACACTGTGGTCACCCACACTTTGGTCACCCACATTGTGATCACTCACACTGTGATCACTTACACTGTGGTCACCCACACTGTGATCATCCACACTGTGATACAAAATAGAACTTGCGCCATAATTTGCCTGCGGGCCCACTTAGTGAAGGCGACTCTTTTCACTAAGCTCCATCATCTTTTTGCAATCTCAACACTCCATCTCGACAAGATATGGATTATCAACAACCCCTATCCTACCTCGGTGGTACTCGAATTTGCTCCTGGTGAGAGCCTTCATTAGAATATCAACATCCTGATCCTTCGTTGGAATGTATGAAAGTAACATGATCCTCCGCTGCACACAATCTCTGATATGATGGTACCAGATGTCAATATGCTTAGGTCTATCATGAAATACAGGATTAGACGAGAGCTTAATGTAAATCTAGTTAATCCAAATGAGAACCAAACAAACCAACCAGGATCTTCCTCATCCATATAGCCTCGCATGCAGCCAAACTTGCTGCCATATACTCGGCCTCCGTTGAACTGAGTGCCACAGATCTTTGCTTCTGCTGTACCAAGAAACTGCTGTCGATCCAATACTAAAGACCCCTCCTGATGTTATCTTTCTGTCCGTTGGGCTCCCTGCCCAATCTGCATCCGTGAAGCCACATAGCTTCACCTCATCCTCTTGTCTGTACCACAAACCATATCCCGATGTGCCTCTCAAGTAGCGCAATACATGCTTGCCCGCCTTTCAGAAGAGCTTGGTAGGCTTAACCATAGCTTGTGAAAGATGGTTAACTACATAGCATATATCAAGTCGTGTATTGACCAAATACATCAGCGACCCCACCAACTGTCGATAAACAGTGGCATCCACTTCTTCTCCCGAAGTGGCATCCTCCTTCCTCCAACCTCCAGGAAGAGGAGTATCAGCAGGCTTGCAGCCATGAATGTTGAACTTCTCCAGTATCTCCCGAGCATACTTGCCCTAAGAAACAAACAGTCCACCACTGCGCTGCCATATTTCCAATCCTAGAAAATAGTGAAGGAGGCCCAAGTCCTTCATCTCAAACTCTGTAGCAAGATCCTTCTTGCATGAAAGTACCAATAGCTCATCACCCGTTAGAATCAAATCATCAACATACAGTACAATGATAAGAAACTTACCCTCCACCACAATCTGGTATAGGTTAGGATCCGCCTCGCTCTTGGAGAATCCAAGTCTTGTGAAATAGTTGTCTATCCGTGTGTACCAAGCACATGGTGCTTTCTTCAACCCATACAGCGCTCTCTTGAGCCTGCACACATGCGACTCGCTGCTGAAGACCTCAAAACCTTCGGGTTGCTCAATGTACACCTCCTCCTCAATGACCCCATTGAGGAATGCAGTCTTCACATCCATCTAATGAATGTGCCATCCCATCTGCGCTGAGAGAGCAAAAATCGTCCGTATGGAAGAATACCTTACGATAGGTGCAAAGGTCTCCTCATAATCGATCCCCTCTATCTGTGAAAAGCCTCGGGCAACAATCTTGCCTTGTACTTCTCCACACTCCCGTCAGCTGCCTGCTTGACCTTGTAGATCCATCTCGAACCCACCACTGATTTCCCTTCCGGTCTAGAAACAATCTCCCATGCACTGTTTCTGACAATAGAATCATACTCTTCCACCATGGTGTCTACCCATGTAGGATCCTCCACAGCTTCCTCGAAAGAGGATGGCTCAGTCACAACACACTTTCTTATCAGAGCCATGTATCCAGTGTACTGATCAGGTGACTGTCTCTGCCTGCGTTGGGCTGTAGGTGGTCCTACAACTTTCTCTGCATCTTGAGCCAGTCGCTCAGCTTTTGTCAAGCGCTTTCGCCCTTTGATGGTTGGCGCTGCATGAGTGGTCTATTCCACTCCATGAACCTCGTCCTATGGCTGATCCACGTCCTGAAGCTCATCCTTAGGAACTAATAGCTCCTCATCTGCATCCAAGTGTAGCTCCCTCTCAAGCGAACACTTCATGGCTTTCTCCTCCTGAAATTTTATATCCCGTCGCACGACAGTTTTACCACTGTCTGGCAAATACACACGATAGTTGTGGGGCGTATCAGTGTACCCCACAAATAACCCAACCTCTGCGGTCGGCTCCAACTTCTTCTTGGCATCCTTTGTCACATGCATGTAAATGATAGCACCAAAAATCCTCAAATGAGAAAGATCAGGCTTCTTACTAGAATAAGTCTCCTCGGGTGTACTCATGCCAAGTATCCTATGAGGACAACGGTTCTACACATAAACTGCTGTATTGCATGCTTCCGCCCACAAGTGAAGGGGTAGGCCGTAATCATGCAACATTGCCCGTGCAACACCCACAATCTTTCTGTTCTTCCGCTCAGCTACCCCATTTTGCTGTGGGTTATGGGGAGCTATGAGCTCTCTACGAATCCCTTATGCCTTGCATAAATCCTTGAACTCGTCCGAGATGTATTCACCACCATTATCGCTCCTAAGAGCCTTCACCTTCTTCCCCGACTCCTTCTTGACCAGTGCTTTGAATTCACAGAACTTTGAATATGTCTCGCTCTTCTTCTGCATGAAGAAGTTCCAGCACTTACGAGAGAAATCATCAACAAAAATCACATAATACCTGTGTTTTGCTATCGAAGCAACTGAGAAAGGTCCACACACATCTGTGTGAATTCTCTCAAGGATTGTCGTGGCATGACTATCCTTCTCATGAAAGTTGGCTTTCACAAACTTCCCCAGAGTACACCCCTTGCACTGATCTGACTACACAAGTGTGCCTTTAGGAAGCCCTGTAGTGATCTGCTGCAATAACTTCAAGGCTCCATGGTGAAGGTGACCCAATCTCCTGTGCCACAACTCGCCATCATCCCGGCTCACCAATCCTTCTGCCTTGCCCGCCATTGCTGCGCATCCATCTACATGCAACTGATAAAGGTTCCTCACTCGAACCCCTATCTTCCAGGTCTCACCAGTTGTCTTGTTGCGCAGGAAAGCCTTTCCCTTGCTGAAAACAACATCATACCCCTTGTCTTCTAACATCGCCACTGAGATGAGATTCTTCGTCAATCCTGGAACATGCATGACTTCCTTCAATACGAAGGGTTTACTAGACTCCCTCTCAAAGGAAATGGTACCGATACCGGTCGCACTGTATCTACCATCATCGCCCATCTCGATGTGCACTCCAAGATCTTTGTCCTCCAGATCAGAGAACAAATCTTTATCTCCTGTCAGGTGAAAAGACGCACCACTGTCCAAGAACCACACTGATCCCATCACACTTGAAACCAAGCATGCGATCAATGAAAAATCAAGCTCAAACTCTGAGGCTAGAGCCTCTCCTGCTGAAGATCCAGCAGCCTGCTTGTTCTTCTTCTTCTGTGGACAATTAGTGGCATAGTGTCTGTGCTGGTGACAGTGAAAACACTTCACCTTGGACATATCCTACTTCTTG
This sequence comes from Pinus tabuliformis, assembly GCA_031772625.1. Classification (NCBI taxonomy): domain Eukaryota; kingdom Viridiplantae; phylum Streptophyta; class Pinopsida; order Pinales; family Pinaceae; genus Pinus; species Pinus tabuliformis. The sequence goes on along the minus strand of CM062808.1, from coordinate 115,399,671 downwards.
CCTTTCGCACCAGACTGAGAAGCTTTCTTGCTCTTCCCTTTCTTTTCTTTGGCAACCAAAGTGCAATTCTCTTCATCAGGTACCTTTGATGAAGATCCATTCTCACCTTTATTGTTTCTGAGTTTATCCTTGAGCACCAGGTCGCTCTTGCTTTGGAATAACATTTGCAATCCGTTGAAAGACATTTTCAACAACACTGCTACAAATTCAATTTCCACCAGCAACCAACTCAACTGCTTCCGATCTAGAATTTGTGAGAACACAATATTTCTTGTACAGAGATTGACTGTATTGGCATTCACTGGATATCTCACCTTCCGAAGGAAGGATGAATCCAGAGGCTACCTGGCCCGATTATAGACTCTGCCTGAAGAAATAGAATGTAAACACTTCCTGAATAGTAGATCTGATGATCACTCCTCGCTTGATATCCTGTAAAAATCTCTTCTACAAATCAAGCAGCTTCGATACCATGTAGAAACTTTTTCTACAATTATCTAGCTCTGATACCATGTAGAAATTTTGAATAATTTAACACATATTCAACAGAGATTATCCTGATCATGTACTATTGTGGAATACATACATAATACATAAGCTCCTCTACGTTGATCATCAATATAGAAGCATCAATAACAATAAAACATCAAGAGCATTCACACATTAACACAGTATGTAACCCGGGGAAAGCATCTCGCTAAAAACCCCACACTATCTGTATATTAATGATTGAGACCATGTAACATTACAAAGTACAATGCTTATCACAAGCAATCCAGTACCAGCTCCACCTGTTACACACAATACAGCTAAGATCTGATCTCCAAATCTATTCCACTTCTTGCCTGCCTCCACTGCTCAATACCTGCTCAAGAATGAATGAGAATGGCATACCAAACTCGTATTTCACCTCCAAAGAATCACTCACAATGTGTAAGACGTGAGCAGAAGCTACAAACTGGGCAAATACATGAGCAAACGCATTGGCATACTCAATCCCTTGATTTTGCAAGATCTGATGCACAACTATAGTCACAACTGATAGCAATCGGATTCTCTAACACCTGTCCCTGCTGAACTGAACATGCACTGACATGAAAATGAGTTAACTGATATATACTATAGTTGTATTATGATTTAATAATTAGTTTAACAACTCATCATTAGTCTATCTGTAGTTAGACTAACTACAACTAGTTTAACCAAGTCAAACTGAACACAACTCCATCAACTCCACAATCAACTCCACCAAACTCAACTGATTGAGTTCTAACTGAAGTCATGCATGCAACAACTCAACTGACTCATAAGAAAAGCGTACTTCCTTCTGACAGCTGCATGGGCCACATCTGTAGCTCAAAATAAAGTGCTCCAAGAGAATAAGATCAAGTTTATAGTCCAAATATTATTATGAGACAATAATATTTGACTTTTCTATTTTTGACAGCCAGTCTAAAAATAGACTTTGATCACCCACACTGTGGTCACCCACACTTTGGTCACCCACATTGTGATCACTCACACTGTGATCACTCACACTGTGGTCACCCACACTGTGATCATCCAAACTGTGATAAAAAATAGAACTTGCGCCATAATTTTCCTGCAGGCCCACTTAGTGAAGGTGACTCTTTTCACTAAGCTCCATCATCTTGTTGCAATCTCAACAATACACACAAACCAAATTTGTTTTTCTAAATTAAAAAAAGTGGTTGGGTCGGGCCTGCCTTCGGTGGCCCACCCACCTTACCTCCATGCTGCATCTCTGACTTTGGTAATGGCCATTGGTTTTATTTATTAATGTGGGTTGGGTTGTTGGTTTGTATTAATGTTTAGTTTGTTTGTTATGAGGCCGCCTGGTGGGCCGGCCCATGTGACCGAGTGGGCTCAACTCCTGCCATCCTCACCATTTTTTAATACATGGTAAGTATGTATAGTGTTGGGGGTGGTGGGATTGGTGGCCCCCACCCCCTTTTAATATATATTTTTTTGTTTTAAAAACAATAAGGTGTCATTTAAAAAAAAATGAATTTAGTTGTAGGAGTGATTTTAACGACCCCAAAATTTCACTTTGAATTCGGCCTAGGTTGGCCGGAATCCGGTGACTGGAAAAAGTCCAAATTTTGACCTCCTTAAACTTGCCTAGTCATCAAAAAATCGACCCAACTTTGACTGCTTCTAACTTTCACATACGAACTCGGATTCACTAACCATTTGCACCACCATAATCAGGACGACGAGATCTACACTCTAGTCCTAGTTTGAGCATAATCCAAACGCTTTGGATTTTTAGCTTTCTTGAGTCCTCTCTTTCCTTTGTGTGTCTCTAGAGCCACCTGGACCAATCCTCCCCAATGAGGAGCTTTTGATATCCAAAAGCATGAAAAATAATCTGCAATTTCTCTATACCTTGTCAGCATCACAAACGTCTTGAAAGGCCTCACTTCCATCTCCTTCATCTTTGTTCTTCGGACCCTTAAGTGATGAGCCGACACCTCCAATCTCTACAACCTGTAGTACATTATTTTGAAAATTACATGCTTGAGTTTCATGACCAACTAATGACCCAAGTGTCCCACACTTTCCACAAGTTTATAACACACATTTAGTGGTCAGGTTTACATCAAGATGGATGCAAGACCTCAACTAAGATGACAAGGCCAAAATATCATTGTTGCTTCAACAAGTGATGGAAAACACATCATCATTGCAACACATGATTTACAATCATAAGGCCAAACACTATTGTCTTGACAAGTGATGGAAACACGACATCACTTTCACAGTTTATCATGCAACACAAAACAAGACTAGACATCATTGTTGCTTAATAAGTGATGGAAAACATATCATCACTTTTACATTTTAAAATGCAACAAATGATTTACAAAATTACGACCATGAAATGCTAACATACCTAGAAATCATTTTTCACTTATCAATGTGAATGGGCCGCCTCCTTTTGGTGGTTTTGCTTGGCAAACAATCGTTTCACCTAGTTCATGCACTGGCACTTTGTATTTAAGGTGTTGTTCTAGACGGAGCCTCCAACAAGTGGCTCTTTGATGGCCACTTCTATCGCAATGACTGCAATACATCTTCTTTCTCCATATCTGCTTAAAATGTTTCTTTACCTGCTGTTGAGAGGGTATTTCATGCCTCATCCTTTTGAGTGCTGCCTTTCTTTTCCAACACTTAGAAAATGTATGGTTATGTAATCCACAAAAGGTGCATGTTTTTCGATGCCATGTTCTTCTTTCATCATTAACAACATGATAATAATTGAAATGAACATTCACATGTAAAAAGTGGTTATACCTTTCCTTGCTGTCTCTAGTGTATTATGGTGACGAGACCTTTCCTCAGCTCCTTCCCTGTAATGGACACTGCCATGGGATGATTGGGGTGTGTTCCCATCATTCTCTTTCCTTGAAGATTTCAACGATGTCTCAGAAAACTATGACACCTTCGAGCACTCTCCTTCAGTGTATCTCGAGCCTGAAAATTGATGTTTGTGCACAATATTCAAAGGTTGAGATATGCTTTGGTTATTAACGCCAAGTTCTTCTTTCTCCTCGTGCCTCATCCTTGTAAGGAGCCTCATGTTTGTCCCTGTAATTGGGATCTCAAAATATCCAACAGAACTCATACTATGTGAAGATGAAATTGAAAGGAAATCAACATCTTTTACCTCCTCTTTCGATTTGGAAAGAACTAATGAGGGTTTCTCATCATCCATTGTTGGTGGTTTTCTAACTATCGTGGTGCATTCCCCAAATTCCTTTCTGACATGCCCAAGTCCTGTTCGACATGGTAATTCCTCTACTTTGATGGGGTTGACAATGCCTTTGCCATTAATGCCCAAGCCTTTTCCTTCATACCCCAGTGTCTTCAACATTTTGGAGCCAATTCCTGTGGTGTGATTTTTAAAAACAGCGAAATCATCATCAGGAAATATACATGAAGATGGAGAACTACTTTTAACCTCATATGGGTCACGCTGCAGCTTTTCAAAGGCCTCATCCTTTGCTTGCAGCTGTCGTAGAAAACTTTGTTTTTCCTCTTTATCTTCATGTAGATGCATCTTCAATTTAGCGTTATCTGTTTGAGGATTATGTTTGCTATGCTTCAATTCTTCTAGGGCTTCTTTCATGGCTTGCAACTGAAGTTGCAATCACTCCTTTTCTTCCATCTCTTTCTATAGAGTTTCATACACGATTTTCACTCTTTTGGAAATGTTGAACATGGTCTCGTACATCGCTCTTTCATCCTCTATCGCTCCAATTCACATCAATGCAAAGACCGCTCTGATACCACTTGATCCAGGTCCAGGTGTGACAAAGGACACTCCCAAGACCTTTTACTTTCGTGATGTGTTAAATTACATTTTTAAAAGAACGTTAATGAATACATATGCATGTTGTAAAGAAGAGGAACAAGACAATCATCAGCAACATAAAAACAAAAGAGTTGATAATGAAGTTCATCCAGGATGGACTACGTCTCTGGGCCCCGGTGTCAAGATGGTGCAGGCTGCTGCATTAAGTGCTATAATAGTGATGATGTTCACAAGAGATGATGTCATGATCATACAAGGAAAATTCCCTTATGCAGGAGTGGCTCTAAGAGATGTTCCACTGTAGGAACTCTCAGTCAACAGACTCCCATCAGTGTGACACAAAACTCATGCATGATGAGCATCCTGCCAACATGGCATAAAAGGGATCTCAAAAAAAACATGCATGGTGACAACACGAGTATCCCACCAACATACAACAAATGGATCTCAAAACACAACATGATGAATCATGAAAATGAGTACATCACATAGGCGATTCCATGTCACATCAAGCAGGAATCATAAAAATGAGTAAGAAATAGGATCCCACATCAAACATCAATCAAGGACCTATGCACCACAATGCATAGGAAAACAAGTACATGAACATTGCATATACCTCACAACCAAGGGCCATCTGAAGAAGTGGATGTCAAACTGTTGAATTTGTTTGGACCATCGATGTCACAACATCAATCATATAACTGCTTGCACATGGATGTTGACACCTGCATTCCACTTAGAAAAGTGGTTGAAGAATAGAATGAGATAATGAGAAATCTAAATGCACCATCAGATTTGTGATGTCGAATAGTGCGAAATTGACTACCTAATCTTTGAATTTCAAGACATTGAGAATCTGGGGCTCAAGGAATCTTTTAGATTTCCCCTAGATTCCTCAAAGATTCTGCTGCAAGGATGGATTAGAAATCTGCAACTCCAAAGCCGAATTTGACTTCGCCATTGCAATCCTTGTCGAAAACCATGAAAAACAACAGTAAACTTGACTATATTTCGACATGGAGAAAAATTACCTCCTCAGGAAAATTTCAAGGATCATGGTTCCGCTCCCTGTTTTTGCATCAATCATGATTCCACCTTCATACTAAAAATGACCAAGAAATGTAGAAATATGATGGAGAAACAAACAACGTCATTGTGTTCGTGGCATCGAAAAGTGCTGAAACCATTTAAATTTTTTCCATTTTTGACGGAGTGAAATTTCAGCCCTATTGCAAAATTTTGCCTTGAACTCTGTGCACTGCCTCCTCTGCCTAAGCGCACTAAAAACTGCGTTTTAAATAGAAATTAGGTGATAGATTTCCCAATAAAGCTATTAGCATAGTTGGTTGCGATCTGATTTAATAGGGAGGAGGTCGGGAGGTCAAACCTTGCCTCCTCCTTTTTTAATACACACAAACCAAAATTTGTTTTTTTAAATTAAAAAAAAGTGGTTGGGTCGGGCCCGCCCACCATACCTCCATGCTCCATCTCCAACTTTGGTAATGGCTATTGTTTTTATTTATTAATGTGGGTTGGGTTGTTGTTTTATATTAATGTTTATTTTTCTTATTATGAGGCCGCCCAGTGGGCCAGCCCACGTGGCCGGGTGGGTTCAACTCCCGTTGGCCTCACCATTTTTTAATACATGGTAAGGTACGTATAGTGTTGGGGGTGGTGGGGTTGGTGGCCCCTAGCCCCTTTTAATATCTATATATATATATATAATATATATATATATATATATATATATATATATATATATATATATATATATATATATATATTTGTTTTAAAAACACTAAAGTGCCATTTTAAAAAAAATTGAATTTAGCTGTAGGAGTGGTTTTAATGACCCCACAATTTCGCCCGGAATCTAGCCCAGGTTGGTCGGAATCTGGTGGTTGAAAAAGGTCCAAATTGTGGCCTCCTTAATCATGCCCAGTCATCAAAAAGTCAACCAAACTTTGACTGCTTCTAACTTTCACATACGGACTCGGATTGACAAACCATTTGCACCACCATGACCAGGACGACGAGATCTACGCTCTGGCCTTGGTTCAAGCATAATCCAAACACTTTGAATTTTGAGCTTTCATGAATCCTCTTTGTGTTGTGTTTGTCTCTGGAGCCACCTAGATCAATGAGTGCTACTAGTATGCAGACTCTTGTAACCGTACAAGGAGGAGGAACGATTTCCATACCTTCTGTTACTCCTAGCACTGCTATATTTGGATCTACTTGCTGAAATGTGGCAACAAGAATATTCCAATTTAATTTGTCCTTGAATTAAATTGTGAATTAAAATCAAATTTAGTATTAACAACTACTTGGAAATAATTAATTAAGTTATTTTGACTTAATTAGTTGGGGAAATTCAAGTTAGAAGTCTTTCTAAAGTCATGCAAGAGTTATCCCTTGAATTAAGGAGATAAGCCTTAAATTAAGGAGATAAGATTGAGTTATATTTGAGTTGTAATTAGTTAACTTAGTTTACTGAGTTAAGTCTAGTTAAATTAGTTCCAAACTGTTTGAGGAACTAATAGAGAGTTAACAGTCAGTTGATGCATGCATGCACTCAACTAGTGTACTCCAGTTAACTGAATATTCCCTCATCAAAAACTCATGCATGTCTATTTTGAGAAATACCCAGTTGATATTAAAGACAAGGACAGTGTACTATCAGTTGCATGTGTTTTCTTATAAAGAAAACTCATGCATGCAGAAGGAATTAATTCCTTGAGGATTCCATAGTTCTGATAGGGTGTGAGATTAGGGTGTGAGATTAGTGTGTGAGAGCAGTCTTTCACTTGGTTGGGGGAGATCATCCCAAAGAAACTGCGCAAGGAAATAATAGCTTAGAGGGTAGAGAGGAAGGATTGTGAGAAGCTAGGATTTCCTATGAGCATCTGTGAGGATTGTACTGAGAGCTGGATAGCTATGAGAGCTAAGGCTTTGTATAATTTTTATGTATTTCCACCTTGTATGATAATATAGATAGTGGGGTTTTTAGCTGAGGCTTTCCCCAAATTATTTTCATTTGTATTGTGCATTGATTCATCTTCTTCTGGTTATATTGTTGAGCTCAATTTAGCTCGATCTTTAAGCTTCTGTAGATTGATAGTAGAAGTAGGTTATAGTATTTTTCTTTGATGTATATTGCATTATCGGGTTAACCTACAGTCATATTTTCTATATGGTCTCAGAGTGATATTTGTACACAATTTGAGAATTTCTACATGGTATTGAATCCAAGTTTATCAGAGCTGTGAATAGTATACTGAGAAGAGAAATCAAAGTTTGAAGTTAGGGGTTGCAGGTGCAAGTCGAATTCTTATCATACTTCAAGGTTGGCCAAGGTTCTATGGCTTGAGACTCGAGTATGCCTTAGAAGGTAGCTCGAGTTACATAGCATGGAAATATAGAATGGAGGCTATATCAGAAGGCAATGGCTTGAAGGAATTCATTGATCAAGAAATCCAAAAGCCAGCTTCAACTAATGCACAAGAGTTGGCTGAGTGGAAGAAGTGTGTGGCGAAGACGAGATGGATCATCCTTGAGGTAGTTCGAGACCATATTGTCTTGAGTCTCCAGGGGAAGTGTTACACAAAAATATCATCACTATGATTATTTACAGTCAGTATGGGTCTATCATCACTTGTACTATCCTCCTAAGCAAGTCTAAGACCTCATCTCTTCAAATCAAGCTTTGGAAATGGGAGAAAGACATTAAAAATCAATGTAACTCTGGTTCCGCACTTTCTCTCATGGTCACCTGCGGTCCCGCACCTTCTGTGTACAAAAGCTACGTACCTACCCGCTCTGTCCCTCACGGTGTAGGTGCGGACCCCTGTGAAAGTCAAAAGGCGCACGTTTTATCTTAAAAAACTCACTTTCGGTTAATTCTAGAGTTTTCTAGAAGGAATTTTGACGTGGATTATTCGCTCTGAGGTAGTTCATGCATCCCAAAAGAGAAGGAGCTAATCCCTTGACTAAAGGAGCTATCCCTTTGAAGGAGGGCTTTATCCCTTTGAAGGAGGACCTAGTAACTTCCCTCCATTGCACTATAAATACAGGCATTGGGGTGAGGACTAGAGAGGTTAGAAGCTGAACATTTTTGAGGGTAAATGCTGGTGAAATTAAGACTTCCTAGTTGAGCTTAAGAGGAGAGATCACATACCTTTTTGGCTTCATTGGGGAGTGAGTGAAACTTGTCAAAGTAGAGGAGACTTCTTGTTGGACCCTGGGAGGAGCTTGTATAGCGTCAAGGCAAAGGTTGTAAAGTTCTTCTTCTTTTGAATTAATACAATCAAACTCATTTTTCTCAACAAGTATCTTATGTTATTTGTTTCATGGACTCTTTGACTTTCATGTTAAATATGTTTTATGCAATTGGTTTTTCAAGTGCTATTTAATTTGTTTGCCTTGTTTGTGTTTGTAGATTCGCGAAAAGGAGCTCATTTGGATCAAAGGAGCGAGGGCATCCACAAGCTTGCGTTGGACCAAAGGTAGGCCCTAAAAACACTTGTTTGCTATTGTTTATTGAAGCATATTTAGAGAAAGATAATGTCTGGTTGGTTTTCTTGTCATTAGGTCTTCTTTAGATTCTAGAAAGGTCTATCTTGTCCGCAAGATCGACTCATTCCGTGTGACAAAATGGCGACCATACTGGGGACTTGATTGTTTTCCTTGTTTATACTTTGACCTGAGAAACTATATTTTCTGTTTCTGTTTTTGACTTGATGATTGTGGGATTGGGTGAATTTAGTTAATTTTGAGTCAGTTTTTATTTTTTCATAGTTTTGGGAGAGGTACACAATCTCTGAGTTAAGCACAGTGCATACCTGTATGCACTTTTCCTTTGTACACAGAGCGTGAACGCACCTGTGTAAATAGGTTGCCTGCGTACCCTGTCAAAAATTTGAAAAATTTTAAATTTTTCTCTTTTTTATCAGTTTAGAATTTGTTTATAGGTTTTAGCCATTGCCCAGACTTGCTTGTTCCCTGTCAAAAACTTTCCTTGGTTTAATTTCATTAGTGTTAGGGTTTTAGGTGGAATTCCTAGGAATTTTGCTTGTTGGGTTTTTTTTTCGTTTTTGGTTGTGTAGTGGCTCTGAGCTTAGAAGCCGTAGGGACCTCAGATTACCTTGGTGTCTACCAGTCTTCTTATGAGTTTGACCATTTATGAAATCTCCCCTTGTTGAGGAATCCGCTTTGTGTTTTCTCATTTCAAAATTTCGAAAAACTTGTATTTGAAAGTTGGAATTTTCATTTTTAAAAAAGAAAACGAAAGATTGGTTGTTTTTTGACTAATTGTGATTCTTCATAAATTAGTCCTTAGCTCACATTTAGCTAAGTAAAACATCCTCAAAAACACTTTTAGTAGGCTTTGACTTCAAGTAGCTTTTTATAGTTTGTAGCTCTCAAAGTTAGTCATTTTCATTAGTTTTGAGTGTTTTATTTACAAAATATAAAAAAAATCTCTTTTGGAAAAAGTTTGTTTTTGTAGTGGTTGAGTGCTTTGAAAAGAAAAGGGAAATTTTTGTGAAATAACTAGTTGTCTCGTTTTGAGTGCTTTGGAAAGGAAAAAGCTCTTCTTTAAATTTGTTTAATTGAGAAAGATTTGTGTTTACAAAGTATTTGCATTCTCAAACTCTTTCTTAGTGTAGAAGTTCATCGAAGAGAAAAGATTGTTTAAATCATCTTAGGTGCATCTTTTTAGTGATTTCGAGTCGAATCTTTACACCACGAGTTTCATCTCCGCCACCTCTTAACTTAAACAACAACCACTAAAACTAACGCTTAAAGTAAAATTCACCTAGTAACATTTTATTTCTAGGGCTCTGATACACCAACTTAGCTTAGGCTAGTGTCTTGGAGTAGGAGAGTAATTAACTCTCCAAGACAGTAAAAACAAACAAGTAGTTGTATCTTGTGGTAGGAAGAAATCCAATTGTTGCATTTATGCTTTGGGAAAGCTCCTCTTAAAGGAGAAGCACGAGATCGTGTCCGAACCAGTGTGGGAATCAATCCTTCCTCATTGGGAACGACACCAGATATTCACGTATTAAAAACGGTAAACCTCGGATTAACCATTGTCGAGGAGCCTGGGGTCACTTGTTGGTAAACCTTGGATTATGTCAAGGAGCCTTCAAGGGGATTGAGCTTGCTACTCTGCCCTTGCGTGCGTATCGGATCGTAGACTGTTCCCCTAGGTGTATTTGTCTCAGTTGGTAACCTTAGTGGCCATATTCTTTAGGATTCTTCCTAAGGTGATAGTGGTGGGAAGATCCCACTGTACCTAGAGCAGACGTCGGCTAGACTCACTTGGATTTTCTGGGGGGTTCACTTCACTCGAGATGGTTAAGTGGAGGAACTTGGTCCAGTCTATTCATTAAGCAGGTTGCCGGGGTAACTATTCCAACCACCATTTCTGTACTAAATTCTGCGACGTTGGATTTCATCACCAACTAGTGTTTTCGGTCCGGAAAGTTATTGTTTGTGTGTGTTTGATCTCTAGATTCTTTAGGCGTGTGATTCAAATTTTTTTTGGTTCTTTAGAGGCTTTAGGTGTTTTTCATTGAGATTTTACTTTGTTTGCGTGTGAAGTAGTTCAAAGTTTTTAACTATGGCTGAATTACCAAGACAGCCCCGTAGACTTCGAGGCCAGTCTCCTGAGTTTATAACCGTGGCTGATTTATTGAGGAAGTCCCGTAGACTTCGGGGCCAACCTCCTGAAGAAGACCCGAGCCAGCTTGAAGACTTGAAAGTCCTCATAACTCCTAGTGGTAGTAAGGTTGGGTCACCTGAAGAAGGAGAGTCTTCATTGGCTGTACATCCTGATTACCAAACTCTAGTAACAGGTTACGATCCGCAATCAATTTCAGTTTCCGAACTTGCTGGTAGCTTTTCATCTACTAGTGATATAGGTGAAGAACCTGAGATATCTAAACCTGTTACTCCAACATCAGGGTTTGTCTCTCCAACTTCTAGTGGTCCTGATTCACCTAGGGTAGAAAGAGTAATTACCCAAGATCTTCCTTCTGGACTTATTGCTATTGAAGAACTTGCTCTGGAAGAAGAAGTAGGCATACCTATCCCTGAAAATCAACCTGTTCTTGATCTAAGGAAGCGTGAATCAATTTTTGACAGTCCACCTAGGAGTACTACTTGGTATCTTTCTTTGACTAATTATTTGGAAAACCCAGGGTTAAGTTTTTCACCACCTCATGCTCCTTATCATCCTAGAGGTTTTTATACTCCCGTAAATATGTCAGGTCAGTCGTCCATGTTTACTCAATTGCCTGAATATTTTTTGTACGGCGGTCCTTCTGTTCCCTCTAGGTAACAGTCACTTTTTGGTACTTTTCAGGAGCATCTCCTCAACCCCTTGAGCAAGGGTTATTAACTGGAAACAATAGTACAAAGCCATTGAGTGTAGAAGACATTCTTATGATGTCAGGTTCTATTCCCAATTCTCAACCTCAAGGTGGCTAGTTATCGCCTGGGGGGCAGCCTCAATTTACGCCTAGGGGGCAACCTCAAGGACAGTATGTACCTACGATACAATACGTTCCTCAAGGTCAACCCCAGACTCAATATGTACCCCAAGGTAAACCCCAGTATCAATTTATACCTCAAGGTCAACCCCAGTATCAGTACGTGCCTTAAGGGTATCTACCCCAAGTTCAGTACTCGAACCAAGGTTTCCAACCACCCCAAGGTCAATCTTATGTTCAAGGAACGGGAAATGTACCTTTCAATTATCAATCCTACCCTCAACCCGGTTATGGTCCTCAATATTCTCAACCTGTTATGGGTCAGTACCTCGGAATGAACATAGTGTGGGATCCATCGCAAACTCAACAGGTGTTGCAGCAAAGTGTATAGTTGTCATCTCAAACTGGGCAACCCTTAGTTTCTGGTACACCCCAGCAACCAGTCCAGTCTAATATTCAAACTTTTGTACCTTCGGTAATTTCTCATTTTGGGCCTACTGCGCCTCGTACTCCATCTCAAATGACTGCTGCAACTGCTGCAACATCTATTTAATCTACTCCACCTACTTCTGGAGTATCGACAGCTTTGGTTTCTACTGTTCCTGTATCTACTCCTCAGACATCTTTACCACTGTCTGGATCCACGATTCAAACTACGGTTCAGATTCCTGTAGGACAACCTGGTTTAAGTACGGTTGTCACAAGTCAACCAAAATTCACCTATCAACCGTACCAGGGACAGTACCAATTCGGTCCTGCTGTCCAGCAGTTAGTTTATTAGTATCAACCGTATCCTAGGTACACTTATCAACAACCTCAACAACCCCAGTACGGTCCGGTTAATCCTGGTTTTCCAGGAGGATACAATATCCCGAACGTGATTCCTATTCCCAGTTATCCCGGATATCCTCCTCCTGGGGCTGGTCTCATGACCCAGAGTTTTAGGGATCCTAATCGGCAGTTACCATTTATCGCAACTTTGGACTTACCAGAGTTGTCGCGCCTAACGAATGATCCGATTAATTATCTTCCGTTTTGGTCGCCAATGCCGAATAAGTTGCCCAGTGGCATTCCCAAGTTTGAAGGTAAATCAAGAGAGGACCCGTCGAACCATGTGATGACTTACCACCTTTGGTGTGTGTCTAACTCCATCATAGATGATTCGATCTGTCTTAGACTTTTCCAGTGCACTCTAATTGGTCTCGCAGCCAAGTGGTACATTGAGTTACCACGAGGCACTGTTTATAATTTTAGTCAGTTAGCTACCTCGTTCTTAACTCATTTCTAGTTGCCAGCCCAATATGACAATGGCACGGAATTTTTAACTTCGCTAAAGCAGTCAACATCCACGTACATTTCAGATCATATTCATGAGTGGAGACGTCGACGTCGTTTAGTGAAGGTATTTATTCTGGATCAAATCTTGGCCGAGTGGTTTGTAAAATCTTTGTTTCCAAAGATCACTAAAGATGTTGCTAAAGCCGGAGTGGTTACTGAGGAGCAAGTCATTGCTCAAGCACAGTACCTTGACTTGGTTTATACTCAGTCAGGTACGTTACACGAAAATATCCCCGATCTTCCCAAGTCAAATCAAATCGTTGCAGCTCCTTTGGGATCTCATGCCGCTGACGGTATGATTGGCACGGTTAACACTAAAGGTAAGAAGAAATCCTCCAAGAATTCTTCTCCTATTATAACCTTGCCTGATTCCCCAACAGGAGATTCTTCTACAGAGATTTTCGCCGATATTCATGTTGTAGAGTCATCTACAGTGAAATCAAAATCCGGTGGGAAGAAGAAAGGAAAGAAGAAGAATAAAACGGACAAAAGTTCAAAGGAGAAACCTGAAAAGGCGGAATCCAATGATGAAAAATGCAAACCTCGTTATCCATGTCTCATTTGTGACGAAGAACATTTTACAAGAGACTGCCCTCATCGTGCAGAGGTTGCGAAGATCGTCAAAGGTTCCCAAACTCCTGCTGTTTTGAAGGATCCATTTCCAAGTCAAGACAGCAAGATGATAGGTTCTTCCTCGAGTGCCAATGAAGAACCCATATTGATGATGTCCCATGTAAGGATTGCGACTCTATCGCAAAATTATGGCAGTAAAAGTCCTGTTGATGGTAAAGAAGCAGAATATTCTCATTCTAATCCATCAACCTCAGCTCCCGGTTCCGATCCACCACAGATCGAGAAACCTAATCCAGACTTGGTAATCAAACCGCCTGCTAAGGGTATACTTCGAAAGTCAGCTTTCAATCCACATGCGAGAGCGGCTTAGAACTATAACATTGTTGAGGATTTGGCTTTTTCACCCTCAGCAATGTCGGCTTTGGAAGTGCTGCAATCATGTCAAGCACATCGTAAATTACTTTTATCGGCTATAGGAGCTGTTGACGTTCAGGACCTAAACCTAATAATTTTCGATCTAGAAAATAGTACATCGCATCTCCCTCATCAAATGGCTTTCCAGATCCCAGTGATAGTCAAAAACAGGCCTATTCATCGGACTGTAATTGATGAGGGAGCCTCAACATGCATTATGTCGATACAGTGTTGGAGATCGCTTGGTTCTCCTTCACTAAATCAATCCCTGACAATTCTTAAGGCCTTTGATGGCTGTGGGTTTCATCCTTTTGGCAATCTATAGGATTTGCCTATAGGGGTTGAAGGAAAAACCGTTAGTCTAGATGTGGAGGTGGTTGATTCCAATCTAGACTAGAACCTTCTCTTGGGTCGAAGTTGGTCTTACGCTATGACAACGGTCGTTTCATCAGTCTTTCGACTAATAAATTTTCCACATAATGGAAAGATCGTAACAATAGACCAGCTGACTTACTTTTCATCTGACCCAGCCTCTTCGGAGAGTATTCAGCATGTTGGTAAAATGACTATCCCATATAAGGATGTTGGAGTAGGATTAGTTAAAGATGTCGGTTTACTGGGAACTTTTCCTTTTCCTCCAATCAACACATCATCTTCATTTGCAACTATTCATATGATTACATCAGACACCATTATTTATGATGATCCTTGGATCATCCCTTCTGAATCTGAGATAGACTCATTTGGTAATTCCATGCCTTTGAGTCCATATGAAATTTCCTATGAAGCCGTGCAGTCTTTTGCTGACCTGTGTTCAACCGAAATTGACTTAATGAATGTGGTCCGTGAGGAATCACTTTTCTCATCAACCTTGGATTTAACTACGTTTTCTGAACTTATTCACTCTGATGAGCAAATTCGTGAAATCCTATGTGTAGATGATTTACCATGGGAAGATCTCCATCACAGATCTTCGTTTTTACCCGAGAATGATCGTTTTGGAAATGATTTCTCATCAATTTTTACAACTGAATATGTCAAGGAACATCAGAATCAAATGAAACATCCCGATTCAGAGTTAAATTTGGGAAACATCTCTCGAACTATTCCTGTTGACATTTCGGTTAAGCCTGGAATTGTTGAAAACATTCATATAGGTGCCTCATGTACAGATGACGAAATTCAATTATATAAGGCCCTATTTCAAGAATTCCGCGACGTGTTTGCCTGGTCCTATGAGGAAATGCCAGGAATTGATCCCGCGATTGTTGTTCATGAGATCAAGACTTACCCGGATGCTAAACCCTTCCGGCAACGTTTGCGTCAGATTCACCCACGAAAAGATGCTGCAATTAAAGCAGAAGTTGAGAAACTGTTGAAAGAAGGTTTCATTTATCCGATCCCGTTAACGGATTGGGTACCGAATATTGTTCTGGTTAACAAAAAGCAGGGAACAATAAGAATATGCATCAATTATAGGGACATTAATCGAGCATGTCCAAAGGACAATTACCCAACTCCCTATATCGATCAAATCATTGATGATTGTGCTGGCAGCGAAATATTTTCCTTTATGGACGATTTTTCCGGATACAATCAAATCAAAATTCTACCTGCCAATCAACCAAAAACGGCTTTCATTTGTCCATGGGGGACATTTTCTTATTGCAAATTGCCTTTTGGGCTTAAGGATGCTGGAGAAACTTTTCAAAGGGCGATGTCTTATGCGTTTCATGACATCAAACACATTGTGCAACCGTATCTCGATGATTTTCCTGCTCATTCATTACATCGAATGAGGTGTAGGCATTATCGTATTCGGTTGAACCCACACAAATGTGTCTTCTGTATAGAAACGGGTCGATTGCTGGGATTTGCAGTTTTTAAAGCCGACATTCGCGTTGATCCCTCAAAGGTCGAAGCTATCATCGAATTGCCTCCTCCTTCGAGTCTTCGCCAACTCCAAAGTTTGCAGGGGAAAGCAAACTTTTTACGACAATTCATTCCTAAATACGCCGAAGTTACAAAGGGTTTTACCCGGTTGTTGAAACAAAATACTCAATTCTCTTGGGATGAGATAGCTCAGAAATCTTTTGATGCACTCAAACACGCGTTGACCCATGCACCGTTGTTGCATCCTCCCAACTACAACCAGGATTACTTCTTGTATCTCGTCGCTTCCCATTCCACCATTGGAATGGTCTTAGTTCAGGAAGATGAATTCGGAACGGAACATGTGATATATTACCTTAGTCGAACGTTAAATCCAACTGAGCTAAAATAATCACATGTGGAGAAATTGGCATTGGCAGCCGTTCATGCTGTCCAACGTTTTCGTCACTACATTTCACTACGTAAAACTACGGTAATTTCGGATTGCAACCCTATGATCTACATTCTGACCAAACAATTACTAGGGGAAAAGTACTCTAAATGGATCGTTATCCTGCAGGAGTTTGACTTGGAGTTTGAGAAATCTAAGTCTAAGAAATATTTAGTTTTTGCAGAGTTAATGTGTGACTTCCCACGTGCTGACACGGAAACTGTGACAGAGGAGCCCATTGCGGACAAATCTTTGTTTCTAATCAACACTTTAGATCCGTGGTATGGGGATATCATCGTCTATCTCCAGACCCAATCCTTTCGGCCAGAAATTTTAAGGTCGGAACGTCGGAAAATTCCATTCTAGTCCCAACAATTCAAAATTATTGGAGATACTCTTTATCGCCGTGGGGCAGACTCTATTTTTCGACGTTGCTTAACTCACGAAGAGGCTGAAAGGGTTCTAAATGACTATCACTCTAGAGCATGTGGCAGTCATATGTCTGGGTATGCCACAGCCCAAAGGATATTGCACGCTGGCTATTTCTGGCCGTCCTCGTTTAAAGATTATATTACCGCGGTCCGAAAATGCCACAACTGCCAGATTTTTTATTGTAAGATGCGCGCTCCACCTGCTCCTCTCCACCCTATAATTTCCGTTGGTCCTTTTGCCAAATGGGGTATGGATTTTATTACATGTAACCCTCACTCGGCCGGGGGGCATGCGTAAATCATCCTTGCGATAGATTATTTTACTAAGTGGGCCGAGGCGATGCCTACATTCGAGGCAGATGGCAAAACAGCTGCAATTTTCATGTTCAATCATATAATTGCTAGGATTGGTGTCCCACAAGCGATAATCACTGATCATGGGCGTCATTTTTGAAATTTTATGATGACCGAACTTACAGGCCAGCTTGGTTTACGTCACGATAGTTCAACCCCTTATTATCCACAAGCGAATGGTCTGGTTGAATCCATCAACAAATTTTTAGTTATCATGATCCGACGAATCATTGGGATTCATCGGTCGAATTGGCAAAACATGCTATTTTCAGCGCTTTGGGCGTACCGAACCTCAGTAAAAACATCAACATGGTTCACTCCTTTCCAACTAGTCTATGGTTTGGAAGCCGTGTTACCCATTGAATGCGAAATCCCGTCACTGCAAATGGCCATCGAGTTACTTCCAGCCACTTCTGAAGAGGAATAGCGTTTATTATACTTAGCTCAATTAGATGAGAATCGACGTGATGCTGCATTGGCGATCGAGACTCATGCAAAACGAATGAAAGCTCAGTATGATCGAAATGTAACCCCTCGAAATTTTTCGGAAGGAGATCTAGTCTTAGTTTATGATCAAGCTAATGATAAATTAGGCGCTGGAAAATTCGTTCCTATGTGGCATGGTTCCTATGTTGTCAAGCGAAAGCTAGCCAAAGGGGCTTATGAATTGGTAGACTTTGATGGGGACTCTTTGGGTAAACCCAGAAATGGCCTTTACTTGAAGAGGTATTATGCTTAAAGGAATGGGTATGGAGATTTTTAGTTAGGATAGTTTTTCTTTCTAGTTGGTGTGTTTTAGTTTAAAAAGTGTGCTTAGCTTAGAGAGTGTTTTTCCGTCATTATTCCTGCTTATCTTGGTTTTACTCTTGATATTGCAGATTTCGATGCCTCTCCAAACATACATTGGATTTTCTGATGGTGCTTGTCGTAATACACGGAACATCTCTTCCGTAGCTTGGGTTATCTATTCGCCCTCTGACGAGTTAGTTTCTATGCATGGGGTAAGCCTCGGTCAAACAACAAACAACATTGTAGAGTACAGTGCAGTGATTGAGTTATTGTCTGAATATATTTCATTTGGGATTCAGAGTTTGATAGTGAGGTTAGATTCTGAACTTGTTGTATTACAGCTTAATAGAGTGTATGCCATTAGAAATCTAGTGTTATTAAGATTATTTTTGAGAGTGCGTCTCTTGGAACGTGAGTTTGATTACATTGAATATCAGCATATTCCAAGGCCTTTAAATACATTAGCAGATGCAATTTCTTCTCGAATGTTAAAGAGACATTTGCAATAATCATACATGTAAATTTAAAACCATTCCATAACATGATTTACAAGATAAGCCGGTAATAGTGATATATATATAGGAGTGTGTCAAAAAATACATCGTCCTCAATCATAGGTTGAAAAACACCTTATGATCGGCAAAAATGATAAGTACAAAAAACAAAATGTCACATGTGCCCACAATAGGCGATCATCCTATCACTGGTGATGATCTCTATAAGAAACCACTGCACCGGCCACCTTGCAAAGGAACCTCCTAAAAGGTCCCGGGACTCCAATCACATAGCGCTGAAGTCGACGAGGAATGTCGTCTATAGTGGTCTCAGGAATATCTCCCGTCAAGCGCTCGAGATGACTTTCCAACTCGGCCAAAACCTCTGCTGATTCGTCCTATGGGGCTGGCACGGGTGCAACTGGTTGCCTCCTCTCGAAAGGTTGGAGAGCGGCTGGTCGCTGTGGACCCACATCTGCATTTGAAATTTTTACTATCAATTTTGAGACGATGGAAAAATAAAAAAAATTAAAATAGGAAAAGTTGAAAAGGATTTTACCTGACTCGTCCCACTGCTCTCCTGGTGGAAGAGCCATGTCTGGGTCACCACGAAAATCTATCCCAGCGTAAGGGAAGTCCTGAATGGAAAAGAACTGGTTTTCCAACCATTGGAAATACTCAGGTTTGAAACGAGCAACTTCTGTCCTCTTGTCTGGGTGACGGGACATGACTGCGACCCATCGCATCAGTTTGGGCTCTCGAGGAAGCCCAGCTCCAACAGTAAGGTGCTGTGGGATCAGCATAGGAACCCTCTCCAGGCCAAAACTCATGACCAAAGCCCCATAACCAAAGGCATTTAGTCGTCCGCTCTTGGCCCTGGTCAGTTGGCCTTTCACATTGGCCAGCACAACATTGCACCAGTTGAAGATGGTGCCTCGAAAGCATTCAACTGCCATACGCATTTGGGATCCGGTGGCAATATGTAATGCGGTAGCTCCGCAAATTTTGGTGACAGTAAACGCAATCACCATGAGTTCAGGACGGGATACGGTCTTTATGTCTATCCCTTTGCCTTTAGCCTGGCTGTTGCAGTACTCTAGCCGGAGGCTATCAACAGACTGGCCACCTAGCCTAGTCCCGTGCATAGTCAAGTCTTCACCTCTCTTAGGCAAACCACTCAATAAATAAATGTCCGCCGGCTCGATTTTTAGCTGGTGGCCGCCAATGAAAAAACACTGGTCCTGTATGCTCCATCTGTCAACCAGCCATTGTAAGAAATCCACCTAAGCCCTCATGCCAGGAATGGTCCAGAATTTGTATAGTCCGCACGCCCTCAAAGCATCAAGTGAAGGCTGATGATTCGATGCGGCAGCATCCACGTCCTCATGCTCTCGTTCACGCCAATCTAGCATGATGTACTCTCTGCATCAAGTATAAAGATTAATTAAATTGCTAGAAAATATTTTGATTGGTCCATTTTTGAGAATCTTTGGGTTCAAAACCCTTGCGGCGAGGTGCCACCCTCCGAGTTAGACACAGTGCGGGGGTCCACACTTTGTCTACACGGAAGGTGCGGGTCCACAATGGTAAACCTGCGGACCCCCGCGCAGGTTTTGCGCCTAAAAACCCTCCCAAAAAATGAAATGAAGGACTAAATCAAAAAACTAAACGGTTGAAAATGAAGAGTAGGATGATGTGGATTACCTGGAGAAGATGACACTCGATTCCGACAGTTGGATTTTCCACAATCTTCACGGGAAGTTTTCTAAGCAAAAGCACTATTTTCTCACCCAAACTCAAACGGTAAAAGTGAATCGACAAAGGCCCTTTTTATAAGTTTTTTGAGTAAATAAATCGCAAATTTGTTTATGTTTCACTTTGAAAAGGTATTTTTCGACGCTTTTATCCATTTCAAACAGGTATGAGTAATGTTTGTGTTTTTGTGCAGAATAAAGGATTATTCAGGCGAAATCTATCATTTTCGACAGAAAAACATGTAGAATCATATTTAAGCTCTTTTCTGACTCCTAAAACATGAAAATATTGCCGAGTGTTTCTTTTAAACTCGTTAAAACGGAATTAAAAGATGGTCCACTTATAGCTCTTTTCCGACCATAAAAACATGAAAAGATTGCCAGACTTTTGTCGTTTGGAATTCGATATTGGTTATAAAACGACGTGCCATTGATCGCTTTTTTACTTTTTTGGGTCAAGGGCACTAATAACGAAAAGTACTCCTTGGTCGTAAAAGATCAAGCGGTTCTCTCAAGTATTATTTTATACTTTTTCGGGCTTGGAAGACACAAATTTACGAAAAAGGTCAACCCTGGAGTCTTCTTAAGTTTTTTCAGACTCTCTAAAATTGAAAAATGTCGAGTTTCTCCTATACTGGACTCATTAAAATTTCACAGTAAAGGACCTGTTCAATTACAAACAGGAACGAACCACTCCTTCTTAGGGTTCGAATTGAAACTAAGTTGGACTCATTCAAAGGATGAGCTTATAATCAAGCAAATGTTATCCTCCTCAAGCTTGTCAAAAATAAAGAGGTACTTGCCAGAAATAGTGGGGGAAAAGAGAGAAAAATGAGTTTGTTTGTCATACTTTGTAACCACTCCTGAACATGACACTTTTATTCACCTGGGTTGGGAAATCCTTTGCCTAAAGTTGATCAAACCACATTGAATGTCTTCAGTCGTTTTCTGGGTATTAACTTTCGGTCAATTGTTACCAAGCCATTTGTCGTGTCGTTATGTGTTCAATAGGTCACTGCCAATAAGCCATTCATATGTAAAATATCTGTCATCCATCTTGACCATCCCTGAGTCAGTCCTTGCAACTAAATTTCTTCAATTTGATCTATGATTTTGTGTTGTGGGCTTGCCTACGACGGATCGCTTTCTATCGACATCAACTCATTATCTAGAAAGATGATCTAGGAATCGTCAGTACCTTTAGATCTGCATGCCTCAATGGCAGGTTTCTCGCCTTTGACGATAGTTTACATCATTGACTTTCGATCGAAGGATTCCGTGATATGTTCGACATCAACACATTTATTCACATCTCATGGATTGTACTGGGTACTTTGAGAGCCATTGACATCACTGGTGGTTTCTCTCACACTTGTTAACAGTTTACATCATTAACTGGTAATCAAGTGGTTTCTACCATGTTCGACATCAACACATTTATTTGCATGGATATAATTGTACTATTTCGGGAAATAGAAATGAAGACCCTGGATCTAGTTTCCACCATCCAGGCTGCGAGGAATTTTGTACTCATTATATTGTGGACTATTCATAAACAGATGGCTGCGTCCATACTGTGTTCACATGAGTCTATACTTGTGATGTTTTACAAGATCATTCCTATATTAGAGCAGTAGATAGTTTTCTAGTTAGTTTTGATCTGAGTATGGGAATGCCTACCTCATCGATGATATGATCGCATATATATATCTTGCATTGAATGTTTTTACAAGTTTCAACCGGGATCTCCACAAGATGATCCTCGAAATGATAAAGTACTTCACTCTTCCTATATGATAAATGAAATTCTCATCTACTACAGACTTCACACTTTCGGGGGCAATCTGTTACACAAAAATATCATCACTATGATTATTTATAGTTAGTATGGGTCTATCATCACTTATACTGTCCTCCTAAGCAAGTCTAAGACCTCAGATCTTCAAATCAAGCTTTGGAAATGGGACAAAGACATTAAAAATCAATGTAACTCTGGTTCCGCACTTTCTCTCATGGTCACCTGTGGTCCCGCACCTTCTGTGTACAAAAGCTGCGTACCTACCTGCTCTGTCCCTAACGATGTAGGTGCGGACCCATGTGAAAGTCAAAAGGCGCAATTTTTATCTTAAAAAAATCACTTTGGGTTAATTCTAGAGTTTTCTAGAAGGAATTTTGACGTGGATTGTTCACTCTGAGGTGGTTCATGCATCCCAAAAGAGAAGGAGCTAATCCCTTGACTAAAGGAGCTATCCCTTTGAAGGAGGGCTTTATCCCTTTGAAGGAGGACCTAGTAACTTCCCTCCATTGCACTATAAATACAGGAATTGGGGTGAGGACTAGAGAGGTTAGAAGCTGAACATTTTTTAGGGTAAATGCTGGTGAAATTAAGACTTCCTAGTTGAGCTTAAGAGGAGAGATCACATACCTTTTTGGCTTCATTGGGGAGTGAGTGAAACTTGTCAAAGTAGAGGAGACTTCTTGTTGGACCCTGGGAGGAGCTTGTACAACATCAAGGCAAAGGTTGTAAAGTTCTTCTTCTTTTGAATTAATACAATAAATCTCATTTTTCTCAACAAGTATCTTATGTTATTTGTTTCATGGACTCCTTGACTTTCATGTTAAATATGTTTTATGCATTTAGTTTTTCAGGTGCTATTTAATTTGTTTGCCTTGTTTGTGTTTGCAGATTCGCAAAAAGGATCTCATTTGGATCAAAGGAGCGAGGGCATCCACAAGCTTGCGTTCAACCAAAGGTAGGCCCTAAAAACACTTGTTTGCTATTGTTTATTGAAGCATATTTAGAGAAAGATAGTGTCTAGTTGGTTTGCTTGTCATTAGGTCTTCTTTAGATTCTAGGAAGGTCTATCTTGTCTGCAAGATCGACTCATTCCGTGCGACAAGAAGGATACTCCATTTTCAATGTGGAAGACATTGAAGGATCTCTAACAAAAGACATTGAAGGACCTCTAACAGAACAATAGTGAGCAGAGGAAATTGGCGCTCAAGGATAAGCTTCAAAGAATCAAGATGGAGAAGGATGATACTATTTCCACATATTTGAACAAGCTCAACACCTGTAGAGATGAGCTTAGCAGTGTGGTAATAACTACTGCTGATAAAGATATGGTGAGCCTTTCTCTCCTTGGCCTTCCAAAGAGTTGGAATAGCTACTAGGACCCTATGAATGGAAGGGAGAAACTGCGAGATTGGGAACGACTATGGTCAGATCTGATGCAGGAGAATATCAAGAGGAGCACACAAGATGGTTCTTCATCAAAGAATGATGATGAAGAAAATATGGCCTTAGTGAGTAAGGCAAGGAAAGGAAAGGGGAAGGCTTCCCATTCCAAATCGAATTATTCTCATGGAGGGAATAAGGGTGACAAGTCTAAAGTGAGATGCTTTAATTGTCACGAGTTGGGACATTGTGCAACTAATTGCCCATCGAAGAAGTCCAAGAAGGGATCCTCAGAAGGATCGGAAGGTGAGGCATTAGCCTCTCAGTTCAAAATGGACTTTACCCTCATCACATGCATGGTGTCATCAATGATGGGTTGTGTTTGGTATCTTGACAGTAGAGCCTCATTCCACATGATCGGTGATAAAAAGTTATTCAGTGCCTTGGAGGAGAAAGACTTCAAGATGCACATAGAGATGGGTGATGATGGAAGGTATAGTGTTTCAGGAGCAGGCACGATTTCTTTTGAGAGGGAGCATGGACCTCCTATCACCTTGAAATATGTGATGTATGTGCCTGGACTGAAGAAGAACTTGGTATCGGTCGTGATGTTGGAGGACAAAGGCTATGATGTTGTCTTCAATAAAGGAAAGGCATTCCTAAGACACATAGCCATGGGTCAGACCAAGAGGATAGGAATTCAGGTGAGGAATCTCTGTAAACTAGAGGTAGATGATTGTGAAGTATTGAGTACGAAATAAGAATTGGTGCAAAGCCAAGACATTAGCAAGTTTTAGGATAGGTGGTCAGGCCATTTGCATCATGGGGCTTTGAAGATAATGCAACAGATATCTACAGGACTTCCCAAAGGTAAAATTGAGCAAGTTGACACATGCAAAGGTTGTACCTTGGGAAGGTACACCAAGTATTCCTTTCATGATTGAGACATTCGAGTGAAGGCTATCTTAGAGTGAGTTCATACTGATGTGTGTGGACCATTCTCGATGGAATCCACAACGAAGCAAAGGTAATATGTGATTTTCATTGATGATTTTTCTCGTAAATGCTAGATTTATTTCATGCAGAAGAAGGACCAAACATTCACAAATTTTGTGAGTTCAAGCTTTGGTCAAGAAAGAGTTAGGGAATAAGATCAAGGCCTTGAGAAGCGGCAACAGTGGAGAATATGCCTCTCAAGAGTTTAAAGACTTTTGTGCAGCGAAAGGAATTCAATGGGAGTTGAGGGCACCTCATAATCCATGGCAGAATGGGGTGGCACTAGGAAGAACAGATTTATTGTAGGGACAACACAAGTGATGCTGCATGACCAAGGCCTACCACTTCACTTGTGGGCTGAGGCATGCAATACAATGGTCTATTTGTAGAATATAAGCCCACATCGCATACTTGGGATGAGGACACTAGAGGAAGCTTTCTCCGATAAGTGACTAGATGTGGGTCACTTCAGGATCTTTTGCTCATCGGTATATTGCCATGTGACAAAGGATGTAGGGAAGAAGCTTGAGCTAATAGTAGAGTTGGGGATACTTGTGGGGTACACTGATACACCTCACAACTATCAGGTGTACTTGCCTACCAGTCGGAGGACATTGGTTCACAGAGATCTCAAGTTTGATGAACAGAAGGCCATGCGAGTTTCCCTTGAGAGGGAGATCAAACTATATGTTGTGGAGGAACTGTTGGTTCCTAAGGAGGAGGAGCCTCAGACTGATGCAAGGCAACCACATGCAAAGGTTCCAGGAGTGGAGACATCCACCCAAGCATAGTCATCCATAGATGGATGGAAGCACACAAGAGAAGCTGACAGATTGTTGTATGATGCGAGAGAGAATGTGGGAGCACCATATTCTCAGTGCAGATAGAGGAGGTCACCTGAGAGGTACATTGGATACATGGCCCTTGCTGGGGAATGTGTTGAAACCAAGCCATCTTCCTTTGAGGAAGCAGTGCAGCAGCCGATTTGGGTTGATGCTATGGTGGAGGAGTATGACTCCATAGTTTGTAACAATGTTTGAGACATGATTCCGAGACCAAAGAAAAAGTTAGTTGTGAGTTCCCATTGGCTTTACAAGGTAAAGAAAGTTGCTAATGATGGGAGGATCATGTTGATGTAGTGTATTTCAAAAAAAGGAGAAAGATGATGACATTTTGACAAAGGAATTGTCAAAGTGTCAATTTGAGTTCCATAAAGACAGGATCGGGGTGGCAGATAATCCATTTCTTGTTGAGAGGGACTGTTGAAATGTGGCAACAAGAATATTCCCATTTAATTTGTCCTTGAATGAAATTGTGAGTTAAAATCGAATTTAGTCTTAACAGCTAATTGGAAATAATTAATTAACTTGTTTTGATTAATTAGTTGGAGAAATTCAAGTTAGAAGTCTTTCTGAAGTCATGCAAGAGTTATCCCTAAAATTAAGGAGATAAGATTGAGTTATACTTGAGTTGTAATTAGTTAACTCAATTTACTGAGTTAAGTCCAATTAAATTAGTTCCAAACTATTTGAAGAACTAATAAAGAGTTAACAGTCAGTTGATGCATGCATGCACTCAACTAGTGTACTCCAGTTAACTAAAGATTCCCTCATACGAGACTCATGCATGTCTATTCTAAGAAAGACCTAGTTGAGATTAAAGACAGGGATAGTCTACTATCAGTTTCATGTGTTTTCTTATAAAGAAAACTCATGCATGCAAAAGGAATTAATTCCTTAAGGATTGAGCAGTTCTGATAGGGTGTGAGATCAATTTTCCACTTGGTTGGAGGAGATCATCCGAGAGGAAATTCACAAGGAAATAGAAGCTTGGAGGGTAGAAAGGAAGGCTTGTGAGAAGCCAAGATTTCTTGTGAGAATCTGTGAGGATTGTACAGAGAGCTGGCTAGCTGTGAGAGCTAAGGCTTTGTATAATTTTTATGTATTTCCACCTTCTATGATAATACAGATAGTGGGGTTTTTAGCTGAGGCTTTCCCTAAAGTATTTTCACGTGTATTGTGCATTGGTTCTTCTTCTTCTGGTTATATTGTTCAGATCGATTCAGCTCGATCTTAAGCTTCCACAAATTGATAGTAGAAGTAGGTTATAGTATTTTTCTTTGATGTATATTGCATTATCGAGTTAAACTATAGTAAGATTTTCTATATGGTCTCAGAGTGAGATTTCTAAAGAATTTGAGAATTTCTACACTACTTCCATTCCATCTTTGAGTGGGAGTACTAAATCTTTCACTTTTCGCATTGGTTTTTTCCCTTTTGGAATGTTGACCAGCATAATTCCTTCTATTCCATTAAGTATTCCATCAGCTACCTCCACATCAATGACTTCCATGGCAAGTGGGTCACCTTCTTTTTAGGGTTTCCCATTTGGGGGTGGTCATATACCACATTCCAACCCATCTTTGGGATCAATACCTTTTCCCTCTACGGGTCAAAGTTATAATCCTTTTCAAGGTTGGACTAACCCTATGGTTAGTGGGCTTGGAGCTGGGAATCAATCTTATTTCGCCCAATAGGGGAATATGTCGTATTCTTCTGTCAGTTCATTCCAGAAATTTTCTCCCTACGCTAATTCATGGAACCCTTACCAAGGGCTCTCTACTCCTTTTAACACCTCTCTAGGGGGGAAATTTACGGGCTATGGAAATTTTTCGGTAGGAGTTGGTCAAACTCCAGTTTTTTCTGGACCACAATGAGATCCTTATGGTTCATTTGGGTCTATGAGTTACTTTAGGCAACTTGGTGCCTTCACAAATCTAGGGCATTCTTTTCAAAACGTTGGGAATTTTGCCCACAACGAGTGGAATCCTCAGGGTCATCCATGACTACCTTTCCTAGAAACATTAAACTTGCGAGATATTTCTAAATTGCCTAATAATCTGATTAGATATAACCCCGGTTGGCCTTTAGTCACAACCAAACTTCCCCCAAATATACCTAAATTTGAAGGTAAAACTGGTGAAGATCTAAGTGACCATGTCACCACTTTCCACTTATGGTGTTTGTCAAACTCACTGATAGATTATTCAATCACATTGAAATTATTCCAACGTACTTTAACTCAAAATATGGCTAAGTGGTACATTGAACTTCTAGGGGGAACCTTTGCTTCTTTTAGCGATTTGGATACCATATTTTTGAATCATTTTCAGTTGCATGTCCGCTATGATGTCGGAATTGAGCTTTTGGATAATTTTCACTAGGATCAGGAAACCCACATTTCAGATCACATCCAGGAATGGAAGAGAAGGAAATAGCTCCTTAAAGCCAATATTCCATAAGAATTCCTTCTCAAATGGT
Organism: Pinus tabuliformis; assembly: GCA_031772625.1. Classification (NCBI taxonomy): domain Eukaryota; kingdom Viridiplantae; phylum Streptophyta; class Pinopsida; order Pinales; family Pinaceae; genus Pinus; species Pinus tabuliformis. The sequence goes on along the minus strand of CM062808.1, from coordinate 115,371,869 downwards.
TTCTTAAATATTTACAACCCAAGATCTCTAAGGGTGTGTCACTCTCTGGTGTGTTTACTGAAGAGCATGTTATCTTTAGGGCCCAACAGTTAGAACTTATATATTCTCAATTTGGTGTTCTTCAAAAAATTCTATCGGATGCTCCTAGGTCCAAGGTTGATATAGCCAAGTCGAAGCCAAGTCCCCATGCCGATTTGCTAGTCAGATCGATCAATGCTAACATGGCTAACCTACTAAATCAATTGTGGCAATTGTCTTTACAAACTACTTCTTCTATGCAAGCATCACCATCCACGCCTATGCCTTCTCAACCTACATCTATAAATGTCTTCCAAACTTCTAACCCCAAAGGAAACCAACAATCTGATGGGAAGAGGAAAGAATGAGGTAAGAAAAATAACCAGGATGGGAAGGGTAACACAAACAAACCTGACAATGATGCTGGAAGGGGTAGGAAAGAGTCTAAGAGAAAAGTAAAATTTCCATGCAAGTTGTGCAATGGAGATCATTTGACTCATATTTTCCCTAAGATCCAAGATGCTCAACACTTATTAGTTCAGCAGGGGTATTCTATCTCCCAAGTTGTCCTCACTAACCCTTTTCCCAAGGGCAGCAATTATTGGATGGCGCAAACTCTAGTACTAGTACCCCTACAGGGGGCAACCAGGAAGGGGATAATACATCAAATGTCTAGATGATGAGTTCACATATTGATGTTGCTACATGATCATGTGATTATGGTGAATTAGAATCATCTAAGACTAAGTTTGCTTCGGATGCTTCAGAGCCACTCCATATTGAGAGGCCCTTTGTTGAGTCTATACCTTGAATGGTGAAAGGCTCCGCAAAATGCTTAACCATTAACCTCAATGATAGGGTGTGGTGCAAGTAAATTCTAAGTGCAGACACAAACAATTCGTCTAGCCCTAGAGAGTGGGTCTAGCCACAAACAAACAATCTATGGAAAAGCTCCTTAAGCTAGAATCAATTAAGGGGGCGTACCTCTTAGAACGATATTCCTGTTGGTGGTGATCCAATTTCCCCACTCCAGCTATCTTCTATTTCCTTCCTTCGAATAACTTAAACAAGCAAACAACAACAACAAAAAATGTGATAACATATAATATTGTATTTAGCCCACTTAATAGGTCAAGGAACATTAATCCATAAATATGTAACATGACACTTCATGTAGGAAATAAATCAATAGTTGCATTTATAGAAATCAGAAAGAGAATAGAATCTATGCCTTGACATTGCTGGTCTCCTTCGACGTATCCGGGTTCCCACACTTCTGCTAGCACTTCATGGATAGCCTCAACAATGAAATTCTGAAGGCCTCTTTCCCTCTAGTTTCAAACCAAACCAAAATCACACTATTCTCCCTCAAACATACACTAGAAATCTACAAGCTGCTGATTATTCAAACTTGCTCCAAAACTCCAGCTAGCTTTTGCTTGGGAAAAAGAGAGGTTTATATAGCTTGTATGGATGAGAGATGGATACTCTCATCATGGGAGAAGGTCTTATCTCTTGAGGTCATTCCATCCTAATAGGGGAATTGAGCCTAAACTGACTTCCTTGGCTCCATCCGGCCCAACCATCTACCAAACTTCTGTTACAAAGTTTCTAGACATGGAAGCTTCGGCTCCATATTTAGAAAACCTTCCAAAAGAGGATCGATGCAACTGGAAGAGGGATCAGTCACTCTGAACAACATGAGGGAAAGTTTTAATCTCTACAAATTGGTACGAGCAAAAAACTAGTCAGTAGTGTCGATCTTGTAAACTGGGATAGAAGGAAGATTCTTGGGAAATGACACAAAGGGAAAATATTTTTCTCATGAAGAGGGACATACTGGGAGTTTCTTCATGATAGGAAAGCATGTTAGGTACACGGTAGAGGTACTCTAGTATCATATATGGGGAGTACAGGGACAGTGACACAATGCTATGTAACAAATGCCCCCTAAAGTGTGAAGGCTGAACTAGAGTGAGGAGTGAAATTCTTTACAAGTGGAAGTGGGGAACTGGAGTCCATCATTGGAAAACCCGCAAGCAAGAATAGACACATATAGATCACTAAAAACTTTGAATAATGATACATTAATAATGTTATGGACGCAACCATCCAGAGAATGATCATGTAAATGGATCCAAGGCATGGGCGTAGCCATCTAGTAGAAACGATCATAATGAAACAAAGGTGTGGTCACAACCATCTAATAATGATAGGGATCACATATAATAACTCATGGTATGGTCTCAACCATCCATCTGAAATATACATGTATATTAACATCATCATGTCACATCGCCTTGCAACCTAGACTTGTGTAATCTTAGCCTAGGGTCTTGCACTCTAAACAACTCGATCAATGTACAAATACAAACATGTTAGGAAATCACTTGATTAATGATAAATGATGTGAATTGTTAACAAGTGCAAGAGAAACCACCAATAATGACAATGGATCTCAAGTTACTCGTAGCATAGCTCACGGAATGTGAATAAAGGAACTAATGCCGAACACCTGTGAAATCATCCGATCGAAAGCCAATGATGTGAGCTTGTCCTCGAGTGCGAAGAACTTGCCATTAGGGCATGCAAGCTCTAAGGTACTGGAAGGGAGTTGCTCAGTCAACTTCCTCGATAATGAACTAAAGTCAACATGAAGCAATTGTGTCAAAGGAGGACATGATGTATCCCACATCATTGACACGAGACAAAGGGATGTGAATGATTTTAGATGATAGAAAGAATCAGGAGTAAGTGTAACTACAAAAGGACTAACTCTTGAACATATCGGCGAAATGATTTCAGAGCTTGGCAGCTTTTGGATCCATAGGATCATTGGTCATCATGACGTGGAAAAGATCAAATGGAAGGCAAAAATTAGCGGCCCAACCCAGGGAGGTCAAATTATGAAAAGGAGGATATCCCAACCCGACATGAAGTAGAAAGTGTCATGTTCAAGAGTGAGCTGCCAACACAATTGATAAAATTTCCAATTTCCCCCCACCATTTCTTGTAGGTACCCAAATTATTTTTTATCACAAGCTTGAAGGGGATAGCATATGCTTGCATAATAAGTTCATCCTTCAAACAAATCTGACCTAGTAAGTTTAATGTGCCCTAGGAAGGAGAATCTCACGTTCGTCATGGAGATGAATCGAATGTCGTATAATGTTTTAACGAGTCCAACAAAGGGGTAACTTGATATCTTTCTCATGTTTAGAGAGTCTAAAAAAGACATAGAAAAGAAAACTCCACATGGCCCCTTTTCGTACATTTGTGTCTCTCAAGCACAAAATGGTAGACAATGATACTTGAGAGAACCACTTGACCATTTCAGTCAAGGAGTACCTTTTTCGTAAATAGTGAATCCCAACCCAAAGAAGGGGTAAACATATACTGGGTGAACGATGTTTTGTAGCCTTTAATGAATTCAAAATGACAAGAGCTCAGCAAACTTTTCATGTTTAAAGAGTCAAAAAAGAGCTTGAAAGAAGACCCCCCATTTTATTCTCTTTTATGAGTAAAAAAGGGGGAAATACTTGGCGATCTTTTCATTTGAGTTTTACAAGTTGAGAAAATAGTTGAAACGCGACTCCAGTACCATCATCGACAAACTGTCACATGTTGCTACACAAAAAGGTAAATGCATTATCCATTTCTGAGGCAAAATAGGTCAAAAATACTCAAAAACCCTAATATTTCATGAAAAAATGAATAAAATGAGGCAAAAGTAATTATTTTTTACCATTTACCATTTTACCTTTGTGTGAAGTGATTTTTACCCACTTGTGCCCTAATTTTTCTGGAGAAAATTGTGGGAGATCCAGGAGGTCATTCGTCGAGCCGTCAGTTGCAGGTAAGAGCCAAGACCTTAAGCTCCATTTTCATACTTATTTCACCTATTTTTATCCATTTTTTAGATTTCATGAGGATGTTTTGGGAAAAAAAATTCACCCTCTGTCGGCGCGATTTTTGGGCATGGAATCACTCTGATCAGGGGTTGCTAAAAATGTCAACCACATCGTCAGTGCTACTATTTTTAAAACAATTGCACCAGCGCTATGAACAAAAAATATTTCATTTTTTTGCTCAATTTGACCATTTGAATCCAAATTTTTTTGGCCAAAGATGATTATTGACTTGATTATATGGTTTTTATAGGGAAAAAATCATGAAAAATGGTGGATTGGAGGGAAAGCGAGCAGCAATGGCTGACCCAAATTGCTTGGATGCTTTGAGGAATTGTGGGCTCCTCAAATTCTTCCTTACACCAGGTCTATGGGCTGAACCCGAATTGTTGTGGTATCTGATCAATCGTTGTGGAGTGAATCAAGAAATTTTCATCATTGGTGACTAAGAGCTGGAGTTGAAAACTTCAGACTTTTATTTTATCATAGGACTGTCCCGGAGAGGGGAGAAAATCAATCTATATGACTCAAGGTCGATTGGGGCAAGTGTGACCATGCTACTTGCCGAACATTGCCAAGAAGCACTCAAATAAAAAAGTGTCAAGATCAATATTATGACTGTTCAGGATCTTGTATTGAGGGTGTTACTACTTACCATCAACAGAGTGGCTGGGTCCCAAGCACCGCATGAGACCAACAAGTCGAAGTTTCAGTATGCTGTCGACTACACGATGCCCACTATCTTCATTTGGGTGGAAGCTATGAAAGTCAACATGAAGCGCTAGCTATCAAAAGCTAATGCGGGAAACCTAAAGCAGTTTTGCTATGGGTTTGTGCTAGCGACCTTCTTCCTAGAGCGAGTTTTATTGTTCCAATACCAGCGAGCTGAGGTGGAACTATTGATTCCATGAGACCCATGGATGGTTCGTTGGAGTGATTTGATGCTCAGGATTACTGGGGGCCAACAGATGTCATATAAGCCTGCCATTTTTTGTGGTTACGATGACAGTTGATGTAGTGGAGGATTAGCCTTACAAAAGTACCAACTTACACGGAGATCTGGATATGCCACTCCTAGAGGGGGAGGATTATGATGATGGTGGTTAAAAAAAAATAATTGATGTTTTTTATTGTTTTTGAGATATCTATGTTCATGACATTTTGATTTTATGAATGTAGATGTTGTACCAGAATGCCCTCTCGGGATGTCCCCAATCGCTAGGTGTGTTGCTCAGCAATTCGAGGTCGCTCCTTATCAAGAGGGAAGTGACGATGAGCAGGATATTGTGCAAAATCTTGAGGGTTTGACCCATGGGATCCCAGAGTATACCCAGATGGGTGATGTCCCACGCCAGTATTAGAGGCATATGATGGGGGTGTCAGATCGGATCCATCGACTGCTCACTCGCGTAGTCCAAGTAGTTACATGCTATCATGAGCATCATGCTATTTAATGCATAGGTTTTATACATGAAAATGACCTCCTCATCGGCTTAGAGGAGAAAGACATGATGACTGCAGGACTGTCCAAGTTCATAAGCCCAGTTGTCAAGCTAGCGTTGTCTAAACACTAGCAACCTGCTTTATAAAGCTTCCTAGAAAGGCTAAGGGTGCCTTAGCACCTAGGGTTACTCTATCTATTACCTCGAGAAGAGCGTTAGTTAACTCTAATTAGTTTCTAGGGTCAAGAGAACAAGTTGACTAAGAAATATCCCAAGATTCTCTCCTATGTCAACTCATAAAAGTAGGGAAACATTAGAACTCAACCTGTTTGGGGGAATTACTAATTCCTAATGGAGTATACAAATGGGAAAGAGCATAAAGGCATGGAAACATCATTGCTTTTGCCTAATGGAACTCATGAAGGACATGGCAACCATATCCTCACATTCTATATATGCAAGGCTAGGGCCATTGTGAAAGGGGTCAAACCATTTGAAAGGATTGCCTATTTGACTATCGAGAAGAGTCTCAAACTAAGGAATCAGTTGTTAAGAAGGGAGAGATAGAGAGGAGTTGGAGGGCAAAGGGAAGGATGATACAACCAATGGTTGTAATCACTCTTTCTACATCAATATAGAACTACAATTGGGTTGTCCACTCTGAGATGTTCGTAGTATAACTTGTTTATATGTTTATGAAGCATTGTTAGCATGAGTGGATTAGATATATGCGACTAGATATCTTTATATGTTCATGCATTATTTATCAAGGTTTTATGCTATGATATTACGCTTGTCTTTGTTATGTGTAGGTTTTGATCTAGAGTTGGCTTAGGGATCTTCCAGCTAGCTACATTGCACTCTCCAGCAACACCACACTAAGACTCGAGGTAATAAGTCCTTCTCGCTTTGATATTCATTTGTTAAACATAGATATGCATGCATCTTTGTGACAATTGCAACTAATATGATTGTCTGCTAAGGATCCCAGGAAGATACTTGAGGGTTTCTACATCACCAAACGCCTGTGCATTAATTCCTATAGCAGAATTGGCGAATCCACTGGGGACTACACTTAGTTCCCAGTTTTTCCCAGAAAGTTCCTAGATCTCTCTTTCTTCCAGGCCTTGTTGTACTTCTTCATTCCCTTTATGACCACTTAGGAGTATACAACACCCTTCTCTTAGTGCTCAACCCTAGATCTGATCCCCAGAGCCTATTTTTTGAGCCCTTTTTCTCACTAACGTTGTCTTATAGTGTAAACAGGGCTGTATAAAGTAATGTGTCCTCACAAATAGTGCGTTAGTGCTTAAACTAACTCTTTGTAGCCTCTAGTACAGAGTGTTAGCCAACCATTTCTTGATAAACAACTTGATCTATGACCTCATGGGTTGGGAAATCAGCTTGTAGACTAGTCAGGGATTTACAGTTCTACTTGTTTGACTGATCTTTGTCCTGAACATATTTTTTTTTAAGAAAATAGCTTTACTTCTTAAATTTTTTGTTTTGATTAAAGAAAAAATACAAAATTTTTACTCTTTTCTACTTATCTAGTTAGATCTACATTATCTAGTTTCAAAAGTTGTTAGTGAGCATTGACGTTTTGTCGATTATGCTAGCGTTTTATTGAATAGGATGCATGGTATATATATTGATGTATGAATGACTCTCCCTTTGTAGAAGAATCTTATTCATTGAAAGTGAAAATTTACAAGCATTGTTTTTGCATGATTTGATTCAGAATCCCTTATAACTTCATATGTCAATACCCCTACCAAAGACTCTAATGAAGTACATTTAAAATCTACCTAATAAAATCAATCAAAAACTCTTTTTAGACTAAACACTTATTAGTGTAGGCTAGGATCTTGGGATAGGCAGTGTGAGTTAACTGCCCAAGATCATACACCAAAACTAGTGTCATTAAAGAGATAAATCCTTCTGCACTCATACTATCCAGGACCACTCTAGTAAAAGCGGTGCTAAATACGAGAACATTAGACTGTAAGTGAAGGTACTCCACCTTTTCTTACATCTCCTTTGGGTGTTATGTGTATCAGGGATCCCTTCAGGGATATTGGAGCTGAGTCGGGGACTCAAGTATCTTGTCCAAAAAGTGTACTATCTGTGACTATGTCCCCCTAGGTAGTGTCTATGATTTGAGGTATCCTTAATGGTCATAATTTTAGGGATGAATACAAGGTGACTGGGGTGGGCTGCCCTGGTACCTAACATAGATGAACCTACTCTGTCTTCTGCTTTTGGGAGGGTTCTCATCTTCACGAGAGTAATTGGCCCCTTAATCTGAGGTTCGGGCAAAGCTCAAGAGTAATCATAACTGTACAATTGGCCAACTCTCTCTGTTATTCATTGTGATACTAGGTTTCATCTCCAGTGATCAGGGGTGATCAGACAGGGTCATTTCCCTTTGCTCATTGATTGATTTCCTTAGTGTATTTTGTTGGGTTGTGTTATATTCTTTCCACGACTAGCCCACATAGTTAACCGGGGGTTTAGAAAGGGGGAAGAACCCCCCCTTTGTTGCACTAATTGCATAGCAGGAGGAGGGGGGTCATAGGGGGTTTGAGGGGTGTAGGTAACCCCACTCTATGGGGTCTGGGGCAGCACCCCATAAAATTTTGGTTTTGGACCCTATATTAGGTTGGGTGAACCTACCTATGATTTTGTGCATGTTTTTCGTAGATGGTTTTGGACGCGATGGTTTTTGGTCCATGGTTTTGGACCCGATTGTTTTTGGTCCATGGTTTTAGACGCGATGGTTTTCAGTCCATGGTATTGGATGCTTCGACATGTATAAATATGTATTGTAACATTGAAAGGAACATAATGAAAAATCAAGCTGGTAATCCTGGCTTTGGGATCCAGGTGAAAATCTATATCTATATGTGTTTTATGTGTTATGCTCTCGCATTATTTATTTTCTGTGTTTTAGAATTCGTATGCAAGTAGTTTCTATACAGGGTTAAAACCTACATATTTTTTATTTTTTTATGTGTGAGATTATTACTACCGAGACATTAATAAATATCATTGTAAAATCTACTAATAAAAATTATTGGTTACCATGGCTACATCTGACCCTCATTGTCAATCTAGACAATTGTTAGGTCTTCCCCCACTCATTGTGGAGGATCCACTGAGCCTCAATGTATCGGATTCCCCATCTTCGGGTAATCAGCCTCCGAAATCTAACATAGAATCAGTTTTGACATCCCATGATTCAAGCTTACCATAACACTTCTTTACTGAAGGATTCCTTCCTCCATACAATCCTCCGATCATGAATCTGTTGGGACCACTCTTAATTCTTGTTGCATTTGTAGCTCCTTTTTCTTCCATTGGAACATTTCCACCCATCCCATCGACGACTAATAGGTTGTGGGCTTTTGTGGACACTTTTGGTCCACCAACACCTCTCCAATCAATAATTAATACCTCACCTCTTATGGCAAACCCCACTATCCCATGTGTCCCATGTTCAAACCCTATCTTGACACCCACCATGAGTTGAACCCAGTACATTCAGGGTCCCACCCCTTTTGTGTCACCCCCTGGACCTTTGACAAGTGCTACATATAACACTCGTTATAATGATCAATATAGCACAGTTAACATGGGTCACCTCAACCACCCATGTGGTTAGCATCCATTGTTTAGTTCTAAGCCCCAGGTTCAGATGCCTAGGGGCATAGTTCCTAATATGCATATATCGGCTGGGAACATAATAGTTACCCCTTCATTTATAGGTCTGCAAGGTGAGTCATTGATTGACATGAACCCTCCTTATGTGAGTCAAGGACCTATAGTTAGTTATGTGGCGAGTGGGATCCCTCAACAAGGTCCCAATCAATCCATATGTGCACCCTACTCACAACCTCAAATGATTCAAGGGGGCACTCCTTATCGCGGGGCACTTCCAACCTCCAACCTAACAACCCCTATGGAAACCCACAATACATGACTATACCCCAAGGCACTTACTGTACCATGCACCTGTGTATAATATTGGAAACAACACGGTGGGATGACTGCAAGGATCCTCAAGTCATATGTCATCTCCTTGGTCTGATTTGGGAGCATCAAACACCTTCCGTTTCTTAGCAAAACTTGATAACCCTGACTTGTACAAACTCACAAATGACCCCATCTATCACAACTTACTTTGGCTGCCAATCCCACATAAAATTCCGATAGACATCCCAAAGTTCGAAGGGAAACAAGGGGAGGATCCAAGTATACACATCACCATCTATCATTTATGGTGTGTTTCTAACTCCATGGTGGATGATAGTATCCAGCTACGGCTCTTTCCCCGCACCCTCACTGGCAATGCAACCAAGTGGTACATCGAGTTACCATGCACATCATTCAATACCTTTGTCGCTTTAGCAATAGAATTCTTAAAGCACTTCCAGCTACCCATCCACTATGAAACTAGGATGGAACTCCTCACTTAATTAAGTTAGGATAGTGCCACTGACATCTCTAATAATATACATGAATGTAGATGTAGGTGGAGGCTAGTCAAATTTCCCCTCCCAAACTATCTATTAGCAGATTGGTTCTACAAGTCTCTACTCCCCAAAATTGCTAAAGATGTCGCCTTAGGTGGTGCAATCACAGAAGACCAATCCATTCGTCATGCCCAACACTTATATTTGATATATTCACAGTATGGCACTCTATACGATGTCATTCCCAATGCCCCTCGCAACTCCAATGGTCCTGCTACTCAGCACCCTGGAGCACAAGTTGATGGTATTATTGGCGCTACCTTTCGGGCTACTATAAAAAAACTCAACAGTCACATTTCTCAGTTGTTAGTTGACCCCTCTACCAAAACGATTGCTCTTCCTACCACCACAATAAACTTTGTGCAGTCTACAAAAAACTTGGTGGTAAGAAAAAGAAGAATAAGAAAAAGACCACTCCTAAAGAGTAGTCAACAAAGAAGTACAACCCAAAAAATAAGGTTGTTTCACCTTCTGACGATGGAAAGGACAAACTCGCCCAGTTTTCTTGCAAAATCTATGTAGAAGAGCACATGAAATACCGTTGTCTGCATCTTCAGGAATGCACATATTTCTTTGCTAAAAAGGACACTAGCAGGACCCCTGTAGTCCTAAATAATCCTTTCCCTACTCAGTAGCAGTAACACCTTGTTGCAAACCAACCCCAACCCCTGCAAGGGGGCAACTGTTGGGTTATGTTATATTCTTTCCACAACTAGCCCATATATTAGGTTGGGTGGACCTACCTATGGTTTTGTGCATATTTTTTGGTCCATGGTTTTGGACGCGATGGTTTTTTGGTCCATGGTATTAGATGTTTTGACATGTATAAATATGTATTGTAGCATTGAAAGGAACATAATGAAAAATCAAGTTGGTAGTCCCGGTTTTGGGATCCAGGGGAAAATCTCTATGTATATGTGTTTTATGTGTTATGCTTTCGCATTGTTTATTTTCTATGTTTTAGAATTTGTATGCAGGTAATTTATGTACGGGGTTAAAACCTACATTTGGTATTAGAGCTATTTTGGGTTCAAGGGGATGCCTTTGTTGCTAAGGGGTTTCGTTTGGGCCTGTGGTAGTCCTTGTTCAGTGGGAGATCTACGAGATCAATTCTGGTGGTGAAGGAGGATGTTAAGCAGTGGAAAGATAGATATCGAGAAATTTAATGGTCATAGTTTTGAGTTGTGGAAACTCAAGATGCAAGATCTGTTGGTGGATAAAGATCAGTGGATTGCGGTAGGTCCAGGTACTAAACCAACAGGAGTGTCCGATGAAGAATGGATGAAGTTTGATTGGAAGGCAAAGAGAATAATATGATTGTGTGTCTCAGATTCAGTATTGTTGAATTTATCATGGGAAGCTACGGTGAATTCTTTGTGGGATAAGTTAGGGACTTTGTACCAATCTAAGTCTCTGGTGAATAAACTATTCCTACAGAAAATGCTGTATAACCTGAGGATGAAAGATGGAGACTCGGTGACAGAGCATTTGAACACATTTAATACTATGGTAAGTTATTATCTGTTGATATTAAAATTTTATATGAAGATAAGTGCATCAGTTTGTTGTGTTCTCTACTAGATTTGTGGGATAGCTTGGTTATTGCAATAGGTAGCAATGCAACTGCCTTACAGTTTGACGAAATAGTCTCATCCTTGCTGACGGAGGAGATGAGACGAAAAAATATGGAGAGAGAGAATGGTGATGCGTTGTCTATACGAGGACGGTCCCAGAACAGAAAAAAAATAAGTCATCGAGTGGGAGATCTAAATCTAGAGGGAGATCTAAATCTCTAGGAAAACTTGTAAAGGTGGTGTGCTAGAAATGCGGAAAGGAAGGGAACTACAAAAGGAACTATAAATCTAAAGCTCTTGAAAAAGGAAAGGGATCTGATTATGCTCCTTCTACAGAGGTGAAAACCACCTCAGATGAAGGTGGGGATGTGTACTTGGCTTCTTCAAGTACACATGTAGATCATGAGGCATGGTTGATTGACTCAGGTGCATCCTTTCACTTCACTCCTCACAGAGAGTGGTTTTGCGAGTATGCGAAATATGATGGTGGTGAAGTATTCTTGGGGGATGACAGGAAGGCTAGAATTGTTGGTCGCGGAAAAGTAAAGTTCTTGTTGCAAGGTGGAAGGGGTAGAACACTTCCGAGTGTTCTGCATATTCCTGCATTGGCCATAAATCTAATTTTTGTAAGCAAGATGGATGATGCAAGTGTAAAAACAGTGTTCGAGAAGGATACCTGCAAGATGGTTCAGGGAGCACTGTTATTGATGTGGGGAGTTCAGATTGGAACTACGTACAAGCTGCAAGGTAGCATTGTTGTTGATGGGTGCAACAATTTTGTGGTTCCTGAAAGTGGAGCAGAAAATCTAGTGGTCTTTGAAGAGAAGACCATGTTGTGGCATCAAAGGCTTGGACATATTAGAGAGAAGTGCCTTCAAATACTTCATGGTAAAGGTATGGTAGAAGGTATAAGTAATAGCTCTTTGGATTTTGATTTTTGTGACAATTGTGTATATGGGAAGCAGAATCAGGTGAGTTTCCCCTCTGGTGGTAAGAGGGTGAAACAAATATTAGAGCTTGTGGACAATGATGTTTCTTGACCTGTGAAGGTTCCATCAGCGGGTAAGTTTGTGTACTATGTATCATTTATATATGACTTCTCAAGGAATACATGGATATATTTCCTTAAGAAGAAATTTGAAGTCCTTGACAGGTTTAAATAATTTAAGGCTTTGGTGGAAAACCAGATAGAGAAGAAGATAAAGGTGTTGAGATCAGATAATAGTGGAGAGTTTTGTAGCAAGGAATTTGAAGAATTGAATAAGAAGTGTGGTATAGCACAACAAAAGACTACTCCATACACACCTGAGCAAAATAGAGTTGTAAAAAGAATGAACAAGACGTTGATGGAAAGGGCAAGAAGCATGCTCAGTGGTGCAGGGTTAGGACAGGAATTTTGGGGAGAGGCAGTGGAGACAACATGCTACCTGGTCAACAAATCACCTTCATCAGCGTTGGAGGATAAGACTCCACAAGAGGTATGGACTGGTAAGAAACCCTCTCTTTCACATCTGAGGGTATTTGGATGTGATGCATGTGTACATGTTCCAAAGGAGAAAAGAACCAAGTTGGATAATAAATCTGAAAAGTGCATCTTTATTAGGTATAAGGATGGTTTAAAGGGTTATAAACTCTGCAAACTCTGGGTATGAGAAGATCGGTTTGAGAAAGAAGGTAGCTAGAAAGGTATAGTCCATCTGCTTTTTGTTCAATTTTTTATTTATCTATTACTGATGATGATCCCAGAACAGTGAAGGAAGCAGTAGATTCAGAGGATGTCAAACTCTAGGAAGAGGCCATGGTTGATGAAATGGCATCTTTGCACAAAAATGAGGCTTGGGATCTGGTGGGGTTGCTGGCTGGAAGGAAACCCATTAACAGCAAATGGGTGTTCAAGAAGAAGATAAATACAGAAGGAAAGGTGGAGAAATACAAAACTCAATTGGTAGCAAAAGGTTATTCCCAGGTGTCAGGAATTGATTTTGGTGATATTTTTTCTCCTGTTTCCAAGGTAACATCTATTAGATTACTTTTATCTGTTGCTGCTACTTTTGATTTTGAGGTAGAATAGATGGATGTGAAGACAACATTTCTTCATGGGGATTTGGAAGAGGAGATCTAGATGAAGAAACCTAAAGGTTTTGCGGTGAAGGGTAAGAAAGAACTGGTATGCAAGTTAAATAAGTCTATGTATGGGTTAAAAAATTCACCAAGGATATGGTATTAGAAATTTGATACATTTATACAAGAACTTGGCTTCACCAGAAGTAAAGCAGATCACTGTGTGTATTTTAAATTAATTGGTGACCATGTTATTTATCTGGTCTTGTATGTGGATGATATGTCGTTGGTTGGAAATGTCAAATAAATTATCCAAGATTTGAAGACCCAATTGTCCTCCAAATTCAACATGAAAGATCTTGGTGCTGCAACCTATATTTTGGGCATGGAAATTAAAAGAGATTGGGCAAAGAGGAAGCTCTGGATAAACCAGAGGAAGTATGTTTAGACAATACTGCAAAGGTTTAATGTGCAAGCTAGTAAACTAGTGAAGGTTCCTATTCCTATAGGTGTGAACTTATCTATTGAACAGTGTCCCAAGACACAAGAAGAAGAAGAGGACATGTCCCATGTTCCATATGCAAGTTCAGTTGGTAGCTTGATCTATGCAATGGTTTGTACTAGACCAGACATTGCACATGCAGTGGGAGTATTGAGCATGTTTATGTCAAAACCAGGAAAGGAGCATTGGATAGCAGTGAAGTGGGTTTGCATGTATTTGCATGGCACTAGTGATTATGGTTTGTGCGACCAAGGAAGACCAGGATTGGATAGAGTTTTGGATATCCATGGCTTTGTTGATGCAAATTGGGCTAGAGATCTGGATCAAAGAAGATCTAAAAGTGGATATGTGTTTAACCTATTTGGATGTGAAGTCAGCTGGATGAGTAAGAAACAACCTGTAGTGGCATTATCAACTACAGAGGTGGAATACATGGTAGCCACTCATGCAAGCAAGGAAGCAGTCTGGTTGCAGAGATTGTGTTCAACTATGGGGTTAGTATAAGGAGCTATAAGGATAGATTGTGATAGCCAAAGTGCAATTTTCTTGGCAAAGAAGCCTGCTTATCATTCAAAGACAAAGCACATTAATGTTCAATATCACTTTGTGAGGGATATGATAGAAGACAAAAAGGTGTTGCTGGTAAAGGTGGATAGTTTGAAGAATATTGCACATGCATTGACAAAATATGTGAACTCTGAGAGGTTCTCTTGGTGTAGAGAAACAATGGGTGTGGCAGGACTGGATAAATGACTAAGCTCTCCTGTGGCCCCCTGTGGAATGAAAACAACAAGTGGGAGAATGTTGGGTTGTGTTATCTTGTTTCCACGACTAGCCCACACAGTTAGTCGGGGGGTTAGAGTGGGGGCAGAAGCCTCCCTTCATTGCGCAACGGGGGGGTCATAGGGGGTTTGAAGGGGGCGACTAGCCCCCCTCTATAAGGTCAGGGGTAGTGCCCCAGGAATTTTTTTTTTGGACCCTATATTAGGTTGGGCGAACCTACCTATGGTTTTGTGCATGGTTTTCGGTCCATGGTTTTGGACGTGATGGTTTTTTGGTCCATGATATTGAATGCTTCATCATGTATAAATATGTATTGTAACATTGAAAGGAACATAATGAAAAATCAAGTTGGTAGTCCCAGTTTTGGGATCTAGGGGAAATCTCTGTGTATATGTGTTTTATGTGTTATGCTCTTACATTGTTTATTTTATGTGTTTTAGAAGTCGTATGCAGGTAATTTCTGTATGGGGTTAAAACCTACAACAATGATGGTTCACATCATCCTTTAGCTCGTGAAGGACTATCTACTGTTTACACCTTTGAAACAGTAGATCTACAAACCAGAGCTAAACCTTATGGAGCTCTAGTTGCTAATGCTGAGGAATCCTCCGAGATGCAAAACCCATCGCCATCTAATGATATTCATATCGAAAGGCAAGTTGTTGATGTTGTGATTTTCCCCCCAAAAGGGGCACTTCGTCGCACAACGCATAATACATCTGCACGTGTTTCCCATAATTATAGTATTGTATAATATTTGGCACAAGCATCATCAACTATGTCAGTGCTCGAAGTATTACAAGCCTGTCCAACACAAAGGAAAGCTCTTCTTTCAACAATTAGTGGTATCGACCCTTAACATTCCAAGCATGCAATTTTTGACATGGACAAATGTGAACCTCCCCTTTCACACCAGCTTTCATTTCATGTGCAAATATTTTCGAAAGAGCAAGGAATACATAGAATTGTCATTGACAGAGGTGCTTCAACCTGCGTCATGTCAGCTTCATGTTGGCTCACTTTGGGTTATCCAATCCTATCCCCATTGTTAAATTCCCTTAAAGCTTTCGAAAGCCACACCTTCATCCCAAAAGGTTACCTAGCTAGCTACCCCATCACCTTGAGTGGGAAAATAGTAACGGTGGGCATCGAAGTCATAGATAGAAAGCTTGACTATAATCTATTGTTGGGTCACAGTTGGACTTACGCCATGAATACCATTGTGTCTATTGTTTTTCACATCATCCTATTTCCCTTGGATGGAAAGATAGTCATAGTGGACCAGTTGTCCTTTTGCACCCCTGATTATTCCCCATTACCCAATGGATCTGTACCCTTGGTGGGTGGTGTACCTGACTCTTACATCAATATTGGTACCAGTCTATTTAAGGTCTCTTCCTTGATGGGTTGTTTCCCTCTTCCACCACCTACAGTTCCACGGACAGTCTTTATGGTTTCATCCATTCCTCATGAACCGACTGATCCTTGGATCCTCTTGGCCCCTTCAGACATTGATACTTATGGAGAACAAATGTTGTTGTCACCAGTTGAATTGGCCTACCTGGCCATTCAATCTACATCTAAATCTCTGGTCACTTTGGTCACAGCCAACGATACCACCTCCCCTCCCATAGCAACTCCTTCTTTTGATCTCCTCAATCAAATCCTACCTTCAGACGAAGCTATTAGAGAGATCATGTGTTTAGAAGAGCGACCATGGGAGGACTCTCACTATCGCATTTTGATATCTAATTCAAACATGATGCCTCTTCAAATCTTGTCATTTGATGCACCTAAAATTGTTTCCTCACCTTATATGACTATCCAAACTTTGGACTCAAAGGGAAAAGTGGGTAATATTTCAAAGACATTGCTCATCGATATTTATGTAACAACACGCATCATAGAAAACATCCAAGTTGGAGAAGAGTGCACTCCTAAGGAAATTGCAAGCTTCACCTGCCTTTTTAAGGAATTCCATAATGTATTCGCTTGGTCTTACGAGGAAATTCCCAGCATAGATCTATCTATTGTTGAGCATGATATCAAGATATATGACAATGCTAAACATATCTGCCAAAGGGTTCAACCAGTCGAACCCCCATAAAATGGAAGCCATCAAGACTGAGGTGGAAAAGTTGTTACGTGTTGGCTTCATCTACCCCTTTCCCTTAATGGAATGAGTTTCCAATCTGGTTCTATCGATAAGAAACAAGGAACCATCTACATATGTGTCAACATTTGGACTTGAATGTCGCGTGTAAGAAGGATAATTATCCGACACCGTTCATAGCCCAAATCATCGACAACTACGTCAGTTGTAAATCATTTTCATTCACAAATGCTTTCTCAGGTTACAACGAGATTTCCAAAAAACCAATAGACCAACACAAAACTGCCTTCATTTTCCCATGGGGAATATTTTCCTATCGAAAACTCCCATTCGATTTAAAGAATGTTGGACCAACATTTCAAAGGGCCATGGACTACTCATTTCACAATATCAGACATATCGTTCAAGCTTACTTGGATGACCTTCCATCCCATTCCAAGAAGAGAGAGAAGCACCTAGATCCTTTAAGAGTTATCTTTCTTAGGTGTCGGTTCTATAACATATGTCCAAATCCGCATAAATTCATTTTCTTTCTCAAGTCTGGATGCTTACTTGGTTTCATTGTCTCCAAGTATGGGATTAGGGTTGATCCTGATAAGGTAAAGGAAATTACTCAATTTCCCGAACCATAATCCATTTTGCAGCTCCAACGTTTGCAGGGGAAAGAAAACTTCTGACGACAGTTCATTGTAAATTATGCTGAGTTGACAAAAGGATCTATGTGCCTAATTAAGAAGGGATTGTCATACCTATGGGATGATCAAGCTCAATGATCATTTGATGCCTTAAAAAGGCACTTATTTTAGTTCCACTCCTTAGAACTCCCAACTATGGGCATGACTTTCTTCTATACCTCACAGCCTTGCCATCCTCTCTAGGAATGGTCTTGGTTCAAACTCATGATGACCTAAGTGAGCGTGTGATATACTATCTATTGAAAGGCCTGGCTGGGACTGAACTCTGATATTCACATGTGGAAACGCTATCCTTGGCAGTTTTCTTTGCTTTCAACCACTGCCACCATTACATACTGTTGTGACAGAGTATTGTCATCGCCTTGTAGAATCCCATGAGATACATTTTGTCTCATCATGTCATTAGAGGGAAATATTCCGAATGGATAATGATCCTCCAACAATTTGATTTGGTTTTCACCACTGCCAAGGTGAAAAATTCCTTAGGCTTTTCCCAACTCTTTTCATATCTTCCCATTGTCAATCCTAACGAGATAGCCTATGATCCCCTTCCGGATGAAGCTGTGTATCTTGTTGACTCTAGTGACCCTTGGTACGGTGACATTCTTGTCTACCTCGAAGCACAATGTTTTCACCCTGAACTATCGTTAGGTGACCGTCATCGCATCCTCAACCAAGCACGACACTATTTAGTGCTTAATGATATGTTATATCAATGTGGTGCTAATACAGTTCTTCGACATTGCTTCACTCATGAGGAGGTGGAACCCGTTTTAAATGACTGACATGCTAGGGCATGTCGTGGTCATATTTTTGGCATATCTACTGCTCATAAAATTTTGTGCGTAGGCTACTACTAGCCAACCTTGTTCAAATATTGTATCCAAGTTGTCTGACAGTGCCACCTTTGTCAAGTGTTTACAAAGAAAATGTGTGCTCCTCTAGCCCTACTGCACCCTGTTATCTCTGTTGCCCCCTTTTCTAGATGGGGGATAGACTTCATAACTTTCAACCCCACATCCTCTGTTGGACACAACTATATTATTGTAGCTGTGGACTATTTCATGAAATGGGTCGAAGCCCTTCCCACCTTATAGGCCGATGGAGAAACCGCGGCGTTGTTCCTGTTTAATCGGGTCATCTATCACTTTAGTGTGCCCCACACAATCATTACAGACCATGTGTCTCATTTTCAGAATCACATGATGTTTGACTTAACATTGTTGCTCAGTTTTCACCAGGATCAATCATCCTCCTACTACCCCCAATCTAATAGTCAAGTAGAGACCGTCAATGGCATCTTAAAGACCATGATCAGTAGGTTAGTAGGGAATCATAAAACCCACTTGCATTGAATGTTATATCCCACACTGAGGGCATAACGAACTTCAGTAAAAACTTCTACAGGCTTCACACCTTTTCAACTAGCTTATGGCCTGGAAGCAATTTTACCAATCAAGTATCAGATTCCTTCCTTACAAATCATCGTTGAACTCTTTCCCGGAACCACTGCCAAAGAAGAGTGCCTGCTATACCTAAATCAATCGAATGAAACCCATCGAGATGTCGAATTGGTACTCAAAGCCCACAAGCGCCGAGTCAAAGCCCAGTATAACAAAAAGGTCAAGCCTCATTCTTATCGAGAGGGAGAGCTTGTTTTACTCTATGATAAAAAACATGACCTCTTGGGGGAAGGAGCACTTCAACCCTTATGGCACGGTCGATATGTCATCACAAAATTCCTCTCAAAAGGGGCATATGAACTTCAAGACTGGGAGGAGTCCCTCTCACTGAGCCCAGAAATGGGCTCTATCTGAAAAAGTATTATGCCTAGTACTACACTAGGCATGTGCTTTGTAATTTTATGTATTTATAAGTTTTTCTTCTTTTTTATGTGATTGGATTTTTTGGTATTTCTTGAAGTATTTGTCTCATACATATTTATCATTATGCATATGTCTTCATTATACTTAGCATATGTAGGATATGCGGATGGTGCAAGTTGTCACACACAGCACATTGCATTAGCTTCTTAGGTCATTTATACACCTAAGTTGGAATTGTTTGTTCCGGGGGAGTCTTTCTTGGTACAACCACCAACAATATTTCTAAGTAGATGTTGGTAATTTCACTTCTCACTGAAGCGTCATCAAGGGACATATCCAATCTAGTGGTTAGGTTAGACTCCGAGCTTGTTTTTATGCAATTGACAAATCATTATCACGTTCGTAATCCAATCTTGTTACGACATTATTTAAGGGTATGACTCTTGGAACGTCAATTTGAGGTTATCACATATGAACACATTCTAGAGAATTTAATACAGTTGTTGATTTCTTGGCAAACTATGTGTTATATTGGCTTTTGTCCCATTCATTATAGATACATGTATGAAAGTGAATATTTACACAGTTAAAATTTTACAAAAAAACTTAAAAAAAGTTTACATCATAAAATACCAAAATATCTATATATATAGATATATATCGAATCCAGTCTTTTACATCAGAAAAATTCCCAAAACTTGGGTGTTTTAAGTACAAAATGGCTACTAAGCCTAGCTATAAACACCCACTAGCTATATCATGTGTCTGCTAATAGAGCCTACTACTCATGAAAAGATAACACTACTCTAGCTATCCTCCGAAGAGGAACTAGAAACCTCTCAGGGACACGAACTGTGTGTCACTACATATGAGCAGGGATCTCGCTTATAGGAAGGGGGGTACACCCATGCTCAAGCCCTCCAGGTTCCTCAAAACCTCGCGAAGACTCTCAGCATCACCCCCATCTTCGAGTAGTTGGCCTCCTCACGTCATTTGGTGAGGCTCGATTGCAGGTCGCATGGGTGCCACATCTGTGTCAAGAAAAAGGCTTCATGTCAGTAGTTGTTCACCCATAAAATAAAATAAAACATAACATAAACATTCAAAAGCTTAAAAATTACTTTAAGTACTCTCAAAATGCTTCTTACCTTGAGGCCTGCAGTTTGAAGTGACAAAATCAAGTCAGGATCACCCATGAAGTCCATGCCCTCATAGGCATAGTCGTTGATCATCACAATCTAGTCACTGAACCATTTGAAGAAATCTTCTTTGAAAAAATTTCGGATGGGTCTTCCTCTTGTGTGAGGATCTAGTAGTGTCCATCACCTCTGTCTAGGCTCCCTCGGATCGAGGGGACCTAATACCATCCGTGGGTGCATAACTGGCACCCTCTCAAGTATGAAGTAGACAATGAGAGTTCCATACCAAAAACCCTCTTGGGTCTGGATATTACATGCGGTCAACTCTGCCTTCAGCTAATGAAGCATTTCCTTGCATCATTGGAATATCTATTACTGGACACATTCAACTACAAGCAACAGTTGGTCCTTTGTCGCAACATTAGGACTTTTCGACCCCTCTAAGTGCACAATCATCCATAAAATGGCCCTCATAGATCTAGATCTAATCCTCTCTATAGGGACTCTGTTGCTAATGAGTCCACTCTCAAGGATACAGTAAGCTCGAACTAGCTCTAGGGTGGATCGGGGATCAGGCCTACCACTGGTCAGGTTTTCCCATGCTCCTTTGCATGAAAAAGTTGTCAAGAAATATATATCATTTCGGTCAATAGCTAGCTCATGGTCCCCAATCCAGAACACCTATTTGTGTTCATCCCAACACCAAATAATCCAGGTCAAAAGCTCCTCCTGACCTTTCATCAAGTCCAACTGTGCATACTTCATCAAACCACAACGGTGTAATGCAAGTATGCAAGTTTAATCATTTCACATCAGCAATTCTTGTCGATCATGGGCCCATTCGCTCCATGGAATAGTCATAATGGCTCAAAACCTACACAAATCAACCCAAAAATCAAAGAAAATTGGGGTGAAAAGCTCAATATATCACTGCCTAGGGTTTTGGGGTACGCCCTCATGCACTAATGCCCCCCCATGTTGAGTGTGGAGCCTAGTTATCTTGTTTATTCATAGGTATTACAACATTGGACTCCAATTCATAATGTGGCGGCAACACCACCTGTAATATTTTCACTACAACAAGGGTCGAGCAGGGGGGGTGACTTTGATCTTTGGGAGCCCCCCCCTCAGAAGGCAACCCCTCGCTATATATGAGGGACTTGTATTGCATCTATATAGATATTTATTCTGAGTAAGAAAGAGAGAGGAGATTATGTGAGAGTGGAGAGGGTATTACAACGAATCTGATGTAGGTTGTATCTCTTCAGTTTTATAGACAATATAAAAGGAAGGACTGGCTATTTCTCGTGGACGTAGCCCAAATTAGGTGAACCACGTATATCTGTGTCTCTATTGTTTTATGTGCTTTATGTGTTTATATTTATGCAATATATTTTATGTGTTCCATTTCTCTATGATATATAATTTTCTAACAACTGGTATCAGAGGTGAAGGTCTATTTGGTTGATAAACTCGTAGGAGAGAAGGGTTCTTGGTTCAAGTGGGAGCAATGGTGGAAGATGGTAGGTTTAGGGTCAAAAATTTTAACAACCAAAACTACCAGCTATGGAAGATGCAGATGGAAGATTATCTGTATGAGAAATATCTATACCTACCATTGAGCGGAAAGACAAAGAAGCCAACGAGTATGACAAACACATAATGGGATATTCTCGACAGAAAGGAACTTGGAACAATATGGCTGTGCCTAGCAATGTCGGTAGCCGTTAATATTTCAAAGGAAATGACAATAGAGGGTTTAATGTTGGCATTGGCCAAACTATATGAAAAACGCTCATCCTCAAATAAGGTATTTATTATGAAGCATTTATTTAATATGAATATCTCAGAAGGTGGATCTATTTCTGATCATTTAAATGAATTGAATACAATTACCAATCAGTCATATTCTACAGGGGTAACTTTTTATGATGAAGTTAGGGATCCATTATTTCTGTGCTCATTGCCAGAAAGTTGGAATGGTTTAGTTCAGGCCATTAGTAACTTTGTCTCCAAATCTAGTACTTTAAATTTTGATGATGTTGTCGGTGCAATCCTTAGCGAGGAAATGCGATGGAAAAGCTCTGGTGGGACATCAGGTAATGCTTTGAATGCAGAGACTAGGGGAAGAAAAATGGAAAGAGGAAAGA
This sequence comes from Pinus tabuliformis, assembly GCA_031772625.1. Lineage (NCBI taxonomy): Eukaryota > Viridiplantae > Streptophyta > Pinopsida > Pinales > Pinaceae > Pinus > Pinus tabuliformis. The sequence goes on along the minus strand of CM062808.1, from coordinate 115,349,123 downwards.
GCCTAGGATATCGAAGTAAGTCAAGGAAAGGTAGATCCAAGTCCATATCGAGAATGTGTGCTAGAAATGCCAGAAGAAAGGACACCTGAAGAAAGAAGACAAGTTTCGTAAGGGAAAAGAAGGAGACGCGTAGCAAGAAAACAATCATGAAGTGAATGTGATAGGTGATGTGCTGCAAGATGCTTTGATTCCTTCATTAGAAAATATTATTGATGCCTGGGTGGTAGATTTAGGGGCCCCATTCCATGCCACACCTGATAGGAAACATTTTCATGATTATGTTCAAGGAGACTTTGGACAGGTTCGATTGGGTGATGATAAACCCTGTAAAATCATTGGAATGGGAATAGTTTTCATAAAACAACAAAATGGAAATCAATGTCTATTGAAGGAGGTAAGGCATGTTCCAGGTCTGAAGAAAAATATAATTTCAATGGGGCAGTTGGGAGGTGAAGGTCGTGTGACTACTTTTACAGATAAAACCTAGAAGGTCACTAAAGGAGCCCTGGTAATAGAAAAAGGAGAAAATGTTGGTACATTGTATTTATTCAATGATATTTCTAATTTTGTTAATTCTTTAACCTCTATAGGAGAAGATATGACATTATGGCATCATAGGCTTGGGCACATGAGTGAGAAGGGAATGCAGATTATTCACTAAAGAAATTTGTTGCCAGGTTTGAAGCATGTTGATTTAAAATTATATGAGAATTGTGTTTATGGAAAACAAAAGAGATTCAAATTCTTCAGAGGTGGAAAAGAAAAGAAGAGTGAAAAATTAGAGCTAGTGCATATAGATGTATGGGGACCTGCTCTTGTATCATCTCTTAGTGACTCTCATTATTATGTTACTTTTATTGATGATGCAACCATAAAAACCTAGATATATTGTATTCAAAATAAATCTGATGTATTTGATACTTTCAAGAAACGGAAAGCTTTGGTTGAAAATGAGATAGGAAAAAGGTTGAAGTGTCTCAGATTAGACAATGGAGGTGAATATTCCAGAAAAGAGTTTGATAGATACTATTTAGAGAATGGAATTCATAGAGAGAAGACAGTTCCAAGAACACCACAAGAAAATGTTGTGTTAGAAAGGATGAACAGGACAATCATGGAGCGTGAAAGGTGCATGAGATTGCATCAGGATTGCCTTTACAATTTTGGGTAGATGGTATAGATACTATTGTTTATCTAATAAACATAGGGCCTTCAAGTTCCATGGATTGTGGTATTCCAAAGGAGGCATGGACATGTAAAAAGGTAAACTACTCATTTTTAAAGACCTTTGGTTGTGAAGCCTTTAACCACATTAATAAAGAAAATAGAATAAATCTTGAGGAAAAATAAAATAAATGTACGTTTATTGGATATGGCATTAATTATTTTGGTTATATCTTTTGTGATTATGAAAAACACAAAATCATTAGAAGCAGAGATGTCATATTCAATGAAAGGGTTTTGTATAAGGAGAAAACTTATCCATGCGAGTGAACCTGCTGCCATAGCATTGCCAGGACTTATATTCCCAGGAGCCCAGTCGAGTAGGTCCAAGTGGAGCTGAACCTAGCAGCTCTGGCATCAACCGGCACCAGACCACGTTCAACGCGGGATCTCTAGATCAACTACTACAGGAAAAGAAACAGGAAAAAGAAAATAGAGAATACATAGTGCTTGATGAGATCACAAAAAACGTGATGGTGCCTGAAAATCATAATGATCAAAAAATAGAACAACAACAACAACCACAACAACAACAAGCACCTCAAAAATCTGAAACTGGTGTTAGAAGATCAACTAGGATAAGTAGACCCCCTGAATGATACTCTCCTTCATTATATTATGTATTGTTGACTGATTCTGGTGAACGAGAATGTTATGAAGAAGCAGCGCAGGTAGAAGCTAGGAAGAAGTGGGAGTAAGCCATGAAAGAAGAGATGGACTCCTTAGCACATAACCAAACTTGGGACTTAGTCAAGTTGCCTGCAGGAAAAAGAACATTGTAGAATAAATGGGTTTATAGGTTGAAGGAAGAAGATGGAGGTAGGAAAAGGTATAAAGCTAGAATTGTGGTGAAGGGGTTTGCACAAAAAAAGGGCATAGATTTTGATGAGATATGTTCTCTTGTTGTTAAAATGAATTCAATCAGAACTATTTTAATTCTAGTAGTAGCTAAAGATTTGCATCTTGAGCAGTTATATGTAAAGACAACCTTTCTCCATGGGGATTTGGAGGAAGAGACATATATGCAACAACCACAAGAATATGAGGTAAAAGGGAAGAAGAAACTGCTGTGTAGGTTGAAGAAGAGATTGTATGTCTTAAAATAGGCTCCAAGGCAGTGGCATCTAAAATTTGACAGGTTTATGTCTGAACAAGGTTATAGTAGATGTCACTCTGATCATTGTGTTTAACTCAAAAGGAAAAATGATGGTAGCTATATTATATTGTTATTGTATGTAGATGACATACTTGTTGCAGGTTCTAACATGTAGGAAATAAATGTGCTCAAAAGAAAATTGGCGAACTCATTTGCAATGAAGGATTTGGGTGCTACAAAACAAATCCTTGGTATGGGAATAACTATAGACGGGAAGAATTGAAAATTAACATTGTCTTAGAGTGAGTACATATAAAAGGTGTTGAAAAGATTTAATATGCAAAATGCAAAACGAGTTAGTATACCTTTGGCTAGCCATTTCAAACTAAGTAAGGAGGTGTGTCCCAAGACTTAGGAAGAAATGGCTTATATGTCTAAATTTCCATATGCATCAGCAATTGGAAGCTTAATGTATGCAATGGTCTACACAAGGCTTGATATTGCACATGCACTGGGAGTTGTAAGCATGTACATGAACAATCCAGGAAAAGAACATTGGATGGCAGTGAAGTGGATTATCAAGTATTTGAGAGGTACCACAAATCAAGCATTATTCTTTGGTGGTTCAAACATTTCTCTACAGGGATATGTTGATGCAGATATGGAAGGTGATAGAGATAATAGGAGGAGCACCACAGGGTATGTGCTTACTATAGGTGGAACAACTATTAGTTGGGTTCCAAAACTACAAAGCATTGTTGCACTCTCAACGATGGAAGCAAAGTATGTTGCTGCTACAGATGCTAGTAGAGAAATGATTTGGTTACAAAGGCTTCTAGATGAATTGGGTAAGAAGCGGGAGTTGGGCAGGTTATACAGTGACAGCCAGAGTGCCATAGATCTTGCAAAGAACTCTGCATTTCATTCCAAGACTAAATGTAGAAATTTTGAATAATTTAACACATATTCAACAAAGATTATCCTGATCATGTACTATTGCGGAATACATACACAATACATAAGCTCCTCTACGTTGATCATCAATATAGCAGCATCAATAACAATAAAACATCAAGATCATTCACACATTAACACAGTATGTAACCCGGGGAAAGCATCTCGCTAAAAACCCCACACTATCTGTATATTAATGATTGATACCATGTAAGATTACAAAGTACAATGCTTATCACAAGCAATCCAGTACCAGCTCCACCTGTTACGCAGAATACAGCTAAGATTTGATCTCCAAATCTATTCCACTGCTTGCCTGCCTCTCCAGCTCAATATCTGCTCAAGAACTGATGAGAATGGTTTACCAAACTTGTATTTCACCTGCAAAGAATCACTCACACTGTGTTGGACGTGAGAACAGGCTACAATTCTTCGTATTGGCCAATTAATTGGCATACTCAATCCCTCTAATTGTGCAAATCATCATGCACAGCTATAGTCACAACTGATAGCAATCTGATCCTCTAACACTTGTCCCTGCTGAACTGAAAATGCACTGACATGCAACTGAGTTAACTGATGTATTCTGTAGTTGCATTATGAGTTAATAACTTGTGAATTAATTAATAACTAATTCACCCAACTCATCTCTACTCTATTTTCCAGTTAGACTAAATACAACCAGTTTAACAAAGCTAAAGTGAACACAACTCCATCAACTGCACCTCTAGTCCACTAAACTCAACTCACTTGAGTTCTAACTGAAGTCCTGCATGCAAATATTAGTCATCCCATAGGTAACCATGCATTTCCTTCTGCGATCTGCATGTACCACATCTGTAGCTCATCCTGAAGTGCTCCAAGAGAATAAGATCAAGTTTATAGTCCAAATATTATTATGAGACAATAATATTTGACTTTTCTATTTTTGACAACCAGTCTAAAAATAGACTTTGATCACTCATACTATGATCACTCATACTGTGGTCACCCATACTGTGGTCACCCATACTGTGGTCACCCATACAGTGATCACTCATACTATGATCACCCATACTGTGATCATCCCTACTGGGATAAAAAATAGAACTTGCGCCATAATTTTCCTGCAGGCCCACTTAGTGAAGGTGACTCTTTTCACTAAGCTCCATCATCTTGTTGCAATCTCAACACTCCCTCTCGACAAGATATCGATTATCAGCAACCCTTATCCTACCTCGGTGGTACTCGAATTTGCTCCTGGTGAGAGCCTTCGTCAGAATATCAGCATCCTGATCCTCCGTTGGAATGTATGAGAGCAACATGATCCCTCACTGCACACAATCTCTGATATGATGGTACCTAATGTCCTTGCTGCCATATACTCGGCCTCTTGAGCTCCCTGCCCAATCTGCATCCTCCTGTCTGTACCAAGATCCATATCCTGATGTGCCTCTCAAGTAGCGCAATACATGCTTGCCCGCCTTCTAGAAGAGCTTGGTAGGCTTAACCATAGTTTGTGAAAGCTAGTTAAATGCATAGCATATATTGGGTCATGTATTGACCAAATACATCAGCGACTCCACCAACTGTCGATAAACAATGGCATCCACTTCTTCTCCCGAAGTGGCATCCTCCTTCCTCCAACCTCCAGGAAGAGGAGTATCAACAGGCTTGCAGCCATGCATGTTGAACTTCTCCAGTATCTCCCGAGCATAATTGCCCTGAGAAACAAAGAGTCCACCACTGCGCTGCCATATTTCCAATCCTAGGAAATAGTGAAAGAGGCAAATCCTTCATCTCAAACTCTGTAGCAAGATCCTTCTTGCATGACAGTATCAATAGCTCATCACCCATTACAATCAAATCATCAACATACAGTACAATGATAAGCAACTTACCCTCCACCACAATATGGTATAGGTTAGGATCCGCCTCGCTCTTGGAGAATCCAAGTCCTGTGAAATAGCTGTCTATCCGTATGTACCAAGCACGTGGTACTTGTTTCAACCCATACATCACTCTCTTGAGCCTGCACACATGTGCCTCGCTACTGAAGACCTCAAAGCCTTCGGGTTGCTAAATGTACACCTCCTCCTCAATGACTCCATTGAGGAACACAGTCTTCACATCCATCTGATGAATGTGCCATCCCATCTGCGCTGAGAGAGCAATAATCGTCTGTATGGAAGAATACCTTGCGACAGGTGCAATGGTCTCCTCATAATTAGTCCCCTCTATCTGTGAAAAGCCCTGGGCAACAAATATTTCCTTGTACTTCTCCACACTCCCGTCAGCTACCTGCTTAACTTTTTAGATCCATCTCAAACCCACCATTGATTTCCCTTCCGATCTAGGAACAAACTCCCATGCACTGTTTTTGACAATAGAATCATAATCTTCCACCATGGCGTCTACCCATGTGGGATCCACCACAGCTTCCTCGAAAGAGGATGGCTCAGTCACAACACACTTGCTCATAAGAGCCATGTATCCAGTGTACCAATCAGGTGACTGTCTCTACCTACGTTGGGTTGTAGGTGGTCCTACAACTTTCTCTGCATCTTGAGCCAGTCGCTCAGCTTCTGTCAAGAACTTTCGCCCTCTGATGGTTGGCGCTGCATGAGTGGTCTCTTCCACTCCATGAACCTCATCCTGTGGTTGATCCACGTCCTGAAGCTCATCCTTAGGAACTAATAGCTCCTCATCTGCATGCAAGTGTAGCTCCCTCTCAAGCGAACACTTCATGGCTTTCTCCTCCTGAAATTTTATATCCCGTCGCATGACAGTTTTACCACTGTCTGGAAAATACACACGATAGTTGTGGGGTGTATCAGTGTACCCCACAAATATCCCAACCTCTGCGGTTGGCTCCAACTTCTTCCTGGCATCCTTCGTCACATGCATGTAAACATTAGCACCAAAAATCCTCAAATGAGAAAGATCAGGCTTCTTACCAGAATAAGCCTCCTCGGGTGTACTCATGCCAAGTATCCTATGAGGACAATGGTTCTGCACATAAACTGTTGTATTGCATACTTCCGCCCACAAGTGAAGGGGTAGGCCCTGATCATGCAACATTTCCTGTGCAGCACCCATAATCGTTCTGTTCTTCCGCTCAGCTACCCCGTTCTGTTGTGGGTTATGGGGAGCTATGAGCTCTCTTCGAATCCCTTCTACCTTGCAGAAATCCTTGAACTCGTCTGAGATGTATTCACCACCATTATCGCTCCTAAGAGCCTTCACCTTCTTCCCCGACTCCTTCTCGACCAGTGCTTTGAATTCACAGAACTTTGAATATGTCTCTCTCTTCTTCTGCATGAAGAAGACCCAGTACTTACGAGAGAAATCATCAACAAAAATCACATAATACCCGTGTTTTGTTGTCGAAGCAACTGAGAAAGGTCCACACACGTCTGTGTGAATTCTCTCAAGGATCGTCGTGGCGTGACTATCCTTCTCGTGAAAGGTGGCTTTCACAAACTTCCCCAAAGTGAACCCCTTTCACTGATCTGACTACGCAAGTGTGCCTTTAGGAAGCCCTGTAGTGATATGCTGCAGTATCTTCAAGGCTCCATGGTGAAGGTGACCCAATCTCCTGTGCCACAACTCGCCATCATCCTGGGTCACCAATCCTTCTACCTTGCCCGCCATTGCTGCGCATCCATCTACATGTAACTGATAAAGGTTCCTCACTTGAACCCCTATCTTCTGGGTCTCACCAGTTGTCTTGCTACGCATGAAAGCCTTTCCCTCGCTGAAAACAACATCATACCCCTTGTCTTCTAACATCGCCATTGAGATAAGATTCTTCTTCAATCCTGGAACATGCATGACTTCCTTCAATACGAAGGGTTTATCAGACTCCCTCTCAAAGGAAATGGTACCGATACCGGTCGCACTGTATCTACCATCATCGCCCATCTCGATGTGCACTCCAAGATCTTTGTCCTCCAGATCAGAGAACAAATCTCTATCTCCCGTCATGTGAAAAGATGCACCATTGTCCAAGAACCACACTGATCCCATCACACTTGAAACCAAGCATGTGATCAAGGAAAAATCAAGCTCAAACTATGAGGCTAGAGCCTCTCCTGCTAAAGATCCAGCAGCCTGCTTGTTCTTCTTCTTCTGCAAACAATTAGTGGCATAGTGTCTGTGCTGGTGACAGTGAAAACACTTCACCTTGGACATATCCCACTTCTTGCCTTTCGCACCAGACTGAGAAGCTTTCTTGTTCTTCCCCTTCTTTTCTTTGGCAGCTAAAGCACAATTTTCTTCATCAGCTCCCTTTGATGAAGATCCGTCCCGGGTACTCCGCCTGATCTCCTCCTGCACAAGATCTGACCATAGTCTTTCCCATCCTGGCAATTTCTCCCGACCATTGACAGAGTCCTGATAGGAATGCCAACTCTTCAGAAGACCAAGGAGAGCCAATCTCACCAAGTCCTCGTCATCGACAGTAACCCCCACACTTCCCAGCTCATCTCGACACTGAGTGAACTTCGTGAGATACTTGGACATACTGTCACCCTTCTCACATTTGATGTTTCTGAGTTTATCTTTGAGCGCCAACTTCCTCTGATCACTCTTGCTTTAGAATAATTCTGTTAATGATTTCCACATCAAATATGGAGTAGCATTTCCATGGAGGCTGGACACAATGTGATCCTTCACGCCCTCCAATAGAATCCTTCGACATTTTGCGGTCTTCTTTTTCCAAGCATCAGCTTGAGTAGCATTAGTAGGCTTTGGGACATCCGTATCTATGAACTCCTTCAGCCCCTTATCATCCAATATTGCCTCCATCCTGTCCTTCCATGCAATGTAGTTTTAGCTGCCCTCAAGAGCATACTCCAATCGCAATCCGTTGAAAGACATTGTTGCGTTGCCACCAAGAAAACACTGCTGCAAATTCGAATTCCACCAGCAACCAACTCAACCACCTCGGATCTAAGATTCGTGAGAACACAATATTTCTCGTACAGATATTGACTGTATGGGCATTCACCGGATATCTCACCTTCCAAAGGAAGGCTGAATCCAGAGGCTACTTGGCCCGATTGCAGACTCTGCCTGAAGAAATAGAATGTAAACACTTCCTGAATAGTAAAAATGATGATCAACAACTCCGATACCATGTAGAAATTTTGAATAATTTAACACATATTCAACAGAGATTATCCTGATCATGTACTATTGTGGAATACATACACAATACATAAGCTCCTCTACATTGATCATCAATATAACAGCATCAACAACAATAAAACATCAAGAGCATTCACACATTAACACAGTATGTAACCCGAGGAAAGCATCTCGCTAAAAACCCCACACTATCTGTATATTAATGATTGAGACCATGTAACACTACAAAGTACAAGGCTTATCACAAGCAATCTAGTACCAGCTCCACCTGTTACACACAATACAGCTAAGATCTGATCTCCAAATCTATTCCACTGCTTGCCTGCTCTCCAGCTCAATACCTGCTCGAGAACTGATGAGAATGGTTTACCAAACTCGTATTTCATCTACAAAGAATCACTCACACTGTGTTGGATGTGAGCATAGGCTACAATTCTTGGTATTGGCCAATTCATTGGCATACTCAATCCCTTTGATTGTGGAAATCATCATGCACAGCTATAGTCACAACTGATAGCAATATGATCCTCTAACACTTGTCCCTGCTGAACTGAACATGCACTGACATGCAACTGAGTTAATTGATGTATTCTATAGTTGCATTATGAGTTAATAACTTTTGAATTAATTAATAACTAATTCACCCAACTCATCTCTAGTATATTTTCCAGTTAGACTAAATACAACCAGTTTAACAAAGCTAAAGTGAACACAACTCCATCAACTGCACCTCTAGTCCACTAAACTCAACTCACTTGAGTTCTAATTGAAGTCCTGCATGCAAATATTACTCATCCCATAGGTAACCACGTATTTCCTTCTGGGATCTGCATGTACCACATCCGTAGCTCATCCTGAAGTGCTCCAAGAGAATAAGATCAAGTTTATAGTCCAAATATTATTATGAGACAATAATATTTGACTATTTTTGACAACCAGTCTAAAAATAGACTTTGATCACTCATACTGTGATCACTCATACTTTGGTCACCCATACTATGGTCACCCATACTGTGGTCACCCATACTATGATCACTCATACTGTGATCACCCATACTATGATCATCCCTGCTGGGATCGAAAATAGAACTTGTGCCATAATTTGCCTGCTGACCCACTTAGTGAAGGCAACTCTTTTCACTAAGCTCCATCATCTTGTTGCAATCTCAACACTAAACATATACAACTCAAGTACCATTTCATACGGTCAACATTGGAAGATGGAGAGTTGAAGCTGGAAAGGATACACACTAGCCAAAATCCTACAAATATGTTAACAAAAGTTGTAACCAGGGAGAAACTGAGATTCTTCTCAGTTTCAATTGGTCTTCAAGTATGATGAAGAAGATTAGAAACAACCAAGTCCAAAGTGGTGTTATTGTCTAGCAAATGAAGTAGTGGTGGAGTTGCTATAATCAGTCTCTAAGTGGGATATTGTTGGGTGTGGAGCCTCATTATCTTCTTTATTCAGAGCTATCACGACATTGGACCCCAGTTCGTAATGTGGTAGCAACCTACCCATAAAATGTACATTGCAAGGAAGGTCTGGGGGGCTGATTGTGATCTTTGAGAGAACCCCCATGGCGGGTGATCGGTGGCAGCACCCCTGAAGCTAAAAATAAATGTAAAATTGCCTTGTAAAATGTTGTAATTTCGTAGTCAATATGGGTCGTTCATTAGGCAAAGATATGATGGTAGAAGTTATGTTAAATTTAGAGTTTTTTTCCCTAGAAGGAAACCCCTCGCTATATATGAGGGAACTGTATTGCGTCTATATAGATATGTATTCTGAGTGAGAAAGAGAGAGAAGATTATGTGAGAGTGAAGAAGGTATTACAGCAGATCTGCTGTAGGCTACATATTTTCAGTTTGTTGGATAATATAAAAGGGAGGAATGGTTGTTTCCCGTGGACGTAGCCCAAATTGGGTAAACCACGTATATCTCTATCTGTCTTGTTTTATGTGTTTTATGTGTTTATATTTCTACAATATATTTTATGAATTCCATTTCTCTGTAATATATAATTTTCTAACACCTTAGTGACAAACAGGGAGGATGAATGCCCTCCCCTAGGTCGTAAAGGGTATTTAATGCTCTCTACAGGCATGGAAGGGGGCGTTAGGTGCAATAAATGATATAGGGCTCCCCAGATCTCCACAAATACACAGCAAAATAAAAAAAAAGAAGGGTTGAATAAAGAAATATCAAGGTTTTGGCATCTACTTGGGACTAGTGGCACATCGAATGGTCACCCGGATCTCCCACAATCGTCCATGGAAAATCTTCTCCTCTTTAGCTTCAAAGCACTCTCACGACTCTCAAATGATGCAAATGGTGAAAGTGGAGGCTCAAAAATCCCCTTATAGTCACTTGGAGACATGACTTAGCTTAATTTAAGTCATTAAAGTCAAGGTAGTCCATTTCGAATGATATTTAGCATGTGCCATGACCCCATATTGGTAGAAATTGATCATGTTTTAATGAAAGAACTTTCAGAATTGAACGAAATAAATGACCATGTTTGATTCTCAATGAGCGCTTTATTTTATGGGATGTTTTCTCGCTCTAAAACTCTGGAAAGGTCCCTTTAAAATTGCAGCATATCAGGGTCAGAATGCCTTTCTTCTGAAGGAAATGAACAGGGAAGATTGTCCAGGAGGGCCGATCAATGGTAGGCTACTCAAGCGGTACCATTCCGAGTTATTAACGCTGCTTCCACTGTCATTGTAAATACATTTTTTATTTCAGTTTGGTTAGAGTTTGTCAAGTTAGTCTTCAAGTGATTTCAATGTCAAATTTGAGTCAGTTTTTTTATCATTTTAGTTTCATAAATGAGTCAGAGTCCTATGTTGTTTATCGAAATAATGACTCCATATCCCAATCGACGAAGACACTGTCTAGCTCTTCCAGAGATCTACTGTTCTTGGCACCTCCAAGGAGCTACCATCCCCCATTGGAGACAATGTTAGAGTCGGTCTGGTCAGTCCTCTGTCAGAGATCAAAACTCTTTATGCATTTCATTTTTAGGAGTCCCACTCCATTCACTCAGCTGCATTCCGCTAGGGGCATGCCATAATCTGACGGAAAAGGTCATGCTAGTCATTTCCCCTCATGTCTGGCTCCTCCTGGCTTAGGTCTTTTGTCAATGATCACCAAAGTTCATGACAGTCAAGATCTGGTCCTTTAATGGAAAAAAGTCATTTTCAATCATTAGGTCTAGGGATTAATCAATTTGGTCTTCAACCATGTCCAATAAAGCCATGCAGGCCCGAGTGAGGCCCTTACAAAGTTATGACTCAGAGAATTTCATCATAATGTTGATAGACTTCGATTGTAGAAAATTCAAACAGTGTCATTTGTGATAAAATTTGCAAAAAAGTAATCAGTTTATTTCTTCAGGTGTAGTCATGGTTTCCGTGGCCAAATGCCCTGTCATGCAAGCCCTGCAAAGAGTGCCCAAAATTTCATCATTTGAGCTAAAATTTCAAAGGGAAAAGTGAAATTCAGTATTGCTTTAAGTCAATGAAAACTTGTCAAAACACAACATTAGCAAAATGGGTTTTTGAGGAGGAAAAAATTAAACCCATGACTCCAAAGCCTTTATATACAAGTTTCCACCAAAATCAAAGTCATTGTGCTAATCAAGGTTATTGAGAAACATAACAAGGTGTTTGAGAGGCAAAGTGTGTGTTTGGAGTAAGTTGGAGGCAGTTTCCAGGGCGCGGCACATACACAGAGGGGCGCGGTGCACATAGGGCGCGGAGCACACACAGGGTGCGGCGCACACAGAGACACCCCACAATGCAAATTTTCAACGGGCGCAGTGCACACCCAGGGCACGGCGCACTGGGTTTGGCACGCGGCACACACCCACAAAGGGCCGAAATCGTGCCAAATTTCCTCAAATTTCTTGTGAAGCCCCTCAAATTGACAGGTAGGCTCTATGTCATGGCTTGATCATCAAATTTTATAAATGATATGGTGGTTCTTGGCTATGTTTAATTGCCACAAAACTCATAAAACCAACCACTCAAAAAACATCAAAACTATGGTGGCTAGGGTTGCAAAATTGTGGTGTTAGTGCCAAGGTTCCATTTTCACTCCTCATTTTTCCCTTGCTTGACATTTTTCCCTATCCCCCTTTCTCATTTTTCCTATTATCCTTACCCTAAAACACTACCAAACCCTATTCCCTATCCCCTCCTCTTATTTGTCAACATAACACCCCAAAACCATACCTTATCAAAACCCTAAAACCCTACCCTTTCAAATACCCAAACCCCCTACATATCCCTAAACAAACTTCTCCCCATAACCCCTATTCTCATCATATTACTCCCTTCCTAATACTCCCTTGTTTCATTGTTCCCCTTGGTGGTAGATATCACAAACAACACCTAGCTTCACACCATCATCAAAGGGCAGCCCAAGTACAGTACACACAACAGTCATGGCATCTGAGCATTCATCAGAGTATGAGATGGAGACACAAAGTGATTCATCCTCAGAAGAAGAGGCTCCCATGATACATCACAAGAGTGGAAAACATGTTAGGGATGAGGCAACCACCCTTGCTGAATTGCAGGCCAGCCCTCTTGCTATGTCATGCTTTCAGCATCTATCATGTTTTGAATTTTGTCAAAGGGTGGCTAATGTTAGAGTTCATCATGAGTTGGCCCATCTTTTTATGCTTCATCAACATGGAGGTCAGTCTATCTTGGTCGGGGTCACCTTCAGATTGACACTCGAAAGTATCTCAGTGGCAACCGGCATACCAAATGTTGGAGAATAGTGGCACAAGAAAAAGAAGGTGGATAGGCAACATTATGAGCCTGACATTAAGGCTAGATTCTTGAGGCAGCTCACGAGAGTCTTTCCATTCAGATATTTTAAAGAGGAGTATTCTCCACTCATGAAATCGATCATGAAGTACTTCAGCTGTGAGGGGAGGTTCTCTCATCTATATTCCTACCACATCAGGTTGCTCATGCACTTTACCAGGGTGCAGATGATGAACCTCCCATTTTTCATTTGCAGGAACATAGAGAGGATGAACACCTTCATGCAGCATAAGACCCCTCAGCAGCAACTTAACAATGTTTATCACTTTGCTCTTATCCGGATTTTGGTAGATCAACAGTTGGGATTGCAGGGCATTGCTTGGGATGACCTCATCTCCCGTGGCCTCTTCAGCACTTCACAGGTACTATCAGAGGCAGAGCATGAGATAGGTGGTCTTTCTCATTAGTATGAGTGCCATGAGACCACTACTATGCCAATATTCGTTACGTATCAGAGAGGAAGTAGGCACTTGTTTGTAGCAGCAAAGCGATTGTTATCTCCACCTAGGGTGGAAGGGGCTTCGCTTCCGGCATCAACTACATAGGTACAGGACAAGGGCAAAAGGCCCATGCATGATGAGGGGTCATCAGGTGAACAGGAGGCTGACTTCATCCTCATTTAGGATGATGATGTAGATGTGGAGAGTGCTAGACTTAGAATGACCATCCAGGAGTAGAACACGGAGATCCAAGACTTGTCACTCAATTTGGAGAGGGCCAAATGGATCATTAGGTATTTGGAGTAGAGAAACAAACAGCTTGAGGACCAGCATGAGATCATGGAGCTGCAAAGCATCCGTGAGAATCGAAAAGCTACCCAACAAAGGAGGATCGAGCTCACTACCTTGGAGCAAGAGATTAACAACGACCGTGAGTCTTGGCTCGAGCGCATCAACATCAATCTCGAGAGACTGCTGGAGAAGGCCGACAGAGACAAAACTATACTGAGGAGGATGGTTTATCATTACAGGGCAGGGAACATGAGTGCAAAGGCTCGGATAAGGAGCTTGAAGGAAAAATTGAGCAAAGCAAAAAAGAGGCAAAAGAGGCAAAAAGAGCAATATCGGCATCGAATCTTGGCTGAAGCCTCTCTGGTCCAGTATAGTGCATCTTAGAGAACCTCCAGCCCGAATTTCAAGAAATTTGGGGTAATTTTGGTAACATGGTAATTTTTTGGTCACAACACAGGTTTTTTCTCTAGTGGCGTGGCACTTAGGATTGGGAGCTCCAAATGGCAAATGTCTTGCATTTTTGGATTCAACATGGAAAATCATGACTACTGGTGCTTGTACAAGAAATTTGGGCATGATTTGAGCCTCCAGGAGGTCAAAAACACCCAAAAAATGACCTCTCCGCCCCTATTTTAACACACAGGAAGTAGTAATGGGAGAATGAAGATTTGGAGGGGAAAATGAGCACCAAATTCAGAAATTCCATTTGGGTTGGAAAGTAGACAGGCTAGGCTTTCCAACAAGCACACTTGGGTACATTTTGGACTCCTTTAGGTGCCTCAAAAAATCCTCCAAAGTGGCACGGTGCATATAGAATTTGGCGCGGCGCATATAGAGAAAAAGGCCAAATTCCCCTTCGTTTCGCGAAATTTCGATTCGCGACTTTCTCCAAGTGGGCCCGCTCATCTACACTTCACTTTTTTTGGAAAATAAGGGAAATTTTAAAGATTTTTTCCTCTATCCAAGTGGAAAAGGAAGGAAAATGGTCACCCAAAGCCATTTGTCATCTTTGTAACGTTGCACCTATAGCTAATGGTTGGCTTTCCATCTCCATTTTGTAATGATTCAAAAAACTCCCCACCTCTTGGTCATTCTATTTCCTCATGACATATTCTATATATTGTATGAAAACCATTTGCAAAGGGTTGGTTGGCTTGTAATTTCTGGGAGACTATGGGAAATAAACTTTGTTTCTTCATTGTACATTTTGACAGAGGATTAATGAAAGGCAACGGCTCTGTTTCATGAGATTCATGTGGTTGTGAGTGTAGCAAATGTGTTTTTCCTTATGTTTCATATGTATTTCGTTATGTTTCATTCTTAATTCATATTCATTTTCAGTGAAATTTTCTGAGTAATATAAGGTAGAATTCATTTTTATTGCTCCACCTGTGGGAAAGTTTCACGCTGTATGTTTTTCTTCTGTTGAAAAGGATTCATGTACTTATGCCCTTTTCACCCTCCTAATCAATCTCTCCATTCCGTGTTATTTCAAACTAAATTGCTAGACTTTTTTCCTATCTTGCCTCACGAAGTAATCTGTGCCTTTGTATTAAATTCTCTGCTCATTGCTGTCCGTTGGTCCCATACCATCCTAGAAACTTAGTCATTCATAAAAAAATTGTTTCTTGTATCCATATTTAGTTACTAGCCTAAGATCAATATTTCACTCTAAGGTATCTCATACCATTTTGTTTACTTATTCATTGAGCGTGACACGGAGAGCCCTCTCCTGTTCTGGTAGGGCTAGCTACCAGACTAAGCGTGGTTTGTGGTTACCCTGAATGTTTCCTTCCTTCAGCCTAAGGCAGATTTAGGTGCTAACACCATTGTTCTTCGAGCTTGAGAAGGAGAGGGCCAGAACCCATCATTGGATGCTGATCGCCAAATCAAAGGGGGTGGAAGACATTGGGGAGATGGAAGAGAAACTCAAAGAAATGGGTAGAGAGATAAGTGGCTTAAGGGATAGAGAAGCTATAATGATAAATCAACTTGAGAGAGAAAATGCATGGATGAGGGGATAGCTACAGGAAAGAGAGAACCAACTAGCATGTATGGTCAGCCTCTCCTTGGAGGCAATTCAGTGTAGGATGCCAGCTAAATCCTATGCTCTTTACCTCAAAGAACAATGGTTGTGGTTTCAAATTAAGACACTAGCACATAGGGGAACCATGCCATTTCAAGACTACAGGTAGTTTATTTATCTTTGTGATAAAAGTACACTAGAGGATAGGGCCAAAATGGCTAAGTTTTATTTGCACAACATGGCCCTCACAGACATGAATGTTTGGGACCCTAATGCCAAGCTAGGAGATCTATAATTAATGGCTTTGGCATCATAGATGAACCATAAGGATTCAAGAGCTACAAAGATGAAAAGGATATTGGCCAGAGAGTAAACTGAACCTCTTTTGATCAGATCTAAACAATCAAATCCCATGGCCCTCATCAGTACCCATAATTTGATTGCAAATGATCCTCAGCTGGCATCTAAATATCTTGCTGCCCAAGAGCAAGCAATTTCACATTTTGAGGACATGTTTAGGATGCTAGGAGATAATAGTATACATGCTTACCTAAGGAGATGGAACACACTGCCACATAGCTTAAAGATAAGAGAATATCACTCCCCTCAAAGCTTGAGAGAGGCACTCAATAGGACACCTATGTATAAGCAACCTATGCAAAGGTTGAAGGTCAATGGGATAGGCCTAAAACTCAGTCCACCACTACTCTTAGGAATACTAGAAGCGAGAAAATAAGAAGAAAAGAAAGCAGGCTTCTATGAACAAGAAGAGGAGACCACAATAGAAGCATGGGATGTTAGAGAGGCTACTAGAGCCATGAAGTATATGGATATTGGCTAAGTTGCTTAAAGGATGAGTAACGCTTTTAGTAGGGAGGGTGATGATTAGCCTCATCATTGGGTAATTATATGGGTCTTAATTCACCTCCTAGCTTAGTAAAACTAACTATTCTCATAACTTATTGCATACTTTTGATTATATTTTGTTTATGAGATGAGTTAGAGTTGGATATTTTGATTTGTGGTCTAATGTGCATTTAATGCAAGATTAAAGGATAAAAGAAAGGAATTTTGGCAAAGACCACGGTCAAAACTTTAATGGGACAAGGGAGAGAGATTATAGGAGGTAAATCCTCCTCATTTACTACCCCTCCATTTGAATATTCCTCCATGAGCTCGGAGTGCAAACAACCAAATCATGAGGACTAGAAGGCAGATGAGAAAGTGAGAGACAAAACATGAGCTTATCTCGATTTTGGGATTCGAGCCTCCCTAATTTTAAGGAAGTCATTGGAGAATGAATATGTATAAGTAGAGAGGCCTAGGACCTCAGTAGGATTCAGATTTTTGATTGAAAAACTCTACTCCATTTTCGAGCTGCAAGACTTGTGACAATTTTTTATGTAATCCATTATTTTGGTAATACGAGTGAGTTTTGTCTTGAACCAACACTGGGTTAACTCATAGGGCTGAAGCTCTTGGGTTAGGGCCCAACCCTAGTAGCCAAGGCTCCTCTTTATTGTACGTGTATGCTACTATAGATTCATAGTTTAATTATTCATTTGCTTAGTAGATGCATTTCCATCACAACAGTATAGATTAGATTGGTTGTGCGATAGTTTTCTTCCACTTGTGACTTCTTCCAAGTAGCAGGTTAGTAAGGAGAAAAAGGATCACCACAAGGTTGTTAGTAGGTGTCTCGGACTTACTTCCTCCCTTTGAGACCATGACTTGAGGAAGGGACCCTTCAGCAGCCCCAAAAACACAGATTTCTAGTTCTTGTATGAACTTTGGTGTTTGTTGTCTTTGATTCAGTATTTGGTTCATTTTGCAAGGTAGATTTCATTTTCATCTTTCTCCATCTCCATTTCTGCAATAAGATCTCACTCGTGATTTCATTCCTTTCAAAAAATTTCTTCATGCATAATATAGGCAATTAATTCATGCTTTTCTAGTTTATGAAAATGTATCTTGTTGCATAGTTCTTGGAAGACACACATGTTTTAAGTAGAGTAGGTACTTTAGGAGGAGACCCAGACATCATCACCAGTAACCACCTTCCACTTCATCCACCATAACCATCTCTCATTTCACCATCACCCTCACTAGTTTTTCATCATTTTTCATTGAAATTCCCATTTATACATTGAGTGAATCTAGCCATCTCTTATCTTGGATATTGACTCCTGAGTGCTCCTAGACCTTCAAGCACCACATTCCACTCATCAGACACCTTTCCCAATCTTCCTAACACCTCCAACACCTTATAATTAGCTCTCGGTTGTATCTTGTAGGTTTCCTGTAATTCCTATAGGATCATCATGTAGGTTTTTAGTACATCCTGTAGGTTTTCTTGAAATGGCCTGTTTTGAGGCCAAATTGATGGGAAACCTCTAGGAAGCCACAAAAAGCCTCCTAGGACCCCTCCACACCATCCAACCACTTCAAAAACCTTCTAGCTATCCTCAAACACCTTCCATCCACCTACCACATCCACAAGAACAATTAGTTGCATACTTGATTTTGCCTAAAAAAAAAAAAAACCAAAAAAGTGAAAATAGATTTAGTTTAGTTTTTTGCTTGCACATTAGTATCGTTTGATGCTTTTTACTTCTAAAACTTAGATAGTAGCATTTGTTTAGGGTTGATTTAGAAATATTTTTTAACATAGTTTCTTTAATGGTTCATTAGGGAATGGTGTGATTTATAATTACATGTTGTTTCTCATTACTGTAGTAGTTCTCTTAGAGTAGATTTTCCCTCTTCCATCAAAGAATCAAACTTCTTCTGACTCTATAGAAGTCTCGCTTGGAACCATAGTGGTCTATTGCCATGTGAATAGTGACAACGGGTAGGCCCATCACTTTTATTTTTGAATACAACAATGTCACCTCCAAGTTTGTACGAACCCTGGGTTAATAAGTAAAGCTGGTAGCCCAGGAGTTGCAGCATCCTTGCTGCAATACTGGTGCTCATCAGGGTGCATAACTGGTACCCTATCAAGTATGAAGGAGACAATGATAGTGCCATACCCAAAACTATATTGGGTCTAGGTCTTACATGCAGTTAACTTTGCCTTCAATGAACAAAGCACTGCCTCACACCAATTGAATATCTGTGGTTGAACACACTCAACTGCAAGCAACAGTTGGGCCTATGTCGCAACATGGGGACTTTTTGACCTCACCAAGTGCACAATCATCCATAAAATGACCCTCATAGATCTGGATATAATCCTCTCTATAGGTACTCTGTTGCTAACGAGTCCACTCTCAGGGATACAGTAAGCTCGGACCAGTTGTAGGGTGGATCGGGGATCAAGCCTACCACTGGTCAAGTTTGCCCATGCTCCTCTGCATGATAAATCTGTAAAGAAATATATATCATCTTTTTTAATAGCTAGCCCATGGTCCCCAATGTGGAACACCTATTCGTGTTCATCCCAGCACTGAATAATCTAGCTCAAAAGGTCCTCCTGACCTTTCATCAAGTCCAACTGTGCATACTTCATCAACCCACAATGGTGTAATGCAAGTATGCAAGCTGGATCATTTCGCATTAGCAATTCTTGTTGATCATGGGCCCGTTCTCTCCATAGAATAGTCATAGTGGCTCAAAACCTGCACAAATCAACCCAAAAATATGTGAAAATGGGGAAATAAGCTCAATAAATCATTTCCTGGGGTTTTCAGGTGTGCCCTCATGCATTAACATCCCCCCTGTGTTGGCTGTGGAGCCTAATTATCTTCATTATTAAAAGGTATCATTGCATTGGACCCCAGTTTGTAATGTGGTGGCAATGCCACCTGTAATATTTTCACTGCAAGGCGGGTCCAGGGGGGCAGCTTCGATCTTTGGGAGTCCCCCCCCTAGTGGGGATTAAGGGCAGTGCCCCCAAAGCCAAAAATAGATGTAAAATTTCCTTTCAAAATGTTGTAATTTCATAGCCAATCTGGGTCGTTCATTAGGCAGAGATCTGACAGTAGAAGTTAAGTTTAATTTATGGTTTTTTTCCCGAGAAGGAAACCCCTCGCTATATATGAGGTAATTTTATTGCGTCTATGTATATATGTATTCTGAGTGAGAAAGAGAGAGGAGATTATGTGAGATCAAAGAGAGTATTACAACGGATCTATTGTAGGTTGTATCTCTTTAGTTTGTTGGATAATATAAAAGGAAGGACTAGTTGTTTCCCGTGGACGTAGCCCAAATTGGGTGAACCATGTATATCTGTGTCTCTCTTGTTTTATGTGTTTTCTTTGTTTATATTTTTGCAATATATTTTATGTGTTCCAGTGCTCTATAATATATAATTTTCTAACAAATGGTATCACAGCCAAAGGTCTTTCTGGCTGATAAACTCGCAGGAGAGAAGGGTTCCTGGTTCAAGTGGGAGAAATGGCGGAAGATGGTAGGTTTAGGGTTGAAAATTTAACAGCCAAAACTACTAGCTATGGAAGATGCAGATGGAATATTATCTGTATCAGAAAGATCTGTACCTACCATTGAGCAGAAAGACAAAGAAGGTGACGAGTATGACAAAGACAGAATGGGATATTCTCGACAGAAAGGAACTTGGAACAATACGTCTATGCCTAGTGGCGTCGATAGCCTTTAATATTTCAAAGAAAATGACAATAGAGGGTTTAATGTCAGCATTGGCCAATTTATATGAAAAACCCTCAGACTCAAATAAGGTATTTCTTATGAAGCGTTTATTTAATATGAATATTTTAGAAGGTGGATCTGTTGCTGATGATTTAAATGAATTTAATACAGTTATTGGTGAGTTAAGTTCTGTAGGGATAACTTTTGATGATGAAGTTAGGGCTCTGTTATTTCTGTTCTCATTACTAGAAAGTTGGAATGGCTTAGTTATGGGCATTAGTAACTCTGTCTCTGGATCTAGTACTTTAAAATTTGATGATGTTATCATTGTAATCCTTAGTGAGGAAATGCGACAGAAAAGCTCTGGTAAAACATCAGGTAATGCTTTGACTGCAGAGACTAGGGGAAGAAAAATGGAAAGAGGAAAGAGCCTAGGATATTGTAGTAAGTCAAGGAAAGGCAGATCCAAGTCCAGATCGGGGATAGTGTGCTAGAAATGCAGGAAGAAAGGACACCTGAAGAAAGATTGCAAGTCTCAAAAGGGAAAAGAAGGAGACGCGTAGCAAGAAAATAATCATGAAGCGAATGTGACAAGTGATGTGTTGCAAGATGCCTTGATTCTTTCATTAGAAAATATTATTGATGCCTGGGTGGTAGATTCAAGGGAATCATTCCATGCCACACCTGATAGGAAACATTTTCATGATTATGTTCAAGGAGACTTTGGACAGGTTCGATTGGGTGATGATAAACCCTGTAAAATCATTGGAATGGGTACAGTTTTCATAAAATAGAAAAATGGAAATCAATGGCTATTGAAGGAGGTAAGGCATGTTCTAGATCTAAAGAAAAATCTAATTTCAACGAGGAAGTTGGGAGGCGAAGGTTGTGTGGCTACTTCTAGAGATAAAACCTAGAAGGTAACTAAAGGAGCCCTCATAATAGAAAAAGGAGAAAAGGTTGGTACATTGTATTTATGCAATGGTATTTCTAATTTTGTTAATGCTTTAACCTCTACAGGAACAGATACGACATTGTGGCATCATAGGCTTAGGCACATAAGTGAGAAGGGGATGGAGATTTGTTGCCAGGTTTGAAGCATGTTGATTTAAAATTTTGTGACAATTATGTTTATGGAAAACAAAAGAGAGTCAGATTCATCAGAGTTGGGAAAGAAATGAAGAGCGAAAAATTAGAGCTTGTGCATACAGATGTATGGGGACCTGCTCAGATATCATCTCTCGGTGGCTCTCAGTATTATGTTACTTTTATTAATGATGCAACTAGAAAAACCTAGATTTATTGTATTCGAAATAAATATGATGTATTTGATACTTTCAAAAATGGAAAGCTTTGGTTGAAAATGAGATAGGAAAAAGGTTGAAGTGTCTCAGATTAGACAATGGAGGTGACTATTGCAACAAAGAGTTTTTTAGGTATTATTCAGAGAATGGAATTCACAGAGAAAACACTGTTCTAGGAACACCACAAGGAAATGGCGTGTCAGAAAGGATGAACAGGACTATCATGGAGCGTGAAATGTGCATGAGATTGCATGCAGGATTACCTTTACAATTTTGGGCAAATGTTGTAGATACTGTTGTTTATCTAATAAACATAGGGCCTTCAAGTTCCTTGGATTGTGGTATTCCCGAGGAGGCATGGACAGGTAAAAAGGTAAACTACTCATTTTTAAAGACATTTGGTTGTGAAGCCTTTATCCACATTAATAAAGAAAATAGAACAAATCTTGAGGAAAAATCAAATAAATGTACCTTTATTGGATATGGTGTTAATGATTTTGGTTATCGCTTTTATGATTATGAAAAATACAAAATCATTATAAGAAGAGATGTCATATTCAATGAAAAGGTTTTGTATAAGGATTAGTTGCAGGAAAAGAAACAAGAAAAATAAAATAGAGATTACACAATGCTTGATCAGATCACAGAAAAAGTGACGGTGCATGAAAATCATAATGATCAACAGCCAGAACAACAACAACAACAACAACAACGAAAACCATAACAGTGGAAGCACATCAATCACCTGAAAGTAGTGTTATAAGATCAACCAGGATCAGCAGACCCCCTAAACGATACTCTCCTTCATTATATTATGTCTTGTTGACTGATTCTGGTGAACCACAATGTTATGAAGAAGCAGTGCAGGTAGAGACTAGGAAGAAGTGGGAGCAAGCCATGAAATAAGAGATGGATTCCTTAGCACATAACCAGAATTGGGACTTGTCAGGTTGCCTACAGGAAAAACAACATTGTAGAATAAATAGGTCTACAGGTTGAAGGAAGAAGATGGAGGTAGGAAAAGGTATAAAGCTAGACTTGTGGTGAAGGGGTTTGCACAAAAAAATGGTATAGATTTTGATGAAATATTTTCTCCTATTGTTAAAATGACTTCAATCAGAACTATTTTAAGTCTAGTAGCAGCTGAAGATTTGCATCTTGAGTAGTTAGATGTAAGACAACCTTACTCCATGGGGATTTGGAGGAAGAAATATATATGCAGAAGCTACAAGAATATGAGGTAAATGGGAAGGAGAAACTAGTATGCAGGTTGAAGAAGAGCTTGTATGGCTTAAAACAGGCTCCAAGGCAGTGGTATCTAAAACTTGACAGGTTTATGTTTGAACAAGGTTATACTAGATGTCACTCTGATCATTGTGTTTATCTCAAAATGAAAAATAATGGCATCTATATTATATTGTTATTGTATGTAGATGATATGCTTGTTGCAGGTTCTAACATGTAGGAAATAAATGTGCTCAAAAGAAAATTGGAAAACTCATTTGCAATGAAGGATTTGGGTGCTACAAAACAAATCCTTGGTATGAGAATAACTAGAGACAGGAAGAATAAAAAATTAACATTGTCTTAAAGTGAGTACATAGAAAGGGTGTTGAAAAGATTTAATATGAAAAATGAAAAACTAGCTAGTATACATTTGGCTAGCCATTTCAAACTAAGTAAGGAGGTGTGTCCCAATCCTCGGGAGGAAATGGTTCATATGTCTAAATTTCCATATGCATCAGCAGTTGGAAGCTTAATGTATACAATGGTTTGCACAAGGCTTGATATTTCACATGCAGTGTGAGTTGTAAGAAGATACATGAAAAATCTAGGAAAAGAACATTGGATGGCGATGAAGTGGATTCTCAGGTACTTGAGAGGTACCACAAATCAATCATTATGCTTTGGTGGTTCAAACATCGCTCTACAGGGATATGTTGATGTAGATATGGCAGGTGATCTAAATAACATGAGGAGCACCATAGAGTATGTGTTTACTATAGGTGTGATTCAGATTTAAATAGGAACTTAACAAATTACAGAGGTAACCATAAATATAGATATGCGGTGGAAATAATACTTCATTTCATTATAGTAAAATACTGAAATATGCTTACAAACAAAAATGGAAATAAACTAGCTAGGGCAATGGTAGCTTATCTCTGAGAAGAGATTTGGCAGCTACATGCCTCTGAACTATGTTACAATGAGGCTCAAAGGCCTATTTATTGTTGAGAAATAATTGAAAAACCTAAACATCAAAAAGCCTAACCCTAGAAGATGAAATGCCAAATTGTGGACCTTGTTTGGGTAAATTGGTACATCAACTTCCCGGGGTCGTAACATTGGCATACAAACTCTGTTTGATGCGCACAATATCTCATTACAAAGATATATCCGACAACTATAACTTTGGGAAGAGCAACATGTTCCTCATCCCAAAGTTGTAGTCCTTATATACATATTTCTAACAAGTTATTGTGCACGTCACACAGAGATCGTATGCCAAAGTTACAACCTTGGGAAGTTTATGTACCAATTTACCCAAAATGGGGCCCATAGTTTGCTGCTTCATCTCCTAGGATTAGGGTTTTCCATTATTTCTAAACAATAAATAGGCCTTTGAGCCTCATTTTAAGACGGTTTAGAGTCATGTATCCACCACATATCTTCTTAAAGATAAGCTACCATTGCCCTAGCTGGTTTATTTTCATTTCTGTTTGTAAGCATATTTCAGTATTTTACATTAATGAAATGAAGTGTTATTCCTGCTGCATCTATGTATTTATGTTTAGATCTGTAATTCATTGCATTCCTGTTTAAATCCAGATCAACTTCACTATTGATGTGTTTCAAAATTCCTCACCACCTATAAGAAGTATAAATGACCATGTAGACCTAACTCTAGGTGCAAGTTTACCAAATAAAGCAGCCTATATGATGATTCCTAAGGAGAATGAAGAAATTTGAAATCAAGTTCAGGAGCTATTGAATAAAGTTTTGACTAAAGAGAGTCTAAGCCCTTATGTTGTACCTATAGTGTTTATTCCAAATAATGTTGCACGGGAGAATGATTGCAAATTATAATTCAATAAACAAGAAAATGGTAAGGTATTGTTGGCAGTGAAACCTACTCCTTTTAATTTTGTACAAAAATAAAGGGACCCTCCTAAAAAATTATTACTTATTGGTTTTGATTTAAGTGGGTTTGTATTGATTTGACTCCTGCACTCTTTTCTCTAATCATCATTTTGGTTTTCATCGTATGATAGTTCATTGTAGGGTCTATTCCTACATTCATTGGGTTATAATATTTATTTTCTTTAATTCTTACGATTAGTATAAATTACTATTGCTCATGATGCCAAGAAAATATTTTAGATCAAGGGACACTACAATTTGTAGGAGTCCAAAATTGATTTTATAATGCAAATGGGAGAATCTTCTTTAACTATGATATTAGTTATGATGTTTTATCCTTGTGTTTCAATGTGATATGTGATTTCAATTGTTTTGTGTTTGAATCGAAGAGTATTAACCTAAAGTGTATAACCTATATGGATGGCACTATATGTTTTAATGTCTTATTCATACCATGTAATTATGTCACATCCACCCTTGATTCTCTCATTTATGGTCATCTTATTGTGAATCAATTTTTTTTTTTTTAATTATTTATATTATGGACTCTCACTTGTGGTAAATACTACTTTCTGTTGATGTGTTATGCTACTATTCCTAGTCATCCACTGATCTAGAACATTGAGTATTGAGTTCCAATTTTTAGCAACACCAATTGTCAAATAGGTCATGATCCCATGACCATAACTCGTTACTCATATCCCAAGGTTATCATAGCTTTATCCCAAGCTATTACTTCTTAGTTGTTGATTTGATATTACGAATTTTCTAGAGAGGGTTTCATTGAACCACTTCATTTTGATCCTTTTTGTTTTGGTTCTAAGGTTTATGAAACTAAGGGTTTCATGTTTGGTCTTGGGTTTCCCAAACACTATTTCATCCTTACCTATAGCCCTTCCTCTATAACATGCCATGAGTAGTCCAAAATGTACTTGTCAAAGCAGAACTTGTTGAGGAAGATGAAGAATACTATACTTTGTTTTTGGGTATTCATTATACAACCCTCCATGTGGGGAGGGACTTGTCCCTCCCCCCCCGCGGGGTCTGGGGGGGCTATCCCCCCTGACTGGGGGGTTTAAGGGCTAGTGGGCCTTTGACGATGGTTCAAGGACAACGCCCTAGAAGCTACAAATCGATGAAAATTTTTCTTTCAAAATAGTGTAATTTTGTAGTCAATATGGGTCATTCATTAGGAGAATGATCTAACGATAGAAGTTATGTTAATTTAAATTTTTCCCCTAGAAGGAGACCCTCAGTTTATAATAGGGAATTGTATTGTGATTGTGTATTATTATTCTGAGTGAGAAAATAATGAATTATAGTGCATATCCTATAGGTTGTATATCTTCATTTTTCTAGATAATATAAAAGAAAGGACTGGTTATTTGTCCATGGACATAGCCCTAATTGGGTGAACCACACATATTTGTGTCTCTCTTATTTTATGCATGTCTGCATTTTTTGCTTCCTCAATATTTTGTGTTTCATTTATCCATTATTATTTTATAACAACTGGTATCAAATTCAAAGCTCTATTAGGCTGATAAACTTGCAAGAGAAAAGGGTTCCTGTTTCAAGTAGGAGCAATGGTAGAAGATGGTACGTTTAGGTTTGAGAAATTTAATAGCCAAAAATATGAGCTGTGAAAGATGAAAACGGAATATTATCTGTAATAGAAATATTTTTGCCACCATTGAGCATAAAATCAAAGAAGTCGATGAATATGGTTGATGAAGAATGGGATCTTCTCAATCAAAAGGCACCAGGAACAATACGATTGTGTCTAGCAGTGTCAGTGGCATTAAAATTTTTAAAGGAAACAACAGTAGAAGGTTTAATGATGGCACTGCCAAATTTCAAATAAGGTATTTC
The DNA here is from genome assembly GCA_031772625.1 of Pinus tabuliformis. Classification (NCBI taxonomy): domain Eukaryota; kingdom Viridiplantae; phylum Streptophyta; class Pinopsida; order Pinales; family Pinaceae; genus Pinus; species Pinus tabuliformis. The sequence goes on along the minus strand of CM062808.1, from coordinate 115,322,192 downwards.
TTATGAAGTTTCTATTTAATATGAATACGTTAGAAGGTGGATCTATTGTTGATCATTTAAATTAATTTGACACGATTACTAGTCAGTTACGTTCTATAGGGGTAAATTTTGATGATGAAGTTAGGCCTCTATTATTTCTATGATCATTGCCAAAAAGTTCGAATGGATTAGTTATGGTTGTTAGTAACTCTGTCTCTAGATCAAGTAATTTAAAGTTTGATGATATTATTGGTGCTATCCTTAGCGAGGAAATGTGATGAAAAAGATTTGATGAGACATCAAGTAATTCTTTGACTACAGGGACTAGGGGGAGACAAATGTTAAGAGGAAGGAGCCTAGGAAATGACATTAAGTCAAGAAAAGGAAAAACCAAATCTAGATCAAGGACAATGTGTTAGAAATGTGGGAAGAAAGGACACCTGAAGAAAGACTACAATCCTTGGAAGGGAAAAGAAGGAGATGGACAACAAGATAACAATCATGAAGTGAATGTGATAGGTGGTGTGTTGCAAGATTCTTTGATTCTTTAATTATAGAATAATATTGATTCTTGGGTGGTAGATGAAGGGATTTCATTCCATGCGACACTTGATAGGAAACATTTTCATGACTATGTTCAAGGATATTTTGGATAGGTTCATTTTCTTAATGATAAACCTTGTAAAATCAATAGAATGGGTAAGCTTCTTATAAAACAAAAAATGGAAACCAATGGATATTTAAGGAGGTAGGGAATTTTCTATATTTGAAGAAAAATATAATTTCAATAGGGTACTTGGGTGGTGAAGGTTGGGTAACTACATTCATAGACAAAACCTAGAAGGTCACTAAAGGAGCCCTAGTAATAGCAAAAGGAGAAAAGGTTGGTATGTTGTCTTTATTCAATGGTATTCATAACTATGTTAATGATTTAACCTTCATAGAAGAACATATAGATTTGTGTCATCATAGGCTCGAGCACATGGGTAAGAAAGGGATGCAAATTCTTCACTCAAGAAATTTGTTTCCAAGTTTGAAGCATGTTGATTTGGATTTATGTGAAAGGAACGTTTATAGAAAATAAAAGAGAGTCAAATTTCTCATAGTTGGGAAGGAAAATAAGAACAAAAATTTACAGCTTATGCATATAGTTGTATGGGGACCTGTTGTGGCTGGAAACAACCCCCCCTTTTTGTTCATTTAAGTGTTGACCAAAATACTAAATGAATGGGGACCCTTAGTTAATTTTTAGAAAGAACAAGAGTTTCCTTTCATCAAAATAAGGTTACCATCATAAGCTTAGGAAGGTCTTTTGAATATCTTAAACCTAAGTCTATGATAAGGAGAAAATCTTTAAAGTCACGTTGCAAAAAAGATAGGAAATGCCTCCATTTCTCTTTAATATCAGAATGCGCAAGATCCTCGTGTTAAGTATAACATCGCGTCGCAACAAAGTAATACTCATAAGGAAAAACTTAAAGATTTACCGATCTACAATAACACCGATTGCAAGATCGCATATCGCAGAAATGAGCCGGAAAGATTTGGCAAACATCAAACTTCTGCGATCTGTGATGTTGCGATCGTTGCGATATTGCTTTCTCGCGATCTGCGATGGTGCGATTTGCGATGGCGCGATATGCGAGGTTACGTAAGAAAATCATAAATCACTTCATTACGAATCCTTCGGGCATGCCATTCAAAGAAAAGCCACTTACCATAATCTGACTCGAAATCATGCACTTTTAATGATAGTAAATGAATTAGTTGTCAGTTATTAAATGGAGTAAAGACGTGTGCCTTTGTAGAGAATTACTTCACGTAAGGTGGCATATTTGATACATCTGGTGCATTTAAAACTCTCCCATCACCTTTCTGGATTAGTCATTTCCATTTCACCCGTAATCTGCAGTAACGAAGAGCTAAGACGATTCAAACCCAAACGCAGGAAGAAATGGGAAAGAAAAATAAAGCTCAAAGCTCTGAAGCGAAGGAAAAGATGAAGGAGATGGCGCCTTTGTATACAGACACAGCCTGTAACAGAGACGCAAGGATATCGACATGGGAAAGCATGTACAGGCTGCCTGAAGAGGAAAATCCTAGAATAATGAAGGTTGCTGCTGTTGCGGGCTCACAACGCTCTTCCGAGGCATCCTTAGAGGAGCTAGCATGTTCATTTCTTCATAGGATAGAAGCAAGACCCAAAATTCTACCATATACAGATATGATCAAGTGGATACTTGACAATGTAGACATGAACAATAGACAATTCAAAGTTCAAGGACACGGACTCATCGGATCATTCGCTGCGCAAGATTTGAAGCTTATGTATCATCTTCCTAAACCGCAGGCGACTTACAATGTACAATTCGTTAAAAATTTGCGGCAGAGAACCCAGACCTATCAAAGACCACCAAAGATTGGTCCAGAAAAGAGGAGCCGCTCAAAAAGGACAAAAACGGTATGTATAGCACTGGTTCCCTCACCTCTCCATATTGTTTTGCTGTGGCCATGTTTTGTAGGTTATTTGGGTTGCCGGATATCAATAAGTTTTCGTATGAATGGCTACCATTAATTGATGCTGCCACAAACGCTGATATTATGGATTGGGCCAAGATCCTTTCTGATAATCTATACACGGCTTTTATCAATTACCGGTCTAAAATATCCTTGTCTCAAAGGATCTATCCTCCTTTTTATCTGTCTGCATATGTTATGGATTCTATTTGTTATGTGTCTAAATTTTCCATTATGGGTTGGAAATGGACTACCCAGGACCCATTACCCATCCATGTTTAACATAAGGTGTTATGGGATTCTCAGTTCGTCCCTCACTTCTACCAGATTTGCCACGGGCTTATTTTGCCCTTGTATAGAATAATGTATGATGACGACCCCCCGAGGTGCTCACCCGAGGCACAAATAGAAATCATCCCCATCGCAAGATGGTTCGGGGAAGAATGGTTTACCTATATTAGAGTGTTTGGAAGCACTTTAACTCCACATGTCCTACCTCTATATATTCCTGATAAACTTTTGGCTCGGGAAATTGCTTATCAAACCTGTTCAGAAGGTGGCCTGACCAAAGACCTAAAGGACAAAACGAAGGCCATATGGCCTCAATTTCCTGTAGCTTGTGGGGCCTTCTCATTGTTCGATGTAGGACTCGCTTTCACCGAAGTGGAGAATGTGACGTGTCTACAATTATTTAAATTCCCACCAAGGCCATTTGACCCAAATGATGTTGCCCAAGATTTCACGACGAATGTCAAAATAAAAGTATTTGTTGGAAAGAAAGATTTGTTTGATGATTTGTTTTAGAGTAGAAGCTCACTCCAAGAAATTTTGCAGGAAGCTCGGTCGAGGTTGTCTCCAGAGGACCTCCAAAGATTCATGTTATACACGGAAAGAAGGTTGGCCAGTGTTCCTCTAGAGAAGCTGCGACTGCCTGCCAGAGAACCAACTCCAAGCATTAGCCTCAGTGGAAACTCTAGCACTTCCAGATCTAAATCCAACGCTGCGCAAGGAGTACCTGAACATCCTAAAGAGTCTGGATGCGACCAAGAAAAAAACGAAGAAACAACTAAAGATACAGCTCAGTCAAGTGCAATGTCGCAACAACAAGTTATCGCCTCCCCGCCAAGAGATGTCCCCCCTCCTGTCATCGAAGCACCACTCGTCACAGCAGAACTGGACAAAGAATGGGAAACCTTCAATGAACTGATCAATCTTGAAGGGCAAGCCCCAAAAGCAACTGTGAACAATACATAGGTAGTGCAAGAAGTGGTTTCGACCATAGTCAGCAGTGCCACAGAAATGGAGCACATTCCTATCGCTCCACCTTCTGAGCTTCTAGTTAATGTAGAAGAAATTCCCCCACTGGATGTATTCTATAGTCCCCAACACAAAGCAGTTGTAAGGAGACAGAGGAAGAAAATAAAACTAGAAAATACACTGTCACAAGATGCTGAACATTTGGACGTCTTATGGAAAGACCCCAACAATAACCCGACTGAAAATCTCACTAAGCTGTCTCTGATCGCCGGGGCATATGCTTCTGCAACTATTGACAAGGCATCGGAAGTTCAGCAACTATTGAAAGAACAAGAAAATCAAATACAGCTGCTACAACGACAATTGCAACAAGCCAGTGCTAATATTGAAGCTTCTAAACAGCTCGAGAAGCTGCAGGAAGACTTTCAACAGATGCAGATAGGCTATCAAAGAAGTCTAGACGAGAAAGGAAAACAATTGCAGACTTTACAGGAAATGCATAAAGATGAGCCTAAGCTGGCAGAATTTATTTCAGAATCTATTGGCTTAAATGAGCAACTACTGCAGCAACAGGAAGAGTTGGGACGTAAAATATCACAGTGGAGTCACTATTGCGAGCTGAGCGATAAAATCACCAATCAAGTGGTAGACTTGCGGAGTGACTATGATCAGAGTGACAGACGGGTGACAGAATACTTAACTTGGCAGGATGAAGATGAAGGGAAAAGAGCAGGTGCACCCAGGATAAACGAAAATCATAAAGAATTGCTCTTTAATAAATGGGACGATCAAATCAGGCAGGCGGAGCGAGCAGCGGAGACAGTGGCTACACAGGCAAGCATTCTTATCGACTGTGTAAATGAGAAATTACACAGGGAAAATTTAATCGCAGAGGCCACCCCAGGGTACCTACCAAATAAATTACAACTAGAAGCAGAATGGAAGCAGAAAGCGCAGGCAAAGGGAAAAGCGATCCAAACATTAAACAGGTTGAATTGGGAATGTTACTGGACATACTTGGTCAAACCACACAGTCAATGGATGACGGTGAAATGCATCACAAACGGTGCCGAAAAAGTAGTGCCAGCTCTCGTAGATGTTGTTTTCGCAGCCCAGCTCAGTGCAGAAGTTAGTCAGCCGACTCTCCTCAAGCCCATGATGAACACTTGCAACTTTAAGGACCAAGTTCAGAAGTAGCCTTATTTTAGAATGTTGTTTTTTCTTTTTAATTAGATTAGAAAAAGGACGGTCATTTGAAAACTGCATCCTAAATTTTGTAAAAATACTATTATTAGAATTGGGAAGTAGTATTTTAACCCTTCTCATGCATTTAGAGAAGGGTCCAGAAATTTGTCAAAAACTTGTCCTCGGAACATGCACTTCTACACCCTCAGAGGAGGTTTTGATGAATAGATGGATCGAGATTTATTAATGTTTGCATTTAATGTCTGCTACTGATGTTGCACTTCTGTACTCTTAGTAGATGTTAGAACAAGTAGAGATAAATCGTTTTTGCTTGAAGCTTGTGAGTAGGATTAGTCATAAATGGTACTTTTATCTCTTGACCATTCCTACTTATATTCTTAAAGTGATATACAGTTTTCAGTTGTTTATATGTTAATGCATGAATGTGTGGGTTACCATTTGGCACTTCTATACGATGGAGTCATTTATTTGTGTTTGATATATGAATAACTTATTATGCGATATGCTGTTCACAACTGTTTTGCTTAAATTTTTATGCAAAGTGGTTTATCTTAATTGATTTATATTCTTATGATAGCTGAATGATCTTTATTACCAGTTATTGTTCGAAATCTCTTTAGATCGCATGATAGAAGAAATACACCCCGGGTTAGCGTAGATCAGATGTGTTGTTTCTCATTAGATTACAATAGCATAGAGTTAGTTTAGAAGTTTGACTTAAATTAGCTTTAAGTACTCTTAGATCAGCATCATCCAGCTCTACACACACACACACCCCTTAGATTGGGAAACTGGTCCCATTATCCCCAGTCGGACCCGCTATACCAAACGGATAAGGAGCTGCCAACCAAGGTCCGGACCGGGTGGGTATCCCCCTTGTTGTCGACCTGATTTTCGGGGCTTCAACATATTTGGCGCTAGAAGGAGGGCCTGAACATAGTGTCTGTTGGAATGATTTTCAATTGTAAAATTTGAATCAGGATGGCTGCTCATAAAATTCCTATTTGGAGTTGCATCCATGTTCCTACCTCTTCCAACACTCCACCAGAAGTGGTAAGACTCTTGTCTCAGGTAAAATTCAATGGTAAGAATAATTCTTCTGCTTTTAACCATGCTCTTCAATTTATTCAAAAAGTTTCAAGTTCTGATATTCAGAGAATTGATGAAGGCGTTTTATGCAGAATTTTTACTCTTACATTCACAGCGGAAGCTAGAAAATGGTGCAGAACCCTCCTAGTTGCATCAATTCATAGCTGGGACCAATTCGTCAAGACTTTTATTTTTGAATTTTATTGTTATGACTATGACCAGGTATATGATGAAATTGATTATCTACGGAAACAAGATGAATCTGTTAGGGATATTAATATGCGATTTCATCTTAATTTTCTAAAGTATGATCTTGAAAGTGAACTCATGGATGAAGAACCTTCAGATTATGCTGAGTATTCCCTGCCTCCTAGGTCTGATCAAGCAGAAATTAGTTCAGGCTTTGTCTCATTTTCTTCTAATGTGAATGAGGATTCCAAGTTGAATATACAAATCAGCCATGATGAAGAAAGTCCCCAAAGCCTAGGAGTCATGCATGCTCTAATGCAAGAAGACAAAAGCGGGAATGCTGGAGGAAAGCCTACCTTGAAACCAGGAGATGACTTTGATACAAGGTCAGATAATATCATTGAAAATCAACAAATGCAGATGCCAAGGTTAGAACAACAAACTATTTCTCTTTCGAAAAGTATCAGTACACAAAGGTATGATCTAAAGCCCGATGTCTATGATGAATCTGATGAACAAAGATTTTTCCATGATGAGATTTTCAAATGCATTGTTCCAAAATCAAATTTTTCTCTTTATCCTGATGTTTTTAGTGATGATAATTTTTCCCCTCTCAATATTAAAGATATCTCAAAAAACACAGAGGATTATTCAAATGAGTCATCATTAGGTTTTCAAGACAAAAAGACAGCTATAGAACATCCTTTGACCATTTTCAAACGAATCACTTGACCTTCCTTGTCTGAAAATATATGACGAAAAAGAGAAATCTAGGGAAATCTGTAAAATCATTTATGATAGTTACTTTGACGACGATGATGTTGTTGATTTATCCCAAGTAACTCAACTAAGCTCAGATAATGAGAGATATCCTAATTCATAAATCATATCAGTCAATCCTCATTTCAAAGTAAAAGATCATTTGCATGATTTTACTATCCAAGACAATACCCCGATCTATGATTCATATCATGAGAAAACCCCCATGCCTGTCCACAATAATAACTTGTCTTCTGATTCACAAGACGGAATTCGAAATTGCTCAGATTCCATAATTCTGGCCAGTTCTTGTGAGAAGCAAGATATTACAAGTAAATCCCAGTTGTGTTGTAACATTATTTGTACAGATAATCATTCCTTTCTTTCTCACTTGCACTCATTTTGTACAAAATCGGATTGTGTTTTAAATTTTCACACTTTTGATAGATTACTGTGGCACATAGAGCATATTATCAAGGAACATTCGAAAGACGTGATACCATTTTGGAGAGCCAAACTGTGTCAAGAAAGTATAGAACCTTTTCAATTTCAAGATCAATCAATATCAGACTTTCTTAAAAAACTTCTTTGGCATCCAAAACATCATCAACGAAAGAAAGTACCTTTCGAAACTTGTTGGCAATTCGCGCCAATTGATAAGAATCTTTCCAGGAATTTCCATCTATTCTGCATTGATTTATTTAGTGATTTATATATGGAAACTTTCCTTTTATACGAAATCGCTAAAAGCTCAACTTTAACAAACAGTAGGTTACAAGCCATTGAAACTAAAAAATCATATTCACAACCTAGTTTTTCATCTTTCCTATTACGAGATCATCAATCCATAACATAAATTCATCCTGATTTTTATGATCCAATAGGTTCCCAGTTGGAAAGAAGTTTTCATGAAAAAGAAATATCAGACAGAATTCCAACTGAGGTTACATATTCTTATTCCACATCCAACATTAACAGTTCAGGAAAAGTTTTGTTCTTAACGTTAATGTTTGGAAGTTACATATGGTTAGGAATAAAAATGAAGAGATGGTTCCACTGGAAATATCATTTCACCTAGTTAATTTTCTGTATATAGTTAGAATAGGAGTAGGAGTAATTTAGCTAGGTTATTAGGTTTTAGGTTCACTTTTAATAGTTGGTAGAAAGGAGATTATCCCTATTCTGTGCATAATCCTAAAGAATTCCTGCCTCTCATTTCGTTAAATTTTTTTTCCCATAATAAAATTTGCTATGGTTAATAGCATTTGAAATTTACTAAAAACACCATTTCTCTGTCAGGTTTTGAACTTCTGCTTGTGTAAATAGCAAATCTTTCAGAAACTTGATCTTTATTATTAATAGATATAGTTAAAAACTTTAAACCAGATACGATACTAGTCTCAACTTCCAAAAAAACTGGACAAAAGTAATCTTAGTGAAGAAATTGTTTTATATCAGTACGATGAAAAGTATCAATAACAAAATAAAGATTCCCTGTAGATACAACCATTTCCAAAAAACTCTATTATTGTCGTCCAGAGCTTTCTTAAGGAAAGCAATGATATCCTCCCTGTTAGAGAAAATCGCAGCATTTAGAGAGACAATCCAAGAAACGCTATATCTCAAAGAATAAGAGGTCTCATCACGAGCCGGCTTATCATGATCACAGATATTATAACTTGTTGACTTTGCCAAAATTGTCCACCAAAACAGGGCAACGACTCAAGATTGTTGAAATCAAAAGACAAGGGGTCTCATCACGAGCCAGCTTGTTCAGCAAAAGTGTAAATCAAGTGAATGACTGTGTCATAATTTGGCTACCCAAACCAGAAATTGTTCTTTAGAAAAGAAAAAGTGTCAATCTGGGTTTTTCTCCGAAGGTTGTAGATCGCCTTAAGCAGGATAAAGGATCATTACTAGGTAATAGGTAACCCTGTCGAGGCTATGGATGCCTGCTGGCAGCAGATGCTCTACCTGCGACAAAAGAGCATATTTAAAAGACTTCTACATAGGGGAGACTTTATTTTATTTTTTACAAGACCAAGTAATGGCTGATGTAAACGCAAGGACAAGATGAGGATACAAGTAATTAAAATAGAAAGAGTTTGAAACGAAATATCATTGACAGTTTGAAGTATGACATGCTTTATCTTTTTATAATAAAGTTTAAGTTTCCTAAATTTTTTTTTTTGTTCTTTCAGAAGTTTAAAAAATTCATTAGAAAATCAGAGATAACTGGTTCTCCCAAGTGAATCGCCAATTGTTGTGGCTGGCAACAACCCCCCCTTTTTGTTCATTTAAGTGTTGACCAAAATACTAAATGAATGGGGACCCTTAGTTAATTTTTAGGAAGAACAAGAGTTTCCTTTCCTCAAAATAAGGTTACCATCATAAGCTTAGGAAGGTCTTTTGAATATTTTAAACCTAAGTCTATGATAAGGAGAAAATCTTTAAAGTCGCGTTGCAAAAAAGATAGGAAATGCCTCCATTTCTCTTTAATATCAGAATGCGCAAGACCCTCGTGTTAAGTATAACATCGCATCGCAACAAAGTAATACTCATAAGAAAAAAATTAAAGATTTACCGATCTGCGATAACACCGATCGCAAGATCGCATATCACAGAAATGAGCCGGCAAGATTTGGCAAACATCAAACTTTTGCGATCTGCGATGTTGCCATCGTTGCGATATTGCTTTCTCGCGATCTGCGATGGTGCGATTTGCGATGGCGCGATATGCGAGGTTACGTAAGCAAATCATAAATCACTTCATTTCGAATCCTTCTGGCACGCCATTCAAAGAAAAGCCACTTACCATAATCTGACTCGAAATCATGCGCTTTTAATGATAGTAAATTAATTAGTTGTCAGTTATTAAATGGAGTAAAGACGCGTGCCTTTGTAGAGAATTACTTCACGTAAGGTGGCATATTTGATACATTTGTTGCATTTAAAAGTCTCCCATCACCTTTCTGGATCAGTCATTTCCATTTCACTCGTAATCTGCAGGAACGAAGAGCTAAGACAATTCAAACCCAAACGCAGGAAGAAATGGGAAAGAAAAATAAAGCTCAAAGCTCTGAAGCAAAGGAAAAGATGAAGGAGATGGTGCCTTTGTATACAGACATAGCCTGTAACAGAGACGCAGGGATATCGACATGGGAAAGCATGTACAGGCTGCTTGAAGAGGAAAATCCTAGAATAATGAAGGTTGATGCTGTCGCAGGCTCACAACGCTCTTCCGAGGCATCCTTAGAGGAGCTAGCATGTTCATTTCTTCACAGGATAGCAGTAAGACCCAAAATTCTACCATATACGGATATGATCAAGTGGATACTTGACAATGCAGACATGAACAACAGACAATTCAAAGTTCAAGGACACGGGCTCATCGGATCATTCGCTGCGCAAGATTTGAAGCTTATGTATCATCTTCCTGAACTGCAGGTGACTTACAATGCACAATTCATTAAGAAATTTGCGGCAGAGAACCTAGACCTATCAGAGACCACCAAATATTGGTCCAGAAAAGAGGAGCCGCTCAAAAAGGACAAAAACAGTATGTACAGCACTGGTTCCCTCACCTCTCCGTATTGTTTTGCTGCGGCCATGCTTTGTAGGTTATTTGGGATTCCGGATATCAATAAGTTTTCGTATGAATGGCTACCATTAATTGATGCTGCCACAAACGCCGATATTACGGATTGGGCCAAGATCCTTTCTGATAATCTATACACGGTTGTTATCAATTACCGGTCTAAAAGATCATTGTCTCAAAGGATCTATCCTCCTTTTTATCTGTCTGCATATGTTATGGATTCTATTTGTTATGTGTCGAAATTTCCCATTATGGGTTGGAAATGGACTACCCATTACCCATCCATGTTTATCATAAGGTGTTATGGGATTCTCAGTTCGTCCCTCACTTCTACTAGATTTTCCACGGGTTTATTTTGCCCTTGTATAGAATAATGTATGATGAAGACCCCCCGAGGTGCTCACCTGAGGCACAAATAGACATCATCCCCATCACAAGATGGTTCAGGGAAGAATGGTTTACCTATATTAGAGTGTTTGGAAGCACTGTAACTCCACATGTCCTACCTCTATATATTCTTGATAAACTTTTGGCTCGGGAAATTGCTTATCAAACCTGTTCAGAAGGTGGCCTGACCAAAGACCTAAAGGACAAAAAGAAGGCCATATGGCCTCAATTTCCTGTAGCTTGTGGGGCCTTCTCATTGTTCGATGTAGGACACGCTTTCACCAAAGTGGAGAATGTGACGTGTCTACAATTATTTAAATTCCCAGCAAGGCCACTTGACCCAAATGATGTTGCCCAAGGTTTCACGACGAACGTCAAAATAAAAGTGTTCGTTGGAAAGAAATATTTGTTTGATGATTTGTTTCAGAGTAGAAGCTCACTCCAAGAAACTTTGCGGGAAGCTTGGTCGAGGTTGTCTCCAGATGACCTCCAAATATTCATATTATACAGGGAAAGAAGGCTGGCCAGTGTTCCTCTAGAGAAGCTACGACTGCCTGCCAGAGAACCAACTCCAAGCATTAGCCTCAGTGGAAACTCTAGCACTTCCAGATCTAAATCCAACGCTGTGCAAGGAGTACCTGAACATCCTAAAGAATCTGGATGCGACCAAGAAAAAAATGAAGAAACAACTAATGATACAACTCAGTCAAGTGCAATGTCGCAACAACAAGTTATCGCCTCCCCGCCAAGAGATGTCCCCCCTCCTGTCATCGAAGCACCACTCGTCACAACAGAACTGGACAAATAATGGGAAACCTTCAATGAACTGATCAATCTTGAAGGGAAAGCCCCAAAAACACCTGTGAACAATACACAGGTAGTGCAAGAAGTGGTTTCTACCATAGTCAGCAGTGTCACAGAAACGGAGCACATTCCTATCGCTCCACCTTCTAAGCTTCTACTTAATGTAATAGAAATTCCCCCACTGGATGTATTCTATAGTCCCCAACACAAAGCAGTTGTAAGGAGATAGAGGAAGAAAAGAAAACTAGAAAATACACTGTCACAAGATGCTGAACATTTGGACATCTTATGGAAAGATCCCAACAATAACCCGACTAAAAATCTCACTAAGTTGTCTCAGATCGCAGGGGCATATGCTTCTTCAACTATTGACAAGGCATCGGAAGTTCAACAACCATTGAAAGAACAAGAAAATCAAATACAACTGCTACAACGACAGTTACAACAAGCCAGTGCTAATATTGAAGCTTCCAAACAGCTCGAGAAGCTGCAGAAAGACTTTCAATAGATGCAGATAGGCTATCAAAGAAGTCTAGACGAGAAAGGAAAACAATTGCAGACTTTATAGGAAATGCATAAAGATGAGCCTAAGCTGGCATAATTTATTTTAGAATCTATTGGCTTAAATGAGCAACTACTGCAGCAACAGGAAGAGTTGGGACGTAAAATATCACAGTGGAGTCACTATTGTGAGCTGAGCAATAAAATCACCAATCAAGTGGTAGACTTGCGGAGTGACTATGATAAAAGTGACAGACGGGTGGCGAAATACTTAACTTGGTAGGATAAAGATGCAGGGAAAAGAGCATGTGCACCCAGGATAAACGAAAATCATAAAGAATTGCTCTTTAATCAATGGGACGATCAAATCAGGCAAGCGGAGCGAGTAGCAGAGACAGCGGCTACACAGGTAAGCATTCTTATCGACTGTGTAAATGAGAATTTACACAGGGAAAATTTAATTGTAGAGACCACCCCGGGGTACCTACCAAATAAGTTACAACTGGAAGCAGAATGGAAGCAGAAAGCGTTGGCAAAGGGAAAAGCGATCCAAGCATTAAACAGGTTGAATTGGGAATGTTACTGGACATACTTGGCCAAACCACATAGTCAACGGATGACGGTGAAATGCACCACAAACACGGCCGAAAAAGTAGTGCCAACTCTTGTAGATGTTGTTTTCGCAGCCCAGCTCAGCACAGAAGTCAGTCAGCCGACTCTCCTCAAGCCCATGATGAACACTTGCAACTTTAAGGACCAAATTCAGAAGTAGCCTTATTTTAGAATGTTGTTTTTTCTTTTTAATTAGATTAGAAAAAGGACGATCATTTGAAAACCGCATCCTAAATTTTGTAAAAATACTATTATTAGAATTAGGAAGTAGTATTTTAACCCTTCTCATGCATTTAGAGAAGGGTCCAGAAATTTGTCAAAAACTTGTCCTCGGAACATGCACTTCTGCACCCTCAGAGGAGGTTTTGATGAACGGATGGATCGAGATTTATTAATGTTTGCATTTAATGTCTGCTACTGATGTTACACTTCTGTACTCTTAGTAGATGTTAGAACAAGTAGAGATAAATCGTTTTTGCTTGAAGCTTGTGAGTAGGATTAGTCATAAATGGTACTTTTATCTCTTGACCATTCCTGGTTATATTCTTAAAGTGATATACAGTTTTCATTTTTTTATATGTTAATGCATGAATGTGTGGGTTACCATTTGGCACTCCTGTACGGTGGAGTCATTTATTTGTGTTTGATATATGAATAACTTATTATGCGATATGCTGTTCACAACTGTTTTTCTTAACTTTTTATGCAAAGTGGTTTATCTTAATTGATTTATAGTCTTATGATAGCTGAATGATCTTTATTACCAGTTATTGTTCGAAATCTCTTTAGATCGCATGATAGAAGAAATACACCCTGGGTTAGCGTAGATCAGATGTGTTGTTTCTCGTTAGATTACAATAGCATAGAGTTAGTTTAGAAGTTTGACTTAAATTAGCTTTAAGTACTCTTAGATCAGCATCATCCAACTCTACACACACACACACCCCTTAGATTGGGAAACAGGTCCCATTATCCCCAGTCGGACCCGCTATACCAAATGAATAAGGAGCTGCCAACCAAGGTCCGGACCGGGTGGGTATCCCCCTTGTTGTCGACCTGATTTTTGGGGCTTCAACAGGACCTGCTAAGGTATCATCTCTTGGTGTCTCTTGTTATTATGTTACTCTTATTGGTGTTGCAACCAGAAAAACCTAGATTTATTGTATTTGAAATAAATATGATGTATTTGATACTTTCAAGAAATGGAAATATTTGGTTGAGAATGAGATAGGAAATAGATTGAAGTGTCTCAAATTAGACAATGGAGGTGAATACTACAACAAATAGTTTAATAACTATTGTTCAGAGAATGAAATTTTCTAAGAGAAGGAAGTTCCACGAACACCACTATGAAAATGGTGTGTTAGAAAGGATGAACAAAACAATTGTGGAGTGTGCAAGGTGAATGATATTGCATAAAAGATTTCCATTACAATTTTGTGAAGATGATGTATATATTGTCTTTGATCTAATCAACATAATTCCTTGAAGTTCCTTATATGGTGGTATTCTAAAGGAGGCATGGACAAGAAAAAAGGTAAACTGCTCTTTTTTAAAGACTTTCGGTTGTGATGCCTTTGTCCACATCAATAAAGAAAATAGAACAAATCTTGAGGAAAAATAAAAGAAATGTACCTTTATTGGATATGTGTTAATGATTTTGGTTAACAATTACAGGATTATGAAAATCACAAAATAATTAGGAGTAGATATGTCATATTCAATGAAAAGGTATTGTATAAAGATCCTATGCAGGAAAAAAAATAGGAAAAGGAAGATAAAAAATATACAGTTCTTAATGAGATCATAGAAAAAGTAAAGGTGCTTGAAAATCATAATGATCAATAGTCACAAAAAAACAATTACAACAACAAAAATAGACAATTCAAACAACTAAAAGTTGTGTTAGAAGATATACCATGATAAGTAGACACCCTAAACAATACTCTCCTTCATTATATTATGTATTGTTGACTAATTCTGGTGAACCAGAAAGATATGAAGAAGAAATGCAGGTATAAACTAGGAAGAAGTGGGAGAAATCCATGGAATAAGATATGGACTCATTGATGCATAACCAGACTTGGTACTTAGTCAAGTTTCTTGTAGGTAAAACAATATTGCAAAATAAATGGGTTTATAGGTTGAAGGAAAAATATGGAGGTAAACACAGGTATAAATATTGACTTATGGTGAAGGGGTTTGCATGAAAGAAAGGTATAGAATTTGATTAAAAAATTTATCATGTTGTTTAAATGACTTCAATCAGAACTATTTTAAGTCTAGTGGCAGAATATTATGTGAATCTTGACTAGTTATATGTAAAGACAATATTTCTCCATGGGGATTTGGAGGAAGAAATATATATGTAGTTGCCACAAGGGTATGAAGTTAGACGGGAGTAGAAATTAGTGTGAAAATTGAAGAAGAGCTTGTATGACTTCAAAGAGGGTCCAAGGAAGTGGTATCTAAAATTTGACAGGTTTATATATGAATAGGGTTACTAGATGTCACTTTGACCATTGTGTTTATATTAAAAAGAAAAATGATTGGAAGCTACTTAAATTGTTATTGTATGTAGATGACATGATTTTTGTATGGAATAACGTGCAGGAATTAAGTGTGCTCAAATGAAAATGGGAAAATTCATTTTCAATGAAGGATTTGGGTGTTTCAAAGCAAATCCTTTGTATGGGAATAACTAGAGACGAGAAAAATAAGAACTTAACATTGTATCAGAGTGAGTACATAGAAAAGGTGTTGGAAATATTTAATATGTAGAATGCAAAACCAATTAGTACACCTTTGGCTAGCCATTTCAAACTAAGTAAGGAGATGTGTCCCAAGATTCGGTAAGAGATGCAATATGTGTAAAGTTCCATATGTATCAATAGTTAGAAGCTTAATGTATTCATAAGTTAGATTTGAAACCTCGTGTAAGAGCCACTAATAATTATAATGTAGTTGAAGACTTGGCTCAGTTTCCATCAGCGATGTCGACCCTTGAGGTGTTGCAAAAATTGCCTACCCAAAAGAAGGCTTTAGGTATGAGGCTAGAGGGGACCCCTCGATTTCTAGCTCAATTAGATTTTATAATCCAAGTCATCATTTGTAGTAAGAATACTCATCATTCTATCGTAGATGAGGTAGCCTCGACTTGCATTATGTCTATGTATTGCTAGAAGGTGATTGCTTCTCTTCAAATAAGTCAGTCACCTACTATATTGGAAGCCTTTGACGGGAGAACATACAAGCCTTGTTGGATTTTAAACTCCCTGTAAGTTGAATTAGGGGGGAAATTGTGTCAATAGAAGTCAAAGTTATTAATGGACCTCTCTATTACAATATTCTATTACATTGTATGTGGGTTTATGCCATGGTTTTTTTCATCTCAACTTACTTCTGTATGATATCCTTTCCTCATAAAGGCGGGATTGCACCCATATCCCAACTCACCATTTTCACCTTTGATTCACATGTTACTGGAAGTGTTGTTTGGTGTGGAGCCTAATTATCTTCTTTACTCATAGGTATCACCACATTGGACCCCATTTCATAATGTGGCGGAAACACCGCCTATTATTTACGTTGCAAGGGGGTCCAGGGGGGTGGCAATGCAAAATCTGACGATAGAAGTTATGATTAATTTAGGGTTTTCTGCCCTATAAGGCAACCCCTTGCTATATATGAGGGAATTGTATTGCGGCTATGTATATGTGTATTTTGAATGAGAAAGAGAGAGGAGATTGTGTGAGGGCGAAGAGGGAATTATAGAGGATATATTGTAGCTTGTATCTCTTCTTTTTGTTGGATAATATAACATGAAGAACTAGCTGTTTCTCCATGGAAATAGCTGAAATTGGGTGAACCACGTATATTTGTGTCTGTCTTGTTTTATGTGTTTTCTGTGTTTATAATTTTGCAATATTTTATTAGTTCCATTTCTCTGTAATATATATTTTTCTAACAAGTGTACCTCTTGTAGGGGAAACTCTAAATTCCTATCATCATGTTGGAGTTGGATTGTTGAAGGATTCTTCACTTATGGGGACCTTTTCACTCCCTCCTCCTCTCCTTCCCAACAACTTAGCTTCGATAGCTTATATCAACATGATATCATCTTTTACTATCATGGTCGATCCATGGATTGTACCAAGTGAAATTGACATCCAATGTTTTGGTGACCGAATGCTACTAAGCCCCATTGATCTCGATTATGAAGCCATTTATTCATCTTTTGCGGTTTCTTCCTTTGATTTGCTAATTGGGTTGATAGATCATTGGATTATGGTATGTATTTTGATCCATTCTCACATGTATTACTTGCTGATGAAAGCATCATGAAAATCATGATATCAGACAATGAATTGAGGGTGAACATCACCATCGTTCCTTCTTACCTGACTCCATTAAGGATAATCCTAGTGATGTATATTTACCTAATTTTGTCAAGCCTTGCATGCATCCCATTATTGTTATTGGTCCCTTTGTGAAATGGGGTATCGACTTTATGACATGTAACCCTCACTCGGATAAGGGCCACGGTTATATTATTTTGTTGTTGACTACTTTACTAAATGGGTCAAGGTGATTTCTGCATTTAACAACACTGAAAAAAACTGTTGCATATCTATTTTTTAACCACATCATCACACGGTTTAGTTTTCCACAAGCCATAGCTACATATCATGGAAAGCATTTCCAGAATCATATGATGACCAAATTAACTTTTAATATGGGAATTTCCCATGAAATTTCCACTCCCTACTATACCCAGGTTAATGTATAGGTTGAGGCCATTAAAAAAGTTCTTAAGGCGATGCTTCAACGCATGGTAGGGTCCAAAACTTGGTTTGTAATTTGCTCATTTATTATACTTTGTGGGCATATTGAACCTTAATGAGGATGGCTATCGGATTTACACCCTTTTAGTTGGTATATGGTCTAGAAGTTATCCTCCCAATTGAATGTGAAATTATGTCAATGAAAGTAGCTATTGAACTTCTTCCTACCACTTTCGTAGAGGAGGAGCGTCTTTTACATTTGACTCGTTTAGATCAAACCTGATGTGATGATGTTATAGCTAATGAATCTTATAAAAGACACATCGAGGTGTGATCTAACAAAAGTGTCAAGCCTCGTGTCTTCTTGGAAGGAGACCTTGTCCTACTATATTACGAGGAGTCTAATAAATTAGGTTCGGGGAAGTTTCAACCCATGTTGTTAGGTCCATATATTTTCAAGAGAGTCCTTGTCAAAGTGGCCTAATAGGTATCTACCTAATTTTCACTATGTACATACAATCTATAGGTGTGTTGAGTATGTTTGTAGTGCGCTTTTTCAGAATTTTGCATGGTTTTTCTTGATTCCCTTTTACGTTTGGTTTGGAGATGTCAATATATCTTAAAACTTTCATTGATTATGTTGATGGTGCCAGTCGCAATACTTAGAATTTTTCTTCTGCATCATCGACTATCTTTGCTCCAAATGGCAAGTTAGTGGGTCTGAAAGTAATTTCTATTGGTCGCTCCACCAACATCATCGTTGAGTATAGTGTAGTGTCGAGCTACTCTCTAATGCTATTGCACATGGTGTCTACCATTAATCATTAGAATTGACTCACAACTCGCAGCACTCCAACTTGCTAGTGTATATTCAGTTAGAAGTCCCACCATCTTACATGCGGTTTTAAGAGTACGTCTTCTAGAAAGACATTTCTATTTCATACAATATGAACACATTTATAGAAATCTAAACACATTGATAGATGCCCTAGATAATCATGTTTTAGATAGACATTTACAACAAATGTAATTTATTTTCAATTCACATCACATCATATTGAAAATACAATAGAAACCCAAAAAACATTGAATATACCTATATATACATATATACATACATACATACATATACATATACATATACATATACATATACATATACATATACATATACATATACATATACATATACATATACATATACATATACATATACATATATATATATATATATATATATATATATATATATATATATATATAGATATATATAATTTTGGTTTTACAAAAATGTATGCCTGAGACACATATGGCATACATTACCCATATAAAAAACTACATTCCAGATCTAAGTAGACAAATTAGAGGTGCTCATGACAAAATGACACTTCACGAGCCATCTTGCGTAGTAGTCGACCGATATGACTAGGTACTCCTATGGTGTATCATTGAATTAGTAGTGGAAGTTAGTAGACTATGGTATCATCAATTCCATGTGTCAACCCTTCCATGTGGCACTCTACCTCTAATAGAACCCCTACTACATTTGGATCTCGTAGCATATCACGTCTCACCGCAGAGGACCATGTGTTGAAATGTGGCAACAAGAATATTCCAATTTAATTTTTCCTTGAATTAAATTGTGAATTAAAATCAAATTTAGTCTTAACAGCTACTTGGAAATAATTAATTAATTCATTATGGATTAATTAGTTGGAGAAATTCAATTTAGAAGTATTTTTGAAGTCATGCAATAGTTATCCCTTAAATTAAGGAGATAAGATTGAGTTATATTTGAGTTGTAATTAGTTAACTCAGGTTATTGAGTTAATTCCAGTTAAATTAGTTCCAAATTGTTCGAGGAATTAATAGAGAGTTAACAGTTAGTTGATGCATGCATGAATCCAACTAGTTTAGTCTAGTTAACTGAAGATTCGTTCATCAGAAACTCATGCATGTCTATTCTAAGAAAGACCCAGTTGAGTTTAATGTCAAGGAAAATGTACTAGTAGTTGCATGTGTTCTCTTATAAAGAAAACTCATGCATGCAGAAGGAAGCATTCCTTGAGGATTGCGTCATTCTAGCAGTGTGTGAGAGCAGTGTTACACTTGGTTGAAGGAGATCATCCACTTGGTAATAGGATAATAATCCTAGAGAAACAACGCAAGGAAATAGGAACTTGGAGGGCAAAGAGGAAGGCTGGAGAGAAGCCAAATTTTCTGTTAGGCCCCTATACTACTAGTGTAACCCCTTATTGTTATTAGTACAACCCCCTTATTATATTTTTGTGCCCATGTAGTCCCCATATTGTTATTATTGTGCCCCATAGAAGCCCACTATTGTTATTATTGTGCCATTACATTATTATTGTTATGTTGGATCTGATTATATTATGACCCCTTAGACTCCTATATATAGAAAGGAGGTCTTGTCATTTGTATTATCCAAGAATTTTTCATTTGTGTAATGTAAAGGAGGTTGCCCCCTCGAAGAGGCTAAATTCTAAGGCGTTCAACTATCTTTTCTATCTTTTTGTGAGCTAGTTTCATAACATTTTTCTGTGAGCATTTGTGAGGATTGTACTGAGAGCTGGCTAGCTATGAGAGCTAAGGCTTTGTATAATTCTTATGTATTTCCACCTTGTATGATAATATACATAGTGGGTTTTTTAGCTGAGGCTTTCCCCAAAGTATTTTCATGTGTATTGTGCATTGATTCTTCTTCTTCTAGTTATATGTGTTTAACTCGATCTTTAAGCTTCCACAAACTTGATAGTAGAAGTAGGTTATAGTATTCTACTTTGATTTATACTGCATTATCAGGTTAACCTGCAACATATTTTCTACATCGTAGCAGAGAGCTAGATTTGTAGGAAAGTTCTACATTGTATCAGAGTCGTGAACAGTATACTGAGAATAGAATTCGAAGTTTGAAGTTCGGGGTTGTAGGTGCAAATAAAATTCATATCATACTTCAAGGTTTTCCAATGGCGTTCTATGGCTTGAGACTCGAGTATGCCTTGGAAGGTAGCTTGAATAACATACCATGGAAAGATAGAATGGAGGCTATATTAGGAGACAATTGCTTGAAGGAATTCATTGATTGAGAAATCCCAAAGCCGACTTCAACTAATGCACAAGAGTTGGTTGAGTGGAAGAAGTTTGTAGCAAAGGCGAGATCGATCATCCTTAAGGGAGTTTAAGACCATATTGTCTTGAGTCTCCATGGGAAGGATACTCCATTTTCAATGTGGAAGATATTGAAGGACTGCTACTAGAACAATAACAACTAGAGGAAATTGGCGCTCAAGGATAAACTTCAAAGAATCAAGATGGAGAAGGGCAATACTATTTCCACATATATGAACAATATCACCACTTCTAGGGATGAGGTTGGCAGTGTGGGAATAAGTACTGTCGATGATGATATGGTGAGCCTCACTATCCTTGGCCTTCGAAAGAGTTGGAATAGCTACCAGGACTCTGTGAATGGAAGTGAGTAACTACTGAATTGGGAACGACTGTGGTCAGATCTTATGTAGGAGGAGATCAGGAGGAGCACACGAGATGGTTCTTCATCCAAGGATGATGATGAAGAAAATCTGGCCTTAGCAAGTAAGGAAAGGAAAGGGAAGGGGAAGGCTTCCCATTTCAAATCGAATTCTTCTCATGGAGGGAAGAAGGGTGACATGTCTAAAGCAAGATGCTTTAATTGTCATAAGATGGGACATTATGCAACTAATTTCCCATCAAAGAAGTCCAAGAAGGGATCCTCAGAAGGATTGTAAGGTGAGGCATTAGCCTCTTAGTTTGAAATGGACTTTACCCTCATCACATGCATTGTGTCATCGATGATGGGATGTGTCTGGTATCTTGACAGTGGAGCCTCATTCCACATGACCGGTGATAAAAGTTTATTCAGTACCTTGGAGGAGAAAGACCTCAAGAAGTTCATAGATATGGGGGACGATAGAAAGTATAGTGTTTTAGGAGTGGGAACGATTGCTTTTCAGAGGGAGCATGGAGCTCCTTTCATTTTGAAAGATGTGAAGTATGTGCCTGGACTAAAGAATAACTTGGTATCGGTCATGATTTTGGAGGACAAAGGTTACGATGTTTTCTTCAGTAAAGGAAAGGCATTCCTAAGACACATAACCATGGGTCAGACCAAGAAGATAGGGATTCGGGTGAAGAATCTCTATAAACTATAGATAGATGATTGTGCAGCGTTGAGTATGAAAGTAGAATTGATGCAAAGCCAAGACATTGGCAAGTTGTGGCGCAGGAAGTTGGGCCATTTGCATCATGGGGCCTTGAAGATAATGCAACATATATCTATAGGACTTCCCAAAGGTAAACTTGAGCAAGTTTACACATTCAAATCTTGTACATTGGGAAAGTACACCAAGTATTCCTTTCATGATTGAGATAGTTGAGTAGAGGCTATCTTAGAGCGAGTTCATACTGATGTGTGTGCACCATTCTCGACGACATCCACAGTGAAGCAAAGTTATTATGTGATTTTCATTGATGACTATTCTTGTAAATGTTGGATTTATTTCATGTAGAAGAAGGACCAAACTTTCACAAAGTTTTGTGAGTTCAAAGCTTTGGTCGAGAAAGAGTTAGTGAAGAAGACCTTAAGAAGCGACAACAGTGGAGAATATGTCTCTCAAGAGTTTAAGGACTTCTATGTAGTGGAAGGAATTAAACAAGAGTTGACGACACCTCATAGGCCACAATAGAATGGGGTGATTGAGAGGAAGAGCAGAACTATTGTAGGGGTAGCACAGGCAATGCTGCATGACCAAGGCCTACCACTTCACTTGTGGCTTGAGGCATGCAACAAAATGGTCTATTTGTAGAATAGAAGCCCACATCGTATTCTTGGGATGAAGACACTAGAGGAAGCTTTATCCGGTAAAAGACCAGATGTGGGTCACTTCAGGATCTTTGGCTCATCAGTATATTTCCATGTGAAAAGGATGCATAGAAGAAGCTTGAGCCGACATCAGAGTTGGGGATACTTGTGGGGTACACTGATACACCTCACAACTATTGGGTGTACTTGCCTACCAGTCGAAGGATAGTGGTTCGCAAAGATCTCAAGTTTGATGAGCAGAAGGCCATGCGAGTTTCCCTTGAGAGGGAACTCCAACTAGAGGCTATGGAGGAACTATTGGTTCCTGAGGAGGAGGAGCCTCAAACTGATGAGGAGAAACCGCATGTGGAGATTCCAGGAGTGGAGACATCCATTCAAGCAGAGTCTTCCAGAGATGGACAGAAGTGCACAAGAGAAGCTGATAGATTGTTGAAGGATGTAAGAGAGAATGTGGGAGTGCCACTTTCCCAATGTAGATAGAGGAGGTCACCTGAGAGGTACACTGGATACATGGACCTTACCAGGGAATGTGTTGAGACCAAGCCATCTTCCTTTGAGGAAGCAGTGAAGCAGCCAATTTGGGTTGATGCTATGGTGGAGGAGTATGACTCCATAGTTCATAACAGTGTTTGGGACGTGGTTCAGAGACCAGAGAACAAGTCAGTTGTGGGTTCCCGTTGGGTTTACAAGGTAAATCAAGCTACTGATGGTAGTGTGGAGAAGCATAAGGCAAGATTTGTTTCCCATGGCTTTTCATAGACCGAGAGGATCATGTTGCTGCAGTATATTTCGACAGAGGAGGAAGATGCTAACATTTTGACAAAGGAATTGTCAAAGTGTAAATTCGAGTTCCGTAAAGATAGGAACGGGTGGCAGATAAGCCCTTTCTTGTTGAGAGGGAGTGTTAAAATGTGGCAACAAGAATATTCCAATTTAATTTGTCCTTGAATTAAATTGTGAATTAAAATAGAATTTAGTCTTAAAAGCCACTTGGAAATAATTAATTAATTCATTATGGATTAATTAGTTAGAGAAATACAAGTTATAAGTCTTTCTGAAGTCATACAAGATTTATCCCTTAAATTAAGGATATAAGATTGAGTTATATTTGAGTTGTAATTAGTTAACTCAGGTTATTGAGTTAAGTCCAGTTAAATTAGTTCCAAACTATTTGAGGAACTAATAGAGATTTAATAGTTAGTTGATGCATGTAGCAGCCAACTAGTGTACTCCAATTAACTGAAGATTCCCTCATCAGAAACTCATGCATGTCTATTCTCAGAAAGACTCAGTTGAGATTAATGTCAAGGAAAGTGTACTATCAATTGCATGTGTTCTCTTATAGAGAAAACTCATGCATGCAGAAGGAACCATTCCTTGAGGATTACACAGTTCTGACACTATATGAGAGCAGTGTTACACTTGGTTGGAGGAGATCATCCACTTGGTAAAAGGAGAATCATCCCAGAGGAATAATGCAAGGAAATAGGAGCTTGGAGGGTAGAGAGGAATGCTAGAGAGCAGCCAAGTTTTCCTGTGAGAATCTTTGAGGAATGTACTGAGAGTTGGCTACCTGTGAGAGCTAAGGCTTTGTATAATTCTTATGTATTTCCACCTTGTATGATAATACAGATAGTGGGGTTTTTAGCTGAGGCTTTGCCTAAAGTATTTTCATGTGTATTGCGCATTGATTCTTCTTCTTCTGGTTATATATGTTCAGCTCAATCTTTAAGCTTCCGCAAACTTGATAGTAGAAGTAGGTAATAGTATTCTACCTTGATTTATATTGCATTATGGGTTAACCTTCAAGAAATTTTCTACATGGTAGCAGAGAGATAGATTTGTAGGAAAGTTCTACACCATGTTGGTTCTACTGCCTCCTCCTGTTGTTGTTCCTTTACATGATGAGATATTAAGCACCAATAGGTCAGATCAGTCCCACATCTACATGAAACAACAATAGTTTATTCTTAGAAACATCAAAAAACACAAAAAATGTAAAAATCTCGAAACTTAAAAGGTCGAAATTTCTTACTTGAAGCACCCCATTCCTTACCCTCAGGAAGCACGAGCTCAAGGTCATCGTAGAAATCCATGCCTGTGTAAGTATAGTCATTGATCATGATAAACTATCTATGCAACCATCTGAAGAAGGCTATTGAAAATTTGATCATCAACGACCCTACATATTGGGACATGTGATCTATCCACCTCATTATCTGTGGCACCCTCGAATTGATAGGCTTGAGTATAATATGTTGACGTTGAAGTAATGGAACTTTTTTTAGTGCAAAGGAAACTAAGATCACACCATAACCAAAGTTCTTTAGTTTTCCCTATTTTTCTTTAGTCAGTTTTTCTTTCATATTGGTTAGAACTCCCTCGCTCCAGCTGAAGATTGTTGGTTCCAGACACTCTAATCCATATTACATATATGATCTTCTTACCACATGAAATGTGGAGCTACTTCAAAATCTTGCAATAATGAATAGGATCGTTCTCAAAGGTAACTAGGGCACATCTTTTATATTGGTCTTTCCACCCTTTGTTGGCTATGCTCGAGGTCTATAATAAGTGGCAATATAATATTTCACTATATCCCCACCACTTCTCCCACCTAGGAGAGATATGGGGGAACCCCTCATGGATAGTCCTATCAAAAAGTAGATATCCTATGCCTTTATCTTGAGAAGATGTTCCCAAAACTTGAATGATTTTTCCTGAACATCCCATAAACGAACAAGGTATTTCAAAAACTCCATTTCATCCCTCATACTAGGAAGCTAGAATAATTTTAGTAATACAAAGTTCTTTAATGACTAGATGGTAGAAGGATCATTTATTTCATGTTCCTCATGTTCTCTTTCTGTCCATACAGAAGCCATTTTATGTTGATGAACCCTTGAAACATCAACATGCAATTCACTAGGATCCTTTTCATGTAAGAAACTTAATAGATTTTGAGGAAAAACTGATAAACAAACTTTATATTTGTGCCCAATGTACCCCAGAAGATAAAACCAAAGAATTGCACCCCTACTTGTAGTGCATCACTTCTTAGGTGCAATGCACCTTTCGACCCTCTGGGCTTCCGTTGGTCCTAGGGCTAATTTTTGGAACGACTGGATCCTCAAAAACTCAAAATTTTTGATTGAAATTATAAAATAGAACCACTGAAATAAAGAGAAGGGTTTTAGCTCCTACTTGGAACTGAGGGTACTCAAAATCGTCCACTATATTGGTCATAATCAGCTGCAGAAGATCGAGGGAAAAAGTACTTAGAACTCTCATTATTGAAGGTAAATGTGAAATGGTAAAGATGAACAGTGATTTTTTAGTATGTATGGTCATATTGTTCATTTAATTTTATTCATATTTAATGTTTTTATCGAGTGATGATTTACTTTTACTATGAAACAAGTATGTTTAATCCTTTCTATGTTTGATCGAAAATGGATTTTGGATAGACTCCTAAATCTAAGTGTTCCTCATAGACGAAAATGAAAGTCCAAGGAAGTTCCTAGAAATAGTCCCATGGTAGATATCCTTTCATTCTGAATCTACTACAACTTGAATGGGAAAAAATGGACTTAGGATGCAGAAGTTATCGCAGAAAGAAGATGCCACTTGTTCTTTGGAAAAAGGGCAAAATCCCCTAAAATGGGAAGAAAACCCTTATAAAGGGAAATCACATCGGAGGAGGTACAAAAGGTGGACTTAAGCGGAAAGAGATGAAACCCCTGATTGCCGATCCCCGACATATCGGGTCGGAGGCAGGCACATGCACATGAAATAAGGTAAGGACCCTAGGCCGATGCGATATTGAGATCACTGATATCAGCAGATCAGCATCGGCGATGACATGAGACAAGGGACGGACCCCCAGGCCAATGCGACTTGCAATTGCGATATATCGCATCACAACGTCACATTGCAGCAATATAAAGGGATGATAACAAGTTGGACTGGATGGGTTTTATAAACCTGACCTGATAAATTTTGAGTTCTGGTAAAAGGGATTTTCTGTGTATTAACTCTTTTCGGTGTAAAAACCGAAATATAAAGGAAAGACGCTCGAAGTGATAAAGCCAGACCCAAAGGGGAATTATAGGCGTGATTTATAAAATTTGAGTTCCGTAAGCAGGACTTCGGGCGGGCCTCGAGTAGTAAGCGGTATTGGGCCAGCTCTGCCCAATCCCATACAATGAGCAACGCATGGCTTGGTGGAGGAGCAGAGAAATTGCCTTTTCAGGTGAGTAACCTATGTATCCTTAAGCCGCTTGAAACCGCATGTTGACTGTTGGATCGGAGATCACCCAGGTCGATGGTGGAGCTTGTGAAAGCGACCCAAGGTGGACCCGATGCGATATTAGGCCGATTTCATTATAATTTGAAGTTCGATAAAAAGGATTTTGTCGAGTTTTTGAATGTTTTCCCGTGTATTTGGGATCTCACCCAATACGTTAATTCGATGTGATATAATGCCTAATGGTGGAATTGATAGGGATTTTAGGGGTAATTGAATGGGATTTCAAGTCCAAAAATCATGCCCAATAGTGTATTTTCCAAAAATCTCTGTGTAATAGGATTTTATACATTTTTGGGTTTTTGGCTATGAGAAGGTCCCGAAACCTCTGTAAACGCTCCTGATCATCATGCCATTCTACAAGAAGGCATTTTTATAGGCAATGATGCATTTTGAAGCCACATAGCCACAGAGCCAAATGGCCAGTTGAACTGACAAGGAGCAGGGAAGCCGCAGAGACGCAGAGAGATGATGATATGCAGAGAAACAGTTGGGGTAGCTAAAAAGCCAGAAAAGTACCGCAAAGGAGGAAAAGAGCTCAATTGAGGTAGAAGAAAAAGAGAGACTAAGAGCTAAAAGACAAAGCACAGAGTAGCTGAGGGAGCCTTGGAGTCACTTGGAGGTCAAGTGGAAAACCAGAGATCAGAAATTTGCTGAGACAATCGCTTGGAGGTTAAGTGGACTACTGAGAGCTCAGAGAAGCCAGAGCCAAAGATCCAGAGCCAGAGCTAGAGCCGAAGAGCTAGAGCCAGAGCCAAGAGCCAGAGCCAAGAGCTAGAGATAGAGCCAGAGCTGAGAGCGAGAGAGAGAGCGCAAAGCCAGAAAGCCAAGAGCTTCAAGAGCTAAGGATAAGATGGTTTCTAAACCCATTGTGTTCTGTGTAAACCAATGGAGTTGAGCTATGAGCTTGTAAAAAGACTTATACCATAATCCCAAAGAGCCTAGTCGAGTTGACTAGAGCTCACGGAGACGTAGCCCAAGAGTTTTGGGTGAACTCCTAATTAAATTGTTGTCTTATGTGTTTGTTTTAATACTGAATTATTTACTTTTATATGTATTTATACATCAGGTTAAGCACATTAACTTAAAGCACATAAATAGTTTAAAATAGACCAATGTACAACTATTTTCAAGCACATTATTAATTCCACATTTGGTTAATCATAAAGACTTGGGAATAATTTAAGCTTTGGAAGTGGGAGAGGTTCTTATAAGTTCACAAGAAGCCTTTAGTGCTCCATTTTCAGATCAATGTTTTTCTGAGAAGGTCAACAACTATTAACGATTTTTTTTGCACTTTAAACATGTTATTTTGACTGAAGAGTACACTTTTATCTCTTTTTCAAACTTTTTAAACCTACGAAAAAGGAACCCCTTGGAGTCCTCTTTCAACACTTTTCAAAATCCCAAAACATGAAAAGATTTTCAAGAACTTGCCTTTTCGAACTTGTAAAATTAAATGAAAATACATCTACCCTTTTTCTGATTGAGATAGACTAGCTACGAAAAAGGAATACCTTTGTTGAACATGGCTAAGAGGTTCTCTTGGGTATTTCTTTTTCTACCTTTTTGGACTTAAGAGACTATGTACAAAAAGGAACATTTGGAGTTTTATTTTTTGCCTCTTTTTCAAACTCTCTAAACATGAAAAAGAGGTCAATTTTTACCTTCACTGGACTAGTTAAAACATCAAAAAATGATGGACTTGTTGAACATGATGAGGCCGAACGAATCCTTCTCAAGGTTTGTTAAATATACTCGAAGGGATTCATTTGAAGGATGGACTTACAGATCAATCATATGTTATCCTCCTCAAGCTTGTTAAAAAATAAAGAGGTGCTAACCAATATGGTTGGTGAAATTGGGAAAATAGTGTACTCCATTTGTTAATGGCAATGAGTCCCCCTTGAACACGACACTCTTCCACTTCATCTCTGTGGTTGTTGGGTTGGGTAATCTACTTGTATTTTGGCTATCATAACGTTCATAGAACCTCCATTTTGGTTTTGGGTTAATGCTGCCAACTCCATCTATTGTTGTCGTTGTGTTCAAGAGAAGTCATTCAGTTAATATCTATTACAACACTCTTAAGCCTTCATTCCATGTTTTCCTTTCCTGATCCAATTCCATATCAGGATCATTCTGATCATTTTTCTCAATCATTACACATGTTTTGTGTCGTTGATGGGGGATACATCAAGGCCCTACTTTGACGGGTCTCTTCCTATCGACATCAACACATTATCCACAAAGTTGAATTAGAAACACCCGTTAGTACCCTGGTGGTTCCATACATCAATGGAAAGTGTCCTCGCTCTTGATGACAAGTTTACATCAATGGCCTTCAACTGAAATATTATGTTTGGTGTTCAACATCAACTCATTTATTCACACAATATTTATTGTACTTAAGTACCTTGAGAGCCATTAACATCATCGGTGGTTTCTTTCGCATCTGTTAACTTCTTACATCATTGGTCAGTAATCAGATGGTGTCTACCATGTTCGAATTCAGCTCATTGATTCATATGGTTAGACTCATATGTTGGTTGGTCATGTGAATAAGATAGAAGACCTTAGATCTAGTTTCCACCATTCGGATTGTGATTTTAGGATTATACATAGATCACTATGGATGATGGCCATGATCATACTAATAATCATCCAGTCATTGTTCCACCATCATTCATCAGTGGAAATGTCTTTTGATCATTGTACATGTAATGTAATCTTATGACCTAGGTGGATATTGATGGCCACATACCTATCCCACATGGACCCCCACCATTGTCTCTTTTAGTTTTTCAGTTTCCTTATTTGTAGCACAATTTACTATTTTTCAAAGTTTTTTGGATCCTAAACTTCTAAAGCCGTTTTGAGGCCCTAAACAACTCCTTTTGGAAAAAGAGTAATTGTTTATTTCTATTTCTATCACATCCTAAACTATAGTCCTTAGAGAGATCTTTCCAACGAGGTATCATATGCCTCAAATAGAGATAATATGACCAAGTTATTACCTCGGGAAGTTTGCTACCCCATTAACCCCAAAGGGGCCCATAAACTCTTGGTGTTACACCTCCTCAGGTTAGGGTTTTTGTTGTTTAGGGTTTTCTCTTATTTTTCAATAATAAAAAATGCCCTTAAGCCTCATTATAACTGAGTCTGGAGGCATGTAGCCACCACATCTCTTCTCAAAGATAAGCTACCATCATCTGAGCTAGTCTTATTTCCATTATGTTTGTAAGCATACTTCAGTATCTAATATTAATGAAATGAAGTGTCATTTATATTGCATCTCTGTATTTATGGTTATATTTGTAATTTGTTGTGTTCCTGTTTAAATATGGATCAGTGGTATTGTAGTGGCCTACTCTTTCTCTATTTCTCTTTGCATGTCCCCAATGAGGTTGAGATATAAGGAGTTAGGGCTTGAACTGGTCAAACCCTTGAAAGTCTAGCCTCGCAAATATTGATGGCCTCCCATGGCAGATGAAAAGAAATATGAGGTGGTAGGAGATCCTATCAAAATAATTTTCGAAGAAGCCCTTGAGCGACAAAGGAACACGATGATGGACAACTTTTCCTAGATCCTTTAGCGGCTACCTAGGGGTGATGCATCTACTTTTAGCAGCTACTTTGGAAGCGCCGCACCCTTTGAAGTACAAGTCAAATTTGAATTCCCATATTTGAGGGTTAGATAGATGTGGATTTCATAGATAAATGGTTAAATATGCTAGAAGGATTCTTTTTTGTTCATGATTTTTCTAGCTGGGAAAAGATCAATTTTGCACTTCGCAAAGCGTCACCCCACATCAAGGACTAGTGGGAAACCTCCTGCTAGTAGAAGGATGAAAGTACAACCTCACTGTTTTCAGCCGTACCCACTTGGAATTCATTCTGGGATGCCATCAATGAGTTTTACTACCATGTCAAAAGCTATGAGGATAAATACATAAAGTGGACCATAGTGCAGCAAGGAAGGGACCAAGATGGGCCATAGTTTACCAATCTTTTTCATATCCTTCATAGAAAGTTGGGTATCAAGTATTTTGAGTAGGACTTGGTACTCAAATACATCGCTTCCTACATTAGTACACCCAGGACGAGATGGAGTTCCTGTACATCTCCTCTCTTGGCACAATGTTGCGATATGTTGTCAAGATCGAGTAGAGGTTTAAACAAAAGAAGTGAGACTTTGGGTTTATGAGCCTCAAGTAAGGGAAAGGTGCCCCCAAACCACAGAACCAAGGACAAAGCTAATGCGGGGTGACCCAAGGAAACTCGTTGAAACCACAAGAAAATAACACCACCACAAAGTCAAAGAAGTACCTAGGAAAGTGGTGTGAGTTCCATAAGAGCTTCAATGCAGTTGCTGGTGACCAAGATGAAGGCTTCAAAATCAGATGCATGTGTTGGACCTGAGTCAGAACCCGACAAGAGGAATGACAAAGGGAAGTAGATTATTGATGTGGAACCCAGTGCCACTGTTGCCACCGCCAAGATCCAAAGGAGGGGGAGAGGCTTTTCCACTCACAAATGTGGGTGAAGGGTTCGCCCTTGCAATTCATTATTGACAGTGGCAGCCAAAAGAACCTCATTTCAACATAGGTCGTGAAGCGGTTGGGCCTACTTACCATACCACACCCACATTTGTACAACATCGGGTGGCTTTTCCAAGGACGAGATCTCGAAGTCAACCAATAGCATCATGTTCCCTACAAAATCAAGCCCTTCATAGATGAGGTATTGTGTGATGTTGCAACTCTTAACATTTCTGATGTATTATTAGGACAACCACACTTATGGAAGTGACATGATGTATATAAGTCTAGACCTTGCTCTATTATTATTTCTTTGGGAAATACATTATACAGGATCACGGAGGTAGCCCCACGTACCACCACCTCTTTGATCTTTGCTAGTAAATGCAGTAAGATCATCTCCCAAACTAGGAAATTTATTTTCTTTCTGGTTCATTCTCAAAGTAAGGGGAAGATCATAGCCACATCCAAGGCCCCCGGGAAGGTTTCCTCCACACAACAGAAGTAGGTGGATACCATCATGAAATAATATAGGGACATCTTCTCCTCACCCACAAGGGTACCGTTTCACTATCAGGTCAAGCATTCATTCTATCTGACTCCCATAGCACCTCTACCCAACAGGATGATATATCATTGCTCCATTATGAAAAATGCTAAGTACAAGTAGTTCCATGATAAACATCGTGTGTCGCACAAGTTCCAAGTGGGCGACTTGGCTTCATTTGTAGAAGGATCACCTTGTTGGACCCGATCGCAAGCCTCAATCGCTTTGATATGGGCCATAAACCATCACCAAGATCGTTGGTGACATTCCTTTGAGCTCAGCATCCCACCATTCCTTTCTCTACACCCAATGTTCAATGTAGATTGCCTTCAGTTATACTTTACCATTTTTGGACACATATGACATTGCAGAACAACTCACACCAACAAAGCTCAACCCAGACTACATGGAATAGGCCACAAATGATCAGATCATGGAAACACAGATCAAGAACCCTAGGCAATATAGGATACAACTATGTCGAGTTGTCAAAGCAAGCCAACTCCTTCACCAGGGCAAGTGGTTGACTAGGGACCAGGCTCAACAGAAATTTCCTCACCTCAGGGAGGCTCTGCATGAAATGGGGACCATTGCTTCCTAATTGGGGAGGAATGATCTAGGTGGATATTGGTGACCACCTACCTATCCCACTTGCACCCCCACCATTGTCTCTTTTAGTTTTTTAGTTTCCTTATTTGTAGCACAACTTAATATTTTTACTAGTTTTTCGGGTACTGAACTTTTGGAGCAGTTTTGAAGCCCTGAACGATGTTTTTTGGGAAAAATAGGAAAGGTGATTTCTATGGAAATTCCTTTGGTATTTTTATTCCTCAGAGAGATATTTCTAATGAGGTATCATAGGCATTAAATGAAGATAATATGACCAAGTTATGACCACGGGAAGTTGGTTGCCCAACTAACCCCAACGGGGCCCATAAACTCTTGGTGTTACATTTCCTCAGGTTAAGGTTTTGGTTGTTTAGGGTTTTCTCTTATTTTTAAATAATAAAAAATGCCCTTGAGCCTTATTGTAACTGATTTCAAAGGCATGTATCCACCACATCTCTTCTCATAGATAAGCTACCATCACCTGAGCTAGTCTTATTTCCATTATGTTTGTAAGCATACTTCAATATATGAGATTAATGAAATGAAGTGTTATTTCTACTGTGTCTCTGCATTTATGATTCTATTTGTAATTTTTTTCATTCATGTTTAAATTTGGATCGACTTATGTGCTAAGTAAGGGAATGCCTCCCTCAACAATAAATATATCATGATGTAAATTTATTGTAATGAAACATGATCTCACTGGTTCTTCTTGATCCCGACTTGTCACAAGGTAAAGCACTTCAGTCATCAGTCATCATCTCTGACGTTGAGCTTTAGGGGGCACTCTGTTATAAGTGATTTTGTCTCATCTAATCAATGAACCTCCTAATGGGATCATTCGCATTATATTCGCCCTTTACATCATTATTTCACAAATCCATAGACATGACTCTCTCATTCCCCACAGTTTCTTCCATAAAATTCATCATCTAAGCCAGTTTTATGACCAAAACACCCTTGTCTCTTACTGACAACTTTCACCAACAGGTTTCTCCATTGTGTCATGCATTGATCACCTATAGGTTTCTCCCCTTTACACCTACATTGGTTCTAGAAATCTCAAAAAACGAGAGAGAATCACGAAGCCTCCATTTCCAGAAGATTCTAGAATATATTATAACCATTTACCTCAGGTAAAACTTTTGAATCATATCCCATCCTACCTTGGAGTTTCTATCAATTATCCTTGGATCTCATCCTCCCATCAAGGGTGGATATCAATCCCAATATTAGTAAAAGGATAATAACTCCCAACTTACCTAACTCCTCTATATATTTACACCTTCCATATGCAAGTGGTTGGCTTTTGGAGAATGATGCCCTTATGTGGTTGTTGTGAGAGTTATCCTTTCATGCATTTAGGGTGATGTGAGGTACACTTTGTGACAAAGGAAGGACAAGTCAACAACTCGGAGGAACTCTTCTACAATATCAACACCTATTTACAGTTGTAACTTACTCCATTTATATCAATACAAAGAGTTATTTTTTCCCTATATATGATGTCGTTATTTCATGTATTTTAGTACCATGCTGATCTGTTGAATAAAGTATATCGATGATGCTACATACATCTCTTATTTTCTTGGCTTCTGTTAGCCGGTTGTATAGGTTCTTATTTTGGTAGCTGCAGCTAGGATTGGAACATTCAAGCTAAAGAAGGAGAAAAACATACAAAATACTCCAAGTAGCTTTCTTCCCCTCATCTATTTACTTTAAGGAAAAAAATTGGCTCCTTTGTCATTATGTTGTTCTAGGTTAGCCACTAAACCTAGGGGATATATTTATGTCCGTTGTCATAAATCCCACATAACACTCCTGTCCATGACTGATCCTAAGTGGTCCCTATCTCTACAAGTTTGAAAAGATATGAACGATAACTTCATTATCATCTACTTGTTTCTCTTGTTCCCTAGCAAGTCTCTCTTGTGACTGAATTATCCTATCATTATCTGCCTTACAACTATTGATCTATGCCTTAAAACAACTCAATGTGTCCGCTATGTGAGGGGAGTACTTATCACCATGTTGCTCATCTGATCTATAGGGAGAATCACATGAATTGTAGTATACCATCTTGCTTGTCATCTTTGATCCTCTACTTCATACAAACATACCATGTCATATAACCAAATATATACAAAAACACACATACCTCAGTGAAGTTCAAGGGAGGTTGTCTTGTTTTCACCAATCAGTCCATTTTAGCATAACATATGTACATTTATATATATATATATATATATATATATATATATATATATATATATAATGAAATCATCATATGAATCATCTCAACATCAACATCATCTCATCTACATGATGATAGAACTCCAAAAAATGACCATCTTTGTGCATACATAACAAGCACATATGCATCCTACATGCATGCATGACAAACACATTTCACCCATCCAATCCAAGTGTTGAACCTTGGAGATCTAACACCAACTTATGGTATTAGATATCACCCAAAGATAATGGAATCCCACTCTAATACCACACAGTGGTATTAGATATGATGCAAAGAGAACACAACTCGCTTTGATACCACCCGATAACACCCTCTCCCATATTTCCCCAGTTCACTGATCCACTGGGGTAAATATGTGACGAGGAGTTACTATGAGATGAATCGAACTCCTAGGTGTAGTTAATGAAGTGGAATCAACAAACAAAAATTCTACTGACTTCCCTCAAGTGCTACAGGACCCCCAGGAGCTAAACTACCCTTATAGGTGCCCAA
Organism: Pinus tabuliformis; assembly: GCA_031772625.1. Lineage (NCBI taxonomy): Eukaryota > Viridiplantae > Streptophyta > Pinopsida > Pinales > Pinaceae > Pinus > Pinus tabuliformis. The sequence goes on along the minus strand of CM062808.1, from coordinate 115,286,876 downwards.
ACCTTAAGTTAAACTTCTTATCTAGTGACCTAGACACCTAGACGTTGACACAAAACTACCTGAATTCAACAGAAACTCTCCATTCGAATCCATAAACTTACAAGGGAGTGATTGCGGTCTTTTTTATCTAGTTATGTTCCTGTGACTACAAGATCTAAGCCACTTTTAAAGGCTAGTTTCCAGACCACTACAAATGACACTTTCTAGAACAATAAATACCAGAAGGAAAAATCCTTTAATACAAAATTTAAACAAGAACTTGACCTACAAGGCCTAACCATGATAGAAATTTTTTCAAACACAATAAGAACATGTCATCTATAGGCTACAAATTCATATCTAAACATAGGGGTGTGATACTTATCTAAAAATCATTAATAAGGTCTAATGCCTTCTCATAATAGTTGCAATAACATCTATTAGGTCATACATTCATTGACCATTCCTCAACCAATTAAAACACATCAAGAGCCATAGTCATTATACATCACATGACCAACATATAAACAGTAAATAAACAACATACACATCATGATAAAATAGCCATCAAAGCCACATAATAACGAGTACAATTACTCATGAAATACAAGAAGAAAGATCTCTTATTAACATATGAAAAATCCAACCAAGTTAGGGACTTCCATGTACCACCTGGCCATAAATCAAGCTAAACCAAATCTCTCTTTCAGCTAATCACTCATGTGCCATATTCTAAGCATGAATGTGGGATCTCATGAAATAAACCAAGCAAAACCAAACTAGGGCTTCTAGGGGCCAAACCACCTCAACCCTTCACCAATGATTCCTCCTCATGGTAGGACATCACTAACATCAATGGATCGATATCTACCCAAGTTTTCTAGTGCTCTAGAGTGTTTTTTCCGACCCATCTCCAAGACTAGTAACTCAACCCATATCTACCGCAAGGCTCCAGAGCGTTTGTCCAATCAAGGCTCCAAGACTAGTAACTCAACCCACCAAGGGCTCTAGAGCGTTTTTCCAACCAAGGCTTCCAGGACTAGTAACTCAACCCAAGTTGTTCTAAGGCTTCCAGGGTGTTTGTACAACCAAGGCTCTAGGAACTAATAACTCAACCCGTAGCTATAAGGAACATGTGCACCAAAAATAAAAATAAATGGGAAAAACCCACAACACCATGACTATCCAGGAAATGGAAAGGCTAGGCAAAACCAATGTCAATCCAAGCAATTCTCCATGGCGATGGCATATCATAACCAAATTATCACATGAATATACCATGCGTGAAAAAACTATCAAGTAAACCATATGTGCAACTTGATACTTGCAAAGTAATCCAGTTATAGTTGTTGATCCTATTATCCCATTGCGCTTTCTTGTTTTCCTTTTCCTTCTTTCTGCAAATCTAATGTGCTCCAAGAATGCTCCAAGATTTCTCTAAGTGTGCAAGAGTGAGAGAGAGAGAGAAAGAATAGAATATAGATCCAAGCTAGAACTAACAAAAGGTTGTGAATTGATCCTCATAACCCTTTGTATCATTGAGGCCTCTATTTTCTTCATTTTCCTCTATTTTTCCTTCAATTTTCCTCACATCCAATTATGTGACCTTTCACCTTCCTTTTCTCCAATTTTCCATTATTTTCATAAATAAATGACAATTAATGCCACTTTTACTTTCCAATGCCCTTTTTCCAATTTCCATAGCCATAAATTAATAACCAGTGATCCCCATCACTATTTTTTTTCCTAACATTCAACTCAGAATATGTGTCCCATGACCTTGGTCTTATGTTTTTCTTTATTAAATTTATTACATAGATTTTTAACCGAGGATTTTACAAAATACTTTTGTAAGAAATCCACTTTCCACCATTCCTTAGAATCCAATATGAGTCTTCATATGAGCTTTCCTCCAAGGGATAAGTTCATAAAAATGGTTCTTTCACCGGAAAACCTCAATTTTCCTTAGGAAGACATAAGGTGTTCCAATGCACTAGGTGACATTTATTTTCACTATCCTCCCCTATTTTCCATAGAAATGTGTGGATCATAATACTCATTTGATTAATAACATATGTATGATCAAATAAACTAGAAAAAAATATATAGGGAGAGAAGAAAGGATGGATTTTACCAAATTAGCACGACCAACTGTGGTCATCCATTGAGCTCCATAATTCAAATTTTTTTTTTTTGAGCTTGCAGATTGTTTCATCCTATCAATCTAAATTACAAACACCCAAGGATATTGGAATTTATAGATATTTAAAGAAATTCCATTCGAACTCCAAAGTAAAACTAAGAGTCTTACAAATTTCCAAAAGAGTGGCATTGGGACTATTCCAACCAAATATTAAGGTCTTCTTTGTTGTTGATTCCTCCTAGAAGCTCCAAGTATCGATCCAACACTTACTTGAATCTAACAACAATTAGCTTTGACACACTTCTGAAAATAAGTGTATCGTTGACAAATTGTGAGAGGTTGACCTTCTTTGGGTTCCTTTCTATGCTTCAACCCAATAGTTTCCTTTCAATCTTAGAAATATCCAAGTTCTTATTGAGACATTCCGCCATCAATACGTATAAAGGGGGAGAAAGGGGACAACATTTCCTCAATCCACTTGAGGGCAAGAAGAAATTACAAGGTCAACCATTGATTAAGGGGGCAATCCATGGATTTCCAATACAAGCTTTGGACCAATTAATAAAATCCTAGAAAAATCCCAATTTTTCCATAATTGAAAACAAAAACGAGTGGCGAAATCTATCAAATGTTTTTTCCATGTCAATTTTAATAATCATAACTTATTTTCTGCATTGATTACTATTGTGGATGGCCTTTTGAACTAAGATTAAATTGCCAAATATTTTTCTATGCTTCAAGAAACCACCCTAATTCTTTGAAATTATAGCTGGAATTAATTTATCGAGCCTTTTTGTTATCACTTTAGTCAAATCCCTATAGGAAGAGTTGCATAGTGACATGGGTTTGAATCAAGAAAATGAAGTAGGTTTTGACTCTTTCAAAGTTAGGGCCATAAAAGAGGAATTATTATTTCCTCTTAACTTACCTTTGCTTCTATAAACATTTAACATTCATGTGATATCCTTGATAATTACATTCTAGAAATATTTGTAGAAGGTAATGGAGAATCCATCCAGACTGATATCTTTATTAGGATCTAGGGTCCAAATAACCTCTATAACCTCTTCTTCCATGACTGTGTTGGTTAGATAGATATTTTTGAAATCTTTGAAAATAGAGAAAAGGCATTGGATGAATGATTTCACTGCACCTAAAGAATAGAAATGCTTCTTGATTAATTCTAGAGAAGGAAGAGATCTTAGGCTTGGCCTCTAGAATGATTTCCTTTACTCGATTTCTTATTTCTCTGGCTCTAGCTTTCTTGAGGAAGAAAGAGGAATTTTTTTCTCTAGCTTTGAGCCAAATGCTTTGTGAGTTTAGCCACCAATATTCCTCCTCTTGTTTACCGAGTTGTAAGATTTTTCTTGCCAATTTTTTTCTTCGTTGATATGCGATTCTATAGCTAGTTCGGTTTCCATCTATTTGTTATGAGACTCAAGAAGCTTAATAGTGTTTAATTTTTCTTGACCTGGTGGCTTAAAATTAATCGTAGCATAGGCCCTAAGAGCTTGTTTCACCTTTTTCATTTTGGATTCCCATACAAAAGAAGGAGATCCCTTGACCGAGGAATCCCAAGAATTTTTAATTAAATTGATAACCCCTTCCATATGTAACAACCTAGGATTGAATCAAAAGGGGAACCAAACTAAGGTCTTATGGGGATCAATGAGTATATCAATAGATATATGGTTTGAGTCACCCTGAGCCAAAATAAAATAGGAGTTTCATTTCCCTTAACTGACCAATTTCCATGAATTAAAAAGTGGTTGAACCTCACTTCTATGAGGTCTAAGCCACTTCTATGATTAGTCTAGGTGTATTTATCTTTCCCTTTAATGACATCCAAATCACCCCATTCACTCAATAGGTCCTCCATTCTTTCATGAAACAAGTCTCTTATGGCACTTCCACTACATTTATCTAAAGAAAATAGCATAGTATTGAAGTCTCTACCAACCATAGTGTCTAGGTGCCATTTATCCTCTTTCAGTCTTAGTAAAGAATCCCAAAATTTTCCCTTCTCATTATAATCAGTCGAAGCATAAACATTTAAAAGGGGTATTTTCCTTTAGAGTTTGTATCCTCTAATTTAACCACCACCCAATGTCGATATTTAGCACTCGATTTCAAAATAAACAAGAGTTTAACCAGAGTGTGCATAATCCTCCAAAATCTCCTACTGAGCTCTATCCTATACACTATCTATCTCTCCAAAAAAAATTGACAAGGCCAAAGTTTCTTCTTCCACCAATTTTGTTTCTTGCAAAAAAGTAATTTGTGGTTTCCACATTCTATTTAGATCCTTTACTATCTGGGATTTGCATGGGTGAACTAATCCCTTATGTTCGAGTATATAAATTTCATTTGGATTTGTAGGCATATGACTTACCTCCTCTTAAATTGATTCTCGTATAATCTTCGTTGCTTACATTTTTTAGAATTTTTGTTATTTGGGTCTTATTGCCTAACTTGATATTTTACTCTGTATATGATTCCATTGCATCCTTTCTAGTTGGTATTCCTCATTTTTTATGATTTTCCATCTCTTGGAAGGTGGAGTTACTCCCCTAATTTATCTTCTTCTTTGAACTTAATGTTAGAACTTTTCTAACTCCCTCCGCTGAGTCATGAGGCTCTAGGGATGCATCCTCACATCTTTTTTCTGGCCTTTTCAAATTTAAAGGAGTCATGGAACTCTGTTGAATCTCAAGTTGGTCTATATTGATTGGTTTCACTTATATTAGAGGGTATTCATTTTGAATCTCCCCTTCTTATCCTTCATCTGTGACATCTTTGGATCCTACAACATTTTTATATATTGTGGGCTCCTCGTGAAAATTTTCCTTCTACAACAATACTTCATACATATTGATTGAAGTTGAAGAAATATGTTGAGCTGAGATTTTTGGATCCTTGACACCACTTTTTCCTTTATTTTTTCCCTTTTTACGAGTGTTCCATTGTTTTCCCTAGGTAGGAGTTGAGCCTTCCCCATTCCCTTACTGAGATTTTTTGTTGTCATGGGAAAAATCCTATATTCATGGAAACTCTTGCACTTAAACAAAAGTTTCTCATAATCCAAAGGTTGAATGTGTTTCCACTCAAATTGTGTCAAGATTATTTAAGAGGAAATACCCTTCTTGAGGTCAGCTTGTATGCAAATATTGGCACACATGAATAGATGTCCCTTTGGTTCAATACAATCAAGGAAGTTCTCAGCAACATTTCCACTAGCCTTTAAAAACTCATCACTCTAGGAAGGTATTGGACAATGAGGAATTTTTTCCAAGAATGGAAGAACATTTGGTATGTCCTCGTCTAGATTAAAATCGAGAGACAAAGTATTCAACTATATACCCCTGAAGCTAAAAAAAAATAAGGCCCATTTCGAAAAAACATATGTTTGTCCTCCTTACACTCAAAGAGGGAAGGGAAGAAACCATTCCCCATAGCAAAAACTCTAAGGTTTCCTTCCATCATAGGTTTCGAGGCCTTGTCAAACCATTGCTCAACTCACTTGGATGAGGCCACATGCCCATAAACTTTCCCACTAGAGCTTTGTCAGAGAATGTTAAAGAAGATTTATGTAATCCCAAAGGTAGGACAACCAACAAAATGTTATTGGCTTTTTTAACAAACTTGGTTTGATGATATTTTGGTTTGGGATTGCATTTGAGGGATGTTATCATGGCACAAAATGAGTATGTTTCATCACATGGAGAGGAGTCGTCTAATGCCATGACAACTCAATGAAGGAAACATTGACTTCAGTAATAGAGGATAAAAAGTTAACCGTCAAATAATAAAGCAAAATATAACTCTTTATTAATAAGACCCAAATTAATACGTCCTCATTATAAATGAACTCATAGTTAATTAAAATTCTATATTAATAAATATAAATTGAAAAATAAATTATATAATATTTCGTTAATAAATAATATTATAGTTTACAAAAGATTTTTCGGCGAAGATCACATGAAACATCATTTGTCGACGCGTTTCGAACCAACCAATGTGGTTCATCGTCAGGACAAGTTGAAGAAATAGATTCAGCTTAGGAAGTTAAATAGACAGAGCAGAGCCTCTAATGGCTAAAATGACCAATCGCTACTTTTGACGAGGCCAAAAAAATATGTTTCTTCAACTTGTCCGGACGATGAACTACACTGGTTGGTTTGAAACGCGTCGACGAATGATGTTTCATATGATCTTCGCCGAAAAATCTTTTGTAAACTTGATATGGATCACAGAAGCCTAAACTCTACTAAATAATATTATATTTAAAACAATACTCTTACAAAATTTCTCCGTAAATAAGTGAATATAACTCTCTATTTTTATTATCAAAATATATTTTATAAACTTTATATATTTTTTTATATTAATATAAAACTTAATATATAATTTAATTTAATAATTTGATTCAACTTATTATCTTTGATTTAATAAATTTATTTAAATCCTTTACCAAAATCACTTTAACTCTACACATCAAAAAAATTACAAAAGAAACCCTCTGATTTAATAATTTTATTTAAATACTTTTCCAAGGATCACTTTATCTCTACAAATTTTAAAATTGCGAAAGACACTTTATGACTAGAGGATCAAATTTATTGAAATGTGAAAAAAAAAGTGTTTTCTTTAAGTCGAAAGATTATAACAATTATTTAAAGTCCGTGCTATATATGAAATAAATTATATATATATATATAAATTTAAAAGTAATTTACATTTATAGAGAACATAATTTAAAGACACTTTAAATATAACTTACATTTATTGATTGCGAATCCATTGTTATTATTATGTTTAAAATCACATCATCTCATCAATTGATTATATATAAGACAATGTCCTGTAGTATGCCACGCTCTCTTTTGTTTAAGAAAAAAGCATAATTATGTATCACTTAAAAGAGAAACATTTCTTGACATAATAAGTATAGGCTTTTAGTGCAATGATTCTCTCTTATCTGTTGCCATTTTACATGTAAATGGATTTGTTGATAACATTGGATGCCTCAGCATCCATAATTAATTACTACATGGGTTTAAATTTATCGTTTTCAAGTAATAATTAATAAGCAGAGAATTAAGAATATAAATTTCATTTTTATATTTTTTTATATGCTTTTCAGGTTTTTAGGAAAAATTATTTTAGTAATAATTACATTAAGAAATATTTTCGACAAGAGTGGTTTATTGTCAGAATAAGATTAATTCCAAGAGTGGTTTATTGTCAGAATAAGATTAAGAATTATATCTTGGCAAAGGTTAAATAGAAAAACAAATCGATAAAAATATATCTACTTTTGACGAGGCCAAAAAATAAGAAAAGATTAATTTAAATAATTAGATCAAAAATATATAAATAAATATTAATATTATTTTACACATAAATATGAAATAGCCTTTAACTGGAATAAAAATATATATATATATATATATATTTAATTTGAATATATATATATAATATATTTATAAAATCAGAAATACTCAAGTCTGACTTGACTAAGAATTATTATGAAAAAATATTTTTCTTTAACAATCAAATATATATAAATATAAATGAAGAGATGATATTACCCATTCTATAAAATAAGGTCTAGGAAGTATTAATAATGGAAAATATTATTTTTATTAAAATAAATATTGATTACCAAAGTCAAAGGATAAATCAAGAAAATATGTATATATATAATAGGAAAGTTAATTAAAGGGATAAAATAAACCGACAAAAGGAAAAAGAGAGGAACCAAACAACCTAAGGGGGAGACTTCATAAAAAACCAAAACCAAGGATGAAAAAGGAAAATTAAGGAAAATGACCCAACTCTTAGATCAAGAAGAAAAAGGGCTAAGGGGAAAGAGCACAAATCCAACAATTGTTGATTTTCCATCTGTCATCCTTCGTTAGATTACTCAGCCTCCTTTCAATTTTTATGGCTTCCTTAAACTCATAGTGCTGAAAATGAGAAATATTCGCAATAACCTTAGCCTCCTCAATGCATATATGATGCTTTGTCTTCATAGGATGTTCAACCAAAGTTGAAGAGTTGATCCTCCCATGCTTGATGTCGATAGCATGTTCCTTAATCCTTTGATTAGTAGACCGACCAGTCTCACCAATATATGAGGTTCTACAATAACAAGGGATGACGTAAACACCTTTCATATCCTTGGGCTCCACTAGGTTTCTAACATATTGTTAAGGAACTTTGAATGGTTCTGAGGGGTCTAAAGCTTGAGGGAACATTATGCTTCCTCAGGATTCTCACAATCTTGTCTGTGTTCCCCTAAATGAAAGGGAGATGAACCCCAAAAATGCAATCATTGGGGTCTTTCTTTACCTTAGACCTTTGCTAGATTTGAAGAAATATTTAAGACCCTGATGACTACTATAACCATTATTCACAAAAACATTAAGGAGATGGGTATTCTCCTTAGAAAGGTGGTGTTCATAAGAAATTCTCAGGACATGAGTAGCTAATATGTTGAGAACACCTAGCTTTTGAGCAGGGAAATGATAAGACTTGACATGAAGATACTGCTCAGTATGATTTTTCTTCCGAAACACCTAGTAGGAAAAAGAGGCATCATACTTTCTCGAGATGAGGACATCAAGGAAAGGGATGGAACCATATTAGGTGGGCGAACCTACCTATGGTTTTGTGCAAGGATTTTTCACATGGCGTTGGGCATGATGGTTTTCTACCCATGGTATCTTGTAGATTCGGTCAAGGAAACTATGGTTATGTTCTAATCCACGGTTAATGGATTGGGGTTTATGAATGCTTCGGAATGTATATGTGTGTGTGTGTGTGTGTGTTGTAACATTGAAAGGAATATAATGAAAAATCAATCTGGTAGTCCCGGTTTTGGGATCCAGGGGAAAATATTTGTGTATATCTATTTTTTTTATGTTCTCGCCATTGTTTATTTTATGTTTCTTAGAATTCATATATAGGTAATTTTTGGACAAGGTTAAAACCTACAAAGCATAAAAAATTTATCGCATAGGAGCTGAAGTAGTTTTTGGACATCATAATACATGCAACTACCCAAGATGAATTGGAGGTAACTAAGGAGGTTGTCATGCAATATGTTGCCAAACTAGTTAAGTTGAACATTACAGTAAATATGTTATGTAACAATGTACAAGTAGGCTCTAATATTATATTTCCAGATGCTTTGGAGAGCAGCATGAGGCATGAGAAAGAGCTACCACAAAAAATCAAAGACATAGCCGCAGAGTACAAGGCTTGGTACCAGTACGTTGCAAAGGACCTTGATGTCATGGTTCTTGAATTACAATTTCCTCAAATTGAACATAAATATGAATTATTATTATTATTGTTGTTGTTTTTGTTTTTGTTGTTGTTGTTGTTTTATGTATTTTAGCCACAATTTTGTAAAAAGGGATAAATTTTGTAATTAGAAAATAGAAATAGAGAAAATGTAAATTTATGTAGAAGTTGAAAAATTACCAAGAAGTCCAAAGGTCGCATGGAAGCCAAAGAGTTGTGAGGGAACTCAAGAGTCACATGGAAGGTGAAAGGTCACCTCATTTATTATATAGACCCTCCTAGCTCAAGCAAAAGGACTTTTACCATTCTCTTGCTAGCATAGGAGAGAGAGATTGTTCTTTTGAGTAGAAAATTTTGGCTTCCATGTTCCATTATTTGGACAAGTAAAATTTCTTTGTAATCTTGCATCTCAGTACTTCTACATAATCATAAGAATCTCTTTTGAGTTAGACATCTTTTTTCCGCATGTATAAAAACTTATAGTAAGGCTTCTCTTGTAATGGTTATGGTATATGTTTGAATTTACATGTATTGAAGAGGATGAAATGTTTGTTATCTTTAGTACATATTCTAATTGAAAATGTATGTGCTCATGCTTTCATGATCCTATTGTTTTATTTTCCAATCAAATAAAAATTGTTTCTTTATATTGTGTTTCTTTATTAGAGTAACACTATCATTGTTCGTTTAAATACTCATGTTATTTACTTTGCTTGTGGGGTACTTTACGTACGTTATAATTATATATTTCACAAAGATAATGTTACTTTCATGTGTCAAAGTGATACTTGTTATGTCTTATGTTGTCGAGCTTCACCAAGGAAAATCATAAACCCAACAAAATGGTAGTATTCCATCATTCAGGATGGGACTTCCACTCCAAAGAATGTATATTCTAATTGGGACTTTAAATTGGGGAGATCTCCTAGTGTTGGCATAATTTCCAACACCGTCAACAAGATCCTAACTTCTCTTTTATTGTCCTTGGTTCAGATGCAATAAGAGTTCCATGAAGTGTATACATGATTAAATTTTGAATATTGGATAGCTCCTTAATGGCTGAGACTTTAATATTAAACCTTTAGGTAAGATATCCTAATCATCTTATGAACAATATCATCCTCCTTGATAATTTCATCGAGACCTCTCATTGTGTTGACAAATTTATCTATTTGAAAGCAATATGATGCAATATTTCCATATTATTCCATTTTTAAACTTTCAAACTAACCTCTATAAGTTTTTAGCTTGAGCTCATTTATTTTTTCATCCCCTCATAATAACCTTTAAGCGTGTCCCACAATTCTTTGGCTAACTTGCAATGCATCACTTTAACAAATTCAATATATAATAAACCACTAAATATGGCATGTTTCTACATTGCATTAACTATATAAATATATTTACTAGTTGCATCAATGGGAGGATTTGTAGGCACTTGGTAACCATTCTCAACATCCATCTTTACATTAGTACCTAAATACATGATGTATTTTTGTATTCTTATCTTCAAAAAGGCATAGTTTTCTCCATAAAACTATGAAGCCTTTCTTGAATATCCCCCAAGACTAGTGATGCTCCTTGTGATCAATCTTTCTAGTGCTTCATTTTTCTTGAAGGAACCTCCACTGATACCAAATTTTAGAATTATGATTACATTAAGAGGGGTGTGAATCAATGTAATGCCCAATTTAACAATTTAAACAATTTCACAACTTATCATAACTAAAAGCATAATAGTTCATCGATCAAATCAATCATCACATCAATACACGTGAACACTAGATATACGTGAAAAACCTTGTGAGAGAAAACCATAAATCTTCTTATCGTATTCAAAATTTCATTACATCTATTTGTAGGAACCAATTTGTTGGAGGCACCAACCCCCAAAACTAATTTGTAGGAACCAACCTGTTGGAGGCACCAAGCCCCAAAGATATGTAAGAATCAACATGTTGTAGGCTTCAACTTGATTGAGGCACCAACCTCTAAAATTTGCAAGCATTAACTTGTTGTAGACTCCAACATGATTGAGGCACCCATGTCCTTCACCAAAACATAGCGAACCACTTTTCACGATCTTTCAAGCTAATTAATCCACAAGCTCAAAGCACAATAAATGTCCCTTACAAATATGATCATACAATGTAATATCAACTTGTTCTTCAATAATTAGTAGTAGCATCTTCTTTATTTCTTATACTGAACTAAACTTGTTCATGAGCCCCATAACTTTTTGACAACAATACAAATATAACTTCTTTCCCTCAAAAACTTGTCTTCATGACTTTTCATATCCCCCTTTTAGATTACCAAAAAATTGTTCCATTTTTCCCTTTCCAAAAAATTAATTTGTGCCTCAAAATGACCCACAAAACATTATAAAACTTAAGATTTCAACATAATGACCCTAATGGGTCGACATAATGCACCTTTTCGATTTTCAATCTACAAAATTCACTTCTCTAGCATTCGCTCGATAGAATGCACCTTTCATATTCGAAAAAATGCACTTTTTGATTTGACAAAATTTCCAAACCCCAAAAAACTAATTTTGGGGAGTCTGATAGGACTCAATTTGTGACCAATCGTGGCATAACCAGACCCAAAACCAACATGACTGCCATGCTCTTTGTCTATGCCATGATACCAAGCCTTGTTTTAATATGAATCAAACCAAAATCTAAATGAAGCCACTGGAAACCAAATGCCAATGATAAGCAAAGACTAGAGCTCCTAACAGATCCAAAAACCTTCATGCTTGACCATTGTGCCACATTACTTATTTTTCCTTAGACCGAATTTTTTTTCATACTATTCCACCACACCCATGTGTGTGTGTGTGTGTGTGTCGATTCCACTGCAATGATAGTAATACAAATTATAGCTGATGTTAATGCAAATTTTTGGCCAATATTTAAACCTCCGTATGACGAGATTTATCACATAATTTATGACCAGGGCTCTCCATTTTCCTCCACATGATCATACCATATGAACTATACATTAGGGGTCCATGGTTAACTGTATGTTTCTTTCATTGTGATGTCATTGTGCCACATGGCACTCTCTAAGTGATGCCACATGTCAGTCAATTTTTTCACAATTGGCCACCCAAAAATGTTAAAAGAACATACCATGTGGCACCCTGTCAGATTGCCAAGTCATCCACCATATAACCATGTCATTACTACTGTACTACCACATCATCATCCATATCATCTCATGACACTAACTTTCAACCTACCATTGGGTGAAACTGCTATGTTATCGACGTCACACGTGTCATCCTACTAACATGCCAATCTATCATAGATTCCACTTTCTATGTCATTTATCCACATGATGAGTTAACCTATCGCTGAAGGGTCCATGTCATCCCAAAGACATGTCATTTTTGTGCTCCATCCACCATGTAACAACCACAAACCATCCATAATCACCAAATCCACCTGGAGTTGCGTAGTGGTTAAAGTCATTAAACAGTGCACATGTTTGTGTCAACAACCATTGATTTCTCATAGAAACTTAGATCCACCTTGAAGTTGCACAATCTTTAATAAATTTGGTGTTTGATCCTTGTAACCAATGTGCATATTCAAGTTGGCTTATCTTCTCATTCCAGAGGAGTTTGACCAGGTGTAGTATATTGTTGAAAACCTCTTAGAGAGGATTATCCAGCTAGACCATTTGCATACTCATTTGATCATCATAACATTAGAAAATGCTCAATGCTATCCAATGTATGATTCCTCCTTTGACATTAATGACATGATATTGATTATCATCAATATCAACAACACATTATCCAACAAAAATATCTTCCTTAATTTTTTTTTTTTGTTATAATATTAAAACTTGATTTAACATGCTTGATATTAGACTTTTTGATCCATATTTATTATGATATTTTATTTTAGATTAATCACATAATTAATTTAGTCACATAATTTTTTGAAATTTATTTATCTCTAAGCCATTCCATGTGTTGTCTCTAAGTGCTTTCCCCCTTTTTCATGTTAGGCTAACTGTCATATTTTTAAATGTTTGACTATTTTTTCATGTTTTTGAGCCTTTTCTAGTGATTTCAATGCTCGATATCTATGTATATAAAATTTTCCTAACCATGTAAACATTCGTTGCACTCATACATAAAGTCTTGAACACTATCTCACAATTGTCATCATGATCGTCCTAAAGTCTATCTTAAGTATTGCACATGTCGCTTCTTGGCATGAGATAGTCACACAGAGTCTAATGCTTCAATTGTTGGTCTGATGGTCTATGTTATTGTGTCATCGAAGTATGTTGTCTGTGATCACAATTCAAGTTCATCACAAGTCCATCTTCCTCCTGCACTTATCCATTTTCATAAAATCTTCCTGACTGAGAAAGTCAGCTTCACTGGGCCTTGTCAAAGCTATGCATTGTGCAGTCTTAGCACTCATTGATGTGACATTACTTCTTGGAACTGTACATTGCAATCATTCTCCTCTAGGGTAGTTGTACTGTGTAATTCCAGTGCCTAGCAACCTTCCTTGACCCCTATAATTGCACAGTTGTGCCTCCCAACTTGCCTTGAACTGCGAATTCACACTTTCAATCCTCAATATTTTCCCTTGCCTGTTGGAACCTCACAATGTGCAAAGCGCCCAACCTCCCTAGGCCTCTAGAACTACGCAGATGTGTCCATTAGTGACCCTCCCTGAGTCGGAGCTCATTGTCCTCAAGAACCATGTATATTTGTCCTTCAAGCCTCTCTGCTGACCATTCCTCCCTGCCTCTGGAAACTGCAAAAATCTGTCTCCCAGGGTCTCATCCCATGTTAACTATTTTCTTCTTGAACTGCCCAATTCTGACTCTGATAGGCCACTACGCATTTTTTCTCCTTAGTGAGGATTGTGATCAAACATTCCTTAGTCAAGCATGAGTTGCGCTCTACACAGTCTCAGTGACCAAGCCCTCTCCTTACCAACTGGAACTGCAAAATGCATAGTCACTGAGCCCTACCTCCCAACCCATGACTTGTCCCAAGATCAGTTCATGGATGATAATGCATCATCTTAGACTAGGGAGTTTTCTTATTTATGTCATCCCATCATGAGTGAATTGCATGAACAGGTACACTATCAATTCATGGCGATAGAATGAAGAAAGAAGAGGAGGAGGGAAGCATGCCTAAAGACTCATTTGTAGCTGAAAAAATGAGTGGACCTACCAAGAGAAAGAAAAGGGACACAAGTTGAAACCACTTTCCAAGACCAAATATAATTGAAAACCCTGTATCATCAAGCGATACAAAGGAGAAGAGAAACCATATCTAAGAACACACCTATCACTCATCAACAATATTGACTTGACATTGCCACATCATCAAGTCATTCCATGTAAGTAGTGTTATCCCCCACAATGTACTAGGTTGAGAGGATTTGATGGAGGTAACCACTAACCAAGCTTTCAGTTTGGTAGCTATCCATACCAAACCAGAGAGGGCTCTCTATGGAATCAAAGCCAGCATATGACTAAGATGAAAAGGATTTTAGGCTCAGGTAGGTTTGATTTGATTTTGATTGTTTGCTGGATGGTGGCTTAGGTCTAGGCTTTGAGAATTAGATTGGCGAAGATATAATGGGGAAATTTAGGCACACACTTTAGCACTAGGGTTGTCATTGTGTACATGGGATATAGGTAGGGTTTATAAATGAACATGAGTATCATGAGTTTGTTTATATCAAAAGAAAAATGAACAATAATGTGAAAGCTTCTCCAAAATAGAGCATTACATGAATGGATTATGTTTATTATCTTAGGAAAAAAGCACATGAAACATGGAAATGGAAATCAAAGATACAATACATTCAAACTTATGATCATAGAAGGAAAAACACTGCTAAAACACACACCACAGGTACCCACTACAATAGCTGCAAACTCTGTCTATTAGTTCCTACCAAATTCTCAATTACACTATCATTCAAGGCTCAATTCCACTGCATCCAACCCTTGAAAATGATTACAAAAGGCCTCATAAAGGCTTTGAAGTCAAAATCCTTCATAGTAATTCGAATTTCCAGCAAGGAAAGTCAAATACATGCACCTATCTCATCACTGCTACATACTAGGGAGGTTACTCGACCATTTCCTCTTTTATCTAACTATCAAAAGATATTTATCCAAGGCATTCAATGGAGGATAAAACACCTATTCACCCATAATTTTACCCATTTACATATACTTTTACCCATTGCATTCATTCACTTTAACCTTTTGACTTTTACCAAAGTCAAACTAGAAACTCTAAAAAATTACACGATGACAATTTTAATTAAAATCCCAGAAAATTGTAGAAGCGCAGTGCCAAGTTTGAGGCCATTTTTAGGTGCCTTTCTGAAGTCAAAATTAAAATATAAAAGAATCGTAAACTACACTTATCTGTCTAGTTTCCATAACATATTTACTTTTTGAAAATTACCCATGGGAAGGTCTCCAAAAATGCATTCTCCAAAGGTGTTAATAAAAGTGCAGTACTTGTTAAACAGAGGGGAAGAATGTTGATTTTTGACCCCCTTTTCTCATTTTTTTCAAAATTTGTGCCCTGTTTAAAAAATATGAGGAAATGGATTTTGAGAGGAAGTCATCATATTTCCAAAAATTTAAGCCACTTGTCATTTGGAGCCCTGAGGAAAAAGTGCAATGCCAAGGCGCTGCACTTCTCGACCTAGTGAAATTTCTGAATTTGCACCCAATTTCACCAAAAGACAAAAATGATGATCGAGAAGTGCCAGATGAGGTGTACTATGCTATCATGTATTCCTCAGCTATCATCTCCAAGTTTTCCTTCTCATATTTTATTTTTATGGTTTCCTTCAGCTTGTTTTGCATTTGTTTGACCTTGATGTTGCAAATCTTGTTTTCGGTTTGGTAGTGGTGGGCCATGTGCCTCAACATATAGTTATCCCTATGGAAAGAGATGGCATCAAATGAGAATGTGAAATAAATCCCTGCAATGGTGGCCTTTTGTCCTTTCATATTAGTGGCAATCAAATCAGTGAGCTTCTTATGAAAACTTACCTCTCCAACTCTTTGACAAAACCCTAGGAAGTTGACACATTCAAAGCATTGTATTATGAATCGTAAAGAATTGATATCATTGCAATTTTTGGGCTCATACTTAAAATCTTCCCCCCTTTATGATGTTTTCTTTTCTCTAATCGTGAAGAGTCTCTTTCTAGTTTTCAAACCCTAGATGATAGGAAAGGAGAAAAAAACAGTGAAAAGTGATTGAAGTGGTGAAATGAGGGAGTTAGGGAAGGGAGATGGGAGTAAGGAAATTTTGGGAGATGGAAAGGGGTTTTAGGAATCCTTAGGAAGTTAAATGAATGGAAATGAACAAGGGAGATGAGCTAGGAAACTTAAACACGGTCCTAGCTAAGGAAACTACTCAATTTGATATATTAGGGCCAGGGTTTGTAAGGAGGTGAAGTGGAATGAAGGGAAATGGTTTATCGATGAATGAGGATGATGATTTGAATGCAAATAGAGGTAAAGGGATAGTTATTTTAGGGTTTCAAAGCTCCAACTGATCATTTGGAAGATCAAAACATGAAACTCATAGAAAACCCTAGAGGACCTAACTCACAATCATTTGTTTGCTTTGCCAAAGGAAGAGGGGATGCAAAGGAGTGTACTTACCTATTGTTGGCTTGTATGGGCTTGACCCAGGTTCAGAGGTGATTTAGCCAAGAAAATCCCGGTACTACTGGCCCTTTTAGCAACAGTCTGTGGTGCACAGACTGAGGTCACACCCGAAGTAGTATGGGAGGGTGCTAGGACCAGGTTTACGCACTCTGGGGATGTCTGATGAGCTTTTGGAGGTCTGTGGTTTGATCCATTGCTATGCACGCTTGCTATCCTTCGTAACCTGTAATGCTGCTCCGCGCAGCCCTACTTGGGGCACAAACTATATAATACCCAAGTCCCTTGTTATTTAATTTGCTATTATCCAATTACTTGACTTGTTTATGTAAGACTAATGATTATTATAGCATATTCAACAATCATATTAGGGAGTGCGGTAAATAAAACAGTATAAACGTAAAGAAGGCAATGTAAAACAAATATACAGAAATAAAAATCAAATTCTCTTTATTAATCTTCAATCTCGACTACAGACTTGACACCGCCGTGTGCACTCAACTGCAGGGGTATGCGCACTCAGCTGCGGACTCTACTAGGCCTCTGCGCACTCAACTACAATTCCTCTTCTCTTATTAGACTCTTCTCTTATGCTTTCACCATTCCTATTCTTCTCTCCAATTTGCTATCTTTACACTTAGAGCCTCACTCTATTTATACACTCCCATGGTCCGCGGACCATGGGTAGGCCAACATGACTTTACATTAAATTACAATATTTTAGGGTAGACAACCCTATGACTTGTCCTGTACTTCGCGCTCGACGCCTGAAATTCATGGAGTCTTACAAAAACTTTGACCAAAACTTGGGCTTTGAGCCCCGAAACATGTTGTGGGGGGATTCCATGCCTAACAAGCCCCCAACACAATCATCGTGACTCATCCTGAGTCACTCTGCTGGTGCAGTGATCTTGGCATGAATCCCCTCCAATTGGTCCCGTACTGCTTGGAGGTTCGCAATGCACTGTTCTGCGGTTTGCTAGATCTGTTGTATTCTTGCTTCGAAATCATCTGTGGCTGAATTGTGTCCTTACCTCGGTACCGGCATCATGCTGCACGTGTTTATAGTCCTGTGCCCTGGTCCAGCTCCTTGGGTTGCGAAGACTGTGCTTCAGCTAGTTAGTCAGATAGTCAGCCCACCCATGTAGGGCTTCAAGCGACTGTCGTTTACCTTGCCTGGGAAGGGTTCTCCATTTAGTTTAACTAGCTAGATGAGGCCTCAGTTTCTGACCTCCTTAACCATGTATGGCCCCACCTAGTGCATTCTAAATTTTCCCAAGAATTTTTCAAACTTACTATCGTACAATAGTACTAAGTCGTTTACCTTGAAGGTGCAGAACTTGATATGTTGATCGTTCCAGGCCCTTTCATGCTGCTTTTGTGACTGCTGATGAACTCCAGCCAGAAACTGTTCTTCCTCGAGTTCTTCTAATTGTGTGAGCCTTTCTTTCAGGGCTTCGCGGTCCATCATGCCTATGAGCACTACTATTTGCAGACTAGGTACAATGTATTCCATCGGCATGACAACTTCCATGCCATAGACTAAGTAGAAAGGTGTCTGTCTCATCAAATTTTTGCACGTTGTTCTATACACCCATAATATGGCAGGTACAGGCAGGTCCTAGTCATTTCGCTGTGCGTTACATACTTTGGTTAGTGCAGTCTCCAGTATTTTGTTGAATGCCTCTACTATCCCATTAGTTTGTGGGTGGTACGGTGTACTTTTCTAATGATACACCTGGAACTCTTATGTGACTGTGTCAATGGTTTCATTCAGGAAACATGTTCCGCGGTCACTCATTAAGATTTTCAGACAATGAAACTGTGTCAACATGTTTTCAAACAAAAACATGACAGTCATAGCGGCCATGCAGCCTTTGACCAACTACACTTCTGCCCATTGTGTCAGGTACTCTGTCGTGGTAATGATGTAGTGCGCACCTGTATTTACTTGAGGTTTGATCGGTCCCACAAAATCAATTGCCAATTTTTTGAACGGCCGCAATGTCATTTGTGGATTTAGTGGTATCTCATCCCTTTGTGATGGTTTTCCAATCCTTTGACATATTTCACAGGCCCTATAGTGCGCTTTCGAATCCTGGTGCAGGGTTGGCCACCATAACCCTATGTGGAGAATATTTTGTGCAATCGTGTGTCTTTCATAGTGTCCTCCTGCAACACCCCCATGTGCTTCCGCGAGGATATGACCTTGTTCAAATTCAGGTACGTATCTTTGCAATATCTCATCATTTCCCATTTTGTAGAGGTGCCCCATGATGACAGAAAAGTCCACCATGCACACCACGAATTCCTTCTACTGTTGGACTGAGTATTCCTTTGGCGCAGTCCCTGTTGCTAAAAAATGGATTATATCCTCGAAGTGTCCGTCTGCGACGCAAACTGCAAAGAGTTGTGCATCAGGTAGTCCCTCCTCCAAATTTGTTGGTTCCTCGCTCGTCTTAATTCATGACAAGTGATCTGGTCCTGTGTTTAGGTGTCCTGGCTTGATTATGACCTCAAAATCATATTCTTGAAATAGTAAAAGCCATCTGCATATGTGCCCCCCCAACACAAGCTTTTTCACTAGGTATTTCAACGCGGAATGGTTGGTATACATCTTGAAATGTCCTCCAAGTAAATAGTGTCAGTATTTTTGGAACGCGTACACCATTGCCAACCCCTTGCGATTGTTGGTAGAGTAGTTCTTTTCTGCTTTGGATAGTCTCCGACTTGCGAACATGATCGGGTGATCCACGCCCTCTACACCTTCTTGCGTGAGTATGGCTCCCAGCACAATACATGACACATCAACATGTACGCCGTTATTTGGGCATAACTTTTGATAAACTTCCTATAGCATCTAGTGTGCCCCAAAGTAGCACGCAGTTGTTTAACACTTTGCGGTGCTTCCAAATTCAAAATAATAGCAATCTTCGTAGAGTCCACCATCAGGCCTTGTTTACAGACCACATGTCCAAGCAGGTTTCCAAAGGGAACGAGGAATGTGCACTTCTTAAGGTTCAGTACAATCTGGTGTCGGCGGCAAGTATCCAACATCAAGCGTAAGCTCATTACATGGTGATTAACTAATCCAAAGACAGTCTAGCCATCTAGATAGCCCTCCAAGAACTTGTGGATGTATTCTTTGAATGCGGCCACAACGATGCGTAAGAATATCACTAACGTGTTCTTCAGTCCAAACATCATAACAGTGTATTGAAAGGAGCCCAATTTTGTTGCAAAGGTCATTTTTCTCCTATCTTTTAGCGCAATCTTGATCTGATGGTATCCTAAGAAGCCATCCGTGAATGAGTATGCTTCCTGGCTGCCAACATTTTCCAGTACTTCATCTGTAAATGGTGTCAGGAATGGATTGTGTACACAGGTGTCGTTCAGCTTCCTGAGGTCCACGCATATTCTTATTTTGCCTTTGTATTTTTTCTCCTGTACTACCATAGGACTCACCCAATAGGATTCTTCTACTGCTTCAATAATTCTGGCTGTGAGCATTTTGTCTAATTCGTCACAAACCTTCTCTTTATACTTCAGATTCAAGCGGTAAGGTTGCTGCTTAACTGGCTTCACTATCTGTTTCAGAGTGATCTTCATCATTCCTAAGTCGCCAATGTTCCCTTTTAAGTCCACAATTTTGGTCGGAAACAAGTCTTGGTATTCATGGAGTAACTCAGCGACCTTATCCACCACAGCATCATCCCAATAGTCCCCAAGCATCGCGTACTTTGGCTTCGCTTCTATGCCAATGTTTACCTACTTTGTTTTTAGCGGCACGATGATGTTGGGATCCTCAATGTATGGTCCTAGAACCTCGTGACAACCTTTTGTTTCTGGAATATTATTATTTTGTGGGTCGAAATCATCCTGCTCAACATGCATGTTATAAAACTCTAGGGTGCTTCTTAACTGTGTCACCCATACTGGTTGAAGTACTTCCATTAGCTCCTGTGGTATTTTGAATATGGTGACTTTTACTACTTGTAGTACATCGTCAATAGTATCTGACAAATGGTATTCAAATGTGAACGTTAACAAAAATCCCTCATGCAAGACATCCCATTTTCTCGTACCATGGCAGAGCTCTGTCTCAGTATACCAATTCATGGGTATGACATCCAGGGTATGGTAGAATAAATGTACCCATTCAAGTTGTGGCTCTTCCCCATAAACCTTGGTCCATTTCGCGAGGTGCGTGCGTGGATCATCTCATCCGTCTTATTTGTCTACTAGCTATATTTGCGGTTTCCCAAATCGTAGGTGCATCATCCTTCTGCATTTGCACCAGTCCTCAAATTTTCCTTGATGTGTACCTCACCAACGTGTGGGTGTTACGCGTAGTGCCCACTTCAGCGCATCGAATCGCTGCTGTTCTAGTGTTGCGCTTTCAAATTTGCTCATAAATTCATCCACCCCTGACAATCCACCATATGCTGGTAGCTCCCTTGATTATATTGTCACGCAATGCAATGATCTAACCATCATGTTTCAATTAAGTGTTTCTACTTTGTGCAGCCGATTCTGCCATCGCTCTACTTCTTTGTCTGAATCTGAAGTGCAGGAGCTTTCGTGCTCCCATAAAATTATCCCATCTGTAGTTGGATTCACACACTACTATTCTCATGCAGTTATCTTGTAAATACAATCGAGATCGTCATCACTATCATCATCGCGCACTCGTTCAGTGTGTCGTGCTCCTTTGGCTGGATCTAGTGGTACCACTACGTGTAGTGACTTTTTCTCAAAGATCATTTTGTGCTTCTTCCGATTTATGAATCCATTCATGTCAGTGGCCCAGTCTATTCCTAGTAGCATGAGATAGAGATTACTGTCATCGATAATATCTATCACTTCAAAATCTGCCTGCGCGCTCGCCCCTTCAATATCTACGGTTACCCCTTACAATCTTCCCATGGATAAAATCTTTTGTTGGTTCGCCATTCATAATTGAATAGGATACCATTGTAACATGGGTCTGCTCATGCATTCCCATGTTTTCTTGGTAGTACATTCGCATCTGAACCCAGTTCTAGGATTACCTGATCCATTTCGTACTCACCGATTCATACAGTCAACCTCATTTCCCTTCTGGTGTGCAAGGCATGCTTCCCTAGTTTCTGGACCATGCGTGGTTCCCCTGACCCCACACACCTAGTGATAAGTTCCTGTAGTACCTTGACTGCCTTTCTGTCACACAACAATTTCATGCATGTCTCCAGAAAGGTAGTGAACATTGAAGGATACATTCTTGGTTCTAGTTGATCCTTACTACCTGAAGTGGAGGCTTCCGTGAAGCTCTTCTTAGCTTCCATGAATGTCTCCCTCACACATTCTAAATCAAACTCGGGTCCATTTGTAGGAGCCTTGCGAACCCATGCACTTTCTTCTGGCTAATTCCCCTTATCATCTCCTGTGGTCATACCACTTTTTAGTATCATATTTACATTCGGGTCTTCTTCGTGCAACTCAGACCTTATCATTTGTAAATTCTGAGTCGGAGGGGGTTGGAGTACCCCTTTTTCGCACATCCTTGTGATCAGCGAAGGGCAATCTTCTGCCTCATGATCAAACTGAGTACAATACAAACATGATATCCTTGTCGAGTTGGTACAATCATGGGCATAGTGCCCTGGCCCTCCGCAATTGTAACAAATTAGTTGTCCGCGACCACTTCCTAGTCCCATTCCACCTCGTCCTCGACCGCGCCCCTGAAATCCAGCACATGCCATCCCTATATTTGGATTGAGGGACCACGTTTTAGTCTGCATCCTGTAGGTAGGGGACTGATCCATAATTAGTTTGTAACTTTGGCAGGTGCGTTCATTGTGGCCTACCGATATGCAGAAATTACAAAACAATTGTTGGGATGTCTGCATATACTTCTGCAACAAATGACAATTATCCATACTGTGTTTCCCTCCTATCTGACAGATTGCTCACCATAATGCAGGTGTCGCACTCAGCCCTGCCTATGCCTCCAGTCTCAACGACATCAGCCCTCCTCTTTCCAGGTAGTTTGTGAACACTGGACAATGATATTTGTCGTGCCCCTAGCCTTTGCATTTTATGCACCATACTTGCGCGCCTCCGGTCGTGGTGCCCTGTCCTATTTCAAACTCTGCATTTCCAGACATAGATTTTGTAGTTGCATGTGGATTTTTTGGACTCCAAACCTAGGATCTTGTATAAGGGTCTCATGTAATCTCATCGCCATTTCCAATGCTTTGGCCTAGGTGGAAAGTTTTTGTTGTGACAGCATCGTTCTTAAGTGTGGTGTCAAAGATGCTACAAACCATGGGTGATGCTGTCCATCCATCAACATCATATTGGCTTCACGAATCGTACTCTTCAGTGTTTTATCCAGATCCCAGGGGGTCTCGCCCAGGAGCATCATAATCTCTTTAAACCCGATGATTGATTGTGTTTCTGACTTTGGCCTGCTAAATTCCCTGTTCAACGTGGCCTAGATCTCTGCGATTCCTGCGTTTGGGTGGTCATTAGAATGCTTGATATACCATGTTAATGTGGGATCCTGCAGTGCACTCACCAGCATCACCTTCTTAATATTGTCATCCACAACACTTTGTGCTTCCCATACTACTCCTACCACAAACCAGAATTGGTCCAGATCTTCATTCCCCACTCCTCTCAATACTAGTAGTTTGATCGCACTTTCCATACTGAACTGCGGTGGTGGTGGAGGTGGAATGGGTGGAGATGAGAGGTATGAAATAGGTGGCAGTGTGGGTGGAGGTGGTAAATGTGCAATTTGTTGTTTTATCAAACTGATCGCGCTTCTTAGGGAAACCTTCACGAGCTCTTCCTGGCTCTCCTACGAGGGTGAAATTAAGGGACTGGTTTCTAATCCTTCATTACTTCTATAGATCTTCCTGCTTTGCGTAGTCCCAAACATTAATTTATTCACATAACCCACTTTGAACACAATAACATCTTAATCCAAGTTTTCAAAGATTTAATATACTTACCTCGCGGTCCTTTGAGAAAATGTCACTCTGCCTCACTATAGTTGACGGTCGTGTATACCACAAACTCAGTGATAAATCCTCCTATTATCCGGTCGATCCAGTGGTCCACAGCTCGCACAATAATAACTTCTAACATTTCTAGTTTGCGCACTAATTCCGGAGTCCACACTATTGGTTTGTCGAGCCTGTTAGGCAACGAATCCCCCCATAGTATGTTTTTGGGGCTTGAAGCACGAATTTTGGTAAAAGTGTAATGTAAAGACCCCGCGAAATGCAGGCATGGAGCGTGAGAGTCTAGGGTTGTCCACCCTAAGATAATGTAATTTAATGTAAAGTGTGTCAGCCTACCCATGGTCAGTGGACCATGGGATTGTATAAATAAAGCAATGCTCTAAGTGTAAAGGAGGTCTTAGTTTTGACAAGTAACAGATAGTTGCGAAGGCATGGTTAGAAGATAGAAGTGAATCTGAAGTGTATTGGGTCAGAGTGGTAAGTAGAAGCTTTACAGCTGAGTGTGCAGAGGCCTAGTAGAGTCCGTAGCTAAGTGCGCGGACCCCTGTAGATGAGTGTGCAGAGTGGAGTCGGGTCTATAACAGAACTTGAGTATTAACAAAGATAAGATTGATTCAGATTATTTTGCATATGTTTGTAGATCCATATTTTTATGTTTTGGTTATCTTTATGCATTTATATTGTTTTCGAGTACTCGGACTAATCTGGAAGTAGAATAAGTAATAAGAATATTGGGCCTGCACAAAGTAAGATAAGCACTAATATAATAGCACAATAACGATCGGATCGGAATAATACAAAGGTGCGCACGGGTTGTGAAGAATAGAAAGCTGAGCAGAGCAACGCAACGCAAAGATTAGGATCATGAACCTCCAAAACCCTCATCAAGACATCCCTAGGGTGCGGAAGCCTAGTTCCAACACCCTCCCATACTACTTCAGGTGAGACCTCAGTCCGCACTCTGCAAATTGTTGTCGAAAGGGCCAGTAGTACCAGGATTTGCTTGGATAAAATCACTGTTGAACCTGGCTTATGCCCCAATAATCCAACAAATGGTTCTGTTGCCAGGACCAGGATCTGCCTAAGGGATGTTTGATGTCATGTCACTAGAACCCAACAAAGAAGGAAATTGAAGAGTGGTTGGACAAGAAGATTCACGAGTTCATGACACAGGAAAATAGAACTTTGTAGGTATCCGAGAAAAGGTGGCTGGATCGCTACATGTATACAGAAATCCACGAGATCTTATTCGCATCCTTTCCTTCTAAACTATATGAGTGGATCACGAGGTTAGCTGACAGCCAGGAAAGGTGTAAGCTCGATCAACCTGTTAGGGCCTAATTCTACCTTAGGCTGAAGGAAGGTAGGTCTAGGGTAACATCAAACCATGCTTAACCTGGTAGCTAGCCCTACTAGGTCGGGAGAGGTCTCTCTCCTTGTCAATCTCAATTAGGATATTGCCAACTAGGGCTTGAGATGAATGAAATGAATGCTGATTTTAGGCTAGGTATAGTAGATTAGGGTTTTTGGTTTGATTTTAGGTTTTGTTTGCTGGATAAATTGGAGAAGGCAGACTGGATCTAGGAAATCAACTCAGGGATACAGTCATGTCCTGTGGGGCAGGGTAGACAAGAGCTTATGTACTAGCAAAGGATTGAGATGGTAGAGTAAGACAATTGAGGAGTTAAGGAGGGCATAAGAAGCTATGAATCCTCTTTGATATGTGATTAGCTCTAAAGCACTAATCGCGTATCGCATGGCGTCCCCCTCAGTGAAGGAAAGCCCCTAAGCGCTCGGTCCTGAGAAAAGCATAAAACCATATGGAAATCACTGATTCTGTCAGAAGGCGGGTCCCACACTAAAATCGGAAAGATATCGAAAGGGCTTCAGGTGGTATGTGGGTTCGATCAAGTCCCGCCCGATGCCATACACTGGGTGATGCATGTCGAGCAGACAAGAGAGAAAACCGCTCACATCGGATGGGTAAAAGTTATGCTACTTACTTGCCCGATATGGATGGAGACCATAAGATCTAGAGGCTCCATATCAACGATGGAGAAATGTTCCAATAGATGACCGGATTCTATGGGGGAATAGGCTGAGTCACATAAGATTTGAGGGCTGACATGACCGATGAGTTGGCAGAGGAATCAGTTTCACAGGCAATCTTGGAGCAACAGAAATAAGGACCATTCAAAGAGAACTGGCAATCAATTCGTGAGAAAATAGGTGACCACCTCTCTATGAAGCGTTACAGTGATGATGATGCAGAGCAGGGGAATTCAAGCAGACAGAGGTAGGAGATCCAGAGAGCCAGGAAGTGGAAATGAATAGTCAGGAAGTAGATTGGCTTTAAGTAACGAAGTGACAAAGAGTAAGAGGAAGAGGCAGAGAGAGAGAAGAAGAAAGTCGAGAGGCAATGGAGAAGTGAATTGTAGAGAACAGAGAAGCCGAGATGACCTGTACAACAAAGGCAACATCGAGCCAGATAGAGATAGAGAGAGTCTGAGAGTCTGTGAACTCCAGAGAAGGCTTGAGAGGTTCAAGCAAACTATTTTGTGTCTACCTGTCAGGTATTGAATACCAGATTGGACTCATACCACTGAGACCAGTTGATGTCGAGATTAGTAAGGGGAGTCTGTGTACTCTAAAGACTTGGGGGATCCAAGTACAATCCTATTGATCATCATCTATTAAGTGAGACTCAAATTGAGCTCATTATTGTAAAAACTCTACTTTTTTAAGACACAATAGAAAGGCCACCACTGAAGGCTGGACCAGGAGACGTATCCCAGGAGGATTGGGTGAACTCCTTATTAAACTTGTTGTGTTTATGTGTTTGCTTACTGTGTTTCTCTTACTACTTCAGTGTCTGCGTATTTCGCAATCTTATCGATCTATTGCATAAAATAACATAGGCATACCTCATCACATGAGTCTGTAATACCTTCATTAATTCTTTGAGATCATTTACGGGTGATTTCAGATCAGGAAGGGACCCAAAAATGATATTTTTAGAAGATGTTATTTTTAGCAGTTTCACTTCTCACCCAAGGTGGCCAAAATGCTCATTGGCCAAAGTATTATTTTAGAAGTGATAATTTTAACAGTTCTATTTTTAGCACTTTCTGAATTTAGCATTTCTTGTTGCAAATTTTTCAACAAAGAGGATGGTATCTGATTAAAAGGGTAATGACCTAGAGGAACAACACCTACATGGTTAAGGGCTGGTGAAATGGATCCGGGTAGAAAAAGATTAGAAGAGACACCCAAAAAAGGAGATGGTCCTTCATGAGTTGTACTGTTAGGCATGGTTCAATTAGGCACAATAGGTTGGGAATGTAGATTGTTGTGAAGGCATAGTGGATCATTTGAAGGTAGCCCGCGAGAAGGAGTAGGTAGTGGGCCATATTAAGCACCAAGAAAGGAGGAATCTTTATAGACTCCCGGAGAAAGAAATGAGATAGTCTTATTTTCAACCACAGATGAAATGTTGGTCTGAGGTGAAGTCTGGGCTTTCGGATCATAATACGTTAGCTGATCGATGGTGGTGATCTTTCCATTGGGGGGAAATCACATCTTATGGTGAACCGTAGATTTCACAGTTGACATGGAATAAGTATAAATACGACCCAAAAGGATGTTATAGTCAAGGGGAGCATTGATTATTTCGATGTCAATACAGATGGTCTTAGCAACACCTGTAACTAGGAAGTTGCGATATAAGCCAAGGGACTGTGAAGGATGAACATACCATGCACACAAAGTGATGGTGGATGGGGATAGGTCAGGGGAACCAAGTTGTTTCCAAACACTAGTGTCCATCACACAAGTGGATGCGCCTTTGTCAATGATACACTGCTAGACAGTGGTGTTTCGAATGGAGACTAGAATTTGGAAAGAAAGTTACAGATGAAGGTAATGGAGGTTTATCTGACTTGTCAACATGGAAGACAATCATCTGATTGTCTTGAGTATCTATCGCTCCTAGAGTAGATAGTAGAGCTTTTTATTATTATGGGCATGTTTGGAGGATTTCCAGTGTTGACATGGCAACAGGAGACTACGCTAAGTCATCTACTATGCTATATGTATGGGTGGCTTTGGAAAAAGCAGCATTTCGTTGTAAATATCCTTTGGGGATCTTGTGCATTAATTCAACCTTAGGTTGAGGGATTTGTAATGTACCGTTGAGTGACGATATATGCAATGTACAAACTTTGGGTTGGGACTTAGTTACAGACTTAGCAGGTGGCTTGTCATACTAACGCAATCGAGTTTGGAGGTTGACTTGTTCAGCTTTTAACTCACCAGAATTCATCATGAGAATCTGATAATCGTGGTGACCAGATGGAAGAGTTGTTTTAATAGCCTGACCTTGTTATGGTTGGGCAACTATATACCCTTGGTGAGGAAAAGGGTTGGTAAGTACAAGGGGTTGAGATGAAGAAGGAGGGGGAGGAGGAGCAGAAGGTTGGGATCCTAGAGAAGCTGCTTGAGCTTCCCATGTTTTGTGCATTTGAGGTAACATGGGACACTCATGAGTATAATGACCATAGACTCCACAACAAGCATAAGGTTTGTTCGTATGAAGACCCTTATTCTGCTTGGGTTGACCACTCTATTGCTGGGTTGCAGGGTTAGGTTGAGGAACCTAAGGGGCATTGGGTGGAGCATCTTGATTGCCTTGATTACCTTGCTGCTACTAGTTCCTATTTCCCCTCCTCATGTTCCTTTTCTTGGGATTCGGGGTATTCAGACCACTCTGCTGAGCGTACACTTTTCCTTATGGAGGAGGTGCTTATTGCAGTGGAGGGGGAGTAGGCATGGGTGGATGGGGCATTGGTGTCGAAGGAGCTAGAGCACTAGGTTGTGTGTATGGATAATATGGAGATGGGACAACATTGGTATAAGAAGGTGGTGCAACAACTAGCCCTCACATTGATTGATGCAGATGGGGATATGCATATGGTGTGTTGGGACCTGGATAAGGAGTACCCTAAGAAGGATTAGGGAGGGATAATTATATATGGCACTGGTCCCTCCTCGAGGTTGAGCATAATGCATCTGAGGAGGAGGACATGATTTGGGGTGTGAAAGAGTTCGAACAATTCCATCCATGGCATTAGATGCCCCCAGTGCATTAGTGGCACCAGGCTGAGGCAGATCTGGGATGATAGTGTAAACATAACTTGAATGGGTGTAAATCAGGTTAAGTTTGAGAGCTATCTAGAGAGCTTCTTCCTCGGATTGAGGAAAGTGAGAAGTGACATCTTTTGCAATGGGAGCCAGTAACGATCTAAGAAACCAATCCATAGAGACTCGATCTTTGAAGTTAGGAGCTCAAAAAACACTCCTCCTTCTACGCCATTACCTAACTTGGAAGGAAAGGTGAGTGGTAGAATTTTGACGAAATGAAGTCAAAATTTCAGTATCAATATCATAGCAGAGAGTTAACTAGAAATATGAAAGAAATTTTATGGCAAGGGTCACTAAAGTGGAATGGGTTTCCTTGGGCTGTTCTACATAACACTTCACAGCGGATCCAATGAGCATGCGTTGTGACAACCAAAGATGAATGGAGTCATCAGTAATAGAATTGGATAAACACCTCATATGAAAGGAGCGAACATGATTGGTTGGGTCTTTTCTAGGATTACCCTCAAACTTTGGGATATATGAAGGGATTTTAGTAGGCATTTCTACCCATGTAGGATCATGGAGAAGGGGATCATTGATAAGATGGTTAAAATCTGGGAGACTTAGACCAACAACAAACAGAAGTAAAGGAGTCAAAGTGACCACATTGGTTGAGGTTCCGCTAATGGGGCTACCCTGGTTGGTACCTGGGTTACCACCCTAGGTTACTTCACTTGCATTGGTGCCTAACATGATGGTGGTATGAGGATGAGGGGGCGTGAAATCAAAGGGTGAATCAGCTGAATCAGAATCAGGATCAGAATGATGACTTTATGGAGGAATGGGAGGATGGGGAGGGGTGGTATGGCATAACGGGAACTGAGGTTGAAGCCCTTGAATTCGATGCAACAAACACCTTAGAGGCACTATGATGTTTAGACTAAGTGATAATGATAGGAATAAAATAGAAACAAATAGAAAGAAAACACCTAGTGCAGCGATGCCACGTGTAAACTAACTATTTTAATGATGTTACTCTAATGCAAACAAACACGTCCTATCAAATAAAAAACAGCTCTAGCCCATAGGTGATATGAATCCTCAAACAATCCTAAATCTATTGTTTCAGATGGCCTTCCAAAGAATTTCTTACTTGACAAAATCTCATCCCCGAAAGCATAGCTATCTAGAGAAAGGTGCGATAGAGGACCAACTGCTTCCCACAACTAGTCTATTCTCATGGGGTTTTTTGATTTAAATTAGAAAATAATTTAATAAAATTGGTTTACTAAATTATTTTCCACAATGAAAGTGATTTTACTATGGTAAAATTGAATCCACATGGTGTATTTCGATCCACCTAGTTTGAAATGGCTAGGTGATCATTTTTTGGTGATAACACTTATCAAACCAATGCCTGATTTGGTTTTGGTGTATGGAAAACTTTTATTTTTCTTTGAGCCTTTCTTCCTCAAGCTTAAGAAGAGAACCTATCCAACTCTAAACAAAAAGACATGGTTTTCCTTTAGAATCCTAAGAAAGTTCCAAGGTCAAAAGGTATATGTTCAACGAAAGGATAAATACTTTCTCGTATACAAGGAATTATGGATATGTTTTCAGAGAGGGTTTAGGAGTGACATAGTCAACCCATAGTGCATTCACCAAAGTTTTATTCCATTTCTTTTGCTCAGAGAAAATGATTTTCTTGATAATGTATATCAAGCTTTTGTTTACAGACTCAACCACACCATTTGCATATGGGTATTAATTTGATGCATGCTTTAAAACAATACCATTTTCTAATGCAAAATCATAACGCTTTAATGAAGAAAAATAAGTTCCATTATCAAATACAATCTATGTAGGGACGTCAAAATTGGTTATGATATTCTATTTGAGAACTTGGATGACTTCCTAATCATTAACTTGTCTTAGCAGAGCTACTTCAGTCCACTGAGTGAAATCTTATATTACAGTTAGAAAATATTGGTGTTGCTTGATGAATGGGAAAATATTTCATTGATAACATCCAATCCCCATTGTTGGAATGGTTCTTGAACTGCTATGGGTAGCAATGGGGTAGCTGACTTCTGATCATGACCATCACAGCTTTGACACATTCAGAACTTGCAGACATAGACATGAGATTCCTTAGACAATGTAGGCCAATAATAACATGCCCTCATTACTTTATGTGCAGTGGTATTACCCAAGAAGTGTCCACCTACTAGTCCATTGTGAAGATATCTTAACACCCTTTTTTAATCTAGGGGCTCTAAGTATTTAAGTAGGAGACCATTATGTTGCTTTCAAAAATTTACAACATGCACAAGTTGGTAAGATAATTCTTTAAGACATATTGCCCTCTTCTGCTTATTCGAAAAGTGCAAAGGCAAGGTGACATGTTCCAAAAATTTTCGTATATCTGAATACCAAGACATGGTTGTACTTGTAGGAGGAAATTTCTCAACATTATACATCTCAATTTCCCATTCCCACCTAGAAGGATCTTCCTATGGTGAATCCATCGCTTCGGATACAAGCCAACAAATATCATGGGTTTTTATAGTGTGGACTAGATTAAATTCACGATCATATACCTGTAAGCACATCATCCAGTTCACTCCCATCTCATCCATCTCTTGTTGTACAAAGTGTTCTAATAGCTGGATGAGGAACATACTTAATCATATCACCTTTCAGGATGTAAGGCCTAAAGTGTTTAATATGCCACTCATTTCCTTGATTGTACTTATGTGTTAATACGACCACAATATATGAATCAAAAGTGAAAGTATACAACGTGAAATCTTTGCCAAAATATATATTGTATAAGGCTGGAGCATCAACTATGGCTTAATTCATCCAGGAAAAGGCATATTTCTCCTTCTTATCCCATTTGTATGTAGATTTTTTTTTTATCATCAGTTGTAATGGTTTAACTATATTTTCATAGTCAGAGATGAAATTGCGTAGGAAATTTATATTTCCCAAGAAAGATTGCACTACTTTCTTTTTCACCAGGAAAGGGGTTTGAGCAATAGTTAGGATGCTTTCAAGATCGACCTTGATTCCACTCTTAGCAATGATATGTCCTAAGAGAATACCTTTGGAGACACCAAAAATACTCTTTTTTATATTCAATGATATTCCATATTTGTGACATCGCTCGAAAATCTAGTTCAGATGATGAATATGATTAGATCTCTTCTTAGAAAATACCATTACATAATCCAAGTAGACAACTACACTCTGCCTAATCAAACCTAAAAATGTGATGTTCATGAACCATTGAAATGTGGCACCAACATTGATAAGTCCAAATGGCATGCACTTGAAAGGAGAATTTCCCAGCACTTCGTCCTAAAAGAGGTTTTTAATCAATCTGGTTCTGCTACTAGCACCTGATTATATCCAAAAAACCCATTTAGTAATGGGAAAATTTCTTACCGAGATACTATCAGAGTATCTACTCCATAGATGCCATGGAGTAACTGCCCATATCTAAATCCCAATTGAGGTTATGAAATTCAACACATAGGGGCATCTTGCTGATATTTTTCACAATAGGAACTAGGTTGAAAACCCATGTAGAATGTCAAACTTTGAAAATGATCGAAGAATATAGAAATTTCCTTAATTCTTTCTAAATCATTGGTTCAAGTGTCAGATGAAATTTGGTTAGTTTTTATTGAAATGAATATACCCCTTATTTAATAGGAATGTCATGTTGGATTATAAATTTATCATATGTCTTCAAATCATCATACGTCCATGAAAATACATCTTTATATTGTTGGAAAAGGTGGATAAAATCTCATCTTTCTTGAGAAAAACAGCATGTATCGAGGTTCATATACTTCAGATCTTCTTTCATTCCCAGATTGACTTGTTCATGTGACAATGCTAAGCATTGAGTCTTTATATTCATTGGTCCTCTAAAATGGGTTTCTAGGCCATAAAGTTTCTCAAGAGACACCCCACCTTTAGACATAATATTCCCTTTTGATGCTTGGACTGCTTCTTGAAAATCCTTATCATAATCATCTTCTTCAATAGCTACATATTTGAACACATCCGCATTGGCCATAAAGCACAGTATCAGTTGGTCATCATTAAACACGTGAAATTTAATTACATTTCCAGGCACAAATGGCTTATAAATCATTTCAATTAAAAAACCATATTTTAATGGTGACACTCTAGAAGCTGCATTAGCTAATGAATCTGTGGAAACATTATGAATTCTATGAATAAAACTAATATTAAACACTTTAAAGAATGTAATGAGTCGCCATACCTATTGTTGGTAGCTTTTCAAATTAGGTGAAACACAATGAATGGTATTATGTACCTGACGGGTAATGATATTTGAATCACCAATTACCTTATGTACCTCTACCTTGAGGTCTATGACTCTCTTTAACCCCAAAATGAGTGCTTCATATTCAATAGTGTTATTTTTTCACTTGAACTCCAAGTGGCATGATAAAATGTACTTCTTATTTCAAGGGTCAATAAGAATACAACTAATGTCGAAATTGTCCTGAGTATTAGAACCATCAAAATATAAGGTCTTGTTGTAGCGGATACAACCACCCTCCAAAATTTTGCCTTAGCTTCATTTTGGAGCCTCCCTACCAACAATCCTTAGAAAAATTTCGTGCACTATCAAGCACATAGGCTTCATTGGTTTTTCAACAGCTTGCTAACCTGTCCATGTTAGTTTGCTTCACTCCCCTCACAGGCTGTAACTCTAGACTTGGGCTAGTTACTAGTTGAGAATCTCCCTCAGAGAATTGTTTAATCCTAGAGGGGAACCATCCTTCACTCTAGAAATTGCACAAATCTGCTAGGCTCAGAAATTGCGCAATGTAGTCAAACAATATTCCTTGGGAAAATTTCGCAATTTGGCACAACACTGCAGCTCAACCTACAAATGTGAAAATTAGTTGGGCAGACTGTCGAGCTATAAAATTGCGTAGAGTAGTAAGACAAGCTTCCTCAGAAAAACTGCGCAATTTGGCCAGCACTACAGCTCAGCCTAGAAATTGTGCAATTTTGGGCAGCAATCACCTGCTCCTCCCATAAATTGTGCAATCCCTTTGGGACAGCCAGCTTAGTTCCTCCCAGAAATTGTGCAATTCTGGGCAGCAGTCACCTACTCCAAAAAATTGCACAATCCTACTGAGACAGCTAGCCCAGTTCCTCTCAGTATAACAGGTTATTGCATATGTCTTCAGGTTGATCAGTTCCCTCCAGGACAGAGCAAAACAAAATTGCATGCATAGGTTTCTCTTCCTGAAATAGAAAAGGCAACATGTAAAAGGTGTCCCTAGATCTAGGGATCTATTTTTAGCAGTTAGAGGCTATATGTAGAGCTCATTTTAGAAACCTCTCACCAAGTGTCACTTTTTCCTTGATTTGTAGCATGCACATCATAACCTTGATCTTATCAAAACTTGTGAACTGGATGCTGCAGAGCTCATTCCTCACATCGTCCTTGTAGCTCTGACATCCAACATTGCATCGAGGAGTCTTCGGCACTTTCAGCTTTGTTGTTTCAGGGTATGTTTGCTTTTCATGTCTTGCGTTGTGTTTCTGTCGCTTTTTGTGTTTCACTTTTTGTGAGTGTTGTCTTCTTCATTTCAATGAGTGCTTGTTCTTGTTTCAATGTATGTTAGCTTGTAGAACCACCATTTCAATTTTCCTTTGCATCTCACTGTTGTTGCATGCATGACATTGTTTTTGTACCGTGGTCGTCGTTGTGGTGACTCACTTCACACACATGCAAGCTTTTTTTGCACTAAAAGTTGTCACCTTGGCATTCTACAATCTGTGTGAGTCCATTATCACTCATACTTTCCTCCTTTGCAAGTCTTAAGCCTCAATTCCTCATATCAAGCCTTGAAAATAAGAGAAAGCCCTCAAAAGTCTCTAAAGCGCTGGTTCTGCACTTTCTCTTTGCATTACCTGTGGTCCCGCACCTAATGGTCATGTCTCCTGTGCACCTAACTGCTTTGTCTCTATGTTACGGGTGCAGAGCCATGTAAAAGTTAAAAGGCGCAAGTATATTCTAAAAAAAACTCACTTTTAGTCATTTTTAGAAGCTTCTGGAAAGAATCTTGAGGTGGCAAGTTCGCTCTCTTAAGGTTCATGCATCCCATACCTTAAGGAGCTAACCCCTTGATGTGAGGAGCTTATACCTTTGAAGGAGGACTCTATCCCTTCATAGGTGGACCTGTAACCTCCTCCTCTACACTATAAAATGAAGCATTGGGCTGGTTATTGAAGAGGTTGAAAGCTGAATATTTTTGAGGTGAAATGTTGTTGGAACTTAGTCTTCTTAGTTGATTGTTTATGAGGAGAGATTACATACCTATAAGATCTCATTTGGAAGAGTGCAAAGCTTATCAAAGTAAAGGAAATTCCTGTTTCGGACCCCAAGAAGAGCTTGTTCAACATCAAGGCTGAAAAGGTTGTAAGGTTCTTCTACTTCAAAGTTAATACAAATAAGTTTGTTTTCTCAATAAGCTGGTGATTCATGGTTTATTTTATGGATTCCTTGATCACCATAATAGACATGATTTATGATATTTGCTATGTAGGTGCTATTTAATGTTTGCTTGTTTGTGATTGCAGGTTCTCAAAGATAACTATTTTGAATGATTGGAGGATGGCTACTATGAACAAGCGTTGGATATAAGGTAGGATCTTAACACCTCTATAGTATTTGTTTATAAATCGCATATATCTAGAGAAAGATAGATTTGTTTGTTTGCTTGTTGCTAGACTATCTTCTGATACTAGGGAGATCGGTGTTGTCCACAAGAAAAATTTATCCAGCCAACAAATTGGCGACTCTACTGGGGAATGAATTTGGTTTTTTATTTTGTTTTGACTTGAGAAACTTGTTTTCGTTTCTGGTTTTTGATTGATATATGTTGGCTTGGGTATTTTTTAGAATCTGGATTGTTTTTTGTTTTTTTTCGAAGTTTTCAGGGGACCACACTTTCTTTTTACAAACAATGCGGGCATCTCCGCACTTTTCCTTTAGCAAACAGAGTGGTACCACACCTGGTTCTTCTGGAAGCTTGCGGACCCTTCTAATTTTTTTGAAAAACATAAAAATGTTTTCTTCCAGTTAAGTTTAGGTTTCATTTAAGGTCCTTAGTGTCTACTTAGATCTACATTTGTCCTGTCAAAAATCTCTTGTGAGTGAGTTCCGATGGTATTTTTGTTTGAGATGATTTTCTAGAATTTTTGCATGCCTGGAGTGGTTTTCACATGGTCTCTGTAGTGACTCAAAGATCAAAATCTTGAGAAACCTTAGATTAACCTGGTGTCTTTTTGTCTTATTGATGAGTCTAAATTGGTTGTGAAATTTGTCCTTTGCGATAAATAGATTTAGTTTTCTCCTTGCAAATGTTTGAACAAGCTTTGTTATAAGTTTTGAATTTCATTTTGAATTTTTATCTGGATGTTTTTGATTGATTTGTTATTCTGAATGAATGAACCCTTAGTTTACTGAACAACTAAGTAAAACGTCCTCAAAAAAAAGTGAAGCTTTTATTCAATTAGGTTTTTATTCTAGATCTCAAGATTAATTTTTGTAGTTTTGAGTGTTTTCTAGAACTTGTAAATCTCTTTTGAAGTAAATTGTTTTTTGTAGTTTCGAGTTTTGAAAAAGGAAAGGGATTTATTGTGAGCATTAATTAGTAGTCTCATTTTGAGTTCTTATTGAAAAAGACAAAAAGATTTTCTTTTCATTTACATGTTGAAAGAAAGAATTGTTTTTCAAAGAATTGCATTCTCAAACTCTTTCTTTTAGCTAGATTTTCATTGAAAGAAAAACGAATTGCTTATCATTTTAGGTGCATTTTTTAGTGTTTTTGGAGTCGAGTCTTCACACCATCAAAGTTTCATTTCCATACCTATTGACTTAAAGAACAACCCATAAAAGCAACGCTTAATTAAAATTGATCTAGTAATCTTTTTTATTTCTAGGGCTCTTATCACCAATATAGCTTAGGCTAGTATCTTGGAGTAGGGAGTAATTAACTCTCCAAGATAGTTAAAACAAACAAGTAGCTATATCTTGCAGTAGGAAATAAATCCAATTTTAATTGATACCTTTTGGGAACCTTCTCTTAAAGGAGTCAATCATGAGATCATGTCCGAAAATTTGAGACAATCAAGTATGTTTCATTGGGAAAGATAGAAGATTTGTGTGTATTATAAACGGTAAACCTCAGATTAACCATTGTCAAGGAGCCTGGGGTCACTTGTTGGTAAACCTTGGATTGATCATGTTGAGGAGCCTTCAAGGGGATTGAGCTTTGTTACTCTACCCTTGTGCGTAGATCGGATCGTAGACTGTTCCCCCAGTTGAATTTGTTGTTGTTGGTAACCTTAGTGTCCATAAACTTAAGATTATTTCCTAAGGTGATGGTGAAGGACGGGTCTCACTGTACTTGGAGCAGACGTCGACTAGACTCACTTGGACTGTCTAGGGGGTTGTCTTCACTCGAGATGGTTTTGTGAAGAAACTTGTGCCAGTCTGTTTCATTAAGCAGGTTGTCGGGGTAACTATTCCAACCGCCCTTTCTGTATTAAAATTCTACGATGTTGGATTTCATCACCAACTAGTGTTTTTAGTACGGGAAGTTACTATTTGTGTGTGTTTTGAACTCTTAGATTTTTTAGGTGTGTGATTCAATTGTTTGTTTCTTTAGAGACTTTAGGTGGTTTTATTGAAATTTTCTTTGTTTGAGTGTGATTAATTAACTATTTAATCGTGGCTGAATTATTGAGACAATCTCGTAGACTTCAGGGGAAACCTCCTGAGTACACACCAAGTCAGCTTGAAGGGCTACGAGCTCTTGTATCACCTAGTGATAGTAGAGTTGGATCACCAGAAGCCAGAGAGTCATCTTTGATTGTTCATCTTGATTATCAAATACAAACAACAGTGTACATTCAAAAGCCAATTTATTTTTCCGAAGTTACTAATAGTATTTCTCCTACCAGTGAATTAGCTAAAGAACCTGAAATTTCTGAGCCTGAAACTGAACCTACTACTCCAGCTTTAGGATTTGCTTCTCCAACTTCTAGTGGTCCTGGTTCACCCAAGGTAGAAAATATCATTGCCCAAAATCTTCCTTTTGGCCTCATTTCTATTGAAGAACTTATCAGTCCGGATGAAAACATAATTCTTCCCGAAAATCAACCAACTTTAGAGCTTAGGGAGCGTGAATCAATATTCTACAGTCCTTTTAGGAGTGATGCTTGGTATGTATCATTGACAAAATTTTTAGAAAACTTGGGTCTTAGTTTTTCACCACCTTAAATTCCTTTTCATCCTACACCAAGAGGTTATTATCCTCCATTGAATATGTTAAGACAATCATCTATGTTTTCCCAAACACTGGAAACATTTTTATATGGTGGTCCTTATGTTCCTTCAGGGTACCAGTCACTCACTGGTACCTTTTTAGGAGCATCTCCTCAACCAATTGAACATGAGTTATCAACTGGTAATAATGGAACCCAAGTGTTGAATGCAAAAGAAATCCTTATGATGTCTAGTAGTATTCCAAATCCGAAACCTCAAGGTAATCAGTTACCGCCTAGGGGGCAACCCCAAGGTAGTCAGTTACCGCCTGCAGGGCAACCTCAAGGTAGTCAATTACCACCTGGGGGGCAACCTCAAGGTAGTCAGTTACTGCCTGGGGGGAAACCTCAAGGTAGTTAGTTACCTCCTAGGGGGCAACCTCAAGGAAAGTACATACCATCAGGACAATACATACCTCAAGGTCAACCCCAGACTTAGTACATACCTCAAGGTCAACCCTAGTTTCAATATATACCTCAAGGTCAATCCCAGTTTTAGTACATGCTTCAAGGCTATCAACCTCAAGGTGAGTACCCAACTCAAGGTTTCCAACCACCTTCTAGTCAACCATTTTTACAAGGAGCTGGAAATGTGCCGCTTAATTATCAGCCCTACATTCAACTAGGTTATGGTCCTCCATATGCACAACCTTTTATGGTTCCATACCCCGGAATGAATATGGTGTGGGATCCATCTCAAACTCAACAAACGATGCAACCTAATGTGCAGTTATTGATTCAATCTAGACAACCATTTGTTTTTGGTTCAACCCAGCAACCTGTCCAACCCACTATTCAAATCTTTGCACCTGGTTCAGTTCAGCAACCTGGGCCTAGCTCACCTCGAACTCCGCCTCAAACTGCTACTGCAACAATTGCAGCTTCTGTTCAACCCACCACACCTATTTCTGGAGTATCTATAGCTTCGGTTTCTACTATTCTTGTATCAGTGAAAACTCCTCAAGCCTCTTTACTATAGTTAGGACCTACAGTTCAGACTTTGGTCTAGATTCCTATAGGACAAGATGGTCCAAGTACGGTTGTCACAAGTCAACCGTAATTCACTTATCAATTGTACCAGGCACAGTATCAATTTGATCCTACTATACAAAATCCAGTTTATCAGTATCAACCGTATCCTAGCTATACTTATCAATAGCCTCAACAACCCCAGTTTG
This sequence comes from Pinus tabuliformis, assembly GCA_031772625.1. Taxonomy (NCBI): domain Eukaryota; kingdom Viridiplantae; phylum Streptophyta; class Pinopsida; order Pinales; family Pinaceae; genus Pinus; species Pinus tabuliformis. The sequence continues at coordinate 115,247,022 of CM062808.1, read as the reverse complement.
CTCGAGTTAATCCTAGTTTCCAGGGAGGCTATAACATTCCTAATGCAAATCCAATTCTAGGTTATCCTGGATATCCTCCTCCTGGGGCTGGTCTTGTTACCCAAGGTTTTCGCGACCCTAACCATTAGTTACCATTTATTGCAACTTTGGATTTACCTGATTTGTCATGACTTACGAGTGATCTGATTTACTATCTTCCATATTGGCCGCCAATGCCTAGTAAGTTTCCCAGTGATATCCTGAAATTCGAGGGTAAGCTAGGAGAGGATCCATCAAATCATGTTGTGACTTATCACCTTTGGTGTGCATCTAATTCCATCATTAATGATTCAATTCGATTACATCTTTTTCAATGAACTCTGATTGGTCTTGCTGCCAAATGGTACATTGAGTTACCACGAGGCTCTTTTTATAATTTTAGTCAGTTATCCACTTTGTTCTTAACTCATTTTCAGTTGCCTATCAGATATGACAATGGAACGGAACTGTTAACTTCACTGAAACAATCCACATCCACATATATTTCTGATCATATTCATGAATGGCGACGTAGAAGGGATTTGGTGAAAGTTTTTATTCCGAATCAAATTTTAGCGGAATAGTTCATTAAATCATTGTTACCTAGAATCACTGAAGATGTAGCTAAGGCAGGAGTTGTCACTGAAGAGCAATTCATTGCTCAAGCTCAGTACCTTGACCTCGTCTATATGCAGTCAGGTACTTTACATGAAAAAATCCTTGATCTTCCAAAACACGGTCAAATAACTACAGCTCCTTCAGGGTCTCATGCCGCTAATGATATGATTGGTTCAGTTAGTACTAAAAGTAAGAAGAAATCTTCAAAGAATTCTTCTCCTGTTATAACTTTACATGATTCCCTGACAGGAGATTCTTCTGTTCAAATTCCTATCGATATTCATGTTGTAGAATCATCTACAACCAAATAAAAAACGGTCATAAAAAGAAGGGAAAGAAAAAAACAAACAAAACTCAAAAGAGAAAACAGATAAAAAGGAATCTACTGACAAAAAACTTAAACCTCACTATCCTTGTTTCATTTGCGATGAGGATCATTTTACCAAAGATTGCCCACATCGAGCAGAGGTTTCGAAAATTGTTAAAGGTTCTCAAACGCCTACTGTCTTGAAGGATCCTTTTCCTAATCAATATAGTAAGATGATTGGTTCTTCCTCGAATGCCTCAGAAGAACCCATTATGATGATGTCTCATGTCAGGATTGCGACGCGATCGCAAGATTATGGTAGTAAAAATCATGTTGGTGGTAAAGAAGTAGAATCTTCTAATTCAAACACATCAACTACAGATCCTCCTGGTTCCGGTCCATTACAGATCAAGAAACCCAACCCTGACTTAGTAATCAAATCACTTGCTAAAGGTATACTTCGTAAATCAGCTTTCAATCCACATGCGAGAGCTGCTCAGAATTATAACATTGTTGAAGACCTAGCTATTTCCCCTTTAGCAATGTTGGCTTTGGAAGTGTTGCAATCATGCCCAACACAACGTAAATTACTATTGTCTACTATAGGAGCTGTTGATATTCAGGATTCAAACCTAATAATCTTCGATTTAGAGAATATTACACCCTGCCTACCTCATCAAATGGCTTTCCAGATTCTAGTGTTAGTCAAAAACAGACCTTGCTTTCGGAATGTGATTGATGAAGGAGCTTCTATGTGTATTATGTCGATCCAGTGTTGGAGATCGCTTGGTTCTCCCACACTCAATCAGTCTCCGACGATTCTAAAGGCTTTTGATGGCTGAGGGTTCCATCCTTTTGGTATTTTTTAGGATTTACCAATAGGGGTCGAAGGAAAAACAGTAAATCTAGATGTGGAAGTCATTGATGCTCCTCTAGATTACAACCTTCTCTTGGGTCGCAGTTGGTCTTATGCTATGACTGCTATTTTTTCATCAGTCTTTCGCCTTATCAAGTTTCCTCATAACAGACAAATCGTTACAATAGACCAGCTGACTTATTTCTCATCCGAACCAGCCTCTTCAGATAGTATTCAATGCATTGGTAAAACAACTATCCCTTACAAGGATGTTAGAGTAGGTTTGATTAAAGATTCTAGCTTACTAGGAACTTTTTCCTTCCCTCCTCCTAAAGTATTTCCTTCTATTGCAACTATTCATATGATTTCATCAAACACTATTGCTTTTGATGATCCTTGGATCGTACCTTCCGATTCTGAGGTGGATTCATTTGGTGATGTGATGCCTTTGAGTCCCTTTGAAATTGCATATTAGGTTGTACAATCGTTTTCTAAATCTTGTTCAACCGAAATTGATCCAATGAATGTGGTCCATGGGGAATCACTTTCGATATCAACCTCAACTTCAACAACATTTTTTGATCCTGTTCATACTGATGAGCAGATTCGTGAACTTTTGTCTATTGATGATTTACCATGGGAAGATCTTCATCATCGATCTTCATTATTACCTGAGCTTGATCATTTTGAAAATGATTTTTCATCTATTTTTACTACTTACTATGTCAAAAAACCACAAAATCCATTGCAACATCCCGATTTTGAGTTAAATTTGGGAAATATATCTCGAATGGTTCCTATTGACATTTCAGTTAAGCCCGGAATTGTTGAAAACATTCATATAGGTGCTTCCTGTATGGACGATGAAATCCAAACTTATAAATCCCTATTTCAAGAATTTTGTGATGTTTTTGCCTGGTCATATGAAGAAATTCCACGAATCGATCCATCAATAGTTGTTCATGAAATTAAAACTTACCCAGATGATGAACCCGTCTGGCAACGTTTGCTTAAGATACATCCAAGAAAAACCACTGCTATTAAAGATGAAGTTGAGAAATTACTTCGTGTAGGTTTCATTTATCCAATTCCTTTAACTGATTGGGTATCGAATATTGTTCCTGTTAACAAAAAACAAGGAATGATAAGAATATGTAACGATTATAGGGATGTTAATCGAGCTTGTCCTTAAGACAATTATCCAACCCCCTATATCGATCAAATTATTGGTGATTGTGCCGGCGGTGAAATGTTCTCCTTCATGGATGGTTTTTCTGGTTACAATCAAATCAACATACTCCCTGCTGATCAACCTAAAATAGATTTCATTTGTCCATGGGGGATATTTGCTTATTGCAAATTACCCTTTTGGATTGAAGAACGCTGGAGCAACTTTTCAAAGGGCTATGTCTTACACATTTCATGACATCAAGCACATTGTGTAGCCTTATCTCGATGATTTACCTGCCCATTCATTACGTAGAGCCGATCATCTCACTCATTTACGAGCTATCTTTATGAGATGTAGGCATTATCGAATTAGGCTGAATCCACACAAATGTGTATTCTGTGTAGAAACGGGTTGTTTACTGGGATTTTTCATTTCAAAAGTTGGCATTTGTGTTGATCTCTCGAAGGTTGAAGCTATCATCAATCTACCTCCTCCTTCAACTCTTCGCCAACTCCAAAGTTTGCAAGGGAAAGCAAACTTTTTACATTGTTTCATTCCTAACTATGCCAAGATAGCGAAAGGTTTTACCAGGTTGTTGAAATAGAATACTCCATTCTTTTGGGATGAGATTGCTGACAAATCTTTTGATGCACTTAAACATGCGTTAACCCGTGCGCCGATACTGCATCCTCCCAACTAGAATCAGATTACATTTTGTATCTCGCTGCTTCTCATTCCACTATTGGCATGGTTTTAGTTCAGGAAGATGAATTCAACAACGAACATGTGATTTACTATCTTAGTCGAACTTTGCATCCGACTGAGCTTAAATATTCACATGTGGAGAAATTGGCATTAGCAGTTGTCCAAACATTTCATCACTACATCTTATTACGCAAAACCACGGTAATTTCTGACTATAACCCTATGATGTATATCTTGACCAAACAATTGCTAGGGGCCAAGTATTCCAAATGGATAGTTATCCTGCACGAATTTGACTTGGAATTTGAAAAATCCAAGGCAAAGAAATCTTTGGTTTTTGCCGAATTGATGTGTTATTTCCCGCGTACTGATACTAAAACTGTGGTAGAAAATCCCATTGCGGATGAATCCTTGTTTCTTATCAGTACTCTTGATCCATGGTATGGATATATTATTGTTTATCTCCAAACCCAATCTTTTCAGCCTGAAATCTCATGATCTCAGTGACAGAAAATACGTTTCCAATCCCAACAATACAATATTATTGGTGATACATTCTATCATCATGGGGCGGATTCTATTTTCCAACATTGTCTAACTCATGAAGAAGTTGAAAAGATTCTGAATGACTGTCACTTTGGAGCATGTGGCGGTCATATGTCTGGCTATGCCATAGCCTAAAAGATATTGTGCGCTGGTTATTTCTCGCCATCCTTATTCAAAGATTGTATCTATGCAGTCCGGAAATGCCACAATTACAAAAAATTTTATCGTAAGATGCATGCTCCACCTGCTCCACTCCACCCTATAATTGCTATCGGTCCTTTCGCAAAGTGGGGTATTGACTTTATTACATGTAACCCTCACTCGGCCAGGGGGCATGCATATATTATCTTAGCGGTAGATTATTTTACTAAGTGGGCCAAGGCGATGCCTACATTTTTGGCAGACGACAATACTGCTGCAACATTCATATTCAATCATATAATTTCTAGATTCGGTGTTCCTCAAGCTATTATTACTGATCATGGAAGTCATTTTCGAAACATAATGATGACTAAACTAACAGATCAACTTGGCCTGTGTCACAATAGTTCTACTTCGTATTACCCATAGGCTATTGGTCTGGTTGAAGCTATCAATAAATTTTTAGTCACTATGATCCAATGAATCATTGGTATTCATAAGTTGAATTGGCATCACATGTTATTTTCAACACTTTGGGCATATCGAACCTTAGTGAAAACATCAATTGGTTTCACCCCTTTTCAACTAGTCTACGGTTTGGAAGCATTGTTACCTATTAAATGTGAAATTCCATCATTGAAATTAGCCATAGAATTACTCCTAGCCACTTCTAAAGAGGAGAAAATTTTCTTGTACTTAGCTCAACTAGATGAGAATCGACACACTGCTGCAATAGCAAACGAGACTCATGCAAAATGAATAAAAGCTCAGAATGACTGAAATCTTACACCTCATAATTTTTCAGAAGGAGACCTAGTTTTACTATATGATCAAGCAAACGATAAGCTAGGGACTGGAAAATTTGTACCTATGTGGCATGGTCCTTATATTGTTAAGCGAAAGTTGGAAAAATGGGCCTATGGATTGGTAGATTTTGATGGTGTCTCTTTGGGTAAACCTAGAAATGGGCTTTATCTAAAAAGATATTATGCTTAAATTCTGGGTGGATATTTTTTTTGTTAGATTAGTTTCTTTACAGCTGGTGTGTTTTAGATTAGAAAAGTTTGCCTAGTTTAGAGAGTGTTTTTATCATTATTCCTTCTTATCTTGATTTTACTCTTGATATTGCAGATGTCGACGCCTCTTAAAACGTACATTGGTTTTGTTGATGGCGCTCATCGTAGTACACGGAACATTTCTTCCGCAACTTGGGTTATCTATTCACCCTCTGATGAGTTAGTATCTATGCATGGGGTAAGCCTCGGTCAAACAATGAATAACATTGCAGAGTATAGTGCAGTGATTGAGTTATTATCTGAATCCATCTCATTTGGGATTTGGAGTTTGATTGTTAGGTTAGATTCTAAACTCATTGTATTACAGCTTAATAGGGTTTATGCCATTAGAAATCCAGTGTTATTAAGATTATTTTTGAGAGTTCGTCTCTTGGAATGTGAATTTGATTACATTGAATATCAGCACATTCCAAGACATTTAAATATTTTAGCAGATGCAGTTGCTTCTCGTATGATAAACAGACATTTGCAATAAACAAAATAGTAAATTTAAAAACATTCAATAACATGTTACATGAGATAATCCGGTAATAATGATATATCATAGCATAGAAGAAGTGTGTCAAAATATATATCGTCCTCAATTATAGGTTGAAAAACACCTTATGATCGGGAAAAATGATAATACAAAAATACAAAAATGTCGTGTGAGTCTACAAAAGCGATCATCCTATCCCTAATGATGATCACGATAAGAAACCACTGCTCGGGCCACCCTACAAAGGAACCTCATAAAAGGTCATGGGACCCCAATCACATATCGCTGTAACCTAAGTGGAATATCATCTATGCTAGTCTCTGGAATATCTACTATCAAGCGCTCTAGATGATTCTCCAAGTCGGTCAGGATCTCTGCTGATTGCTCCTATGGGGCTGGTACTGCTGCAGTTGGGTGTCTCCTCTCATAAGGATAGAGAGCAGATGGTTGTCGTGGACCCACATCTGCATTTAAAACTTTTAATTGTCAGTTTTGGACAATTTAGAAAAAAAAAAAAAAAAAAATTAAGACTTAGAAAGTGTTGAAAATGATTTTACCTTAATCATCCCACTGCTCTGTTAGTGGAAGAATCATGTCTGGATCACTGCGATAATCCATCCCGACATATGGAAAATCCTGAATCACAAAAAGTTGGTTGTTCAACCAACTTAAATACTTAGGCAGAAATCGAACAACCTCTGAGCCCTCCTTAGGGTGACGGGCCATCAAAGCAACCCAACGCATTATCCTAGGCACTTGAGGAACACCAGCATCAATAGGAAGATGTTGTGAGGCTAGCATGGGGATCCTCTCTAGAGCAAATCTGACAACGAGAAAACCGTATCCAAAGTTTTTCAGTTGTCCGTTCTTTGCTTTGGTAAGTTGGCCTTTCACATTTGCCAACACAGCCTCGCACCAGTTGAATATGGTGCCTCAATAACAGTCTACAACCATCTACATCTAGGATCCAAGCCACATGCAATGCTACACTCCCGCATAGCGTGGTAACAGTAAATGCAATAACCTTAAGTTTAGGATGGTCGATTGTTTTAATATCAGTCCGTTTGTCCTTTGATTGATCATTGCAAAACTCCAATCGGAGACTAGCGACAGACTGGCCACCTGGCCTAGTCCCCAAAAGAGATAGTCGTTCACCTCTCTTGGGCAAACCAGTCAAAAAATATATGTCCTCTAGCTCGATTTCAAGCCAGTGGCCACCAATCACGAAACACTGGTTCTGCATGTTACACCTATCTACCAGCCATTGCAAGAAGTCTTCTTGGGCCCTCATGCCTGGTATGGCCCAGAACTTAAACAGTCTGCATACTCTCAATGTCTGCAATGTGGGCAGATGATATATTGCAGCAAGATCCACATCCTCATGCTCGCGTTCCCACCAAATAAGCATTTTGAGTGTCCTATAGTGCAAAAAAGACATATTAGAACAATTTAGTTCAAAATTTGTGCAAGATTGGAGAAACTTATGTTTTTCAAATCCATTTCACGGGGTCTGCACCCGTTGCTTATAGACAGTGCGTAGGCCTGCACACGTGGTAAGCAACAGGTGTGGACCACAACTCTTTTCTTTGTAGAAAAAAGTCGGGGTCCGCAAGGGCTGCATGTTGCACCTGTAGACCCCTGCGAGCGATTTTCTAAACTAAATTCTCCTTCAAAAATAAAAATTAAAGCCTAAAAATGAATTGTAAATGGATGAAATGCAAGATAAAGAGGATGTGGATTACCTGGAGCTGACGGTTTTCAATTCCAATGGACAGATTTTCCAGAATCTTCACAGGAACTTTTTTACCCAAAAGCTCTCACTTCTCAGTCTGAAATCAAATGGTAAAAATGAACTTAGAAAAGCCCTTTTTATAAGATTTTTTGAATAAATAAATTTTTAATTTATTTATTTTTCACTTTAAAAAGGTAACTTTTTAAATAATTTTTATTTATCTTAAACAGGTATGTGTAATGTTCTGAGTTTTTGTGTAGAATATTCAATTTTTCAGGGAAAATTGATCATTTTTCAACAGAGTATACTTTTATCACTTTTTCGGACTCTTTAAAAAATTTACAAAAAAGCGAAACATTGGAGTCCTCTTTGAGCTCTTTTCTGACTCGTAAAATATGAAAAGATTGCCGAGTTTTTCCCCTTTTAACTCATTAAACGGAATTAAAAGGGCAATCCACTTACAACTCTTTTCTGACTGTATAAACATTCAAAGCTCGCCAGACTTTTGTCATTTCAAGTTCGATACTGGTTATGAAACGACGTGTCTTCGATCACTTTTTTACCTTTTCGGATTGAAGTCACTAATTATGAAAAGTACTTCTTGATCGTAATAGTCAAGCGGTTCTCTCAAGTATTATTTTATACTTTTTCGAGCTTGAGGGACACAAATTTATGAAAAAGGACACCCATGGAGTTTTCTTAAGTTTTTTTTCTGACTCCCTATAATTAAAAAACACCAAGTTTTTCCTATACTGGACTCGTTAAAATTTAACAGTAAAGGACCTGTTCAATTTTAAACAGGAATGAACCACTCCTTCTCAGGATTCGAATTTTAAACTAAGTTGGATTTATCCGAAGGATGAGCTTATAAACAAGCAAATTTTATCCTCCTCAAGCTTGTCAAAAATAAAGAGTTATATGCCAAAAATGGTGGGGGAAAAGAGAGAAAAATGAACCTGTTTGTTACATTTTGTGTTTTAGAAAAGTTGTTAACCACTCTTGAACACGACACTTTTATTCACCTGGGTTGGGAAATCCTTTGCCTAACAGTTAATCAAACCATATTGAAAGTCTTCAGCCAATTTCTGGGTATTAGCTTTGGGTCAATTGTTACTAAACCATCTGCAATGCCATTATGTGTTCAAGAGGTCAGTTCAAATAAACCATTCATTTGCAAAATATATGTCATCCATTTTGACCATCCCTGAGTCAGTCCTTGCCAATATATTTCTTCAAAACATGATCTATGATTTCGTGTTGTGGGCTTGCCTACGACAGATCACTTTCTATCGACTTTAGCTCATTATCTAGAAAGATGATCTAGAAATCGTCAGTACCTTGAAATCTGCATGCCCTAATGGCAGGTTTCTCGCCTTCGATGATAGGTTGCATCATTGACCTTCGATCAAAGGATTCTATTATATGTTCAACTTCAGCTCATTTATTCACATTTCATGGATTGTACTGGGTACTTTTAGAGCCATTGAAATTACTGGTGGTTTCTCTCACACTTGTTAACATTTTACATCATTGACTGGTAATCAAGTGGTTTCTACCATGTTCGACTTCGACATATTTATTCACATGGATAGAATCGTACTATTTTGGGAAGCAAAAATCAAGACCCTGGACCTAGTTTCTACCATCCAGGCTGCGCGGAATTTTGTTATTTATTATACAGTATACTATTCATAAGTAGATGGCTGCACCCATACTATGTCTACACATATCTATACTTTTGATGTATTACAAAATCATTCCTGTATCAGAACAGTTTAGTCAGTTTTCTAGTCAGTTTTGATCTGAGTATGGGAATGCCTACCTCACTGATAATATGTTCGCATATATATATTTTGCATTGAATGTTTTTACAGGTTCCGAATGGGGTGTCCACAGGATGATCCTTGAAATGATAAAGTACTTCACTCTTAATAGATGACAAACTCTATCTTCATCTATTACAGACTTTGCACTTTAGGGGGCAATCTGTTGCACTAAAAATTGTCACCTTGGCATTCTGCAATCTGTGTGAGTCCATTATCACTCATACTTTCCTCCTTTGCAAGTCTTAAGCCTCAGTTCCTCATATCAAGCCTTGAAAATAAGAGAAAGCCCTTAAAAGTCTATACAACTCTGGTTCTACACTTTCTCTTTGCATTACCTGTGGTCCTGCACGTAATGGTCATGTCTCCTGTGCACCTAACCGATTTGTCTCTATGTTATGGGTGCAAACCCCTGTAAAATTTAAAAGGCATGAGTATATTCTAAAAAAAACTCACTTTTAGTCATTTCTAGAAGCTTCTAGAAAGAATCTTGAGGTGGCAAGTTCGCTCTCTTAAGGTTCATGCATCCCATACCTTAAGGAGCTAGCCCCTTGATGTGAGGAGCTTATCCCTTTGAAGGAGGAATCTATCCCTTCATAGGTGGACCTGCAACCTCCTCCTCTACACTATAAAATGAAGCATTGGGCTGGTTACTGAAGAGGTTGAAAGCTGAATATTTTTGAGGTGAAATGCTGCTGGAACTTAGTCTTCTTAGTTGAGTGTTTATGAGGAGAGATTACATACCTCTAAGATCTCATTTGGAAGAGTGCAAGGCTTGTCAAAGTAAAGGAAATTCTTGTTTTAGACCCCAGGAAGAGCTTGTTCAACAACAAGGCTGAAAAGGTTGTAAGGTTCTTCTACTTCAAAGTTAATACAAATAAGTTTGGTTTTGTCAATAATTTGTTGATTCATGGTTTATTTTATGGATTCCTTGATCACCATAATAGACATGATTTATGATATTTGCTATGCAGGTGCTATTTAATGTTTACTTGTTTGTGATTGCAGGTTCTCAAAGGTAACTCTTTCGAATGATTGGAGGATGGCTACTATGAACAAGTGTTGGATCTAAGGTAGGATCTTAACACCTCTATAGTATTTGTTTATAAATCGCATATGTCTAGAGAAAGATAGATTTGTTTTTCTGCTTGTTGCTAGACTATCTTTTGATACTAGGGAGATCGGTGTTGTCCGCAAGATCAATTTATCCAGCCAACACTTTCATGTTTTCTAAATCTTGCACTTATTGTTTGCATGCATGATCATTCACTCTTATTTACACTCAGTATCACCATTCATTCTTACTTCTCATGTTTTTAGTTGCCTGTTAGCGAGTCTGGGCTGCCTTAGCCCAGACCTTGCCTTGCCCGGCTAGTATTTCACATTTCTGGAAGTGAAGGCTCTGCATTCCCTCTAGAAATTACACAAGTGTATCCCATCACTAACCTTTAGGCTTGCATTGTGCAATTTTGGGAGGCAGTGACCTGTTGGCCCTAGAAACTGCGCAATGAATTTTTCTGGTTTGCATGTGACTACTGAATTAAATTAAGCATTGCTCAATTTTAGTCCTCAACAGGCCATGATGGATTTTGCATTGCACAGTTCCAATAGTTATTCAGCCTCTCGAAAACCCGAACTATGCCTTGTGCAATTTTTGTTGTTAGTCTCCCAGCCTCTCAGTGAAAATTGTGCAATATTTAGAGACAGTCACACAAGTATCTTGCATGTCAGTCCTCTAGTTTGTTTTGGTTTTAGAATGATAGATTGCTTTTCATGAGTGTTTCTATGTCTCAAGGTATCACAGGTGTTCATCATCCTCTAAATAGCATAGGTACAATGGCTTCCAGGAGAGCAAAGTCAAAGATATCGTTGAGAGCGCAACTAGGGATGTAGTCGATATGAACTTGCCTCTTTATGAAGACATCAAGTTGTTCATAGATAGGGATATCAAGATGAAATCGTAGTGACATCACAGAGAGCAGCACCACCAGTAGCAATAGAAGGTAGAAGATCTACATGCGATAAATGCAAGAGGAAGGTTGTTGACAGCATAGGAGTGGAGCAAAGCTGCAATTTTGAGAAGATCCACTTGGGATGAAAGCAGCTTTGGAGAATGAGGCTATGAGGCAACAACATGACAAGAGAATCGCAAGAAGGCAGAGAGAGAAATAGAGAAGGAGTTGTAGGTGATGAAGACACAACTCAAGGAAGAACAGGAGCTCTACATATGAGATATGGAGTTGCAGCAGGAACAGGTACAACAAGAGGTGCAACATCAACAGACTAATGAAACTACACCCATACAGGTTATAGACCCAGCCAAGCACCTTGCATGGAGCACATAGGGTGAGCAGTGTTGTCGATCATATGCGAGGGTGTTAAATTGGAAACTAGGGCAAAACTCCATGTGGGTCGACTTATTTATGGCAGCTGATATTTTTATTGGATCCCTCTCGTCGAGAGGTGTAGGATTGATCCAAAGATCATCCGATTTTGATAAGTATTTATGGAGATATGACTTTATTTTGTTTATATAATTATTATCAAGCCGACCAGCTCTTATGTAGGCTCTAGAAGCCCAAACGTCATGTCTATTCATCATCTACACATTAGTATAAATATAAGAGGATTTGATGTCATTGAGACACACTCTTCATGTGATCTCCTCTCCACGTCTGGGTTTTTGGAAAAGGAGAAACGTTGAGAGTATATGCTAGTGTATAATGCCCTAGCTGCAGTACAAACATGCCCTAGCCGCAGGTCATAAAGACAGGACATACGCTGGTCTTTGAGACACTAATACACACAGCAAGGAGCCATAATCTGTTGTCAAGTGATTCCCTAACATGCTGTCTAAAATAATCCCTTACGCATTCAAAGATGGAGACATTCATACGCAGTCTCGTAGACTCCTTATACACAGTGAAAGGCAGCCACAGTAATAAAGAGAAGGCTGCAGTCAATCCGTAGTCCCGCAGGTATAGATGGTAGCCACAGTAATGAAGAAAAGGCCGCAGTCAAGCCACAGTCAGCCACAGTGATAAAAGGAACAGCCGCAGCGAGCCGCAGTCAATGGAGGTTAAGGAGCCACAGATATCTGCTGTCATGAAGAAGAACCGAAGTTACACGCAATCAATAAAGACATTCATACGCAGCCATGGAAACATTTATATGCTAATCTTAACACTTGGCCTCCAAGTATAGTAGCCATAGTAATGAAGGCATCCCAATGCAATCAATGAAGCTATCTTACACGCTGTCCTTGAAGACACTTATGCGCTGTTCTTTAAGGAATATTCTTACGCTAATCATGGAGACCTATATATAGTTCATGAAGAAAAAATATACGATGTTCATCATAAGGATATTCTAATGTAAATAGAGACATACACGTAGAAGTATGTAGCTGTAAATGGAAACATATACGCTGATATATATAGTCACCTATTCCGCTGTAAATGGTAACACCTTATACACAAGCAGAGGAAGGATTGTTGTAGGTAATAGCATGACAAATTAGGTCTGCTGGCAGCATGATGTATGAATGGACTGCATGATGTATAATGATGCATGATGACATGGAAAGCATCTTGATGAATGAGATAATGAACATGGGCAGCATGAAGTTGAATGAGAACATGGACATGATGGACAACAGCATAATGATAATACACATCTGCAAGGACAACAGCATGATAAGATCATGAACATGAAGGGCAGCTTGATAAGATCATGGACATGGGAAGCATGATGATTATCATGATTAGTGCAGCATGATGCAGTATGCAGTGGTGCAGCGAGAGGATCAGATGCAGCACGATGATAGGTGGAGTCACCTTGAGAATCAGTTGAAGCAGAATGTCTTCAACTGATCTCATCATTATAGGAGATGATCTATGCTTAGATCTAGAGAAAGTCAAAGTGTTGACTTATGTTGTAAATGTACTCTCTCTCTCTCTCTCTCTCTGCTGAACTTTGAAGAACATAAAAGAGGAATTGATCAAGGGTTTCCCCAGACATTGTGGGGTTTGTCCCTGGCTTGCACCACATCCAGTGTCCTCTTGTCTTGGCTTGTCTTCTACATATTATATTTATGTTCTATCTGCAGTTTATCATAATGCTGATGTGATTGCTAACTGTGAAAATTTAAATAAATTGCTCTAGCATAGAACATACCTAATCTTAACAGAGGGTGTTCAGTAGAATGGATGTCATTGTGTGCACCCATGTGATCCCACCCATTGGCACACTCACCGAGGTAAAGACAAGAAGCAAGTCCAATTGGAGTTGAACATGTATTTCGACAAGTTGATGTGCATGGTCACCAAGACACACCTAGAGATCAGTACAGACAATATGCATCAGTTTGTTGTTGGTCCAGCTGCACTCAAGATGATGATCCACATGTTAACAAACGAGTTGGGTAGAGGATCCATATGAGTGTACCTAGATGAAATGGAGGCAAGAGTTCGATTTAAGCACGATGTCACCACTGAGCACACAAACACCATCACTGATGACCAAGCCTGGCATCATTTCACCACCTCTGGTCATGACAAGGATGTCGAAGAGTTGGTCATACCACAAATTTTTGAGTGTTAGTGATAGCTTGCATGGCTTGCTCAAGCCTATATTGTCTCACATGTGTACATGTGAATATTGTATGTAACATATTGTGTAGAAATTTTGACTGTAGATTAACCTGATAATGAAATATAACTAAAGAAAAATATTTAATCTACTTCTACAATCAAACTTGTGGAAGTTTAATAGATTTGAGCAACATCAAGCAAAACACATATAACTAGAAGTAGAACCAATGCATATGAAACACAAAAGAATACTCTGGGGAAAGCCTCAGATAAAAACCCCGCTATCTGTATTATCATACAAGTGGAAATATCTCAGGATTACACATAGCTCTAGCTCTCATAGCTATCCAGCTCTCAGTACAATCCCTCACTACTGCTCATAGACAAAATAGACAACTCATATGCCTTCTCCTCTGCCCTCCAAGCCTCCTATTTCCTTGTGATATTTTCCCTAGGTGTTCCAACTGTAACCTTGTGTGACACTGATCTCACACACTGCTCCAACACACTGTAAAACTGCGCAAATCTCAAGGAATGAATTCCTTCTGCATGCAAGATATTTTCTTATAGGAAAATTCTTGCAACTGATAGTACATTGTCCCTGTCTTTAATCTCAACTGGGTCTTTGTCTAAACTGACATGCATGAGTTATTTATGAAATAATATTCAATTATCTAGAGTACACTAGTTTCATGCATGCATGCATTAACTGATTGAACTCACAAGTAGTTCCTCAAACTATTTGGAATTAATTTAACTAGACTTAACTCAGTTAACTAATCTAACTAATTACAACTCATCCTTATCAAATTAATTAAGGGATAACTTCCTTAATTTAAGGGATAACTATTGCATGACTTCACAAATACTTCTAGCTTGAATTTATCCAACTAATTAACTCAAGATGAATTAATTAATTATTTTTCAAGGAGCTGGTGAGACTAAATTCGAATTTTAATTCAAGGACAAATTAAAATTGGAATATTCTTGTTGCCACATTTCAATGCTCCCTCTCAATAAGAAAGGGATTATCTACCACCCCAATCCTATCTCTATGGAACTCGAATTTACACTTTGACAATGCCTTAGTCAAAATGTCAACATCTTGCTCCTTGGTCGAAACATACTGCAACAACATGATCCTCCTCGCCACACAGTCTCTGAGATGATGATACTGAATATCGATGTGCTTGGACCTATCATGAAATAATGGATTCTTAGAGAGTTTTATACAACTCTGATTATCACAATAGATCACAGTTGGATCCATCCTCTGATCAAACAAACCAACTAGAATTTTCTGCATCCAAATGGCCTCATATGTTTCTTGAATTGTAGCCATGTATTTAGCTTCTACTAAGCTTAGTGCAACCGACCTATGTTTCCTGATGTACCAAGAAACTGCAGCTGACCCAAGGTTGAAAATTGCTCCTGATGTTCTCTTTTGATCTGATGGACCCCCTGCCCAATCTGCATATGTGAAGCCCTGTAGCTTCACTCGATCTATCCGTTTGTACCATAATCCATACTGAGATGTTCCTCTGAGGTATCTCAAAACATGCTTAGCTTCCTTCCAAAACATCTTGTTAGGTTGAACCATAGCTTGACTAAGCTGGTTCACTGCATAGCACAAATCTGGTCGTGTGTTGACTAAGTACATCAGTGAACCCACAAGTTTTCGATACATAGTAGCTTCTACTACTTCTCCTAAAGTAGCATTCTCCTTCCTCTAGTTACCTTCTAGAGGAGTATGCATGGGCTGGCACTTCTCCATGTGGAATCTCTTGAGTATGTCATTGCCATACTTGCCCTGAGACACAAACAACTCCCCATCCTTCTGTCACACTTCCATGCCAAGGAAGTAGTGCATGAGACCCATGTCTTTCATCTTGAATTCTCTTGCAAGGTCCTCCTTGCAAGACATGATCAACTAATCATCACTTGTCAATATCAGATCATCAACATAAAGAATAATGATCAACTTCTTACCTTCCACCATGATGTGGTACAGGTTCACATCCGCTTCACTCTTTGTGAAGCCAAACCCAATGAAGTAGTTGTCAGTCCAGGTGTACCAAGCACGAGGTGCTTGCTTCAACTCATACTAAGCTCTCTTGAGTTGGCACATATGCGACTCATGATCGAAGGTCTCAAAACCTTGTGGCTTCTCTATGTACACCTCTTCCTCAATCTTGGCATTGAGGAATGCAGTCTTCAACATCCATCTGATGGATCTTCCAACCCATCTATGCTGATAGTGCCAACATCAATCTGATAGATGAGTACCTTGCTACAAAAGAAAAAGTCTCATCATAGTCGATCCCCTCGACCTATGAGAAACCACAGGCAACAAATCTTGCCTTATGTTTCTCCACACTACCATCAACAGCTTGCTTTACCTTGTAAGTCCAATGGGAACTCACAACTAACTTGTTCTTCGGTCTTGGAACCACATCCCAAACATTGTTTCGAACTATGGATTCATACTCCTCCACCATAGCATCAACCCAAATCGGCTGCTGCACTGCTTCCTCAAAGGAAGGTGGCTTGTTCTCAACACATTCCCCAACAAGGGCCATGTATCTAGTGTACCTCTCAGGTCTCCTCTGTCTGTGCTGAGAAGATGGTTCTCTCACATTCAACAATAATCTATCAGCTTCTCTTATGCACTTCCATCCCTCTCTGGAAGACTCTGCTTGAGTGGATGTTTCCACTCCTAGAACCTCTGAATGTAGCTGCTCCATATCAATCTGAGGCTCCTCCTCTTTAGGAACCAAAATTTCCTCTAGAGCCTGTAGTTGGAGCTCCCTCTCAAGGGAAACTCACATGGCCTTCTTCTCATCAAACTTGAGAGCTATTGGAACCATTGTCCTCTGAATGGTATGCAAGTACACCCGATAGTTGTGGGGTGTATCAGTGTACCCCACAAGTATCCCCAACTCAGCTATCAGCCCAAGTTTCTTCCAGGCATCCTTGGTCACATGGAAATATACCGATGAGCCAAAGATCCTGAAGTGACCCACATTTGGTCTCTTCCTGGAGAAATCTTCCTCTGGCATTTTCATCCCAAGTATGCAATGTGAGCTTCTATTATGTAAATAGACCGATTTGTTGCATGCCTCAGCCCACAAATGAAGTGGTAGGCCTTGGTCATGCAACATCACCCGAGCTACCCCGACAATCGTTCTATTCTTCCTCTTGGCCACCCCATTCTACTGTGGGTTATGAGGTGTCATCAACTCCCATTTAATTCCTTGCATTGTAAAGAAGTCCTTAAACTCTTGAGAAACATACTCTCCACCATTAGGACTTCTCAAGGCCTTGATCTTCTTCCCTGACTCTTTCTCAACCACAACTTTGAACTCACAAAACTTTGAGAAGGTTTGGTCCTTCTTCTACATGAAATAAATCCAGCATTTACGAGAAAAATCATCAATGAAAATCACATAATACCTTTGTTTCATGGTGGATGCTGTTGAGAATGGTCCACGCAAATCAGTATGAACTCGCTCTAAGATTTCTTCAGCTCAACTATCTCGATCATGAAAGGAAGACTTGGTTTACTTTCCTAAGGTACAACCTTTGCATGTGTCCACTTGCTCAATTTTACCTTTGGGAAGTATGGTAGAGATTTGCTACATTATCTTCAAGGCCCCATGATGCAAGTGGCCCAACTGCCTATGCCATAACTTGCCAATATCTTGGCTTTGCACCAATTCTACTTTTGAACTCAATGCACCACAGTTATCTACCTCTAGCTTATAGAGATTCTTCACTCGAATCCTAATCCTCTTGGTCTGACCCATGGTTATGTGTCTCAGGAACGCCTTTCCTTTACTGAATACAACATCGTAGCCTTTGTCCTCCAACATCGTGACCGATACCAATTTCTTCTTTAGTCTAGGGACATACTTTACATTAGTCAAGGTGAGAGTAGCTCCATGCTCTCTCTGAAAAGAAACCATGCCTTCTCCTAAAACATAGTACTTTCCATCATCACCCATCTCTATGCACCTCTTGAGGTCTTTCTCCTCCAAGATACTGAATAAACTTTTATCGCCGATCATGTCGAATGAGGCTCCACTGTCTAGATACCAAACACAACCCACCATTGATGAAACCATGCATGTGATGAGGGTAAAATACAATTCAAACTGAGAGGATAATGCCTCACCTTCTGATCCTTTCAAGGATCCCTTCTTATATTTCTTCAATGGGCAATCAGTTTCATAATGGCCCACCTCATGATAATTAAAGAATCTCACTTTAGATTTGTCAATCTTCTTCCCTCCATGAGAAGAATTCGATTTGGAATGAGAAGCCTTCCCTTTCCCTTTCCTTGCCTTACTTTCTAAGGCTAGATTTTCTTCATCATCATTCTTTGATGAAGAACCATCTTGAGTGCTCCTCCTGATCTCCTCCTGCATGAGATCCTACCACAACCATTCCCAATCCGGTAGTTTCTCTCTTCCATTCACAGAGGTCTAGTAGTTATTCCAGCTCTATGGAAGGCCAAGGAGAGCAAGGCTCACCATATCATCATCGGCTGTCATTATTCCCACACTACAAAAATCATCTCTACAGGTGGTGAGCTTGTTTAGATATGTAGAAATAGTGTCACCCTTCTCCATCTTGGCTTTATGAAGCTTATCCTTGATCGTCAGTTTCCTCTGGTCGCTACTGTTCTGATATAGGTCCTTTAATGTCTTCCACATTGAAAACAAAGTCTCCTTCCCATGGAGACTCAAGAAAATATGGTCTCGAACTCCCTCTAGAAGAATCCTTCTCACCTTCACCACACACTTCTTCCATTCATCCAATTCTTGTGCATTAGGTGCAGCTAGCTTGGGGATTTCTTGATTAATGAAATCCTTCAAACTATTGTCTTCTATTACCACTTCCATGCAATCCTTCCATGCTATGAAATTCAAGCTGCCATCCAAAGCATACTCGAGTCTCAAGCCGTTGAACGCCATTGGTGAACTTTGAGGTGTGATAAGAATTCGATTTTGTACCTGCAACCAAGAAATTCAAACTTCGAATTTCCCTTTTCAGTATATTGTTCATAGCTTTGATCACCTTTGCTTCGATACCATGTAGAAATTATGACTGTAGATTAACCTGATAATGCAATATAACTAAAGCAAAATACTTAATCTACTTCTACAATCAAACTTGCGGAAGCTTAATAGATTTGAGCAAGATCAAGCAAAACACATATAACCAGAAGTAGAATTAATGCACATGAAACACAAAAAATACTCTGGGGAAAGCCTCAGCTAAAAACCCCACTATATGTATTATCATACAATTGGAAATATCTCAGGATTACACACAGCTTTAGCTCTCACGGCTATCCAACTCTCAGTACAATCCCTCATTGATGCTCATAGACAGAATAGACAACTCATATGCCTTCTCCTCTGCCCTTTAAGCCTCCTATTTCCTCGTGTTTTTTTCCCTGGGTGTTCCAGCTTTAACCTTGTGTGACACTGATCTCACACACTACTCCAACACACTATAAAACTGTGCAAATCTCAAGGAATGAATTCCTTCTGCATGAAAGATATTTTCTTATAGGAAAATTCTTGCAACTGATAGTACACTATCCCTATCTTTAATATCAACTGGGTATTTATCTGAACTAACATGCATGAGTTATTTATGAAATAATATTCAGTAATCTAGAGTACACTATTTTCATGCATGCATGCATTAACTGACTGAACTCACAACTAGTTCCTTAAACTATTTAGGACTAATTTAACTGGACTTAACTCAGTTAACTGAGCTAACTAATTACAACTCAAATACAACTCATCTTTATCTCCTTCATTAAGGGACAACTTCCTTAATTTAAGGGATAACTATTGCATGACTTCACAAAGACTTCTAGATTGAATTTCTCCAACTAATTAACTCACTATGAATTAATTAATTATTTTTCAAGTAGCTAGTGAGTCTAAATTCAAATTTTAATTCTCAATTTTAATTCAAGGACAAATTAAAATTGGAACATTCTTGTTTCCACATTTCAACATCTTGTAAATTGGACGTCCAAGTGTTTATAGTTGAACGTAATAGTCATATGGTATGTGAAGAGTCATGAGGGTAGGTGAAGAGTCACAAAGGGGAATGTCAAGGGTCACCCCACCTTTTTCTATTTACAGTACCTCATATCTCATTGTATACGCTTTTGGTCAGCCAAGCTTCTGGTAGGAGTATCTTAGAGAAATCTTGGATAGTATTGTAAGGAGCCTTGGCTTCTCAATAGTGCAGAGCCAATACATCTCTTTAGAGGAGCAAGAGGTGGTGACTCTAATGTTCCGCTATCAGGACTAATGGTTGGTCATGGATGTACTGTATGATTGGAACTTTCACTTCTTAATATAACAAAGCCATAACTTTTCATGCATGTGTTGTTATTTTATTTTAGCTATCTTGGTTACTCTAATGATATATGTGTATATTTTCAGATGCATGCATGTATGGACTCTTTTTGTATAGGCATGTATGAATCTTACTAAGATGTGATGTTGGTTTAACCATCACTTTGGATTGTTATCTTACTTGCTTTCCAATTTGTGATGCATCTTTGCTCATGTGTTCCCTTCAGAGTCACGTGCTTCCACAGGTTTCCAAGGGGCTCATTCACCTCACTTTCCATGTGTTAGAACCATTCCTTGGCTTGTTGCAACTGTCACAGCCTCGCTACCAACAAGGATATCTCACTTGCCTCTGCGCACAACTATGATCAAGGCGATACCGTATGACCCACTGCTGGGACTTCTACACCAAAAAATTTGAGGTCTAGTTGGGACTTCTTACCGAGGAGATCCCCTGACATGTTGGTGGGCCCAACACCATCAACATTTTGGTGCTAGAAGGAGGGCCTGATGACAAGATCAGTCCTCACAATCTGTTTTGAATATTTTCATATCTATCATGACAAACTACAAAGTTTCTCTTCCGAAGTGTATGCCTTATGGAAACAACTTCGAAATCTTGGAAAAGCTCTGGGATAAATTGTCACATAAAACATATGATGGTGGAGGCTATGTAGCCTTGGTTGGGCACATGGTCAGAATTGTAGGCTCATGCGAAAGACATGGAACCTTTGAAGAATACACGACCTGTGCATTGTTCATATGCACACTTTCAGGGCACCCAATGCACTGGTGTGCCACACTTCCTAAAAAATATATTCATTATATTTCTCATCTGGTCACAGAGATAGACCACGCTTTCAATCACTTTGAGCATAAAGCACTCAACAAAGAAATTGTGGAATTACGAAAATCAATTGATGAATCTTTTGAGCAGTTTCACACATGATTTTTTAATCTTGCATACCGATCTCCCAAAGATGAAATTGATTTGGAATTTCTTGATCGAAGATTTGAGTATCTTCTTCACATATCCAGAAATTTACAATTCTTAAAATCATTCGAATCTCGCTTAACATACCTTGGTGATGGAGCTGCACAATCTTAGGAAAGCACAGTTACTATCACAAGTGTTTGTCCACCTTCACCTCATCAAACAGCTCCACCACCACAGAGTGATGTGGGAGAAGATGCACACACATTTGTTGAACTGTCACATCTTCCCACCCCACCTGATCTTGATATCTGCACATAATTGGCTTGCAATATTTTTGGTTGTCACCTGGATTAGTTCCCTCGAACTCCACCCCCACATTCTGTTGATCCTCTAGATTGTATTGTCTTGTTTTCTTCCATTCTAGAATCCTAACCTGTTGTGAATGAGGATCGAGCTGGTGATGGAGCTTGTGTTATGCAGCCATCCTACGCCATCATTCATGATGAGTGTGTATAGGAATCTAAAGAAGAACTTGCAATGAAGGATGAATCTCTTCCATCCGTGCCTCACCCTCTCTATCTTGAAATCCCTTGTGATTCTGCCATTGATTATTTCCCCCGTGAAAACTCATTTCCAAATGTTTCTACTTCCGATCATTCATAGGACACATTAGATTTTAGTCTGTCATTATAGTGCGAAGAGGACACATCTTCCCCTAAAAATCCTTCCAATCTATCATTTGTCATTTCTAAAAACATAGAGGGTGACATCCTTGCTTCTCATCTACCCCTCTGCATGATTCATCAAATCATATATATGTCGATGAACATCCCGAGTTTTTTATCATGGTTGTCATGATCTCTGCACTTGTTCATTTGATCATGATGTTGAATCACTCACCATTAATATATCTAAGCCACCAGTCTCTGATTATCTAGCTAATGATGAAGTCAAAACCCCGCAGGCTATCAAGGCACTTCAGCCCGAGTTGATGGTTATGTCAGGCCCTCACTACCCTAAGGTTGGTTTCACTTTTGATCAGGAAATTGTTGAAACACGCAAGGCTCATCATCACTCTCTACTTTTCATTGAAGATCAACTAAACACCCAAATTTCGCTTCCTCGACTCGAATTACGGGATCCCGTCGCTCATGTATTGGAGGAATCTTACACAACAAGAACACTTGCGCAACATAAGTGGTCTATCTATCTCACATTTTCTTGCATGTCACAGTCAAGAGAATGTGTATGCTTAGCATCTGAATGTAGTATAGCACAGAATGATGGAAATTCCATAGAGTGCATGTCATGCACTTTCACTCACTAATTTTCTATGGACACACTTAAACCGAAGTGTGTTTGGCTTCACTGTTATATGTTTGATGTTTGTTGGTTCACACAACTATACTGTTCACAAACCATGCCTTCACCAACATGGGTAGACCAATGCATCGATGGTTGCATTGGAAGTATCACTTTGCATAAGCAGACCCATGCACCGTTAGCATAGGAGTAGGAGTAGTGTTTGCTTTTAGTTTGTTTTCTTGCATGCATGTTTGACTCTTACTTTGCATGATTGTTTGTTTGCCTACTTTTTTGATTGCTTGCTTTTCTTACGTATTTACTTCTACTTTTCATTTGTTTTCTTGCTTTCTTGCTTGTTTACATCCGTAGGTTAGTTTCGCATGAAACCATGTGCGACTCTTGAAACAAGCTGGGTAAAGTAAAAGAGGGCTTGTGCAGTTGTTAATACTTGGTTATCTGTTTTCCTTGTTGTAGCACAATTTACCACCCTTGGTATTTGTGATGCTTGGTTTATGGCCTAGGGCAACCCCTTCTTCCAGACTTGGTCCAAATATTTTAAAAACAATGTTTTATTCCCTGTACGCTAATTTTCCCTGAGATAAAAGCATGTACACCCGGGTTAGTCAATACCCAACCCGTGTATATGTGTTAAAACACTTAAAAAAATTTAAATTTCTTTAATTGTGGGTGGAGTTCATGGGTTTTACCTGTTGATTACCTCCTAGTGCATGTGGCCCAATTGTTTCCCAACTAAAAAACTAATTGGGAGAAGTATAAATAGACTTCTACAGGAATGCCTTGAGGAGGAGAAGAGATAGAGTTACTATAATGATATTATCCCTGACTGAGTCTGAAGTATCCCTTTGTTTCATGCACTTCCCCAAGTTTCACGAAACCCTTGTTTCCTTGATTTTTGATATTCTCCCTCTTGCTTGAGATATCATGGTATTGGTTATGGAAGGAGGTTGTTGAAGACTGAGATTGGACGAATCCGAAGGATGATTCCGCTTGGAGCCAGAAGAAGAAGACTTAGGTGAATTCTCTCCATGTTAGTCATAAATTTTTACAATAAAAAGAAGTGTTGTCTTGTTTTCCGAGATTAACTGTGTTTATGCATCAGATAGTCTTGTAATTCATATATGAATGTTATTTTGATGTATAACTATTCATTTTCTTATATGATACTGTTGAGTCCCAAACTTGCATCTTTCCTACACCTTTTTCTAGCTTCTTTCCATTCATCTGAACCTCCTAAGTCATCAGTATCATTGCATATTAGTTAAAAATGGCATTTAAAGTGGTTTCTTGACTATGTGTTTGTGTTGCTATTTGAACTAGATTTTTGTTTAGAAGCTGCGGAATCTTGTCACTTTCCGTAGCCAGCCCAACTTTCTGCAGTTGTTTTGTCAAAGTCTATATTGCAGGTGTCTTCACGTGAATCGAGCCACCTGGGTAAGTTTCAAACGACGTGGACATGGACTGAGTCCTATTGGCTAAGTCAAATTCATCAAAAGAGGCCATAGACAACTGTGGGCAAGGCGGTGGTCAACTTAAGAGTCCTACAGTGATAAAACTCTATTTTTCACCATGTGAAGCTTTGTGTTGTTGTTCCTAAATCTCAGGGGACAAATCAACACATGTGGACTGCTCCATGAACCGAATCCAATATCCACCCTCCAAATATTTAATCTTCACGGCAGCCATAATGCTAAATTTCGGGACGTGGTTGTTTATGTGTCTTTTATCAGCGCAGATTGTAGGAAAGTAGTTATGTCATCCTATGTTATAAATAATGCGTTCTCATACGCATATTAGTTAGCTTTGGTAATGTAATTTTGACTGTTAATGAGCCCACTGTGCCGTGACTTTATCTCTGTGTTATGACTGCATTTTAATACATGAGAAGACTCTGTTTATAAGCTCAATTCGTGGTTGATCATTGATTGTCCAAGGATTGTGCAGAGGGCCCCTGCACAGGCCGAGGTTTTGTTTATTATTGTATAGTTTCATGCTTTATTTCTTTACGTTCCTTATGCCATATTCATTCACTTGTATATATATTGCATTTCTTATGGTATTAACGTTTGATTGTTGTCCATAGATTTTCACGCTTTATAATGTTGTTAAC
The DNA here is from genome assembly GCA_031772625.1 of Pinus tabuliformis. NCBI lineage: Eukaryota > Viridiplantae > Streptophyta > Pinopsida > Pinales > Pinaceae > Pinus > Pinus tabuliformis. The sequence continues at coordinate 115,222,203 of CM062808.1, read as the reverse complement.
TGATCAGTGCCTTTGTTTCAGATTACAATAGGCAACCCGGGCATTTACACATAGTTTTCTAATGACTAATGACATGGAATTATTCTTGTCCTTCTGCTGATTCATTTCCTTTAGTTTTTAGTTCCAGCACTGTGTTATTTATTTCAGTTTTTCTCATTTACTCTTCTGCAAGATAGATATTAAATTACTCATGTCATTTTCAGTTACCTCCTAAAGCCAAAGCAAGTCAAATGGTGAGGGATTGAAGTATGAATGCGTAGTTTGATATTATTTTATTTTTCTGCAAGTTAGTTATTAAATTGCTCATGTCATTCTCAGTTACCTCCTAAATCCAGAGCGAGTCGAATGGTGAGGGATTGAAGTATGAGTGTGTACTTTGATATTAGTTTTATTTTTTGCAATTTAGATGTCATATTGCTCAAGTTGTTTATGATTACCTCCTAAAGCCAGAGCGAGTCGAATGGTGAGGGGTCAGAATATGAGTTGATGTAATGTGATTTTAGTTTACTTTGCTTGCAATTTATGGATTTCTTTGAGTTCAATTTTTCTTATATTTTTACGACAGCAAGGATACTAGGTTTCATGGTCACTAGCTCACTATTGTTTAATTAAAATAGTGGCACATTTTCACTCTCTTTTAGGAATTAGTTTCATCATTGCATGTTTAAAACCTTTTTTTTTTAAGTTTGAAGTTTTGAAAATCATTTTAAAGGACATCATTGCCTTGAACATTTATATCATACTTGTCTTTTAGAATTTCCATCTCACATTAGGGAAGTAATAGAAATAAACCCAAAACAAAACAAAAACTCAAAAACGACAAAAAAAGAGTAAGAAATAGGTTATCTTGCACATATAGTGCGCCTCACTTCAACAATTTACGACTCCTGGATTGACAATTAATACAACAATTTAGGACACTCTAAATTGACCAAACATTTTGGCGATGTTGCCGGGGAAGTGTAACTAGGTAGCCAATTTCCTAAAAAAAAACAATAAAAAGAAGGAAAAATTGATAACTTCTTGAAGTATGCTCTCCTCTTGCACTTAGTGTGATTTGGAGGATCAGAAAAGAGAGTTATTGGTTCAATAATTTCTTAAGTATGCTCTCTTCTTGCACCCAGTGTGACCTGGAAGATCAGAAAGAGAATTATTAGCCCAACTTAAAATAAAAAAATGGCATGCATAGAGTAAGAGATTCTAGGGGAAGGTTTATAGCTAGAGCCAAGAGTTTGATTTTCACAACTCCATCTTCTTCAAGGCATAGACAAGATTCACCACCATCTACCCCTAGCCTTAAGATTCCTGGAATTCAAGGAGCAGCTGAATTAGAGGATTCTCCTACACCATCTACCAAATCTCATTTAGAGGAAGACCCTTTCTTTACTTCTACAGGAGAGCATATTGTAATTCAAGAAGTAGAATCACCTGAAGAAGAAAAGGAAGAAATTCCCTCTCATCCTCCCTTAATAGAAGAACCAGAGGACTCTGAGAACTCTGAAGAAACTATCATGACAAAGGAAGTAGTAGATGGATTTGGAGGTAGAGGTAAAGGTAGAGGAGGAGGAAACAATGGAGGAGGAAATGGAGGAGGAAGAGGTAACAACGGAGGAAATAGGGATGGGGATAACTCATTTGGATTCCCTATAGCCGATGAGGAAACTCATACAACAGTGAAAAGCATATCACTATCTATCCTCCAAAACTTTCATGGGTTGAGAAGTGAGGATCTCGAAACATTTCTATTTGAGTTTGAAGTCTTGTGTCGAACCTATGATTATATGGAAGAATCTCAAAAACTCAAACTGTTTCCTTCAACATTAAAAGGAGCTGCTTTGAAATGGTTCATGGGATTAGCCACTCAGTCTATTAATAGTTGGAATGATATGAAACAAACATTCTTGGATAGATACCTGGACTATTGCATGCCCACCAATCATAAGGATGAGGTATTCAAGATGATGCAAAAAGAAGATGAAAACTTGGAGGACCTACTTGAAAGATTTCAATACAACTTAAAGAGAGAAAAAATGAGTAATCTAGATGAGGAAACCTTGAAAGCCCTTCTATTGGAAGCCATTAGAGATGAATGGATAGACATTTTAAACATGATGGTAAAGGGAGATATCTCTCAACTTCCACTTCATGACATAGCAGAACTATGTGTCCATCTCTCAAGGGGAAAATCTAAAACTGCAAAAGGGCCTAGAGATCCTTCTCTGATTAGAGAAAACTCTACAACCAGTTCACTAAGTAGGGCAGATATTGGAAATATGCTTGATGAGTTCAAAACTGATATTTTAGGGAGCCTTAGTGAGCAACTAGACACCCTTAAAATACAAAACAAGCAGAAAGCTGAAGATGAAGCTTTGGCCATATTTTGTCCAAAATGTAGGAGGAAACATGCTCTAAGGGAATGTCCCTTGGATGCAAAATTTGTAGAAACATGTAGGATTTGCTCGGAAAGCCATGAGACTAAGGATTGTCCTTCAATTCTTGGGCTCAAATCTGTCTTTCAAGAAGATCGAAATTCAGTGGAGTCTCTCTGTTTTATTACAAGGAGACTATGGCAGGGGCAACAAAATCAAGGGTTCAACAATCCTATGGACTTTCAACCCCCGCCAAATTGGAATCCTTGGCAACAACTTTGGCCCCAATATCAAAATCCATATCAATCATGGGTACAAGGTATGCAAAATCCTTATGGGATATTTGCTCAATTTTATCAATATCCTCCATATTTTCCAAATCAACAAGCTCCACAACTTCCAAATCAAAACCCACAACTTTCATTACCATTTCCACAACAACAAAAAACTCCTCAACAGAATTCTCAACTCTTTCTTCCATTCCAACAAAAAGCAAATCAACTACCTTCCCAGCCATTGCTAAATCCCAATAATAAAAATCCTCAAAATGCTTACATGGTAGAAGGACAACAATTTCCTACCTATATGATTGTTCCTCTCAATGATGTACAACTCAGATCTGGTAGAGTTTTAGAAAAACCTTCTATAGATGCTCAAAAGCAAAGTATTTCTGAGGAAGATTCTCTTGAAGCCAATAAAGGTTCTGAAGCATCTCTTCAAAACCCAAACACTCAAAAAGAAAAAGAAAAAGAGTCAATCCCAACAACTCCTATAGTTGAGCAACCTGCATCTTCATCCACACCTCCTTTTCCTGAAAGATTACAAATTGACAAAGGAGTGGAAAAACAAATCTTGTTGCCTGACTATAATTTCCTAGATGAATTAAAGAATGTCTGTATCAAGATTCCCTTGCTACAAGCCATTAGAGAGATTCCTATTCTAGCAAAAACAATAAAGTAGTTGAGTCTCAAAAGACCAGGAAGGAAACCAAGAGATACAAGAAGAATCCACCTGGTAGGAAAAATTGCAGATATCATGATGGGAAAAATTACCATACAGAAGTATGTATATAGCGGTAGTCCAATTGTCAAGACACATATCAATGGGGTAGAAATTCCAAATACTTTGATTGACTTAGGGGTTGCTATCAACATTATGAGTAGACAGACTATGGAACAGCTAAAACTTCCTAATCTTCTTTTTACACCTACCTTACTGCAACTTGCAAATCAATCTATAATCAAACCAGATGGTGTATTAGAAGATATTTCAATCTCCTTATATTCTTGGGAATATCCAGTAGATTTCATGATTTTGACTCGCAAGAGTAATCTACGAGGGCACCCACTCATTTTAGGAAGACCTTGGCTAGCCACAGCTGATGCTTTCATTAGTTGTAGATCTAGGGATATGTACATTTCTGATGGTAATTCGACAAAGAAATTCAATTTGTATCCTCCAGCAAAAGCAATTACCGAAGTAGGAGATAATGAATGGATCGATGATGAGGACACTATACAACCTGTCTTTACCATTTCTGAAATCAGTGAAGATAGTCAAATTCTGAACACATTATAAAATTTTGAAATATCTTCAGAATATGACCACACAAAATTTTAGTTAGATTCTGACATTGAGTATCTATCATCTAGACAAATGTCTCTTTACTCTATGGAAGAGTTTGGTAGTTCCGCCATTGAAATTTTTCCAGGAAAAACATTGAATATCAACAAAAACTTGGAAAAATCACAACAAGGAGAGCTAACCAAAATCTTACAAAGACATTCTACTGCATTTGCATGGGAATATACTGATATGAAAGGTATTGACCCTAAGACTTGTATTCATCACATCTACATCGAGGAAAATAGTAGACCAATCAGATAACCTCAGAGAAGGATGAATCCAAACCTTAGGGAGATAGTGAAAGAAGAGCTCCAAAAACTACTCAATGTAAACTTCATTTATCCAATTTCAGATAGCTGATGGGTTTCTCCTTTGGTTATAGTACCTAAAAATAATGGTAAATGGAGAGTATGCATTGATTATAGGGAATTGAATAAAGCAACCTTGAAGGATCACTTTCCTTTTCCCTTTATCAATCAGGTATTAGATACACTAGCAGGCAAAAAGTACTTTTCATTCTTGGATGGTTTTAGTGGCTATAATCAAATTCAAGTAGCACCTGAAGATCAAGATAAGACCACATTTACTTGTCCATGGGGAACTTTTGCTTACCGAGTGCTTCCTTTTGGATTATGTAATGCACCCGCAACATTCCAAAGAGCAATACTAGGAATTTTTTCTGATCTAATCCATGATTGTGTAGAGGTTTATATGGATGCTTTTACAGTTTATGGTGACTCATTTGAAGAAGCATTAGAGAATTTGGAAAAAGTACTTATAAGATGTAAAGAGACAAATCTTTCATTAAGTCATGAAAAATGCTTTATGATGTTTACTGAAGGTATTGTTTTGGGACATCACATTTCAGGGGATGGGATTAAAGTTGATAGATCAAAAGTTGAAGTCATCTCCAAGTTGTCTATTCCAAATTGTCAAAGAGATGCTAGAAGTTTTCTAGGATTTACTGGATACTATAGAAGATTTATAGAAAACTTCACTAAAATAGCATCTCCACTCCTCAAACTTCTTACAAAGGACTGTGAATTCAAATGGGATCCTGATTGTCAAACAGCCTTTGAAACTTTGAAAACAAGAATATCTGAAGCACCTATCTTGAGAGGACCAAATTGGAAACTCCCTTTTCATATTTCTACAGATGCTTTAGATACAGCTCTAGGAGCCATGTTGGGTCAAAAGGATTTAGTTCCTTATGCAATTTATTATACTAGTAAAAATTTGACTCCCACTCAGTTGAATTATATTGTGATTGAAAAAGAGTTCTTAGTCGTTGTTCATGCAATCAATAAGTTTAGACATTATATAACAGGCTATGAAACTTTTATCCATACTGATCATTCTGTTATTAGATATCTAATGAACAAACCTGTTACTAATGGCAGAGTTACAAGGTGGCTTTTACTGTTACAAGAGTTCAATATTACAGTGTTGGATAGACCAGGGAAACAAAACACAGTAGCAGATTTCTTGTCTATGAACCAAAATACTAAAGAATATTCTCCTTTAGAAGATAAGTTTCCTGATGAATACTTGTTTGCAGTAACTACTAAGACTCCTTGGTATGCAGATATTGCTAACTATTTGGTTACAGGGAAACTACCTCCACATCTATTTCCTAGTGAAAGAAGAAAGATTATTCAGGAGAGTTCAATTTATTCATGGATTTCTAACGAATTGTTTAAAATAGGGCCAGATTTTGTGATCAGAAGATGTGTTAGGGAATATGAAATGCCTAACATCCTCAAGGCATGTCATGATGAACCATGCGGCGGACACTTTGTTGACAAAAGGACGACCTATAAAATCCTTTCTTTAGGATATCATTGGACTTCCCCCTTCAAAGATACAAAAGAATATGTCAAAAGGTGTGACAGTTGCCAAAGAGTAGGGAAACCGACTCTTTCAAATGAAATGCCATTGCAGCCACAGGTACTCATCAAGCCCTTTGAAAAATGGGCTTTATATTTCATTGGACCTATTAATCCACCATATAAACAAAACAAGTATATATTGGTATGCACTGATTATGTCACTAAATGGGTAGAAACCAAAGCATTACTTTCTGCTACTGAAAATTTAGTTGTTAGTTTTCTTTATGAGGATATTTTTACTCGCTTTGGTGTCCCAAGAGAAATTGTGACAGATCAGGGAAGTCAATTTATATCTAACATGGTGGAGAAGCTGATGGAAGAATACAAAATCAAGCACAGAAAATCTACTCCTTACCATCCGCAAGCAAATGGCCAAGTGGAGTCTACAAACAAAGTTATTGAAAGCATCATCACCGAAACTATTCATCTACACAGAAGAGATTGGGCAGAAAGGCTTCCTGAAGCCTTGTGGGCCTACAGAACTACATGGAGAAATACAACAGGACATTCTCGCTATGAACTTGTTTATGGGAAAGAAGTCCTGCTCCCCATTGAGTTCCAAGTCAAAACCTTCAAGATGGCAGTTCAGTTGGGGATGGATCTATCGGAAGCCCAAAAGCATAGAATGGAGCAGTTGAATGAGCTAGATGAGATCAGACAAGAAGCAATCCTAAGAATTGATCTAGTTCAATATCAAAGAGTTAAGTGGCATGACAAATGCATCAAAGAGAAAAAGTTTCAAGAAGGAGACTGAGCATTGCTATTCGATTCTAAGTTTAAAGACTTTAAAGGCAAATTTCAGACTCATTGGCTTGGGCCATAAGAGATTGACAAAGTCTTTAGCAATGGAGCGGTAAGAATCAAGACCATTGATGAATCTCAAACTCCTCTTATTGTGAATGGCCACAGATTAAAGATATATCATAAGCCACTCTCAAGAGAGGAATTTGTCAAAATGTTTCAAGATAATTCTACAATAGGGCTGGTGAAGAATAATCCTTCTTTTCCGCCAGCCTAGCCTTTGTTCTTTTCTATTAAAAAAAAAAAAGTTGTATAAGCCTGAAAACCAATCACTCATTGGCAGCCTTATACAGAAAATGTAGGGCAAAAATCAGGAATTCCTGACACCCTATATTTTCCAAAAAAAAAAATATTTCTGTCTCTCTCTTTTTTCATTCCACCCCACCTCATTCCCATTCCACTCCATCTCATTTCCATTCCACATCACTTCATTTCGACTCCATTTCATTCCATTAATAAAAGTTTTTATGACCATTTTCATCCAGTCAGTCATCGTTTATACATCTCATTCAGTTATAAGCTTGTTGGGTCAGTTTCCACAGCTAAAGTCAGTTTCCGCAACTGCTCACTGATTCTGTAGCCAGTTGGGTTTCTGCAGCCACCACTCTGTTTTTCAAAAAAAAAATTACAGTCAGATGTTAGTTCAACAATCATGAAATCAAATGCAGGTATGAGGATATATTATGAAGACATAAGGCATTCAAAAGCACCAACGAGGATCAACTGATTGAAGACTAAAGAAAAATGACAAGAATTCCAAGGTCTGAACAAAAATTTATTTCAAATGGCATTCTAACACATTTTTGCATAGTTATTAAATCACGAGCTCAACTATATGCAATGATTAACGTAATCGCCTCTATAACCATTTCATTCCACGACATTCCTCCATAAGCCATGCATTTATTTTCCAATGGCCTTATGATTAATTCCCGGATTTAACTCAAGTTTGGAAATATTCTCACACTCCATTTGTGATTATGGATTGTGGTTGATTTGACTACGGCTTCTTTCAGCCGCACAAAATCTGCAGCCTTTTTATAAACGTGCTTGCATCCACTCTACAGCCACCCAATTTTAAATACTGTCGGATGCACTTTCTCCCCCTACTGTTCTATTGACCTCACGACTTCATTTCCACCATGCTCACATAAGCCTTCACCCCATTTTGTTCTTTGTTCCACTTCATTCCGTGTACCTATTATCTGATATCCGATTACAGTTGCTAGTCTCCTTCATAAACCTTGATCATCTCTGCTAATTCAGACGAGTTTTAAAGAACAGAAGGAAGGATGGGACGGCTATTGAGGGCAAAACCAGAGGGACCCAAATTTATTGAAGGATGCCCGCAAGTGAAAGATATATTGAAGAAGGCCAGGTGGTTACGTTTTATCCAAATATTCAAAGGCTACCATAGGGAGGTTCCAAAGACCTTTGCAAGGTCTTTTGATGGACTAGAGGTGGAAATTGGAGACCTAAAATTCACAGTAACTGAAGCGTCAATAGCAGCTGCCACAGAACTTCCCCAGGGAAGTGAACGCTGGTTTAAGAACCAGAGCATTGGTGATGAAGCTTGGAGAGTGATCTTACGTGACCAAGGTATGGATGTCACCATTTTCAAAAAGGGAATTCCTGTTCATGCTTTAAAAGAAGAGTGGGCTAGCTTACTGTTAGTTATTCAAAAGTTTATCACCTATGAGGGAGTTTTGGAGCAATGTACATGTATCATGCACATCTGTTAATGAATTTCCTAGACAACCGGATCCTTAATCTTCCATACTTTTTATTGAACAGTTTCAAAAAGATGTCTGTAACCGTCCAAAAGCATCTGGGGGATGTAGAACCACATTTGTATCACCATGGTCTTGTGAAAATCCTGATAGAAAAACAATTAAAAGAGAAAAGGGACACCTGGGAGCAATTTTTAATTAGAAATTTCTTTGAAGAACCCCAAGAAACCCCTGAAGGCAGTACATCAAAAAGAGGTAGAAGAAAGAGAACAGATGATAAAACTCAAAGCACTCCTACTAACATAGTTGAGAGAACTAGTAGAGAAGAAAGACTATCTAAAAGGAGGAAGGAAAAGACCGAGGGTAAAAAGCCAACAAAATCAAAAGAGAAAAGAAGCATTGAGTCTGTGCATCAAACCCCTTCCTCAGAAGAAGACCATCAAGTATTGTCTGAGAGATTAGTTCACCTTCAGGAACAGTCAGCTATGGCCAAAAAGAAAGGAAAAGGAAAACGGAAGGAAAAAGACAGTAGTGCGCAATATGTAAGAAGAAGCAGCAGGCTTAAGGGAAAATGGAGAAAAGCACAAACGAAAGGACCCCATTTTATTGATTTGGGAGAAGGAACACCTGAAAAAACTCCAGCTGGCAGTAGTCCACCTCATTCTCAGCCAAACGTTGAAACTAGTCCTCAAGATGATGACATGAGCCCTTTTCGGCCAGAGTTTGAAGTCAATTCTCCTCCACAGCATTTTGGGGACAACCCCAGGAAAATGACACCCGAAATAGATCCAAGGCAGCAAGAGGTGTATGATTACATAGAATCCTTAGAAAGAACAGCCACGGGTCCCAGCACTTCATCCACTCAGCCTCACATAGCACAAGAAGCTCTAGTCCAATCGTTGAAACAAGAAATCTTTGAGTTGGAGGTTTTAAATCGACATATTAAAAATGAAAATGAAGCACTCAAAGAGGAGAGAAGACTGGACAAGATCATCCATGACAACACTATGCTACACCTGGGACTATGGCACAAAAGGAATAGGAAATTGAAGAAGAAATGCAAGAAGATAAGTAGAGCACCGATTAATCTTAAATTCAGATGCTTGATGAAGAAGCCCAGGATGTTAGTAGCACCAAGAAAGAGAGGAAGAGAGCTGGATGTACTGGAAAAAGCTTCAGAACATATGATTTGAAGGGGGGATAGTCAAAATTTTGGTTGCATGAGGACATGCAACACCTTCACAGTGGGGGTATGTTGAGTCCCAAACTTGCATCTTTCCTACACCTTTTTCTAGCTTCTTTCCATTCATCTGAACCTCCTAATTCATCAGTATCATTGCATATTAGTTAAAAAAGGGCATTTAAAGTGGTTTCTTGACTATGTGTTTGTGTTGCTATTTGAACTAGATTTTTGTTTATAAGCTGCAGAATCTTGTCACTTTCCACAGCCAGCCCAACTTTCCGCAGCTGTTTTGTCAAAGTCTATATTGCAGGTGTCTTCAGGCGAATCGAGCCACATGGGCAAGTTGCAAACAACATGGACATGGACCGAGTCCTATTGGCTCAGTTGAATTCATCAAAAGAGGCCATAGTCAACGGTGGGCAAAGCAGTGGTCAACTTAAGAGTCCTACAGTGATAAAACTCTACTTTTCACCACATGAAGCTTTGCGTGGTTGTTCCTAAATCTCAGAGGACAAATCAACACCTATGGACTGCTCCATGAACCGAATTCAACAGCCACCCTCCAAAGAATTAATCTTCATAGCAGCCGTAATGCTAAATTTTGGGACATGGTTGTTTACGTGTCTTTTATCAGCGCAGATTGTAGGAAAGTAGTTATGTCATCCTCTATTATAAATAATGCATTCTCATACGCATATTAGTTAGCTTTAGTAATGTAATTTTGGCTGTTAACGAGCCCACTATGCCGTGACTTTATCTCTCTGTTATGAATGCATTTTAATACATGAGAAGACTTTGTTTATAAGCTCAATTCGTGGTTGATCATTGATTGTCTGAGGATTGTATAGAGGGCCCCTGCACATGCCGAGGTTTTGTTTATTACTGTATAGTTTCATGCTTTATTTCTTTACGTTCCTTATGCCATAATCATTCACTTGTATATATATATTACATTTCTTATGGTATTAACGTTTCATAGTTGTCCATAGCTTTTAATGCTTTATAATGTTGTTAACTTATCAGTGCCTTTGTTTCAGATTACAATAGGCAGCCCAGGCATTTACACATAGTTTCTAATAACTAATGAGATGGAATTATTCTTTTCCTTCTACTGATTCATTTCCTTTAGTTTTTAGTTCCAGCAATGTGTTATTTATTTCAATTTTGCTCATTTACTCTTCTACACGATAGATATTAAATTACTCATGTCATTTTTAGTTACCTCCTAAAGCCAAAGCAAGTCGAATGGTGAGGGATTGAAGTATGAATGCGTAGTTTGATATTAGTTTATTTTTGTGCAAGTTAGTTATTAAATTGCTCATGTCGTTCTCAGTTACCTCCTAAAGCCAGAGCGAGTCGAATGGTGAGGGATTGAAGTATGAGTGTGTACTTTGATATTAGTTTTATTTTCTACAATTTAGATATCAGATTGCTCAAGTTTTTAGTGATTACCTCCTAAAGCCGGAGCGAGTCGAATGGTGAGGGGTCAGAATATGAGTTGATGTAATGTGATTTTAGTTTACTTTGCTTGCAATTTTTGGATTTCTTTGAGTTCAATTTTTCTTATATTCTTACGACAGCAAGGATACTAGGTTTCATGGTCACTAGCTCACTGTTGTTTAATTAGAATAGTGGCACATTTTCACTCTCTTTTAGGAATTAGTTTCATAATTGCATGTTTAATCCTTTTTTTTAAAGTTTGAAGTTTTGAAAATCATTTTAAAGGACATCATTGCCTTGAACATTTATATCATACTTGTCTTTTAGAATTTCCATCTCACATTAGGGAAGTAACAGAAATAAACCCAAAAAAAAAAACAAAAACTCAAAAATGACAAAAAAAAAGTAAGAAATAGGTTATCTTGCACATATAGTGCGCCGCACTTCAACAGTTTACGACTCCCGGATTGACAATTAATATAGCAATTTAGGACACTCTAAATTGACCAAACATATACAAAGTTAGTTTCATTAAAATTATTTATCTATATACTACTATTTATGTTTGAATTGAATGATTTTCAGGTTTGAAGATCATCAAGAGTTGCAGAGGGTCTGAACCCTGTAGGATCTACCCAAACGAAGGACATCTGAGTATGGTCACTCTCACATAGATTTTTTATATAAGCATGTTGCCTGAGTTTTATGAGTGTTTCTTACTTTAGTTTGCACTTGTTCTATTGGGGTTCCAACCCAAATCCCCAGAGTACTTATTCCCGTAATAGAATTGGCGACTCCACTAGGGATCAAACCTATAATCTCTGGTTTCATAGAGCTCATGGACACTTGTGAAGACTTGTGCAGTGAAGCTGATCCATTTGCCCTTGCAATGGAAAACAATAGAATCCTTAGAGTTGAACTTTCCACGTGTTTGATTGGAATCTAACTTCTAATCTTTTTCGGGTGTCCAGGACAGTATATGTGTACATAGTCTTCTACTGAAGGACTACCTCTTGTTCTGCCAGTCGAATGCATGACCTCCCCTCTTTGGGAGAGACCTGTAAAAAAGTAGATGTCTTCAACCTCAATCCGTAAAGGCATCTAATCTATAATGAAGGCATCATCCTCTGCACTCCAGTAGTGGATCAACAGTTCGAGAAGGTGTGTGTTGGATTTAATTTTTGGCATTTTGAAAATTTTCAATAAGCCACACCCTCTCAATGCATCTAGTGCATGCTAGTCATTCATTACCTCATTGTCAATTGTGGTATGCTCTCTCTCTCTCTCTCTCTCTCTCTCTCCATGTGATGGTCATCCTGAAAAAATTTGAGTTTCAACCATTAGTTTTTGTGTTTAAACTTCAACTCGTGTACACACAGGTTCCCTTTACACACAGTTGCGTGTAGGGTCATCGTATATGCAGGTTGATCACATCCAACCCATGTGTATGCAGAGTTGGATTTTTTGGCACAAATTCCCATGGTCAAAACTTGATGAAAAATTCTAAAAACTCTCTCAAACTATTACAAGTCTGATTTGAGGGTTACCTGATAACTTTGGTGCAATTTGAATGGTCCAATTGTTTAGAGGCAATTTTTCTCCTTTTTGGTCCATAGCTCTTTGCTCCAAACAAAAATGAAAAAACTATGAGTCCAAAAGTCATTACATAACTTTGAAATTGCAAAAAAAAAATTCAAAACTTGATTTTTGTCTCATGAATGTTTTGACTTGTGGGCTTGGATTGTTGAGAATGGGTTATTTTTTCAGGATATTTTGGAGACTTATTCGAGATGTTATCTTAGTCCCATGATCGTTGACCCATCATGGAAGGTATCGTTCACTCACTAGTAGATAGGTTAGGGAAAACCATTTTTTCCATTGCATCTTGCACACTAGCTTATGTTCAGCGATACATTAGCCATATGGTCGACCCCATCGTGTCTTGGTTAGAAAACCATGTTCACTCACTGATTTTTAAATCATGATACAATGGTAGAGCCATCCTTTACATGGGCATCTTAGTTAGAACTTCGCTGAAATTGGTTGCCCATGCTGCTATACTGAGTAGGCTTGGGAGTCCTCTTTAGTCCCGCCATGACTTGTGCATTGAAGACACATTCTCCTTTCTTCTACGCTTATTTCTATCCTTATACCCTAGAGGATCCTTCATGTTGAGTTGTATTACTACATTGCATTTTGACTATTTGCACCTTTTGGCCTTGAGCCGGTGTTATAGACATTTTTGTGCCTTGCGGCTCCAAGCATGAAATGTCCATAAACCAAGGGCTCCTAAGTCCCTAAAAGTGTTGTTCTAACTCCTAAAGGAACAAGGTCAACAAATTACAGCTTCTCCCAGAAGTTCTCCACCAGAAACTACTCAGAATAAGTCAAAACAGGATCATTTCAGCTGCTCCACTGGCCAGCTGCGTTGCATAGCACCTAAACACACTAGCTAGGTGTGTTGCAACGCACCTAAATACACTATGAGGGTGCGTTGGGTGAGAAATGACAAATGGCAGTGTCATTCCGCGAGGTGGAGAGACAATGGAAGCTTCCAGAATCTTCTCCTATGACACTTGCCTCACTAAAATTCGACCAAGGATGAGTAAGAGGCCTTCAGTCTCCAAGTGGAAGCAAGAATTGACAGAGAGAAGACACTAATCAAATCACAAGCTGACTCATCCTCCTTGCATGCATCTATATATGGATCCCTCATCCCAGAGATCCGGAGGCTGGAATTTTGCACATTGTAAGGAATTGCTGTTCGTTTTGAGACAAATATCAGAGTATTGGGTGATTTATGCTTTGTTGGAGGTGAAGAGGGGCTTCTTTGCTGGGAGGTTGATGCTGGGTCAGGAACCATCGGTTGTAACTCCTCCTAGATCTTCTTGTTTATCAATAAAAACTATTTGAGTTTTTCCTCCATGCTTGTGTATTATTGATGCTTGTTACATTTGTATGGTTAACTTAAATCTGATCCTAAGTTGTTTATGAATATAGATCCATGTCTTTGTATAGTTTTCTTCTTCTGTGATCTTACAGGTACTTGGTGAAGCTGGGCAAGTAAGGGAGCAAGGAGCTGGAAGCTGTCAAAGAAGAGAGGGATTGGATCAAAGGATTAGCGCAAGACACAGGTTGGTTCTTTCTATTCCTCTCTGTCTATAGTTCATAAAGGAAATACAAAAGTAGTTTTTCTCTATTTGTTTCTAAGGCAGCTGTCACACCTTAGTGGGATAGATCAGTTCTAAATAGACACTTTTCCTTGTAAGAAAATGGCGACTCCACTGGGGAGATAATTAGTTTGTTTGTTTATCATTCTTTGTTTGTTTGTTTCATAAACTTATAAGTGGCATTCAAACTGCATTTGCCATAACAAATGCAAAGTAGACATCTGCTACTTCAATCCATTCACTGGATCTGTTTATGATTTAAACAACTGATTCACAAACTATTTGATTGCCCCTGTGATAGCTCTTAGATCCTCCTTAGATCTACCCCTGATTGTTGAATTACTGATTGCTTTTTACTCAGCCAAAAAGCAAAGACTGAACTGCAAACTGTGACCCAGAACCTGGACAGAGTCTCGTTTCTGGCCTAGTGAAGGTACTGTTAAGAGATCCTGAATTTCAGCACACTTCCCGAAAGGGCAACCTGCGCTGAATTTCAAATTCTCTGTGTCGCAGGTGCGCTGATCAGACTAGCTCTGTGCAGCTGTGGTTCTTGTGCTTCATTCTTTCCAGTTCTATCTCTGAATTTTTCTGCCTGTGATCAGTATATGTCTGTTTGAAACCCCTTTTCCTTGTTGTTATTCTGCCTCCTTTGTACAAAAGAACTGTAGATGTTTTTGTGTGTTTGTTGAGTCATTTACAGTTCTCCTTTGCAAAAGTAGCATAATCTTACTGTCGTCGTTTGATTTGAATCTGTCGTAAGTGTCGATTTCAATCGTAGGAAAGAGTTTGATTGTTGTTGATGGTCGATTATCCTATTACTATCGCTTTTGGTCTAAATTTGTAATTTTCTAGTGTCAAAAACTAGTATTCATTTCAAAATCGTAAGGTGTCGTAATCGTCTCTATCTTTTGATTTCGGAAAGAAGCTTGTTTGTGTTTGTCGCTTGAAAAGAAATTCAGATTTGTGCATCAACTTTATTTTTAGCATCCATATACTAAGAAAGTCGAAAACAAACACATGCATGTGCATTTGCATATAGACAGTCTGTTTGGCCTGATTTAGGAAAGTGCATTTACAGTGTGCTCTTTGCTCTTTGTGAAAAGATTTTGTCTTTCTTTTCCCCAGTAGCAAGGATTTTCATTGCATAAAAGAGATAAAAATTTTGTTTATCGTCTTTAGGTTGCATTTTAGGAATTACATCTACATCTCGTGGTGAACCCAAAAGGCAAACTTCATAAGCAAGATCAACTTAAAATAAATTCAATGAATCTAACAACGCTTTGGAACTTAACGCACAACATTTAGAGGTCTAGGCTAGAGACGTATTCTGGCGTCGTAAAGCCTGGTAACTGTTGTTCTCACTGATGATTGGGTGATTCCTCCACTTTGAGACGATAAGTGCCAGTACGGACTTGTGCTCCCACGTACCGTCGAGTATATTTTGGGAGACCCCTATAGGCTTAAATCCTTTATCCATAGGAAGCCGTGTCTGCCGCCCTATCGATCGCAATGCACTGAACACAGTGCTCGGGAAGATTGACTGTCCTACCATAAAAATTATTCTGCAGTTTTGCGATTGGTTTGGTACTCCCTCTACCTATACTTCTGGATCAGTCCCTTTCGTTCCTTTTCAGACTCCTTAACGGAAAAGGTCCATCTGAGCACTTGTCACTTCAGGCTCATTAAAAATCGAAGGAGACTAGAGTCATCTTTTGTTTTTTCTCGACTCTTAAAAATTGAAAAGACAAGTTGTGTCAAAGCGTCTAAAATTCATCTAATTTGGAAACATATTTCCCCTTGATTTTTAGTTGATCGAGTAATCCACGATCATGGAAGAAAGTCAATCGAAATCGCTAGAAAATCTTTTGGATAGACTAGATATGTCTGAACAACCGTCGACATCCAGGACTATGTCATCCGACGCAGCAACAGCAGAGCCTCCTACTGCTACTCCAACGATGTTCGATGGTATACCATATGTCGCGGCAAGTTATCAACAACAAGCCGGAGTCCAATCAGGGACTGTTTCGACGACATGGTCAGTTCCTATTTCTTCATCCGGATTATCATCTGGTATTTCTTATGTTGAAACTCAGCAAATTGATCCAATGTGTCTTCAAAAGCCAATCTACCCTTTAAATACTAGATTTCCACCATATGGAGGGCAGTATGCCCTTTCATTGTTCCCTCCCAGAGAACAACCATATGGGAGTTTACAACAAAGTTCAGGTCAAACTGGAATTACATCCAGCAGTTGGGTACCAATACTGCCTCAGCAACCAAGGGTTGTATATTCAATGCAACCAGTCCACCCTGTGTCGAATATTCCCACTATACCTGCTATGGTGACTGCGTCGCAAGTACAAGCGCTACCTGTTGTATGTCAACCCCAAGTTTCTCAGGTTGCAATACAATAGCCTCTTGTCTCAACGACTCAATCACAACCTCAGGTTAGTACCTCCTTATCTGGAGCGACTCAAGCTCAAACAAGTACTATGACTCCTCATCTTGGTCAATCATCCAGTATTGGACAACAGCAAATGGTCCAACAACCAGGGCTAGTTCAATCTCAACAACCGCAATTCCAGCAATCATATCAAGGACCTGAGCAACAAGTCTTTGTAAGTAATGGGCAACCGCACTTCCAAAGCGGTTATCAACAACCATACTATAATGGCTATGCCCATCTGTTGTGGGGAAAAATGCCTATGCAGGACGATCCTATCCACCTAAGGTGTGACAGTGCCTTAGCAACAAACAGAGACAGCTATTCTAGTATTATTCCTTTATGAAATAAGAATGAAGAGAGATGGATGGACTAACCAGTGTCTTCCTTTTGTCCCTCGATCCGGTTTCTCTTCTCTTTGGGAGTTCCCAGCTACTTGCCTTCTCGCTCGCCCAGCTTCAACAGGTCTCTGCAAGATCACAAGAGAAGAACACTACACAAAGACATAGATTCATATTCATAACTAGTTCAGGATTAGAAATAAACTAAATATACTAATGCAATCATACATCAAAAATACACCAGTATATAGGAGAAACCAAGATAGCTTTATTGATGAATAACAAGGTTCAGGAAGAGATACAACCCAGAGGGATCCAATCCAGCATCTCCTTCCCAGCAAATAGAATTCCTATCTTCACCTCCCTTCAAAGCATTAAGCACCCAATGATTCCAGTCTCAAACCAACAGCAATTCTTTGCAATAACAAAATTCCAGCCTCTAGATCTCATGGAGGAGAGATCCATATATAGATGTTTGGAGAGAGGATGAGTTAGCTTGAGATCTGACTAGTGTCCTCTCCCTCTGTCAGTTCTTGATTCCACTTGGAGGTTCTTGCATCCACTTGGAGATTTGGAACCTCTTAATCGTCATAATCGAATTCACTGAGGCAAGTGTCATTGAGGAAGATTCTGGAAGCTTCTTGGGTTTTGACACCTTGTGGAATGAACTTGCCATTTGTCAACTCTCGTTCAGCGCACCTGGGTAGTGCTTCTACCTGCGTTGCAGTGCAGGTAGCCAATGTTGGCTTTGACATTCAGCGCAGACAGCTAGTGGAGCCACTGAATTGATCCTGAATTGACTTGTTTTTGAGCAGTTTCTGGTGGAGAACTTCTGTGAATTATTGTGGTTTGTTAGCCTTGTTCCTCTAGGGGTAGGAACAACATGTTGAGGGACTTTGGATCCCTTAGATTATGGACATTTCATGCTCAATGTTGTAAGGCACAAAAATGTCTATAACAATTGCCCCCTAAACTATGAGGCCGTTTATCGGGTGAAATGCTTTATCAGGAGGATCTGAAGTTCATCCAATGCTGGGAGGAGACCTGTAATAAGATACAATACAATACATTATTTTTCATACTGCTTTCATGATCTAGCTGAGGCGGGCATTCCCGTGCTCAGCTTTATAAATTCATTTTTCTGTACATAGAACAGACAATCGTCTGATGGTAGCCTGATAATTTTGATGAAATTATCATCCTTTGGGTAGGATGATTATCTGCTGCAATGATGTACATGTCAATGTCTTTATCTTTCCTGAATATATATCGCAACCCAGATGGATGAAACTAGATCCGGGGTCTTCAAACTCGTTCGATCTTCACTCTAAGTACAAGTCGATCCATGTGAGAAATGTTCTGAAGTCAAACATGGAAATACATCGCTTGATTACCGGTCAATGAGGTAAATCGTTAACAAGCGCGAGAGGAATCACCGATAATGATAATGACCCTCAAGGTACTGCAGTACAATTCACGAGGTGTGAATAAAGGACTTGGTGTCGAACACGACGCAAAATCTTTCAGTCGAAGGTCATTGATGTATACCTGTCGCCGAAAGTGAGAAACTTGCCATTGAGGCATGCAAGTTTCAAAGTACTGAAGGGGTTGTTCCTAGATCAACTTCTTGGATAATGAGCTGATGTCGACAAGAAGTGATCCGTCAAAGGAGGGCCTTAATGAATCCCACATCAATGACATGGAACGGAGCTAATGATTTTAATCGAGGTGAAAACGATCTGTGACATATGATTCAAGGTGGCGGTCATGAAAGGATGAAGGATAATGTATGACAGTGGATGGGACACGGTTGACTTTTCTGAATGACTTCTCTTGAACATATGGTGACACTGATGCAATGGATCGGTAGCATTACCCAAAATATGGATGGTATGGCGAGACCATGGTGATGTGACCGGTGAATGAAACAACCCAACCCGATTGTGGTATGGAGGAAAAGTGTCATGTTCAAGAGCGACCTGCTACCATCAAAGTTTTCTTGAATTTCTCCCAATTTTTCCCGAGTCATTGCTGACCAGTACCTTTTTATTTTTGTCAAGCTTGAGGAGGATAACATATGCTTGTTCTATAACCTGCCCTTCGGGCAAGCCCATCGCTATGTTTTAACGAGCCTAACGATAGTGAAACTCGTTCTCGTCTAAAGACAAGTTTGTCGCTATTTAGTGATTTTAATGAGTCTAACGACAAGGATAACTCGGTCCTTTTCATTTTTAGAGAGCCTGAAAAGGTACATAAAGTTAACTCCAAAAGTCCTTTTTCGTCATCTAATCCCTTAAGTCCAAAAAAGTATAAAACAATACAGAAGGGATGAGTTTTTGATAGTTTTAACGAGCCGAATAAAACAAGCGCTCGATCTTTTTGTGCAATAATCCCTTAGGTCCAAAAAGATTAAAATCTAGAGGAGGGATAGCACTTCATGTCCCTTTAACGAGCTGGAAGGCCAAGGACTCGGCAATCTTTTCATATTTTACGAGTCAGATGAAAAGAGCTTAAAGAAGACTCGTCTTTTGAGGAACGAGTGATGAAACGGGTTAGCAACTGATTCTAGGTACAGGTTGGAATTTTCCAATCACGGCAGTGTCACAAGGATGGCTAGGTGAAATCACTCTTCGCAGCTATTCCTCAAAATGGGTAAACAATCAAATGGAGGTGAACGATCGGCCAAATGAAAAGTGGAGGTGATGGTGCAAACACGACCAAGGCTTTAATGGCGGATAATGTTACATTCACAGATGGTTATTTACCAGAAATTGGTTCATTTTTTATTTTAAAATGAGCTTGAACGCTGGTGGAAACACTTGCTCATTGCTTATATTTATTTTTTAACGAGCATGAAGTCCGCGTTAAAACTGCTCGGATCTTGCGTTTATTTTTTAACGAGCATGAACTGTGTGCTAAAACTGCTCGATTAACCCAGTCATATGATAAGAGTGTCTCATTAAGATTCTATTTTTTATGGAGCTTCATCTCACAAAGCTTTGCTCCGGATCCTTTCTTTATGCAAGTTAGGAAACGGCTAACCCAAAAACATATAAATAACCGGTCTTTGCTTGCACTCCAAAAGGTTTGCATGCCCCCAGGTATAAAGTACGATTTCAAGGTTACCCCTACTTCATTTCCGTCAAAACATTTGTTTCACCGAGAGAGGCCTACCTCTTTCAGGTTACCCAAAGATTGTCTCGTTAATCTTTCAAACAAAACACTTCCTCGACAATGTCTACCGAAATAGACAAAGGTGAGCAACGTAGCCCGCCAACTCACATAACTTTGACAAAAGAATCTTATTCTAGAATAACCCCTCTTCCTAGACGGATGGGGTACAGACTAGTCATATTCTCCCGTGGAAACCTACTCTATACCCAAAGTTTCCCTGTCGAAGCAGACCAGGACGCATGCCCCTTGGGTTCCAGTCATATCCTCCCAGATTACTCGCGCTCATCAGGAGGACGGACCGTGGGTTGAGACACTTCTTGGGTGAAGAGACCATTTAGGGATGGTATATGACTATTTGCGATGCGTGATCCGGGAAATGAAAGTTGGTCCACGAGCTTGACCACTCTTCCTTCATGCGGAAAACACATTACTCTAAAGAGTGAGGAGACGATGGCTCCCATGCAATATATATAGTCTCGTCCAAGGAGTAGGTTATGGGCACATTGGGGAGGATCCCTAAAGGTCGACTGGTTCCTTTATCAAAGCCTGATAGATTTCTCATTTCAGGCAAAAGCGCTGGCAAACCAAGTGCTTTCCAAGCAATAGAGGAAAGGATACTCACAGATGCCCCCTCATCAATGATAGTGCCAACCATTACCATTATGTATATTTGAACGATAATTTTGAATGGTATACTGGCTGGTAACCGGGGCCTGCCTAGTTGGTTCCAGTCGAACGAGACAACTAGGTTTCTTGGTGGTGGGACCGAATAGACGGCCGGGTATGACCCTGACGAAGTTCCTTCCTGCGATAAAGGAATGGGCAAATTGCCCCCTTGTTCGTCAGAGTCTGTGTTGATGAAGGGAACTTGGAAGGTGTCGTCTTTATTCTCCTCTGTGATGGTATCATTCGAAGATAGAGCCTCTGAAGGAAAAACCGGGTCAACTGCCGCCTCAACCTTTTGACTTTCATCAGGTATGGATTCAGTGGGTTCATCTTCAATGATAGGTGCTTCGGCTGACCACCTGAGCGGGCCATCCAGATTCTCAACTAGTGAAGGACTTGGCAGGAGTTTTTGATATCCAGGAGGAAGTTGTGCTCGTAAAATCGGGCGATCTTCCAAAAC
Organism: Pinus tabuliformis; assembly: GCA_031772625.1. Classification (NCBI taxonomy): domain Eukaryota; kingdom Viridiplantae; phylum Streptophyta; class Pinopsida; order Pinales; family Pinaceae; genus Pinus; species Pinus tabuliformis. Next base: position 115,200,908 of record CM062808.1, on the reverse strand, counting down.
TCTTTTAGCCTCGTCTAAGAAGGGACAACGGTGGATAGCATGGTCGCCTTCACACAGTTTGCAGGGAAATCTAGATTTCCCTCTCTGTCCTGGGGCTTCACTTTCACTAGTTGACGGTGTGCAGTCAACATGGTTATCAGAGGTTGACGCCACCGAATTGTGCAAATGGGGAGACCAGTACCTTAGTATCCGAGGGATGCAGGGAAAATCTCTATGGAAGTGGTCTCCCTTGCATATGACACATGGAAATTTAGGCCTGGTCAGTGCTGTGTGTGGATTTTTTTCAGATGACACTTGTTTGCCCCCAGTCGCTTTTGGCTCCTTCTTCTTCTTCTCTTTCTTCTTCTTTTCCTTCTTCTCCTTAGGAACTCGGTTTTTTGTTTTACCAGTTCCGTCAAGCGAAGAGGAAGGAGGAGAGGAAGAATTATATGAAGTCGAAGGCTGGTGGGAAATTCTGGTCTGATCTAACTGTTGACTCGACTGTTCAGGAATAGTGGTGTTCTGAACGACATTGGTTGAAAAGAGCCAGACCGGCAGGCCAATTTTCAGTCCTGGAAGCGACAATGTGGCCATATGGGGCGCACCAACATCTCCCCAAGAGGAGAAGGGACTAGGATTCCCACCAAGGGGGATTCCTTGGTTGGTGGGCTCCATCTTTCAACCTAAAGATCAACGCGGGAATAAAGGGTGATTGTTCCGTTTAAAATAAATTTTTAACGACGCTTAGACACAACTTGCTTTTTCACTTTTAAAGAGTCGAGAAAAAGCTAAATATGACTCTAGTCTCCTTCGATGTTTTAACGAGCCCGAAGTGATAAATGCTTGGATGGACTTTTTCTGTTATAGAGTCTGAAAAATGCCAAAAGAAACTGCTCTGGAGTTCTAGGTAGAGGGTGTGCCAAACTTTTCGCAAAACCACAAAATACTTTTTAACGTAGAGGCGGTCGATCTTCCTGAATGCTGTGTTCAGTGCATTGCGATCAGTAGGGCGGACGACACGGCTTCCTAAGGATAAAGGTTATATTCCTATAGGGGTCTCCCAATATATACGTGACGGTACGTGGGAGCACAATCCGTACTAGCACTATCGTCCCTCAGGAGGAATCACCCACCTTCAACGAGATCGACAGTCCCCAGGCTTTACGACGCCGGAACACGTCTCTAGCCTAGACCTCTATGTTGTGCGTTATCTTGCAAAGCGTTGTTAAGTTCATTCGATTTATTTTAAGTTGATCTTTTTAGAAGTTTGCCTTTCTGGATCACCATGAGATGTATGATACAATTCCTAAATGCAGTCTAAAGATGACAAGCAAGCTTTATATCTTTTCAACTATGAAAATCCTAGCTACTAAGGGAAAAGAAAGACACCATCTTTTCTCAAAGAGAAATCAGCACACTCTAATGCACTTTTCCTAAATCAAACATGCAAACTATCAAGATGCAAATGCACAATGCAGGTGTTTGTTTTCCGCTTTCTTAGTATTGATGCCTACAAAGAAAGATTTTTGTACAACTTTGAATTTGCTTTTAAATGACAAATACAAACAAGTTTACTTTTTTCGAAATTAGAAAGGGTAGAAGAGAATACAACACTTTGCGACTTTCGAAATGAACACTTGTTTCGACACTTAAAAGAGACAAACTCAAACCAATAAGCAAAAGCAAATGTATAATCAACTGTAAACAGCCAATGAACTCTCTCCTAAGATCACAATCAACAGATCTGAATCAAGGGCTACAGGATGATTATTTCACTCATGCAAAGGAAAACTTTAAATGACGCCACAAACACATAAAAACACTCATAGTATTTTTGTACAAAAGGAGGCAGAATTTAAGCAGAGAAAAGGAGTTATCAGACTGGTACCTATGCTGGTTACAGGCTGTAAAAATCAAAGATCAAAACAAGGCAAAACAGAGCAGAGAACCCCAGCTGCACAAGGCCAAACTGGATCAGCGCAACCTCAACACAGGGGTTTTGACATTCAGTGCAGGTAGCCTTCACGGGACCTGTGTTGAAATGCAGAACCTCTTCACAGGGGTCGCGCTGAAGGAGAAACGACAGTTTCTCACTGGGTTCTGGGTCACAATTTGCTAATTAATCAACGGTTTCAGGCCAAATAAAAGCAACAAGCAAGGTACAATCAAAGGGATGCTTTGAGGGGGTACTAAGATCTATCACAAAGGATCATCAAATCATTTGTGAGTCCATTGTTCAGATCATAGACAAATCCAGTGATTGGATCAAAGCAGCAACTGTCTACTTTGCATCTGAGAAGAGCAGATGCAGTTCGATTGTTGTTGTTGAGTCTATGACACAAACAATGATAGAGACACAAATAAAATGACTAAACAGATCTCCCCAGCGGAGTCGCCAATTTGTTGTGGGGAAAAATTCCTATGCAGGACGATCCTATCCACCTAAGGTGTGACAGTGCCTTAGCAACAAACAGAGACAGCTATTCTAGTATTCTTCCTTTATGAAATAAGAATGAAGAGAGATGGATGGACTAACCGGTGTCTTCCGTTTGTCCCTCGATCCAGTTTCTCTTCTCTTTGGGAGTTCCCAGCTACTTGCCTTCTCGCTCGCCCAACTTCAATAGGTCTCTGCAAGATCACAAGAGAAGAACACTACACAAAGACATAGATTCATATTCATAACTAGTTCAGGATTAGAAATAAACTAAATATACTAATGCAATCATACATCAAAAATACACCAGTATATAGGAGAAACCAAGATAGCTTTATTGATGAATAACAAGGTTCAGGAAGAGATACAACCCAGAGGGCTCCAATCCAGCATCTCCTTCCCAGCAAATAGAATTCCTATCTTCACCTCCCTTCAAAGCATTAAGCACCCAATGGTTCCAGTCTCAAACCAACAACAATTCTTTGCAATAACAAAATTCCAGCCTCTAGATCTCATGGAGGAGAGATCCATATATAGATGTTTGGAGAGAGGATGAGTCAGCTTGAGTTCTTACTAGTGTCCTCTCCCTCTGTCAGTTCTTGATTCCACTTGGAGGTTCTTGCTTCCACTTGGAGATTTGGAACCTCTTACTCATCATAGTTGAATTCACTGAGGCAAGTGTCATTGAGGAAGATTCTGGAAGCTTCTTGGGTTTCGACACCTTGTGGAATGAACTTGCCATTTGTCAACTCTCGTTCAGCTCACCTGGGTAGTGCTTCTACCTGCCTTTGCAGTGCAGGTAGCCAGTGTTGGCTTTGACATTCAACGCAAACAACTAGTGGAGCCACTGAATTGATCCTGAATTGACTTGTTTTTGAGCAGTTTCTGGTGGAGAACTTCTGTGAATTGCTGTGGTTTGTTAGCCTTGTTCCTCTAGGGGTAGGAACAACATGTTTAGGGACTTTGGATCCCTTAGATTATGGACATTTCATGCTCAATGCTGTAAGGCACAAAAATGTCTATAACACCATCAACTTTGTCAAAGTTGCCAGCATCAAATACATTATGCTGGTATGCAAAGACCTACTGCTCAGGCGATTCCATCTTATCCTGGGTATGCTTCGCCTAACCTGAATCAACAGTTGCCCTTTGTAGCAACTCTAGAATTACCAGATCTAAACCGGCTGATGAATGATCCAATTGCTTACGCCCCTTGGTGGCCGGCGATTCCGCATAAACTTCCGTCAGATATTCCTAAATTTAATGGAACTCCAGGTGAAGACCCATCGAATCATGTAATGACATTTCATCTGTGGTGTTCATCAAACACCTTAAATGATGATTCGATTAGGCTTCGCCTTTTTCAGAGGACGTTAACTGGTCCGGCAGCAAAATGGTATATCGAATTACCCAGAGCTTCATTTGACAACTTTAGTACCCTAGCCACAACCTTTTTAACCCATTTTCAGTTACCAATAAGGTACGAAACGGGGACGGAACTCCTTACCAACTTCAAACAAATGACGGCCACTCACATATCTAATCATATACATGAGTGGCGATGTCGTCGTAGAATGGTAAAAACGTATGTTCCCGATCAGCTTTTAGCTGAATGGTTTATCAAGTCATTACTACCTTCCATCACGGAAGATGTGGAAAAAGGGGGAGTCGCCACGGAAGAGTAAGTTATCGCTCGTGCGCAATATTTGGACTTGATTTACACTCAGTCTGTCACGCTCTACAATAAAATACCTGACGCCCCTAGATGGAAATTCTCAGTTCCTCCTCCTCCTAAATCAAACAATGACTCTCATGTTGGCGATGGCGTGATTGGCGCAACAAACACGGGATCGACAAAGGCTACATCTAAAAAGGCCCGTAAGATTTCTAGTCAAAATGCAAATGAGGAACTTCTTGCCTCGGAAGTAAATGCCATGTCGACCGACAAGGGCAAACAACTAAAGCAACCAGGGGGCAAGAAGAAAAAGAAAGGGAGGAAAAAGAAGCAGGATGAATCATCTCCTGGAAAACCTTCTGCAAACCCTTCTGCGCAAAGGAAACCCCCTGCGGGGTGTCATATATGTGATGAGGATCATCGGACGAAAGATTGTCCACATAAAGCTGAAGTTAAGAAAATCTTTAAGAGTTCAAAAACCTCAGCAGTATTGACTGATCCGTTTCCAAACCCGGGAACCAAACTGGTTGCTAATCAAAATGCTTCCCGATCCCAAGTGCTTGTGTTGTCTATCTCAAAGCAGCAAAATGATGCTTTGACAAGGAATAAAGATTACGGGAATCCACAACTGTCGAATAACAAGGCTAAAGAATAACCTAGTAGTTCGACAACAACTTTGACCGAAGTTGTGCCACCCATCATTCCTGAACCAATGATAAAGTCGCCAAAGGGATTAGTACACAAATCGACATTTAATCCTCGTGCAGAAGTAGCACAGAATTATAATATAATAGAGGACCTGGCCCAATCGCCGTCTGCTATGTCGACACTTGAGGTACCGCAAAATTGCCCCTCCCAAAAGCAAGCTTTATTATCAGCAATAGGTGGGATTGGCCCAATGGATTCCAATCTTGTGGCCTTTGATCATAAAGGATATGACCCTCAGTTACCAGCTCAACTAGCTTTCCTTATTCAAGTGAAAGCCCTCAACAAAACTGTTCATCGAACAATTATTGATGAGGGGGCATCTACATGTATTATGTCGATGAGTTGCTAGAAAAATTTAGGCTCACCACCCTTGTCGAGATCGTCAACGACGTTAAAAGCATTTGATGGACGATCATACACTCCATACGGGATTTTAAGTAACTTGCAAGTTGAACTAGGGGGCAAAATAGTAGAAATTGATGTTGAAGTAATCGACGGAAGCCTCGATTACAACATCCTACTGGGAAGGCCCTGGATATATGCCATGGCCGCAGTTGTGTCGACCTACTTCAGGAAGATTGCATTTCCCTTCCAAGGAGGAATTACAATCGTCGACCAACAAACATTTCTCCCCAACAGTTCACAAGTTACGGGAAGCATTCCAATGGTCCATGGAAGCAATCATTTGCTTCAAAATATTGGAGTAGGCCTCCTAAAAGACCCACCTTAATGGGTACTTTTGCCCTACCGCCTCAAAGTAATCTGGCGGAAGTGGCCAAAGTGGAAACCTACAATATGAAATCTTCTATATCTAATGGATTTGGAAGATTCCTAAACATTTTGTCAACATGGATCATCGCCCTAATAGAAATATTGTAGCAATCAATTTTCTTGGCCTGGAGGGAAAACTCAAATCAATGCTCATCGAGTGTTTGGATAGATAGGTCTAAGGAATATGGCACCTTTTCAGATCCTTGGTCACATGTACATTACACAGATGAAGGAATTGTTTAGTCAGTGATGATTGACAGGGCACCATGGGAAGATTACCACCATCATTCCCATCTTCCGAATTACCACAAAGATTATTCCGGCAACCTTAATCATCCTTCAGTTTTTGATTTTCTATCAAATACTGTAAATACGGTGGATTCTGAGGATAGTTCTTTTACTGTGTCAGCCTCATTAAAAAAAATGAAACAAATCCCCTTTCCAAATCTCAAAGGTAAACCTTCATTCCAACCACTGAGTTGAATGCAATGAAGCTTGGGGGGCATGCACCTCGATTTGCGTTATTATGCTGGGGGCATGCAAACTTATCATCGAGTAGTGTTACCACAAGGTTCAAGCTCGTTAAAAAAATAAAACCCGCATCGAGCAGTTTTAGCACATAGTTCAAGCTCGTTAAAAAATAAACATAAGCCATGAGCAAATGTTTCGTCTCGCGTTTAAGCTCGTTAAAAAATGAACTATTCCTCGGTAAATAACCATCGTGAATGTAGTACTTCAGCCATTAAAGCCTTGGTTGTGTTTGCACCGTCACCTCCACTTTTCATTGGCCGATCATTCACCTCCACTTGATTGTTTACCCATTTTGAGGAACAGCTGCGAAGAGTGATTTCACTAGCCGTCCTTGTTACACTGACGTGATTGGAAAATTCCAAACCTTACCTGGAATCAGCTGCTACCCGTTTTATCACTCGTTCCTCGAAAGACGAGTCTCCTTTAAGCTCTTTTCAACTGACTTGTAAAATATGAAAAGATTGCCGAGTCCTTGGCCTTCCAGCTCGTTAAAGGGACAGGAAGTGTTATCCCTCCTCTAGATTTTAATCTTTTTGGACCTGAGAGATTGTCTGTCCTATGCACATGAAAATGAATTTATAAAGCTGAGCATGGGAATGCCTACCTCACCTAGATCATGAAAAATAGTATGAAGATAATGTATTGTATTGTATCTTATTACAGGTCTCCTCCCAGCATTGAAAGAACTTCGGATCCTCATAATAAAGCATTTCACCCGATTAACGGCCTCATACTTTAGGGGGCAACTGTTATAGACATTTTTGTGCCTTGCGGCTCCAAACATGAAATGTCCATAAACCAAGGGCTCCTAATTCCCTAAAAGTGTTGTTCTAACCCCTAAAGGAACAAGTTCAACAAATTACAGCTTCTCCCAGAAGTTCTCCACCCGAAACTACTCAGAATAAGTCAAAACAGGATCATTTCAGCTGCTCCACTGGCTAGCTGCGTTGCGTAGCACCTAAACACACTAGCTAGGTGCATTGCAACGCACCTAAATACACTATGAGGGTGCGTTGGGCGAGAAATGAGAAATGGCAGTGTCATTCCGCGAGGTGGAGAGACAATGGAAGCTTCCAGAATCTTCTCCTATGACACTTGCCTCACTGAAATTCGACCAAGGATGAGTAAGAGGCCTTCAGTCTCCAAGTGGAAGCAAGAACTGACAGAGAGAAGACACTAATCAAATCACAAGCTGACTCATCCTCCTTGCATGCATCTATATATGGATCCCTCATCCCAGAGATCCGAAGGCTGGAATTTTGCACATTGTAAGGAATTGTTGTTGGTTTTGAGACAAATATCAGAGTATTGGGTGATTTATGCTTTGTTGGAGGTGAAGAGGGGCTTCTTTGCTGGGAGGTTGATGCTGGGTCAGGAACCATCGGTTGTAACTCCTCCTGGATCTTCTTGTTTATCAATAAAAACTATTTGAGTTTTTCCTCCATGCTTGTGTATCATTGATGCTTGTTACATTTGTATGGTTAACTTAAATCTGATCCTAAGTTGTTTATGAATATAGATCCATGTCTTTGTATAGTTTTCTTCTTTTGTGATCTTACAGGTACTTGCTGAAGATGGGCAAGTAAGGGAGCGAGGAGTTGGAAGTTGTCAAAGAAGAGAGGGATTGGATCAAAGGATTAGCGCAAGACACAGGTTGGTTCTTTCTATTCCTCTCTGTCTATAGTTCATAAAGGAAATACAAAAGTAGTTTTTCTCTGTTTGTTTCTAAGGCAATTGTCACACCTTAGTGGGATAGAGCAGTTCTAAATAGACACTTTTCCCTGTAACAGCCGGCTTCACTTGGACTCGTGTTTAAGCCACTTATTTGACCATGTCTTCTGCAAAATCTACCATGCAATCACTTAGCTTTTGCAACTTGATGCATCCTTTGATCCGTGGAAGGAACATCCCTTTGAGTGTCCTTGACCAGTTTCACCTCCCTGCATTGAGCATAGGATTGTTCCCTTCCCACGAACTAGATCATATGTTTCTCTGACACTCATTCTTTCCACTGTATTATAGCATTCTTTTATTCTTTTTCCAGCTTAAAGAAAAAGACAAAAAAATTATATATTCCAAAAAGAGCGGGAACAGGACAACATTTCCATATTTTGTTGGCAACTAGAGTCAGTTGTGTTGCCCTTGAATAAAGCACTCAAAAGAAAGTCTCTCCTCCATTTTGGGCAGTATTTAGTTTGACTTAGGTACGCCTTAACCTTGTTATTGAGTCAGTTCTCCTCTGATTGGTTACCTCTTCCAATCATATGGAGAGTTCACTCGTGCCTCCTGCATGACAAACTTATAGAGAGTTATCATATGCTACCATAGAATCACCATTCAGTCATGCTTTTGTTTAAGGGAAGTAAGCCTGAGTCAGCCTCTCTATGTTGTCTCTTGAGCTATTTTTCAACTGGCCATCCTAGGTTGTCAGTGTCATGTTTGTCATCACATCAGTTATATTGGTCCTTTGCTCATGCTGGTTTGAGAAGGTCTCCATTGACTTCTTGCTGGCGAGACATGTCCTTATTGACAGTGACATATTTCTCTAAGGGCAGGCCTAGAGCCGCACCCTGGCCCTATATTCATTATTGATAGGTCACCTTGTGCTCAACATCGATCAGTATTATGGGTCTTTGACTGAGTGGTTTAATTTGTGTTCGACATCAACTTTCATTATCATAAATTGGGATTCGTGCAGTACCTTGGTTTCCATTTGACCCTATTGGTGGATTCCTCGCCTCTGTGTCAGCTTTCATTATTGGTTGGTTCAGAGGGTTTCTATCGTGCGCTAGCTACATCTTGTGTACACCGGAAACGTGCTTCGGTTGGGTCACTACATCTTTTCCATCTGATTCCTTCCACATTATTGGCCTACGGGTTACACTCATGCTAGTTTGTTGAAGTATGCCTTAATTCTTTCCTTCTAGCGGATCTTTTCCTATCGACTATGGGTCATTTTCTCTGAGACAAAGATCTAGAGTCCATTTAGTAGTACCTTGGGTTTTGTAGTCATAAGTGGCAGATTCCTTCGCTGTCGATAGTGGGAAACCATTACTGTCCCCTGATTGATAGATTCTTCCAGGTGTTCGACTTCAGCTCATTCATTCGCACTTGTTAGATTGTATTGGGTACCTTGACTCTCATTTTCTTTATCAGTGAGCAGTCTCACATTTTTTAATAGTATACATCAATGACCGGTAATCAAACAATTTCTCATGTTGTCAACCTCAGATCATTTATTCCCATTGTGTAGAAATGTACCACGATGGTTGGTGAAGACCTCGGGTTGCATCAGCATGTTTTGGTTCACTTGTCAGTTGCTTCTGTTACTGCTAGTTGACACCATCCACCATATATGTTGCAGTTCTTCACAGCAACATCTTATTTGCTGGCATCCGAGTTGCGATGTAGTATCATATTATTCCATCATGTTCATTTGGTACTATCAGGATCAGTTTTTGGCATCAGTGATCACCTTCATCTTTTAGCTTCATTGATCATCTTCTTATATGTGATATTCAGACATGTACTTTTTCGATCATGATCAAATGATCCATTATGTACTTTCAGTTCTTTATACTTATATACATATTGGATTTGCTTGTACTTGATATGAAAACATGCTTTATTTTCTCTGAGCATGGGTATGCCCGCCTTAGACAACAATTTCTTTCTGATCTCTTTTGATGGCTTGGTAGGCTGAATTCTGGTGAAGTCCTTCTCAGTCTTGGTAGGGTTCTTTCCATATAATTAATACATTTCGGCCATCATGTACCCCTTCCGACCTCATATATTAGGGGGCATCTGTTATAGCACCATTTACCACCCTTGGTATTTGTGATGCTTGGTTTATGACCTAGGGCAATCCCTCCTTCTAGACTTTGTCCAAATATTTTAAAAATAGTGTTTTATTCCATGTACGCTACTTTTCCCTGAGATAAAAGTGTGTACATGAGGGTTAGTCAATACCCAACCTGCGTATATGTGTTAAAACACTTCAAAAAAATTAAATTTCCTTAATTGTGGGCAGATTTCACGGGTTCTACCTGTTGATTACCTCCTAGTGTCCATGGCCCAACTGTTTCCCAACTAAAAAACTAATTGGGAGAAGTACAAATAGACTTCTATGGGAAGGCCTTGAGGAGGATGAGAGATAGAGTTATTATACTGAGATTATCCCTGACTGAGTCTGAAGTATCCCTATGCTTCATGCACTTCACCAAGTTTCAGGAAACCCTTGTTTCCTTGATTATTGATATTCTACCTCTTGCTTGAGATATCAAGGTATTGGTTATGGAAGGAGGTTGTTGAAGACTGGGGCTAGATGGATCTAGAGGACAGTTCCACTTGGAGCTGGAAAAAGAAGACTCAGGTGAATTCTCTCTATGTTATTTATGGCTTTCTACAATACAAAGAAGCGTTGTCTTGTTTTTCGAGATTAACTGTGTTTATGCATCGGATAGTGTTGTAGTCATAGATGAATGTTATTTTGATGTATAACTAATCATTTTCTTATATGATACAAAGTTTCATTAAAATTATTTATCTATATACTGCTATGTATGTTTGAATTGAATGATTTTCAGGTTTTAAGATCATTAGGAGTTGCAGAGGGTCTGAACTCTCCAAGATCTACCTAAGTTGTATGATTGTTTCTTACTGTAGTTTTCTCTTGCTCTGTTGGGGTTCCAACCCAAAGCCCTAGGGTACTTATTCTCGTAACAGTCTTGCCTCTTCTTAGGTGTGCTAGGCCCAGGTTGTTGAATTAAACCAAGTATAGGGGTTTGAATAGTAGGTTGGACAGGCTGCTGGGTTGGACAAGAAACCAAAGGTTGTCCAACTTGATAAGGTAACTGCACATTAGGTTGCAAATTCTATTGATTTTTAGATGGATCCCACACCGTGTTCATTCCAGGGTATGGAATCATAAAAGGTTGTGCATATGGAGGACCATAACCTGGTTGAATGTAGGGTTGATAATTTAAGTGGTACATTTCTAGCTCCTTGTAAAAAAGATTGACTAGAAGGCGGTTGGAAACCTTGAGTTGGGTACTGACCTTGAGGTTGATAACCCTGAGGCACATACTGAATCTGGGGTTGATAAGCATCCTGAGGAATATACTGAGCCTGGGGTTGACCTTGGGGTATGTACTATCCTAAAGGTTGAAAACCTTGAGGTAGCCCTCCAAGTGGTAACTGACTACCTTGAGGTCAAGTCTCCTATGCACCTGACCACACTGTCTCTGTGTTAAAGGTGCGGACCCCTGTAAAAGTTAAAAAGGTGCGAGTATATTATGAAAAACTCACTTTCAGTCATTTCTAGAAGCTTTTGGAAGGAATCTTGAGGTGGCAAGTTCTCTCTCTTAAGGTTCATGCATCTCATACCTTAAGGAGCTAACCCCTTGATGTGAGGAGCTTATCCCTTTGAAGGAGGATTCTATCCCTTCATAGGTGGACCTATAACATCCTCCTCTGCACTATAAAAAGAAGCATTGAGTTGGTTACTGGAGAGGTTAGAAGCTGAATATTTTTGAGGTGAAATGTTGTTGGAACTTAGTCTTTTTTAGTTGAGTTTTTATGAGGAGAGATTACATACCTATATGAATCTCATTTGGAAGAGTGAAAGACTTATCAAAGTAAAGGAAATTCCTGTTTCGAACCCCAGGAAGAGCTTGTTCAACATCAAGGCTGAAAAGGTTGTAAGGTTCTTCTACTTCAAAGTTAATACAAATAACTTTGTTTTTCTCAATAAGCTATTGATTCATGGTTTATTTTATGGATTCCTTAATCACCATAATAGACATGATTTATGATATTTGCTATGCAGGTGCTATTTAATGTTTTCTTGTTTGTGATTGCAGGTCTTTAAAGGTAACTCTTTCGAACAATTGGACAAGCATTGGATCTAAGGTAGGATCTTAACACCTTTGTAGTATTTACTTATAAATCGCATATGTCTAGAGAAAGATAGATTTGTTTGTCTGTTTGTTGCTAGACTATCTTCTGATACTAGAGAGATCGGTCTTGTCCGCAAGATCAATTTATCCGGCCAACACCTCTGCATGAGGAACTTGTTGTCTTTAATCCATGATACGTCGATGGAAAATACGTACAGTTTGAAATGAACCCTGGTGAAAACACAATGTTGTGCACTAACTAGTGTCACCTACTCTAGTTGGTTGTTTTTGGGTTAATACTTGTCAGCTCAGTCAAGTAGAGAAAGGTGAGGGGAAAACCATTAACAAGCATGTTAGAGGTATATCTAAACTACTTCTCTGAAGGAATAACCTATTTTGCTCTCAATAAGTTAGGATCCCTATTTCGCCTCTGAAATGAATAAGTTCTATGCATAGTTAGGAAAATGAAAAGTGAAAAAATGAAAATGTGAAAAAAATTCTAAAAAATAAAAAATTAATAAGGAGAAAGAAGAGAAAGGCTTCCTACACAGAGAGGTGATGCAGGTAACTCCGTCGAGGTACTGACTAGGCTCACTTGTAATAGATCAATGCTTGTATTCTTGCATGACTCTGTCGGGGTACTGTCCAAGCCTACTGATAGCAGAGCAACACCAGAGATGAAAATAAAACTCTGACGACCATAAAGCTTGTGCACCAATACACCCCTCATCCCTAATCGAAACAAAGGTGTTTTCTTGGCTTGGAATGTTTTTCGACCAACCAAGATCTTGGTAGATACTACATCTTCCAATCAAGCAAGTGTGGAAACCAAGACGAACATAGAACTGAACAATATTTCCAAAGGTGTTAGACATGATTTTCATGAACACGGTCCATTCAGAGAGCCGGAGTTCTACCAGCGTGTCACCAAGTGTTGTAGTGGCTACAACCACCCTCCAAAATTTTTCCATAGCTTTGATTTGGAGCCTCCCTACCAACCATCCTTAGCTGCATGTCTTGTACTATCAAGAACATTGGCTTCATTTTTTTTTCAGTAGCTTTCCAGCCTGTGCATGTTAGTTTGCTTGACTCCCATCACAGTTTGCCACTCTGGACTTGGGCTAATTGCTGGCTGAGCATCTCCCTTAGAAAATTACACAATCATGGAGGGGAACCAACCTTCCCTCGAAAAATTGTGCAAATATGATGGGCAACCTGTCGGGCTTAGAAATTGTGTAATGTAGTCAGACAATCTTCCATGGGAAAATTGCACAATTTGGCCTAGCACTACAGCTCATCCCAGAAATTGAAAAAATTAGTTCGGTAGACTACTGACATCCAAAATTGTGCAGAGTAGTCAGACATGCTTCCTTCGAAAAGCTATGCAACCTGGCCAGCACTGCATCTCTGCCTAGAAATTGTGCAATTCTAGGCAGCAATCACCTTCTCCTTTGAGAAATTGCACAATCCCTCTGGGACAGCCAACCTAGTTCCTCCCAGAAATTACACAATTCTAGGAAGCAATCCCCTTCTCCTCCCAAAACTTGCACTATCCCTTTGGATTAGCCAGCCTAGTTCCTCTTAGAAATTACGCAAATCCCTCTCTTAGTGAAGCAGGTTGTTGCTTGTGCCTTCAGGTTGACCAGTTCCCTCCAATATTGAGCAAAACTATTTTGCATGTGTGGGTTTCTCTTGCTGAAATAGCAAAGGAAGCATGAAAAAGGCATCCCTATATCTAGTGATTTATTTTTAGAAGCTAGAGGTTACATTAAAATCTCATTTTAGAAACCTCTCACCAAGTGTCCCTTTTTCCTATATTTGTATTGAACAGTCTTCGGCACTTTCAACTTAGCTATTTCAGGGTAAGTCTGCTTTTCATGTCTTGCACTATGTTTATGTCTCTTTTTGTTTTTTTCTTTGTGTGAGTGTTGTCTACTTGATTTCAATGAGTTCTTGTTATCATTTCAATGTATGTTAGCTTGTAGAAACACCATTTCATTTTTTGTTCACATCTCACTATTATTGCAAGCATGACACTATTTTTTCACCGATGGTCATCGTTGCGGTGACTCGCTTTACACACATGCATTATTTCCTATTTTATGAATCTTTCACTTACTGTTTGCATGCATGATCATTAACTCTTATTTAGACTCAATATCATGATGCATTCATAATTCTCATGTTTTCAGTCGCTTGTCAGCAGGTCTGGGCTACCTTAGCCCAAACCTTGCCTTGCCCAGCTAGCATTTCACATTTATGGAAGTGAATTCTCTACCTTTCCTCCATAAATTGTGCAAGTCTAGCACAACACTGATCTCCAGGATTGCATTGTACAAATTCTGGGAGGCAGTGCCTTGCTGGCCCTAGAAACTGCACAATGCAGTTTACTGGTTTTCATGTCACTACTGACTGAAATTATGCATTGCGTAGTTTCAGTCCTCAGCAAGCTAGGTTGGAGTGTGCATTACATAATTCCAGTAGTCAGTCAGCCTCCTGAGAGCTCGGAATGTGCCTTGCATGGTTTTGGTAGTGAGTCTCTGAGCCTTCATGTGCAAATTGCGCAATCTTCACAGACAATCACACATGTACGTTGCATGTTAGTCCTCCAGCTTGTTTTGGTTTTCGACTGACATATTGCTTTTCATGAGTTTTTTTATGTCTATAGGTATCACAGGTGTTGGTTTTCCTCTCAGCAGTAAAACTACAATGTCTTCCAGGAGAGCAGAGTCAAAGACAACATGGAGAGCGCAACTGGGAATGCAGTGAATCAAGCGTCTATGAACTTGCCTATCTATGAAGACATCAAGTTGTTCATAGACAAGGATATCAAGATGAAATGGCAGTGACATCACTACATGCAGCACCACCAGCAATAGCAGAAGGTAGCAGACCTGCATGCGACAAATGCAAGAGGAAGGTTGTTGACAGCATAGAAGTGCAACAAAGTTGCAAGTTCAAGCAAATCCACTTGTGATGAAATCAGCTTTGGAGATTGAGGCTATGAGGTGTCAACGCGACAGGAGAATCGCATGAAGGCAGTGAGAGGAACAAAGAAGGAGTTGTAGGTGATGAAGTGACAACTCAAGGAAGAACAAGAGTTGTACATATGAGAGAGGAAGTTGTAATAGGATCAGGTAGAATAGGAGGCACAACATCCACAGACTGATGAAACTGCACCCATACAGATTATAGACCCAACCTAGCAGCTGGCACGGAGCAGATAGGGTGAGCAATGCCTTCGATTGCATGCGATGGTGTTCAGAAACATGGATATCATTATGTGCATGCATGCAATCCCACCCATTTGCACACTCACCAAGGCAAAGACAAGAAGAAAGTCAAACTAGAGTTGAACATGTATTTCGACAAGTTGATGCGCATGGTCACCAGTACACACTTGGAGATCAGCAAAAACACTATGCATCAATATGTTGCTGGTCTAGCTACATTCAAGATGATGATGTAAATGTTAATAGATGATTTGGGAAGAGGAGCCATATCAGTGTACCTGGATACAATAGAGGTAAGAGTTCTCTTTCAGCAGGATATCACCATTGATCGCATGAACACCATCATCGATGGCCAAGCTTGGCATCAATTTGCCACCTCTGAACATTGAAAGGATGTCAAAGAGTTAGTCTTCCCACAACTATACGAGTGTTAGTGATATCTTGCATGGCTTGCTCAAGCCTATTTTGTCTCACATGGGTACATGTGAATATTGTATGTAACATCTTGTATATTGGAAGTCCAAGTGTCGATAGTTGAATGTAACAATCATATGGTATGTGAAGAGTCATGAAGGTAGGTCAAGAGTCATAAAGGGGAATGTTAAGGATCACCCCACCTTTTTCAATTTATAGTACTCATATCTCATTGTATAGCCTTTTGGTCAGCCAAGCTTCTGATAGGGGTTGTTAGCCTTGAGATGCAGTGCTGATTTTTTTTAAGGATAAAGGAAAGGCTCGGTTTGCTTCGTTGTTCTTAAAGGGATCCCACATGGGCCATCATTCCCCCTCTTCTTTTACCTCACTCACACTCTACCCATTCCATTTCCTAAATTAACCATCATACCTCGACAAAAACCTCTTTAATATTAGCCCCAAGCGAATTAGCCAAAAACCCCCATAAAACCTTACCCATTCGCCATATGCGCCGTCAGCACAGCTCCTGAGGGCACATCGTAATTCCACCTCCCTCTGCCATTGATCTTTTCCTGCCGATCTAGTGGCCCACATTCCTCCCAATCAATGCATCATGCCTGATCATTCTCCACCATTAGATCAACCCTGCCAGATCCGATGGTCAACGCCCGTATCGCATGGACAACAAGTGCAAAACATACTTGCTCGATGAGGGCGGTTTTTCTCTTTCCCTGCCACTTCGTGTCATCCATTGAATGGCATCGGGTGAGTTCTGACATTTTCCACTTACCACTCGATACCTGCCTGATAAAAGTTGTTTCCACTTAAACTAAACCACCCCATATGTTACTGTCCACGCATCTCCACTGCCCAATCACTGTACGATTTGCCTGCCGGAAGATCCAATGACCCAGACATGTTCTGCTCTCGCAATGACCGCTAGCCTCCAAAAAGCGATCCCGACCACACATCTCCCTTGACCTAATGGCCACCATTCACAATAACTCACAACCGTTCATTTGCCCATGCACTCCATACCCCACGTCCTGTCCATTACGTGAAGAAGAAGATTGCCGACTCTGTCAGTCTGGCGACAGTCTGACCATGAAACTAAATTAAAAGAAGATCATGGTTGGAGGAGAAAAGGACACAGCACGACTTAGCAACCGAATTAAACAGTCATGGAACTCCACTGCCATGATCAATCCGACCACTTGGAGGACAACACGGTACTAGAACTGATCAGGTTTTCGTAGTGGAGAAAGCAACTACGTTCAAAGATGCTATCAGATAGTTAATGGTAGTTGGTGGTCAATTAAGACCTCTCCATCCCTAAATAGTTAAGGGCCATTGTAATGATAGATTACAAATAGCCAGAAGAAATATGTAATTAGGCTTGTTGGAAATTGTGTTTCGGATCAACTTCTAGAGACTGTAGATATTCTGTAACTTGCAGCGTCTCATCTTTATTTTCAGCAATGCAAGCTTCTTTTGTTATTAATTGCTCAATGCCCATTTCTCCTCTGTTCAAAGCTTGTGTTTGAAGTGTTGTATTCATGATTTCTTTTATGTCTAATGTTATATAACTGTCATCTTATCTCTAGATTAGAAAATTGAATGTATCAGTGAACAGGTCACTCAGGTTTTTTCTGTATCTAATGCAAGATAATTGTCATCTTATCTCTACATTGATAGATTAGATTTGCAAGTTTCTTTACTAGTTGCAGTTGGCCAACATACATTCTGTATGCATTTTCTGGTGTGGTTAGTATTCTTCGTATATTCGCCTAATTCCCAAATTGTTGATCATTGGTGGTCTAAAGCCTTGTAGTCTGATGGTGTTCATACATGTCTGGAGTGAAAATAGAGTAGAAGTGGTTATCTGGCTTGAACCAAACCATCACCCATCCCAATAAGTTCCTAGAACCACATTGAAGATTACATGTTACCAGGCATCTCCGAGCTACAACCTAGGAGAGTTTCCCAGAGCCCTAACATAATTGGCGCCATTGATGGGGAGAGGAGATTGAAGCTCAACTTCCCTGGGAGATGACACAGATCCATCTTTGATGATAGACAAAGTCTAGACACATTTTTAGTTGTAATCATCTATCTGGCGACTCTACTAGAGGCCGAAACTCTTGGCGACTCCACATCACAGTTCTGGCTCAGTTTGTGAGGCACACTTGGAGAAATCCTCAGAAATCACTAGCTAACCCAATACCTGACCCTGAGAAGATTATCCAGGAAAGAAAGACATCACAAAAGGGAGCATCAGGATCAGGTAAACCTAAACAAGCTTATGCATCTCTTCCAGAAGGGTTTGTAACAGAGCACATACATGTTGAGAATATAGCCTTTAGCACTAGCAGTGAAGAAAAAATTTTGAAGATCATAAAGTTCCTTATTATTTAGGTCCTCCCTTGGATTTCATCCCAAAGGAAACCTCCCCTCCTGTCCATCATATTCCTTTAACCCTGTCAGACATTTCTTAATTCCCTACCTTTCAGACTACCAACACTTTTTCATCTACCCCAGTCATGGCAGGCCCACAAGCACCCACTAAAATGGAAAGAATCATAGCTGCTAGGTATGGGCCCTTGGTATTGCCTACTCCTTTGAATGCCATGCCTGTAGGAGAATATCAGAAGTACATGCCTAAGTTCACTGGGACAGAAGGAGTCACAGTAGAAGAACATCTTGAGTCATTCTATAGCTATGCTGATAACCTAGATATTAGTGAAGATGATGTATGGATGAGAGTATTCGTCCAAAGCCTAGATGGAGAGGCTAGAAAATGGTTCAGAGAATTAACCCCTAGGTCTATAACAGACATTGAGGCCTTAGATGATGTGTTCCTAAAGCATTGGGGGGATAAGAAAGATCTGCTCTATTATCATACTGAGTTTGGCAACCTAAAAAGGGAAAATGGGGAGTCATTGTCTGATTTCAATAAAAGGTTCAACCACATGTACAACAAGATACCAGCTGAAGTGAAACCTACTCCCACCTCTACCAAGCTCACCTATGCCAATGCCTTTGATTCTGACTTCTGCCTGCTATTGAGAGAAAGAAGATGTGCTTCTCTAGCTGAGATGCAGGATGCAGCCTTGGAGGTAGAATCTAATATCATGATTGTAGAGAAACTCAAAGGACATGTTGATTGAAGGAGATAGAGGGGTGAATCTTCTTCATCTTCAGACCCCAAGATAGACAAAATGACCAAGATGATAGAGTCATTGGCCTCTGAAATCTCCAAGCTGAAGGATGAGCAGCATTCAAGGAAAGGAAGGGGTCCTAATAAATTTGCTCCTAGAAACCCAAATTCGTATAGGAGAGCAAATGAACAACTGCAAATCATGCAAAGGGGCAAAGAAACCAGTGAAGAACAGAACATGAAGACTCCTTTCTAGAACATAGTCATGGAGGAGGATTAGTTCGATGAGGAGGATGAGATCCACTGCATGGAAGACGAAGGCGATGCTTCCTTTCTGACATTAGCTGCCTATGAGGAGTCATTACTCAAAGACCAGCCCAGCTAAGAGTGGGACAGAGAAGTTGTTCTACAAACTGAAGATCAACAGAGATATAACTTGAGGTCAAGGATGAGTAATGGCAAGGAAAGCCCTGTCCAAAAGACTGTTGTTCCTACAGAGCAACAAGTTAATAAGAAAAAATGACCAGCAGCTGATCCCATCATTTTCAAAACTCTAGCTCAAGAGGTAAGAGGTCCTAACAAGTCCCCTTCCCCTTTCAGTTTTGAATCAGAAGTCTAGAAGTTGAAAATATTTGTACCTCTGATAGAACTAGTAAAGAATGAGGCCTTTAAGAAACCCATCCTTGATGCCCTTGAGCTCAAAGCCACACAAGCATCAAATGATTGTGTCAATTTTCAAGATGATAGACCTCCAATTGTTCTTAGTACCATGACTGAACCTGCTGATGACAATTCCCCATAATTTTATGTCTCCTTGACCATTCATGAAAAAATCCTTCACAATTGCTACTTGACATAGGCGCCAATCATAATCTAATGCCAGGGCTGTCATGGATGAGTTAGGCCTTGATATCACCAAACCTTATCATGATTTTTTCTCTTTCAATTCCAGAAAAGTGAAATGTCTAGGGTTGATCAAAGACTTGGCGATCACCTTATCTTAGCTGCCCATGAAGAGCATGATGATGGATATTGTAGTAGCAGATGTCCCCCCTAAGTTTGGCATGCTACTTTCCAGAGGATGGATTAAGAGGTTGGGTGGGACATTGAAAAATAACCTGTCCTATGCCACTGCCCCAGTTTTTGGGGGAGAAAGCGGAAGGTCATATAGGGAAGCCCAGCTGGCATATATCATCAGCGATGAAAAGAATCCCACTAATCGTCCCATTTATGCTGTGGACACTGATTTTGGAGCATGTATTCTCCATATTGAAGAATCCCAGTTGGCCTCAGTGTAGCTCAAGTAACCAGTATTCCAGGTCATGGAGAAGGAAGGGCCACAAATTTGGGATATGTTCTTTGATGGAGCTTACTCTGGGGAAGCTGGAAGAGTAGGTGTAGTGATGGTATCCCCAACACAGGAATGCATACATATGTCTTCCAAGCTGACTTTTTAGGTCACCAACAATGTAGCAGAGTATGAGGCTTTGATATTGGGTTTAAATTCTGCTAAAGAAATGGGAATCAAAGACATAAAGGTGTTTGGAGATGTCGATCTCATCATTCAACAAGTAAACAAAACGTTCCAAGCAAAGCACCCCAGGCTGAAAGCATACAGAGATGAGGTATGGAGGCTCAAAGATTCTTTTAGTAGCTTTTGTATCTCGTATATTCCTAGAGTCAAAAATCAGCTTGTTGATTCCCTCACTGTGTCTGCTAGCATGTTCATCCCTCCCATGCCCCCTAAATTGGCTTATGAAGTTTAGGTAAAATATAGACCATCTCTACCTGATAATGTCAAATACTGGAAAGTTTTTGAGGATGATGATGAAGTCAATAGGTTTTTGCAAGTCATTGATGAATTCTCTAAAATGAAAATTGATCAAGAGAATGAAACCATGGAGGAATGTCACCAGTCTCAGCTAAGAAACAAAATTGGCCAAGACGACATTGTACAATTGCCTAGTAACCATATACATAAAGGGTTGGTGCCACTAGAGAAGTTGTTTGACCATAATGATGTATCCTATAAGATTGCCAAAAAGGAAAATAATTCTGCAGTCCATAGGCATAACATATGGAGCCCAGATAATCCAAAGTATATAAATCTGTCCACACACTTGTCTACTGCCCAAAGTTCTGAATATTGCACCCTAATGAAGCAATTTGTCGATGTCTTTGCCTGGGAATACAATGACCTTAAGACTTACGGCAAAAACATCATTCAACTTAAGATCCCTCTAGAGAAAGACACCATCCCTTTCAAGCAGAAGCTGAGACCCATAAACCCTCTACTACTCCCTTTGATTGAAAAGGAAATTAAGAAATTATTGGCTGCCAAGATCATAGTTCCCCTAAGGTATTCGAAGTGGGTAGCCAACCTGGTAGTCGTGAGGAAGAAAAGTGGGGAAATCAAGCTATGTGTTGACTTCAGGAACCTGAACAAATTCTCTAAGAAAGATAGCTATCCCCTACCCAAGATGGAACATTTGCTGCAAAAGGTTTCAAGGGCTAGAGTCATGTCTTTCTTGGATGGATTTTCAGGGTACAACCAAGTTGATGTACATCCAGAGGACCAAGAAAATACTACTTTCACCACTCCTTGAGAGGCACTTTTATGTACTCCAAGATTCCCTTTGGACTGACGAATGCTGGGGCCACCTTTCAGAGGGCCATGGATATGGCTTTTGCAGGAGAGAAGGACAAGTTTGTCCTAGTTTACTTGGATGATATAACGTTTACTCCAGCAGGCATCAGGATCATTTGCAACATTTGAATAAAGTGTTTCTGAAGTGCAAAATGTTTGGGATTTTAGTAAATCCTAAGAAGTCCCAATTCACTTTAGAAGAAGGAAAGCTTTTAGGACACGTTGTTTCTGCTGCAGGTGTCAGGATCAACCCAGAAAGAGTTAAAGAAATACAAACATTGTCTGTCCCAAGGTCAAAAAAGGAAATTCAATCTTTTTGGGCAAGATCAACTTTGTGAGGAGTTTTATTCCCAATTTTGTAGAACTAGTGAAACATATCACCTCCATGTTGAAAAAGGGATCAGAGATTAAATGGACCGATGCAGCAAGAAAATCTTTTGAAGCCATCAAAAGAGCTATTATGGAAGCTCCCACTCTAATCAGCCTGGACTATAACAAGGAGTTCCATATCTTCTCTTTTGCTTCCTGTGACACCCTTGCAGCAGTCTTGTTGCAGAAGGATGATGAAGGTACAGAGCACCTAGTGGCCTTTTTCAGCAAAACTTTAAGGGATGTTGAATTAAGATATGACATTATTGAAAAACAGGCTTATGCTCTTATTAAGTCTTTAAAGGCATTCTGAATCTACATTCTGCACTCCAAGGTGATTGCCTATGTACCCTCTACCTCAGTAAAGGATGTCCTAACACAACCAGATGTTGATGGAAGAAGGGCTAAATGGATTGCAAAGCTCATTGAGTTCAACATAGAATTGAAGCCCACCAAGCTTGTCAAAGGCCAGGGCCTTGCTCAGCTGATGGCTGAAGAAAATTGCAGAATGTTGGACATAAATTGCATGGGTACAAATTCAGATGTTGGATAGACAGGGGAAGCAATAATGGAACGAGGGAACAGCCAGTATTGGGCTGAAAATCTGGATTCTTGCGAATGGTATTCTAGAATAGCTCACTTCCTGTTGAAGCTAGAAGTTCCTCTGGGCCTTAGTTCAAGCCAAGCTAGGACCTTTAAGCTCAAAGCAGCCAAGTTTTGCATCAGTAAGAACTTTCTTTATTGGAGGGACCCATCCAGAATCCTCTTAAGATGTCTAGACAAAGAGAAATCTATGGAATTCATGCACTAGTTCCATTCTAGCATCTGTGGAGGACATCATTATTGGAAAACCACAGCCCACAAGATCCTGAGAGCTGGGTATTATTGGCCCACTTTATTCTTTGATGTCTTTTCATTTGTGAAATCTTGTGACAAGTGCCAGAGGTTTGCAAGAAGGCAATAGCTGAAATCTTTGCCCTTGAAGCCAATACATAGCAGTGGCCCTTTCCAGCAGTGGGATTTGGATTTCATAGGGGAGATTAATCCCCATTCCAGTGGCCAGCATAAATGGATTTTAGTAGCCACTTATTATTTTACCAAATGGATTGAGGCCATCCCCACTAAGAAAGCTGATCACCAGGTTGTCATGAAATTCTTGACTGAAAACATTTTCACCAGGTTTGGTTGCCCAAACAAATTGGTTACAGACAATGCAACATCTTTTAGAGCAAAAGAATTAGTGGACATGTGTGAGTCAATGGGCATTAAAATAGTGAATTCCACCTCATATTATCCTCAAGGTAATGGCCTAGCATAATCATCCAATAAAAGCCTAGTAAGGATAATCAAAAAGCTGCTGGAAGACAAAAAGTGGAGTCGAGATTCCAAACTAAAGTTTGCATTGTGGGCTGACAGGGTCACCGTCAAGAAGTCCATAGGGAATTCTTCGTTCAAGTTGGTATATGGCATTGAAGTTGTTTTCCCAATCCAATTGATCCTCCCTATGGCCAAATTCTTGCAAGAACAGCAGAATGAGGAAAGTGACATGGCAAGGAGGATGAGTGACTTGGCTGAAGTTCAACGGATTAGAGATCAACTGATTGAGAGGTCTACAATACATCAAAGGAAAATCAAGGAAGCTTTTGACAAAAATGCAAAGATGGACAATCTTTAGGTTGGTGACTGG
This sequence comes from Pinus tabuliformis, assembly GCA_031772625.1. Taxonomy (NCBI): domain Eukaryota; kingdom Viridiplantae; phylum Streptophyta; class Pinopsida; order Pinales; family Pinaceae; genus Pinus; species Pinus tabuliformis. The sequence continues at coordinate 115,177,406 of CM062808.1, read as the reverse complement.
GTCCTCAAATGGGATGCACTGAAGGAAAAGAAAGGCAATCATGGTAAATTTTATGCTCTATGGACATGACCATTTGTCATCTCTTAGGTCCAGGGAAACAATACTTTCATTCTGCAAATTTTGGAGGAAGAAACTATTTTTTATGGCCCAATCAATGGCCATTTTTTAAAAGTTTATTTTTTTTAAGGCTTTCAGACCTCAGTATTGTAAATATGTTATTTTTCAAAGTTTTAGTGTAGGCTTAGATAGACTCCATGCCCAATGGAATACTAGGTAATATTTCTGATCTTGTTTCTTATGTAAAAGGCAATGGTCTACGGTTCTTGAAACCTCACAAGGAGGATTTCATCCCCAGAAGGAACCAGTGTTAGCCCTGAGATGCAGTGCTGATCTTTTTGAAGGATAAAGGAAAGGCTTGGTCTGCTTCGTTATTCTTAAAGGGATCCCACATGGGCCATAATTCCCCTTCTTCTTTTACCCTACTCACACTCTACCCGTCCCATTTCCTAAATTAACCTTCATACCCCGACAAAACCCTCTTTAATCTTAGCCCCAAGCAAATTAGCCAAAAAAATCCATAAAACCTTACCCATTCGCCATATGTGCCGTCAGCACAGCTCCTAAGGGTAGCTCATAATTCCAACTCCCTTCACCATTGATCTTTTCCCGCCGATCCAATGGCCCACATCCCTCCCAATCAATGCATCATGCCCAATTGTTCTCCACCATTATATCAACCCCGCCAAATCTAATGGTCAGTGCCTGTATTGCGTGGACAATGTTAGAGTCGGTCTAGTCAGCCCTCCATCAGAGATCAAAGCTCTTTCTGCTTTTCAATTTTAGGTGTCCCGCTCCATCCACTCAGCTGCATTTCGCTAGGGACATGCCATGATCTGACGGAGATAGTCAAGCTGGTCATTTTCTCTCATGTCTGGCCCCTGTTGGTCGAGGTCTTAATCCACAATCACTGAAATCCAGGATAGCCAAGGTCTGGTCATATTACAGGACAAAGTCATTTTTATGGTTGGGTCTAGGGAATCATCAATGTGGTCCTTGAAAAACATGTCCAGAACAAGCCATGCAGGCTAGAAGGAGACCTTATACAGCTACAATTTAGAAAGCTTCATCATCACCGCAAGAGACATCGACTCTTCTTCAAAACTTTGTTTTGAAGAAAAGTCAAACAAGGTCAACTATGACAAAATTTTCCAAAAATCGACAGTTGACATTTTCAGATGCAGTCATGGATTTCAAAGCTAGAGGCCCAGTCACATAGTCCCCGCAAAGAAATGCCAAAAATTTTATCATGAGAGTCAAAATTTCAAAGAAAAAAGGAAAAAGCAGAGTGTTTTAAAGTCAATAAAAAGTGCAAAACATAAACATTATAAAGTGGGTTTTCAAAGAGGTAAAAATTGAACCCAACTCTCTCAAAGCCTATATATATGTGTGTTTTGACCCAAAACTAAGTCATTATGATAAGGAAAGGCTTCAGAGAGGCATTGTTGAAGAAAGGAGAGCTAAGGAGGAGGAATTTGAGCAAGGAGGGTAGATTTCTAGGTGGCATGGCGCACACACCAGGGCAGGCGACGCACACAGAGGGCGCGATGCATCGGCATCCAACCTACAGTGCAAAATCCACAAGGGCAGGATGCACTGAGGGCATGCGGCACACTGAGCTTGGTGCGCGACGCACACAGCCAGGGGCATAAAAAAAGTTCCAAACTGTTTCAAATCTTTGTGAAAGCTATCAAATCACGAGGTAGGCCTTATGACACCTCTTCTCCATCAATTTGGTCAATGTTTAGCTATTTGTAAGATGTTTGAAAGGTATCCAAAAGCACAATGGCCTTCCATGGAAAAAGCAACAAGAAAAACGGTTGATGGGGTTGCGAGATGGTAATGATTAGCACCAAGGTCACTTTCCTCTCCTTCTCCCCTCACTCCTTGTCATTTTCACCTCCATCCCTCCATGTCTCCCAAGCAAACCCCCTAAAATCCCCCTAAAACTCCCTCCCCTGTTTTTCAAACAAAAATTGTGTCATTTGACCGTGCGCGGCGCACTCAGGGCGTGCAGCGCACTAGGAGCCCGGCCACAGTGTTAACATTACACTGGCGCGGCGCATACCCGGTGCGCGTCGCATTGGGGAAAGCGTGCGGCGCACAGGCCTATGAGCCTAAAACAGCACCAAAATCTCCCAAATTTTTGTAAATTGGCTCTCAACATTACAAAAGTGCCCATAAATTTTTTAACCATTGATCCTTAACTCAAGGAAAACTATGTTTTGGTGAACATGAAATCAAAAGAAAATTTTTTTAAGCAAACACAAAAAGGGTAAAAAAGCTAGGGTTTTGCTACAGTAACTTGATTGTTAAATATGTTCATACCCTACCTCTATCAGCTAATTCCCCTGGAGCATTTTTCCCTAATAGTTACCCTAGATACATTGCAATCATATCCCTTTTTCCCCTTTACTCATATAGCTCAAAAGTTCCTTAACCCTACCCCATCAAAACCATACCCCAAACACTCCCAAATCCCTGATAAATTTCCCCTTTAAACCCCTATTCCCCTTTTCATCATCCCCCTCCTAACACTCCCCTGTTTTGTTGTCCCCTTGGTAACATATTTTCAGAGCATTCATCAGTGTCATTGAATCCAAAGGGCAGCATTAAACTCAGGGTACAAGCAACAGTGATGGCATCAGAAATTTCATCAGATTATGAGGGGGATACACACAATGACACATCTTCAGTAGAGAGGGCCCATAGGAGACATCACCAGAGTGGCAGACATCTCAGAGGCGAGCCCAACACCCTCACAGAGCTATAGGCATGCCCACTTGCCATGTCTTGTTTCTAGCACTTGGCATGTTACGAATTTTGCCAAAGGGTGGCAAATGTCGAAGTACATCATGAGTTGGCCTGCCTTTTTGCACTTCATCTACAGGGAGGCCAATCTGTCCTGGTTGGGGCCACTTTCACCTTCACACCAGAGGCTATATTAGTGGAAACAGGGATACCTAATGTTGGGGAGCAGTGGCATAAGAAAAAGAAGGTGGAGAGGCATCACTATGAGCCTTACATCAAGAACAGCTGCTTGAGCCAGCTCACCAGGGTTTTTCCATTCAGATTTTTGAGGGATGAGTATGCCCCACTCATGAGATTGATCATGAAATATTTCAGTTGCAAGGGGAGGTTTTCTTGCCTTTATGCCTATCACATCCGCTTGCTCATGCACTTCACCAGGGTGAAGATGATGAGCCTCCCATTTTTCATCTGCAACAACATTGAGAAGATGAAGAACTTCATGCAGAGCAAGACCCCACGACAGCAGCTGAACAATGTCTATCATTTTGCTCTCATCCAGATTTTGGTGGACCATCATTTGGGATTGCAGGGTGTTGCTTGGGACGACTTCATCTCCCGTGATTTCTTCAGCGCTCCACCGGCGATATCAGAGGCAGAACATGAGGTGGGAGGTCCTTCACATCAGGTTGAGCATGAGCTGGGAGGTCCTTCACATCAGTTTGAGCCTGAGATGGGAAGCCCTTCGCATTAGTTTGATAGCCATGAGACTGCCACCATGCTAGTATACATCACATATCAGAGAGGCTATCTGAAAGGCACCAAACCTTTGTTTGCAGCAGCAAAGCGAGTGTTGTCTCCACCCGGGGTGGAAGGGGCCTCGCTTCCTACATTGACGACATAGGTACAGGACAAGGGAAAGAAGCCCAAGCACGAGGAGGGGCCTTCAGGTGAGCAAGAGACTGAGTTTGTTCTCCTCCAGGATGATGAGCCAGATGCAGAACCCACCAATGAGGAGCTTATAGAGATCATCAAAGAGCAAGCAGAGATTGAAGACTTGACCATTGATCTAGAAAGGGCCAAGTGGAACATGAACTACCTAGAGTGGAGAAACAAATAGCTTGAGGACCAACAAACGATCATGGAGCTGCAGAACATTCGTGAGCAGCACCAAGTTGCTCAAAGAAGAAGGGTTCCGCTCACCTCTTTGGAGCAAGAAATCAATGAAGACCGGGAGTCCAACCTTGAGAGAGTCAACATGCATTTGGATAGGCTGTTGGAAAAAGAAAACAGGGAGAAATACATGCTGAGATGCTTGACTCATCACTACCAGGCCTGCAACATGAGTTCCAAGGCGAGAATCAGGAGCCTAAAGGCAAAATTGAGCAAAGCGAGAAAAGAGGCAAAAGAGGCAAAGGAGGCAAAGGAGCAAGATTGGCTTCGAATCTTGGCTGAGGCTTCCTTGGCATAGAAAATAACTTCATAGGGAACCTCCAGCCCAAATTTCAAAAATTTTGGGCAAATTTTGGTCACAGGCAAAAGTTTTGGGCACAAAACAGGAAATTTCTCCCTGTGCGCCGCGCCACTGGTGCAACTCTAAAATTATAGCACTCTAATTGAGGAATGTCTTGCATATTCAGATTCAGCATCGAAAAATACATCTACCAGTGTCTGGGCAAGAAATTTTGACAATTTTTGGGTCTCCTAAAGGTCAAAAAACACCCAAAAATGGCCTCTCTGCCACTTTTTCGACACACAGAAAGCAGTCTTGGGAGAATGAAGTTTTGGAGACGCAAATGAGCTTCAAATTCAGAAATTCTAGTTGGGTTGGAAAGTAGACAGGACAGGATTTCCAACAAGCCCACTTAGGCACATTTTTGACACCTGAAAGTGCCCCAAAATAGGCTCCAAAGTGGCACGACGCACAGGTAATTTGGCGCGGCGCACACGGGAAAAAACTGCCAAATTGCTCACGTTTCGCGAAATTTCGGGTCGCGACTTCTCCAAGTGGGCCCGGTCATTTAATCTTCGGTTTTTTGGCACCAAGGGCACCTTTTAAAGAATTTTCTCTCCAGGTGGGCATCTATCCAAGTGGCAAAAAAATGCAAAGTGTCACCTCAGCCAAATGTCATGCTTGAGAGCGCTGCACCTGTAGCTGATGGTTGGCTCTCCATCTCCTTTTCGAAATGATTTGAGTAAATTCCCAACCCCTGGGAATTCTATCTCTTCTCCACACATTATATATATTGTATGCAAGTTATTTGCAAAGGACGGGCTGGCTTGTAACTTCTGAGAGACTGTGGGAAAGAAACTTTGTTTCTGCACTGTGTATTTTTGACAGAGAGTTAATGAAAGGCAGCGGCTTTGTTTCATGAGATTCTTGTGGTTGTGAGTGTAAAAAATGTGTTCTTATGTTCCATATGTATCTTGTTATGTTTCATAATTCATTTCATGTTTCATTTCAGTGAAATTTTCTAAGTGAGATTAGGTAGAATTCAATTTATATTGCTCTGCCTGTGGGAAAATTTCATGTGCAGTGTTATTCTACTGTTGAAAAGGATTCATGCGACCATGCCCTTTTCACTATCTTCGGCAATATTTCCATTCAACATCACCTTAAGTTAAAATTGTTGTGCTTCCTGCCTACCTTACCTCACGGAATACTCTGTGCCTTCATCCTCAATTCTTTGTTCTTTGCTAAGCGCCAGTCCCATAGACATCTCAGAAGTTCAGTCATTTCGAAAATCTTTTCCAAAATCCTTTTTCACTTACTAGCCTAAGGTAAATATCGCATTGCAAGTCATCTCAGACCATTTTTCCTATCCATTCGCTGAGTGTGACTCGGAGAGAGCCCTCTCCTGCTCTGGTAGGGCTAGCTACCAGACTGAGCGTGGTTTGTGGTTACCCTAATTTTTGCCTTCCCTCAGCCTAAGGCAGATTTAGGTGCTAACAGAAAACAAGCGTGAAAAGTACCTGCCTGATGAGGGCAGTTTTTGCCTTTCCCCGCTGCTACATGTCATCCATTGAATGGCATCGAGCGAGTTCTGAAATTTTCCTCTTACCACCCGACACCTGCCCAATAAAAGTTGTTTCCACTTAAACTAAACCACCCCGCGTGTTACCGTCCGTGCATCTCCACCGCCCAGTAACTATCTGATCTACCTGCCGGAAGATCCAACGGCCCAGACATGTTCCGCTCTTGTGATGACCGCTAGCCTCCAAAAAGCGATCCCCACCACACATCTCCCTTGATCTGGCGGCCACCATTCAAAATCACTCACAATTGTTCATCTGCCCATGCACTCCATACCCCACATCCCGTCTGTTACGTGAAGAAGAATATGGCCGACTATGTCAGTTTGGCGATAGTCTAACCATTAAATTAAATTAAAATAAGAGCATGACCAGCGGAGAAAAGGACACATCACAACTCAGCAACGGAATTAAACAGTCATGGAACTCCACTACCATGATCAATCCGACCACATAGAGGACAGCATGGTACCATAACTTATCAGGTTTTCATAATGGAGAAAGCTACTACGTTCATAGATGCTATTAGATAGTTAATGGTAGTTGGTGGTCAATTAAGACCCCTCCATCCCTAAATGGCTAAGGGTCATTATAATGATAGATTATAAATAGCTGGAAGAAAGATGTAATCAGGTTTGTTGTCAATTGTATTTCGGTTCAACTTCTGGAGACTGTAGATATTCTATAACTTGCAGCATCTCATCTTCATTTTCAGCAATGCAAGCTTCTTTTGCTGTTAATTTCTCAATGCCCATTTCTCCTTTGTTCTAAGCTTATGCCTGAAGTGTTGTATTCATGATTTCTTCTACGTCTAATGCTAGATAACTATCATCTTATCTCTGGATTAGACAATTGAATGTATCAGTGAGCAGGTCACTCAGGTTTCTTCTGTATCTAATGCAAGATAACTGTCATCTTATCTTTGCATTGATAGATTAGATTTACAAGTTTCTTTACTAGTTGCAGCTGGCCATCATATATTTTGTATACATCTACTGTTCTGGTTAGTATTCTTCATCTATTCACTTAATTCCCTAATTTTTGAGCATTGGTGGTCTAAAGCCTTGTAGTCTGAGGGTGTTTATTCATGTCTGGAGCGAAAACAGAGTAGAAGTGGTTATTTGGCTTGAACCAAACCATCACCCATCCCAATAAGTTCCTAGAAGCATATTGAAGATTATATGTTACCAGGCATCTCTGAGCACAACCTAGGAGAGTTTCCTGGAGCCCTAACAGGAGTATCTTAGAGAAAGCTTGGATAGTATTATAATGAGCCTTGGCTTCTCAATAGTGCAGAGTCAATACATCTCTTTGGAGGAGTAGGCGGCGGTGACTCTAACGTTTCGCTATTGGGAGTAGTGGTTGGTCATGGATGTACTATATGATTGAAACTTTAACTTCTTAATATAACAGAGCCAACACATTTCATCCATATCTTGTTATTCTATTTCATCTATCTTGGTTAATCTAATGATATATGTATCTATTTGCTTACGCATGCATGTATGTACTCTTTCTGTATAAGTATGTATGAATCTTACTGAGATTTATTGTTGGTTTAACCATAATTTTGGATTGTTAGCTTGATTTCTTTCTAGTTTGTGATGCATCTTCACTCGTGTGTTCCCTTCCAAGCCATGTGCTTCCACAGGTTTCCAAGGGGGCACTCACCTAACTTTCCATGTGTTATAACTACTCATGCACCTTTCTTGGCTTGCTGCAACTTTCATACCCTTACTACCAATCTGCACACGATTGCGGTCAAGGCGATACCGTACGGCCCACTACTGGGACTCCTACACTAAATGGTCTAAGGTCTAGTTGAGAATTCTCACCAGGGAGATCCCCTGACATGTTGGCGGGTCCAGCACCATCAATAAATCCAAATATCAATAACTACTGAGCTAGTTCCTACACTAGTATTATGTACATCTATATTAAAAAGTTCATTAGGACTAGTTGGGTTGCAAGGAAGGAGCTCCAACTATATATATAATGGTACAGGTGATGACTATGCTTGATAACACCCATGGTCAACCTCTAAGAAAAAATTCCAAAAATGATATTTGCAAAGGCGACTGGCTCATTATGTACCTCAAGTGGTGTCACAATATACTTCATGTAAGGCTGACTTTCCACTCAAATCTTATTTTTTTCTTCCATTGTAAGGAGGCCATAAATGAGTTTAGTTTTTTGAGAAATATCCCTGTTGTTTACTAAATCAATCTCTACTCATAATCAAACCATAGGATTTCAGAATGTCCACAATAGAATGTTAATACATTGGTTAAATATATGGTTAGCTGACAAATGTATGATAACTTTTAAGTTCGCAAAATTTCCTATACTAATTATCTGTACAACTATATGATTTGGCCATTAGTTTTCTACCATTTAGTGTTAATAGTTTTTGCAACAAATAAAGGCATAACGTTTTCATATGCACCCAAATCAATAAGACAATTATGGACATTATAATTAAATATTTCAAACGTTAAAATAAATAGGGGGAAAGGAGTGTTAGCATTTAAATTAACAACATTGACTACAAACTTGAAAATATCACAAGGCTTACCAGACAAAACTTAAGAAGTAGAAACTTCATTACCTGAGAGAGGTTGTGATGCAAATTCTTGGATTACCAGTTCACGCTACCCTATTATATTTGTGAGCTCAAATATTAAAATATTAGCACAGACTTTTCATATCTTTAATAATATTGTAATCAATGCTTTCATTCTTAATAGGATGTGTTGGAGTGTCAGGTGGTGTAGCTTTATTAGAAGCTTAAGGAGTTATGGACTTATTATTATTGTTTGTGGAAGTGTTCTTTTAAGGGGGATCACTTCTCGACTTGTTCTGCAAACTCTGAGGAGGATTGGCAAGTGGTAAGATCCTTCTCAACAATCGTTTTTTAAAATCTTGCTCAGAAATAGGTCCTTTTCTCCTCAAATTGTATTGGTCAGTTTCTTGCTAAGGAGGAGCTTCATTCATTGGTGGTTCATCATCACTTTCTTTATTAGCATTATATATGATACCGAATGTATTAACCAAGTTTATAGCAATAGAAATTTCCTCGGTCATAGTAGGTTCATTTGCTTCTTCAATCTAATCAGGCTGCTATTCTACTAATAAAGTATCTACAAAATTAGTCATCATGAAATACATGTTGTGATTCGATTATGGACAGGTCTTCTTTGAATTCTTTTCTTGATGAAAAGTACAAAATTTATCCATGCTCCAATGTTCAACATTGAACACTGCATTGGAACTCTAATCATATTTAGCCAATTGGTTAGTGTTATTCTTCTTAAGGAAAATAAGCTTGAAAGAGGATTGAGTTTTCTTACTAGTGTCCTTGGAGTCTTTAGAATCATCATAATCATCGATGACCCTGATAGAATTCAAACCTTTCTCCACAACAATTTCTTATGCAAAGTTCAAAGAAAACATGTCCTTTGTAACTCGTTTAACAAACATGGAAATAATGTAGGAAAGGAAACTGTATAATAATCTTTTGTGATAGAATTATGTGGTTGAACATAAATGAGGAACTTATTAAGAAAACATATAAACCTATGATTAGAATCCTTCAATTTTTTTTGTACCCCATCTTAATATTCCTGAGTTTTTTAGCAACAAGAGTATTGTCATCGGCAAATTTATGTAAAAACAACTTCTTGAACTCCCTCCAACTATGGATTGAATTAGATGGAAGACAATGGTAGTAGTCTAATGATATACCTTCTACAGTGTATGGAAAAAGTATACAAGCAAAATCATCAAAACATACCTCAAACATCTGTAAATGCATGTAATATTCATTAATATGGTGTTCAACTTTCATCTTCTTATCATGATTGAACTTTGAAAGCAATTTTTCTAGATGTTTGGGCATGTAGTGAAGATTAATAGAAAGAGTAAGCAGCCCTTGGGCCATCCAATACAATTGTTCATGAATCATGTCTCCTCCTTCCTCCTCCTCCTCACTTTCTAATTCAAAATAGTTTTCTCCTTCACCATTCAAATCCTTGTTATAACCAGGATGGTCCCCTTCTCTCGGCTATTCTTCATCAGAAAAAGGAAAATCTTCCCCATCACTTTCCAAATTCTTCTCAATAGGTGGAAGGATCTTGTTGCTTTTTCCTTTCGGTAGAATCAAATAACTCTTCAAGGGTTACAATAACCAAATCTTCTACCAAAGAAACCAATACACCACTGTGAGTTGTTTCTTTCTTAATCAATTTATGAGGAAGAATAGTAGCAACAAGAAGTAAACCAACAATTTTTTTAAACTGACGAGTAATAAGATGAATTGTTCATAGTTGACTGTATGTGACTTCAAAATATTTCTCCAAACCAAGATGAGAAGACTCTCCTCTTTTAGGAGTATGAGTTAGAGTTGAACTTAGACTGTTACTACCTTGCATGGATGGTTTGTTGTTAAGATGTGGTGAATTGTTAGCCATTTAAAGGTTTCCCTCCTAGCGCCAAAATGTTGATGGTTCTATATCCCACCAACATATAGGGGGTCTACTCAATATGAAGTACCAATTAGACCTCACAACATTTGGTATAAGAGCCCCATCCAGAAATGTGGACTAACCGCGATATACTTAAAGATTTTCATTAGCAACAGTCATTAGCATGAGAGAAACACACATGTACTTTCGAATGAACAAGTAAGTATGCCTTATGAAGTGTTCAATTGTAATATGTATCCATGTTATTTCACCGGAAGGGAAGAGAAAGTGTGCATCTAGAAGAAAAGTATTAGTATTATTCCAATAAAGACACACACACATACATATGAAAGAATTGTTGACTATCTAGTGAAGTAGTTCACATGGACATAACTATCATTAAAACCATTACAACACACATTTAACAAAATGAGCACCAAAGTCAATGAAATATTTCAATTTCCTTAGTACACATGAATAAAACATACACTACAAACATATAAAGAATAGTCTTAATACATTCACGATATATGCATGAAAGTGTGTTGGTTCAATGTGATCCGAATCTTGGGGGGAGGTCCCCAAGATCTAAAAAATTGAAATGGATCTTGGGGGGGAAGACCCTCAAGATCTGAAAGATTGAAATGGATCTTGGGGTAGAGACCCCCAAGATCTGAAAACTTGAATTGCCAGAAGAAAAAGAGGAGAATGCCCAAAGAACAACACCACAAAGAAACTTTTTATTAAAACTGATAATAACTATAAAGGCTACATTGTGGTGGACCATCTTTCCTTTTACAAAATGTGACTTGTTACTTATAGTATTTTTCAGCTACAATACCACGGGTCAATTCCATGAGTGAATGAATACCATGGGTGTATGCCACTTACAATACCATCGGTAAATTCCATGGGTGGATGAATAATATGGGTGTATTTTTCAGTTACAATACCACGGGTCAATTCCATGGGTGAATGAATACCATGGGTGGATGTCACAATACCATGGGCAAATACCATGAGTGAATGAATACCATGGGTGGATGCCACTTACAATACCATGGGCAAATACCATGAGTGAATGAATACCATGGGTGGATGCCACGTACAATACCATGGGTAAATTCCATGGGTGGATGAATACCATGAGTTGATGCCATTTTCCATCTGGATCACAATGAGATTTGAATATTAAGCGAAAGTTCCAAGCTACATTGATACAATGAGACACCACTAGCTCCGATAGTGGAGAATTAAGTGACTACTTGCTCTCCAGAAGATCAATCTTTCTCTCTAATGCCTAGGTGGAGAATCCAAGGTGAAAAATATTTTGCTTGAGTAATGAGGCTTCTTTTATAACAAGAGGAATGACCTTTCATATTCCTCCTGACTCTTGGACTTCTAATCTGACCTTTGGAATTCTATGTGACTTTTAGAGTTTTCCATGTGACTATTTTTTCCATATGTGACGCTAGGACTTCCACATATTTACATTTACAATATTTTCCAAAATTACATCATCATGTGGTGACAACATGACAATTCATTTATACTGATGACTTGGACCCAAGGTGACTTGTACATAGAGTTCGTTGGGAAGTGAAAACACTACCATTATGTCTTCAATACTTTAACAAATCTTACATTTTTGTTTCTTTCTACCCTTCAATGAGTTTCTTTAGATTATTGAGTCTTCATGAGTCACTTTGATCATTCGAATCTATTGTTCTTCAAACTGTCACAACCTGGTACCTTTGTGTCTTTTGTCTTCCATATGCTTACTTAGGTATCTTTCTTGACATATCTCATCACATATCTATGCCATGCTTCATCAAACATTTGTAGGTATAGATCACTCATGGCACACAAAAATTAGCTAAACAATATCATATTCTATCTTGCTTCATGTAAAGTTTTTGTCTGTGGATCAACAGTGCACTAGGGAAGAGAGAGAGGCCTTCTGAGCGTAGGTCACACTTGCAAGAGATAAGAGGGGCTTCACTGATCACTGTGACTACGTAATGCGCAACTCTGGAGGATGAGGAAGTCTGATGGAAGGCACAAGGCACACTTCCTAGGGACAAGGCAACATGCATATGTACTCAAAATGTGCCATGTGATAGGGAGGAGACCTAGGCCCAAAATGAGGGCACAACATGCATTTGCAAGGCTCAAGGGAAGGCATCACTTCCTACTAGGAGTGTGCAGTGTGCTCAATTGGGTGACACAGGCAAGGCTGACACGGTGAGGGAGGACAAGGAGGGTCTGTTGAGTAGGAGTGTGATGTGCGTTGGAGAGGGAGGAAGGGTTAGGCTTGGAACATGACATAGTTCTAATGGACAAGGAGGGTCTCCACTAGGCCTTAGAAGTATGCAATGCACTCTTCCTAGCTTGGAGGGAATGCATGCAAAGTCATAATATTATCTAATTCTGGAAGGGTGAACATGGAAAAATACAAATAGTTAGGAGTATAATCAAGTGTGGCACATCTCAACTCATCAGTAAAACTTAGATAAGACCCAAGACTAGTAAATATACATCAAAACACGAATTTTCAAATATTCTTCAAGTGTAACAAATAAAGTATGTGTATTTGTAACCAAAAAGTGTCATTTTGTGACTAGTTAGTGTACAATGACTTGAAAGTGTGCTATTGACACTCTTGATCATTTGAGGACACTTAAGAAGGAACATGGGCACTTGAAACATGTGTACAAACATATGACGAAACTTGGTGATCAAAAGTGAGACTTCACACAATGGAAGGTAGGCTATAAAATTTAAATATAAAAAAAATTTGGAGGGTGTTGTAGCAGCAACAAGAAGCACACATTGTATCCTTTAGGGGAACTATTAAGGGGAACTATAAGTTTACTATAAATTTTCGCAAATTTATTATAATAGTCTACGAGTCCTAAGGATTCTCACAAGCTCTCCATTGTGTCAAAATGGGACAAAGTAACATTTCCTTACAGTATAAAAACATCCCTTGCTATTTTATATTTAATGAGAAATTTAAGTTAAGATTTGCATAATCTATAGAGATATAAAAATAATTTATTAAGAAAAAAACATAATTTCAATTAAGTTAGATTACTAAAACTAGGATGTTGTTTTTATTTTTATTAGAATTTAAGTTTTTATAAAATATATATATATATATATATATATCTTATTATTTTCATTAGCAAATTTTCTAAAATTAACAATTAAGAATGATTTGATTCATTTGTTCATAACTCCACTTTAACATTTAAGAACTGTTTGATCCATTTGTTCATAAATCCATTTCAAGTGGATAAATATAACATATTTAAGGAGTTGTTGATTAGTGTAGATTAACATAAACATAAAATTAGTGAACATACCAATACTCCACATTTAGGTGTAAAGAAGCACCTCCAACAACTTCCTAACTGCCCATAAAAATATATATTCATCCTTTAATAAAGTTGTCATGAAAATGACACATGTCATGCCTACGTAGCCACATTTCCAACTCGTTCTAACCTTATTATTACTAATGTTGTATTGGTTAGTTTAAAGCATGAATATTTAATCTGTACTTGAAATTTATGTGAACCTACTTAATGATATCCAAAATTTCTATTATACTTTCTTTTTTTTCTAAGGCAAGAGCGGATTCTTCAATTCAATTAAAAAAAGAAATAGTGTACAAAAGGCTACCATAGTGGTGAGGTCAATCAATATGACAGGCCTAACCCAATCATGGTCCCAAGACGACAGAGCAAACCTAGGGACGCGGGCCCACCCAACCAAACGAGAAGTCCAAAACTAGCCGTTAGATCCTAAGCTAAAGATCCAGCGGATGAAAAACATATTGGGTGGCCAACAAACACACCGTTTAACAAACAAAGCAGACCCAATGAACTCAATAGGCCATAATTTATATTCATATCCGGTCCAATTTTAACATAACCATCATTCACTTTCACCACCCGAAGTCCGTCATTTGCGTGCTATTCCAGAACAACTCGACACATAACCTCTATGTCGGACCCACAAACAAGCCTATTTAATCTCAGCCATGGAATGTCCTCGATTGATCAAATGGTTACGAATCATATTTCTTGGCCTAAACTCACCGATAATTACCATGCGATGAGGGTGGTATTTCCTCCCCACCCTTAGCCACGTGTTATGTGGTGAGTGGAATCACTTCCAAATGAGAAAAACTGCTTTTGGCATGAAGGGCATGGGATACACCAGAAACCACTTCGACGTCAATAAAGCTACCACTGGAAAAAAAAAAAACAGGGTTTTCCGGCTGCCGTGAAAGTTTGGACTCTGGTGCCTGGGCTAGAGGACGATGAAGATCCCTTCTTCCAGCCATCCCCCTGAGACTTCTAGTTCGTTGTTGCCGATATAGACCTGCATCCCAAAAGCAACCTTCCTTTGTTTTTAACACAGCAAAAGAGTCAACTAGACCTCGTCTCTATGGCTATGTTTCAAAACACCTTTTTTTCCTTATCCACCTAATCAAGACACTGCTCCCTTAATCTATTCTGAGGCATCTCTTGCCAACTCAACTTGACCCTGCTATTGGTGCAGAGCACCCCTTGATTGGCCAGAATGTCCACCAGTTTATTTTCCTTCCTTCGCACATGAGTGAAACTCACAGTGCGTAAGTCTAGGAGGTGAAACTGGATCCTTTGAAAGACCTAAATCAACCTCCATTGACTTGATACTTTTTTTGGATCTGTGCCACAACAGATTCTTTTTACCGAGTTAATGATCAACTAAGAATTGGCTTCAATAATAATATTTTGAATAGTATCCTGCTTCAGGAAATATAAACACTGTTCAAGAGCCATTAATTCAGCCATATTGTTAGTAGCTCTTCCTAGATGGCAATGGAAAATAAAAAAGATTTAGCCATTTTCATCCCGTAACACTCCTCCAAAACCAACTATACCTAGGTTGCCTTTTGAGGTCCCATCAATGTTGTATTTGAGAAAACCCTGAGGGGGAGGATGCCAATAATCTTGCTTATCCTCTGGATTCATAACCTTCCTATCCATTGCCTGTGGTATAAGCCCCTGCATACCCAGCTGATGAAGTATCTACATCTGATTTTCTGAAGGTGGATTTTTTCGGGAGTTTCTCACTATAGTGCCAACTGTCTCCTTGAGCTGTCTTAAGATCTGCTCAAAAATGCGTTGGATGGAGCTGTGTACATTTTTGAAGATTCTATTGTTCCTTTCTTTCCAAAAATTCCAAATTATGAAGCCTGGAGTTAAAACCCAAGCCAAGCGAAGAAACTCATAATCAAAGAAGTTTCGTCTCCAATTGTTTAGGGTATTGATAATGCTTTCTTTGTCCCTGTCTGCCTGTTGGAAAATTGTGGCAAAATTATCCCACAATCTGGAGATGAAAATGAAGTTATTGAGAAGGTGCTCCATTGTCTCCTCTTGGGATTCACAGAGTTGGCATCTAGAGGGTCCCAGAACACCCCTCTTCCAAATATTTTCCCAATTCAGAATTTTGTTATGATGTACCAACCACATGAAGGGTTTAATTTTCATCCAGATTTAATGCCTCCATATGTTAGAAAATTATATATTACGGAGCAATGGAACACATAAAATATTGCAGAAATATAAACACATAAAACAAGAGAGACACAAATATACATGGTTCACCTAGTTTGGGCTATGTCCATGGAGAAACAACCAGTCCTTCCTTTTATATTATCCAACAAACTAAAGAGATACAACCTATAGTAGATCCGCTATAAAAACCTCTTCACTCTCAATATCCTCTCTCTTTCTCACTCAAAAACCAGATCTACATAGACGCAATACAATTCCCTCATATATAGTGAGGGGTTGCCTTCTAGGGAAAAATACCCTAAATTAAACATAACTTCTACCGTCAGATCTCCACCTAATGAATGGCCCAGATTGACTAGAAATTACTATATTTTTACAAGGAAATTTTACATCTATTCTTAGCTTTGGGGACGCTGGCCCCGAAAGCCCCTGCTAGGGGAAGGCTCCCCAAAGGTCGCAGTCTCCCCCCCCCCCCCCGGATCCCCCTTGCAGCGAATATTTTACAGGCATCATTTCCACCCCATTTCGAACTAGGGTCCAATGTGGAAATACCTTTAAATACAGAAGATAATTAGGCTCCACACCCAACACCATAGGTTCTGCCAAACACTGTTCGGTATGTAGGAATCCAGTTCAAGGAATATACTCTTGGCCTCCTTAATGTTGAAGGTACCTTCTTTATTGTTGCCCCATCTATTATAGACATATTTGGGCACTACAACCCCAATCTTATATGTCGATAAACCAAGGGCTCTTTAACCCCTAAAAGTGTTGTTTCATACCCTAAAGGATTATGGTCAACTGATTACATCATTCCCCAAAAGTTCCACCTAAAGAACCACTCAGAACTGGCCAAAACTGGACCATACTGACTGCTCCACTATCAAGGTGTGATGCATACTGACTTCTACACTAGGCAAGTGTGATGCATACTAAAGAGGCCTTCTGTGGGGTGCGATGAGCGAGAATGGACAAATGTCTGAGACAGTTTGCTAAGTGGATGCTCGTGGAATATTCTAGAAACTTCTCCTATGACACTTGCCTCTCTGAATTCGCCCAGGGATGAGTAAGAGATCCAAGAAATCTCCAAGTGGAACTGAGAACAACAAGTGGAATGACACTAATAAGAAAACCAATAGATGACTCACAACCTTGCAGACATCTATAAATGGATCCCTCATCTGAGAGATTTGGAGGATGGAATTTTGTAATTTGCCAGGAAGTGCTAATAGTTTGTCTTGGAGAAGGAGCATTGTATTGTTGGGTGATCTTGATTTTCATGAGGTGAAGAGGGCTTTGATGTTGGGAGAATGATGCTGGATTAGACAGTTGGGTTGTAATTCTCCCTTATATTTTAATAAAGTTCTTTGAGTTTTCCTCCATACAATCGTGTATTTGTGAATGTTGCTATTTATGAATGCTACTGTATGTTCATTGTATTTCTTATTCTACAATGCTTATGATATAATAGATTGAGATGCTTTGATAGTTCTTTGTTACTATGTTTCTACAGGTACTCTTCAAGTGGGATAAGTACGGAGAGGAGTTGCAAGCTTTGTCAAGGGAGAGAGAGATCAAGCAAGGATTCAAGCGGAAGACTCAGGCTGGTTCCTTTGACTCTCTCTTATCTATCATACATAGAGGAAATCACAAATTGCTTTGATTGTTTGTTTCTAGGATAGCTGCCAATCCTAGTGGGACTAGCAGATCAAAAAGACATTAGTTTTCCTGGAAACAAAATGGCGACTTTGCTAGGGATCGAAGAGATGTTTTCTTTGTTTTTTTTTTTGATTTATAAACTATAGGCAGAGCCTGAAGTTAGCCAGATAGCCTTCAAACTGCTCTTGCTCTACAATTTCATAGTAGATGAATGCTACTTTAGTCAATATCCGGTTTAGTTTATAAGTCGAACATCTGACTTACAAGCATTCAAGATGCCCTTTGCTAGCTTAGTAACCTCTTGAAATCATTTATTTGTACTTTCCTCTTTACTTTCCATAATAGCTCAACTTAATTCATTGAAACCAATTGCAAATTTGATCCAAAACCCATCTCATTTGCGCTCCCTAGCCCATTGCATTGGCTGTCACTGGAAGCCAGTATGCATCACACTTCCCGAGTGTAGCAGGTGTGATGCATCCCTATTTCTGTGAAGCATAGGTGTGATGACTGAGTAATCCTATTTCTCTCCTTGAAATTTGGGGTTTTTTTTCCTTGTTTTCAGCTCTGTTTAGTTGTTTTTCGCTACTTATGAATAGTACCTCATTGCTGAAGCCTGCCTGCCTTACATAGTTCAACCTCCATTGATTAGGATTAGTAAAATTTTTTATGTATTTGTCCATCATTTACAATACTTTGTTGAAAATTTGCTTAAATCGATCTGTCGTTTTGGTACAAAAGTGTCGTAACTGTCGTTTTGTGTCGAAAAAGAGAAGTGTCATTGAGTCTTCCTTCCCTGGATAGTCGATTGAAATTTTTTTCATGCATTTGATTTGATTTGTTAATATTTGAAGTGTCGAAAGCATTTTCTATTCGAAATTGAAAAGTGTCATTTAGTCTTCCTTTCCATTTTGAAAAGAAATTGTCGAAATGTCGCTTTGAATAAAGTGTTTCAGATCTCGTGCTCCACTTAGTCTTCCTTTTTTGGCATTTTTACATTAAAGGGAACAAAAAACAAATACATGCATTTGCAGTTGCAGTTGCATTTAGACTGTGTGTGAAAAATTATTTAGGAAAAGTGCATTCAATGTGTGCTCTTTTCTCTTTGTTTGAATGAAATTGAATCTTCTTTCCTTAGTAGCTAGTATTTTCATTGCTAAAAATAAACAACGATTGTTTATCATTGTAGATTGCATTTTTAGGAATTTTACATCTACATCATGTGGTGAACCATTGAAAGGAAAAATTATAAACAAGATCAACTCTAAAATAAATTTCAATGAACTTAACAATGCTTTGGAACCTAATGCAACACATCTAGAGGCCTAGGCTAGAGACGTGTTCCGGCGTCGTAAAAATCTAGTAACCATCATTTTCATTGAAGGTTGATTGATTCGTCCTCTTTGATATGACAAATGCTAGTATGGACTTGTGCTCCCCGTACCATTGAGTATATATTGGGAGACCACAATAGGCTTACATCCTTTATCCATAGGAAGCTGTGTCTACCACCCTATTGATCGCAATGCACTGAACACAACATTCGGGAATATTGACTGCTGTACATAAGTTCTTGGTAATTTCTCTTTAATTTATCACCAAGGTGTATGTTGCATTTTTACGATTGGTTTGGTAATCCCTCTGTCTAGATTTCCAGAGTAGTCACTTTCGTTCCTTTTCGACTCTTTAAAAGAAAAGGTTCATCTGAGCACTTGTCACTTCAGTCTCATTAAAAATCAAAGGGGACTAGAGTCATCTTTAGCTTTTTCTTGACTCTTAAAAATTGAAAAAGCAAAGTTGTGTCAAAGCGTCATTAAAAATTATTTAATTCGGATAACATCCCTGTTCCTTCATTGATCTTAGGTTGAGATAATGGAGTCCACAAATCAAGGAATCCCTTTTGAGGGGAATCCTAGTCCATTCTCTTCTTGGGGAAATATTGGTTCTCCGTATATGGCTACATTGTCCCTTTCGGGAATCACAATTGGCCTACCAGTATGGCTCTTCTCAACCTCTGTCATTCAAAATACCATGATTCCTCAACAATCAAATCAGCAACTACTTAATACTGAAGTTGACCGTTCGCCTTCTTCTTCATTTGTTTCTCCCTCCCCTTCTTCCTCTTCGCTTGGTGAAAATAGTGATGATAGTAACCAGGTGACTGAGAAGAAGAAGAAAGGGAAGGAGAAGAAGAAGAAGAAGCCAATTAAGCAAGGGGGCAACCATGAATCATCCGGTGAAAATCCGCACATTAAATCTCCTAAATTTCCTTGTGTAATTTGCAGAGGAGACCATTTTCATCGAGATTGTCCTTGCCTTCTATGGATCTTGAGAGACTGGTCTCCCCATTCGCACTGTCCAGTGTCATCAACCTCTGGTGATCATGTTGACAGCACACCATCAACTAGTGAAAATGAAGTTCATGGACAAAAAGGAAAGGTCAAAATTCCATGTAAGTTATGTGAAGGGGACCATACCCTCCCCCGTTGTCCTTTTTTGGATGAGGCCAAGAGAATCTTGCATAACCATCCTGCTTCACCACAGTGACTTCCACCTGGATACAAGAAACTCTCCCCAAGTCCTTTACTAGTTGAAAATCCGACTGACATGACTCAATCGTCGGTCAAAACACCTATCGTTGAAAGTGAATCTTCTGAGTCCATACTGGACCAAAGTCAACAGGTCGAGATGACAGTCGACCCAGTTTTACCTTCAAAAAGTTCACTTTTAGATGATACCATTCCCAAAGAGAGTGTGAATGACACCGTTCAAATTCTTTTCATCACTTCAGAGTCCGATGAACTAGGGGGCAATCCACCTGTTCCTTCACAACGGGAAGAGAGTCTCCCATTTCCCGCTACTCAAGGGGTTAATTCAACCGTTTATTTGGTACCCCCTCCAAGTAGTCTAGTCACTTCCTTTAATTGGAATCGACTAGCAAGATCCCGCCTTCCTTCTAATGTACCATTCTGGATCATAGTACAAGTTTACAAAATGATCGTGTCTAGTGCTATCATAAATGAAGGAGCATCAGTGAGTATCCTTTCTTCAACTGCTTGGAAAGCACTTGGTTTGCCATCGCTTATGCCTGCCATACAAAATCTGTCAGGCTTCAACAAAGGAACCAGTCGATTTTTAGGGAGCCTTCTTAAGTTGCCCATAACTTTGAGAAGGAACACCATTCACTTGAATGTGATGGAAGTCCAAGGACCATTAGATTACAATCTACTCCTTGGACATGACTATGTTTATAGCATGGAAGCTATTGTTTCAACACTCTTCCGGGTGATGTGTTTTCCACATGAAGGCAATATTGCCACTATTGACCAGCTTTCATTTCCCGGTTCAAGCATAGCTCCAAGTCGATTGTCTCTTCAACCTTCATTCCATCCACTTGATTGCCGAGAGTATTCCAGTGAATGTAACAAAGCTTAGGGGGCATGCACCCTTGTCTGTTTGATGGACGAACCCAGTTGAAAAGAGATGAATTTCCCTGTAAGTTAAGTGATTGGTGAGATGCACCACTCACCTTCGTCTAATTAGCAGACAAAGCCAAGGAAGTGTTTTTGTCTAACCACTGACAAAAACAATCCTGCTTAACCACAGTGATTCCCATATGATTACTAGAGAGTCTCCTTTTCTTGATGCCTAGGGGCATGCAAACCTTTTTATGCAAATTAAAAACGTCAAATTTCATTTTTTTAGCTTTTTAGCTTTTTAGCGTTTTAGTTTTTTAACTTCTTAGGTTAGGTGATTGGTCTAACACACCATTCACTTTTGTCTGTGTCACAGACAAAGCAAAGGAAGCGTTTTGTCTAGCCGCTGACGAAACCATCCTACCTAACCTCAGTAGTTCCTTAGCTTTCTAGTTTTTCTAGCTTTTTTAGCTTTTTAGTTTTGTCATTTCTAGCTTATGTAAAAAGAAAAAATGAGCAATGTTTCCATAAGGTTCAAGCTCGTTAAAAAATAAACCTGCTAGTGAGCAATGTTTCCGCAAGGTTCAAGCTCATTAAAAAATAAACCCGCCACTGAGAATATGTTCCCGAAGAGTTCAAGCTCATTAAAAAATGAACCCACCTTCGGTAAATAACCTTTGTGATCGCCATTATATCAGCCTTTTGAGCCTTGGTTGTGTTCCTTCCATCACCTCCATTCTTTTGGCCGATCATATGCTTCCACTTGATTGTTTACCTTTTTGAGGAACAGCTACGATGAGTGGTCCTATTAGCCACCCTCTTCACATGACCATGTTTTGAGAAGTTCCAATATTACCCCTAACTAGTAGCTACCCTAAATGCCACTCATTCCTCAAAAAACGAGTCTCCTTTAAACTCTTTTCAAACTCATTAAATATGAAAAGATTGTCAAGCAATTGGCCTTTCCAGCTCATTAAAGTGATTGGAAGTGCCATCCCTCCTGTATATTTTAATCTTTTTCGGACCAGAGGGATTATCTCACGAAAAGGATCGAGCGCTTGTCTTTTTTAGCTCGCTAAAGTGATCGGAAAAGTCATCCCTTTTGTATTATTTTATCCCTTTTCAGACTCAAGGGATTATGCTATGAAAAAGAACTACTGGATCTTCCTTTTCGTCCCTTTTCAAACTCTCTAAACATGAAAAGGACTGAGTTATCCTTGTCGTTAAACTCATTAAAACAATAGCGACAAACTTGTCCACCCAGAAAAGAACGAGTTTCACTGTTGCTAGGCTCGCTAAAACATAGCAACAGGTTTTCTCGAATGAAAAATTATAGAACAATCATATGTTATCCTCCTTAAGCTTGACAAAAATAAAGAGGTATTGGTCAGCAATGACTAGGGAAAAGGGAAGAAAACTTGAAGAATTTTATTGTTAGCAGGTCGCTCTTGAACATGACACTTTCACTCCATCAACATGATTGAGTCGGGTTGGGTTATTCCGTTCACCAATCATATCACCATTGGTCTTCCATACCATCCATTTTTTGGGGTTAAAGCTACCATTCCTTCTCAGTGCCCCCGATATGTTCAAGAGAAGTCATTCAGAGAATTCACCATCCAGTTAATGCCTCATCCACTGCAATACATTCACCCTCCATTTTTCATGACCGCCATTCCTAAACCTTGTGTCGTCAGATCATTTCTCACCTCCAGAAAGTCATTTTCTTCGTTTCGTGTCATTGATGTGGGATACATTAACGCCCTCCTACGACAGGTCACTTCTTGTCGAAATTAGCTCATTATCCAAGAACTTGACTTAGAAACAACCCTTTCAGTACTTTGAAGCTTGCATGCCTTAATGGCAAGTTTCTCACTTTTGGCAATAGGTTGACATCAATGACCTTCGACTGAAAGATTTTGCGTGGTGTTCGACATCGAATCATATATTCGCACCACGTGAATTGTATTGTAGTACCTTGAGGGTCATCATCATCATCAGTGATTCCTCTCGCGTCTGTTAACAACTTACATTATTGGCTGGTAATCAAGCGATGTCTTTCCATGTTTGACTTCAGGACATCTTTTCACATGGATCGACTTGTACATCAGGAAAAGACTGAACGAGATTGAAGACCCTGGATCTAGTTTCATCCATCTAAGCTGCGACATATTCAGGAATATAAAGACATCAAATGTACACAGAAGCTGCACAGATGATCATCCAAGCTAAGGGATGATGACTCCACATACAAAGAATCACTAGTCTGCAACTGCAGATGATTACCAGTTCTATGTACATGAAAATGAATTTATAAAGATGAGCATGGGAATGCCTGCCTTAGCTAGATCATGAAAATAATATGATGATGATGTATTGTATTGTATCTCATACAGGTCACCTTCCAGTTTGAATACCTCGGATCCTCATGATAAAGCATTTCACCCGACATCAAAAGATTTATGACTTCATGCTTTAGGGGGCAACTGTTATAGACATATTTGGGCACTACAACCCCAATCTTATATGTCAATAAACCAAGGGATCTTTGACCCCTAAAACTGTTGTTTCATACCCTAAAGGATTATGGCCAACTAATTACATCATTCCCCAAAAGTTCCACCTGAAGAACCACTCAAAACTCGACAAAACTGGACCATATTGACTACTCCATTGGCAGGGTGTGATGCATACTGACTTCTACACTAGCTATGTGTGATGCATACTGAAGAGGCCTTCTGTGGGGTGCAATGAGCGAGAATGGACAAATGTCTGAGACAGTTTGCTAAGTGGATGCTCATGGAATCTTCTAGAAACTTCTCCTATGACACTTACCTCTCTGAATTCGCCCAGGGATGAGTCAGAGATCCAAGAAATCTCCAAGTGGAACCAAGAACAACAAGTGGAATGACAATAATAAAAAACCTAGATATGACTCACAACCTTGTAGACATCTATAAATGGATCCCTCATCTGAGAGATCTAGAGGCTGGAATTTTGTAATTTGCAAGGAAGTGCTGATAGTTTGTCTTGGAGAAGGAGCATTGTATTGTTGGGTGATCTTGCTCTTCATGAGGTGAAGAGGGCTTTGATGCTAGGAGGATGATGCTGGATCAGATAGCTAGGTTGTAATTCTCCCTTCTATTTTAATAAAGTTCTTTGATTTTTCCTCCATACAATCATGTATTTGTGAATGTTGCTATTTATGAATGCTATTGTACGTTCATTGTATTTCTGATTCTACAATGCTTATGATATAATAGATCAAGATGCTTTGATAGTTCTTTGTTACTGTGTTTCTACAGGTACTCTTCAAGCAGGATAAGTACAGAGAGGAGTTGCAAGCTCTGTCAAGGGAGAGAGAGATAAAGCAAGGAGTCAAGCAAAAGACTCAAGTTCGCTCCTTTGCCTCTCTCTTATCTATCATACATAGAGGAAATCGCAAATTGCTTTGACTATTTGTTTCTAGGATAGTTGCCAATCCTGGTGGGACTAGCAGATCGAAAAGACACTAGTTTTCCAGGAAACACCATCTAAGTTGGTCATGCCCCTCTTAAACAAGAATATTCCTTTGGTCCAACATTGTCAGTAGTGCATCCGCTTTTTCTTTCAAGGGGTTGTCATCCCCGAATTCTATATTCTTCTAGGTTCTCCATTTTGCCTCAGTATTGGTTAGATCCCAAAAATATTTAACCCTGAGAAACCCTTTGGTATCCGTCTCTTTCTTGAGGTCCAGAAAGTCCTTTCTTAACATTTTAGGTTCTTTTTTCCATTTATCCTCCCAAAATAGAGCAAGATCCCCTTCTCTGATTTCCCAGAAACTGTTTTTCTGCACTAAGCCTCTATTCTCCTAGGCCTTATTCCAGATGTGGGATCCTTTTATGTTGCCCATCATCCTTATGTGATCATTATCTTGCCAAGTGCTGGCGTATTTTTCTTTCCAAATACTAACCCACTGAGCCTTTGGATCTTTTACCCAACGCCACCATAATTTTGCCACTAAAACCTTGTTGAGTACATCTGGATCATCCAATCCAAGACCCCCATGGTTTTTCAATTTGCAAATCTTATCCCAGGCTATCAAGGCCCATTTATTTCTCTCCTCCCCCTTACCCCAAAGAAAGTCTCTTTGAATGGTTATAATTTGTTGTAAATCTCCCTTTGGAGCTAGAAGTGTTGAAAGCATGAAAATGGGGATTGATTTCAAAACAGCTTTTGTAAGCACCAACCGACCTGCCAAGTTTAAAGATCTGATAGTCCATTTCCTGATTTTATCCTGCATTTTATTGATCAGCGGCTCCCAGATGCTTTTGTGCAAAGTTTTATCAGTTAGAGGAACTACCAGGTACTTGGAAGGAACGGCCTCCCTTTGAAAGCCCAGAATTCTGGAGATATTTCTCTGAATAATGATATTAGTATTAAAGAAAACAATCTTAGTTTTGGACAGATTTACCTCCATACCTGTGGCCATGGAAAAGTCACGCAGGATTCATTTATAAGCAAGAGCTTCTTTTACTGTGGGGACTCCCTGCGACATAGTGTCATCAACAAATTGTTGATGGGTCAAAGCCTGTCTAGTCTCAGAAAGTTGGAGACCCTTGATTTTACCCCCTTCCTTCGCATGCTTGATAGACCACCCAAGTCCTTCCATCATGAGGATAAAGAGAAAGGGAGAGAGAAGATCTTCCTGTCTGAGACCTCTTGAAGGAGTAAAGGTCTTGGAAGGAGATTCATTAATTAGAATTGAAAAGCTAGAAGAAGTGACTAGTGCCATAACTCATCTTACCCAATTATTATCAAAACCAAAGGCTAGAAGAACCTTCCTAATATAGGTAAAATTCAACTTATCATAAGCTTTGGCAAGGTCCAATTGCATAATAATTCCTACCTTCCTATTACTTAACAAGGAATGCACCAATTCATGCACTTGAATGATGTTATTGAGTATTTTTCTACCCTCCACATAACCTGATTGCTCCACATAAACTAGAGTAGGAAGAAGGGGTTTGAGCCTATTGGCAACAACTTTGGATATTATTTTGTACACCACATTTCACAAAGCTATGCATCTAAACATGTCTGTAGTCGGAGCATTATCCTGTTTGGGGATCAAGGAGATGAAGGAATATTTGAGCACCTTTAGAATGGTTCTATTCAACTTGGAATCCTCTACTACATCCAAAATATCTTGTTTAACAATGTTCAAACAAGCTTTAAAGAAATCCACATTGAAACCATCAGGGCCTGGCTCTTTGCCATTCTGCATTTCTTTAACAGCCTCACTGACCTCCTCTTCAGTCACTGGCCTCTTGAGATTGAAATTATCCTCTCTTGACACTAGCTTAGGTATATGCCTTGTTAAGTCCCTGATAAAGTGATCTCTATCTACAGTAGTCTCCTTTGAGGTACCTTGAAACTACTGGACTAACACAGTTTCTATCTCTTCATGGGTATTGAGAAGATGACCTCCCTCGTCCTTGATCGAAGAGATCCTATTATGGGATCTGTTCGCCATGGTGGATCTGTGGAAAATCCTAATATTTCATTCCCCTTCTTTTAGCCATTGAACTCTAGATTTTTGTCTCCCAAAAATTTCCTCTTGTTTACATAAGTTCTCCCAGCCTTGATGAAGTTTGGTAACTTGTTCGTTTCTAACTTTATCAAAGCCATCTATGATAAGGGTTTGATTGAGTGCCTGCATTTTGTCTTCAACATCTTTTTTCGCTTCAAAAATATTGCCAAATTCATTCTTGTTCCAGTCTTCGAGTCTGAGCTTGATGTATTTTAGTCTTTTGTGGAGCAGAAACATTCTTGTTCCCTGAATGTGTAGATCTTCTGTCCACCATCTTGCTATATTGCTGGTAAAATCTGGGTGGGTGAGCCAAATATTCTCAAATCTGAAAGGTTTGTTCTTGGGGGTACCAATGCCCTGTATCTTGATTTGTACAAGCCAATGGTCCTAGCCACCAAAGGGGAGGATTATCACTATCATTTCCTTGTCATTGAGCATAAGGTCCTATGAAATTATGAATTTGTCTAACTTTGAGGCTACTTGAGACTCCCCTCCTCTCTTGTTGTTCCATGTAAAGAGGCCATTATTCATATCAGTGTCAACTAGCTTCATATTATCTATGAAAGTTTGAAATGCTATAGAATCTTTGCTTAAAGTTCTTGTTCCCCCTTTTTTCCTGAAAGTGATATGATCATGTTGAAGTCCCCACCCATGATCCAAGGAACTCCTGCATGTCTATATCTTAGTTCCACCAGAGAATATAGAAACCTGAGTTTGTCATCTAGTCTTTGGGGGCCATAAACATTCGTGACCAAATAAGTCTCCTTGTCTCCCACAGGCTGAATAACCATTGATAGATAATTCCTAGATGCCTCAGCATCTATTATGCCAATCTTTTGGGGATTCCAAAGAGTGAGTATACCTTCTATTTTATTATCTGCTTTAACTTATAGAAACTCAAACCTATTTAGCCATTTTTTGTGAATTTCTTTGATTTTTTTAATGGAATATTTAGTTTCCTAGATAAATATCATATCAGGAGCTTCTTGTTTCATTCTATTGCTAAGTATTCTTTGTTTTCTTTTACTACCTAGACCTCTAATATTCCAAGATGTGAACTTCATTATTAAAGATTTGTAAAGGAGTAACTGGTTAGGTCTTTCATCTTACCTGAGTCTATCATTAGCTTTCCACATTCCATCAATAGCTCATTCTACTTTTTCCTTCCTCTTTTCTTTCCTGGGTTTCTAGGAGCTAATCATGGTGTGGTTTTCATAGTTTTCACACCTTCGTTGCCCTACCTTTCATTGTTTTTTGCCTTTCCATCCCTTTAGCTTGAGTTTTCCATAGGAACAGCTACTTTACTATGTTGAACTCTTCTTGAGGTAGTGATTCTACCCCTCCCATGGTTCCCTGTTTCAAGAATCCTTCCAGATCTAGGTGTTCTCTATCAAGAATATCCTACAGTTCATGATCCTCTGTTTCCATCTCACTCTGATTCATTTCTTGGTCCATCTCAAGTTCTCCATTGCTTAGCATTATCTCTTTTTGTTTAGTAACATCCTGTGTTTGTTCCCTATCTTCTTCTTTCTCCTTCTCTCCTGAGCTTCCTTCCATTACCTGATATACTTTTGATATTCCTTCCTCTTCTTCGAGAACTTGGAACCTGTTCAGACTGGCCGGTTGCCCTTCTGTTTGTTATTTGCTTTGGCCCCCTTTTTCCCCCTTTTCCTCTATATCTCACTTTGTGAAAGCTTTCAGTGTCTTTCATTTTGGTTTCTTTACTTTTGTTCTCTATTTTACTGAGAGGGCAGTCTCTAAATAGGTGTCCATGCTCATGGCACCTGCGACATCTTAAAGGAATATGTTCATAATCTACTGTTTGCACCCATTCTTCATCAAAAACTTCCAAGATGACCTCATCCGGTAGCACTCCCGAAAGATCCATTTCCACACATATACGTGCGAAGGAAGTGTATTTTCCCCTTCTGGTGGCCTCATAGGCTTTACCAAAACGCCCTAGTTTATTTCCTATGGCAAATAACGATTCTGTTTGCCAGTAATCAAGAGGTAGGGAGTAGAGTCTTACCCAGACCGGACCGAAGTGAAAGTTTTTCGCTCCGGGACAAAATTCATCATCCACAGCCACGTATAGAGGCCTGCTACTGCATAGAAGTATGGTCCTCCTTCAAACACCTTGTCTTTGTCCTCAATATTTGTGAAGACCACAGTGAAGAAACCTTTGACCCAAGATGTAGGTCTATGCTTCCTTTTGGTTTCCAATGGTATTTAATCCACGCTTGTTGTTGGGCCTCAAAATGGTCCCTATTTTCACTCCATTATTCACCAATATCTTCACATCTTACCTTCATGTCACCTCCATTCCACCTCCATATCATTCCATTTACCTCATTACTAGATTATAACTATGCTTTTCCAAAGTTTATTAATTCTTAACATTTTTAAGTGAATTTATGGCTAAAACTTAGAAAATAATATGCTTAAACTTATACCTAACAATTAGCATGAGTTTGTTGACATGTGTAGGCACAAAGGAAGCTTCCAGGGCATCTTTATGTGGCCTTGAATGATCAAATTCGAATTTGATAAGATAAGCTTCATGGAGAAGATCATGGACCTCATGGAGGAGATCATGGAGGATAGGGTTATGTGTCATCATTGGTTGAGAAATATGTGGGTCAAAGGAGAGAATAGTGGGTCTACATTTATGAGGTTGTTATCATAAGTTTTTGTATAAATAGGAGTACCTCCTCCATTCCAAAGAAGATGACTCTTAGAGCATTGTATCCAATTGATGATGGAATAGAATAAAGCTTCATCTTTCATACATTTCCATTATGTAGTGTTATTTCCATTATGTAGTTTTAGATTTAATTTTCCTTAATGTAGTATATGGAATAATTTGTCTTGTTCTTAGGAGAATTGAGCTCACTCTAAAAGGATGAGAGAAACATGTTATTTCATATTAGATCTTATTTCATTTATTTGTCTAGATGTTTGAGGATTTGTTTGTGATTGATGAATGAGTTTTAAATTAGAATGTAATCAACATATGAGAGGACAACTAAGGGTCTAAGTTAGGCTCTCTCTCTCTATTTGATTTGTATGATAATTGGAATTCATTCTTTTGCTTTTATGTTTCAAGTATCATATGAGGAGATACCAAGAGTCTAAGTTAGGCTCTCTCTCCAATGATTTATATGGTAATTGAAATTCATTCTTTTGTGTTTATGTTTCAAAGTTATTTCATTTCTTATGCTTATGAATGAATCCTAGTTTAGTTTGGATTAGTACATGAGAGGACAATCAAGAGACTAAGTTAGTCTCTCTCTCTACTTGAATCTAAACAATAACTAAGTTCATTCTCTTGTCTTTATTTCAAGGTTTTAGTTTTATGTAATTAATGATTTCTCTATGATACTGTAGAGAAGGACAACCAGGACCTCCTTAAGTTAGGAGCCTCTTCCCTTGCATATTATATTGAATCTTAAATAATTTCATTAGACATAGAATTAGTTGCCTAGTCTTGCATATATATTGCTGGCACCATCACAAGCTTACGAGTTTCCCTGGTCGATAATTTATTCAACAATTTAAGTCCAATAAATTGCCCAACATTTTGGCGCCGTTGCCGGGGAATGGTGCTAAGGGATTAGGCATTAGAAATTTAATTTAGTACTATTTTTCTTTAGACACAATAACTTGTGAGACTTGGTGACAGCAGAATCTTCACAAAGAAGTTTAAGTTTGAGTTTTTTTTTATGTTTTAGTGCTTAGCTAGTTTTAAATTTTGTCTTTTCAAAAACCCCCCCCTGCATGAATAAAAACGAATCAATCGATTAGTATGCTCTCTTCCTGCGCTTCGTGTGATCAGGAAGATCAAAAAATCTATTGATTTCGTTCGAATAAAACTACTCTTGCTCGAGACTAATGTGCAACATGATAATAGAGAATTTTGTGAATGAAAAAAACACCTTTAAATTTTCAGATGAAATCTAGTTTTTTTAATTTTAGAAAATAAATAAAAATTTAGTTTTTAATTTTAGATTTAAAAAAAAAAAAAAATTCCACAAAGTAATAATAATATATGTATCAAATATACACATATTATTATTAAAAAAATAAATAAAAAACTAACCATTTTTTTTGTTGTGTTTTTTTAGATATTTTAAAAAAAATATAACCATTTCTTTTGTTTTTTTAAGATATTTTAAAAACTAACCATTTTTTTTGTTTTTTTAGATATTTAAAAAAATGCAAAACAAATTTATTTTCTTTTTCTTGGCCAGTTTGAAATTCGAGATCAAGCAGTGCCATGGGAGGAGGATGCGTTGAGTATTCCACTCCAACGCTCCATTCAGCGAATTGAATTAATATTATCAGATGCTCTGACCTTGTTTCGGGATTTAATAGGCCTGAACTTCCAGTCGAAGAGATAATTGTTGAAAATCTTCTGAAGCGCTGAAGCTTCCAACTAAAGGCCACTTTCTACCATTGCTCCAAGAAGCTTTTGGCAGACATTTTTCCTAGATCGCAGGATGAGGAACCAAATGATCGGAAGATTTCCAAGTTGTGTGAATATGCATCAAAAAGAATCATATGCGCATTCCCAAGATCACAAAATATTTGGAGCAGCGGTGCTACAAAGAACTGAGAAGTGAACATTTTGGTTATGTCAAAGTTGTCATGCGTGTTTATAGCAAGCTACTATCTTCATGTAAAGAACAGATGCCTCTATTTGCTAGTAGCCTTTTAACTATTATCCGTACTCTACTGGACCAAACACGATATGATGAAATGCGTATCCTCAGCTGCCAAACTCTTGTTGATTTTGTTAACAGCCAGATGGACAGCACATACATGTTTAACTTGGCAGGTCATTCTACTCATTTGCTATTATCCATGTTGATTAAACATCTTGATCACAAGACCGTGGTGTCACAACCGCAAATGCAGATCAACATTATTGAAATTACCGCTATCCTGGCACAACAGTCAAAATCACCACCTTCTGTGGCAATAGTTGGTGCAATAAGTGATCTGGCAAGGCATTTGCGCAAGAGCATGCATTGTTCTTCGGAGGCTTCAAATCTGAGTGATGATATAAACAACTGGAACAAGTCTTTTCAGGCTGCAATTGAAGAATGCTTGGTGCAATTGGCAAAACGGGTTGGTGATGCTGGTCCAATTCTGGACATGATGGCTGTCACGTTAGAGAATCTTTCTACTACCACTATTGTAGCTAGAACAACAATTGCAGCAGTGTATCTCATAGCACATATTATATCATCCATACCAAATCGTTCATATCATAATAAGGCTTTTCCAGAGGCTTTGTTTCATCAGCTATTGCAAGCTATGGTGCATCCAGACCTTGAAACAAGGGTTAGAGCACATCGGACTTTTACGGTAGTCCTTGTGGCATCTTCTATGACTGCTCGACCAGGGTCCCATTCACCAGATTCACCAAGAGCACATGGCCTGAAGAGAACATTTTCAAGAAATGCTTCAGTGTTGTCTTCTGCATCTGCCTTCTTTGAAAAACTAAGAAAAGAAAAAGGGTTTTTCCAAGAAATTAAAGGCAAGGAGGATTTTCAAGGGAAAGATATGAAAGATATTCAGAAGACACAGAAGGTCGGGTTTACAGACCGAGAAGAAGCTGTGCCAGGAAGACTTTGCAAAACCAAACGCTTTGCATATGGAACGCTTTGGATTTTTCATTTCAATTGTTTGGATTTTGTATTTATTGCTATATATTATATTTCTTTTTATTTTTTATTTGTTTTGATTTACATTTATAAATGTTGGATTTCTTTTGATTAATATTTCTATATTTTTAGTAATAATTTTGATTTTTTTTTATTTATAAAGATTGGATTTCTTTTGATTTATATTTGTATATTTTTAGTAATAATTTTGATTTGTTTTATTTGTTTTGATTTATAAAGGTTGGATTTCTTTTGATTTATATTTGTATATTTTTAGTAAAAAAATTGTATATTTTTTATTTTTTTAAATTTATATTTATTTGTTTTTATGTATATATTTAGTTATAATTGGTTAACGATTGATTTGTTTTGATTTACATATTTAGTTTATATTCATTATGATTCTATTAATATATTAATAGGATTAACTATATTAATACATTAATATATTATGATTATATTAATATATTAATTATATTAATATATTAATACAATTGTATTAATTATATTAACCGTATTAATATATTATTATATTATGATTGTATTAATATATTAATAAATTAATAGGATTGTATACTAAAAAATTCGTATTTTTATTGTTAAAAAAAAAAAAAAAAGCTAACTTTAATTTAGTAATAGTTTTTTTATTAGGTTTTAACAAATAAAATTTTGTTGTTTTTCATTTAAAAATAAAAAAATATAAAAATATAAAAAATTTCACTTAAATAATAAATTAAAAATCTATGTTTTTAATTTATTGTTTAATGAAACATCTAAAAAAATTATGTTTTCATTTAACAAAATCTCTAAAAAAATTTCACAACATTCACACAGATTCGAAAAATAGGATACTTGGAAATAAATTTTAAAAATCAATTGGAGGATTCAATTCTCGATAGCATCAAGATGGCATAAACTCATCACATGATTCTTGAGTTATCTGACAGGGAGTAGTATTTTACATGGTTGTTTTGAAGAATGGATTGAAATTGATATCATGAATTGAGTTACATTCAACGCTTTGATTTTCTTTGATCTTTTTATTTGGTACAAAATTTTTGTGTAAGAATCATGAAGGATATGCGCAATTCTTCTTGAGCACACTTATGTTTTATTTGTACCAAGTTTTTTACAGGTTACAGGATAATCAAGTGATCATAAGGAGATTACATTATGTGCACAATTGGTCTTCCAAAGACTAAATTCATGAAAAATTCTGAAGACAAATCCATCTCCACAACCACTACCTTCCACCTCCCTTTCTGCAAAAGATTTTGAATTCCACCAATCGTACATCCATAAGGCGTGACACTTCCATATCCATTTTTCACAGCAAGAGTTCTACACCATGCATTTCCTTACGTCCATTCCTTAGAAGCATATTGTCATTTCCCATGTCATTTCCGCCAATAAAACCCTGCTTGAGTCAAAGTCCTAGAGTCTAAGTATCATTGAAACAACACCTAGAGGCTTGCATGCCTTAATGGCAAGTACTCTTGCCAATGAACAATGGGAGTACATTAATATCCCTTGTTCGTTGGATCTTGTAGGTGACTCGACAACGACAAATTTATTCGTACCTACAACGATGTGTTAGGCATCCTGACTCCCATTGGAATCAATGGTGGGAGCTCTTGTGTTGGCTAGGGGCATTCATTAACGGCCACTAAGTCAACAACTTCTTGCTATGTTCGACATCGACACATTTAATCACATAGTAAGATTTGTTCCATCGAGCGTTGAAGACTTGAAGACCCCTATTTTGTAGCAGATGAAGCCAATTTCCATTCATTGTATTTCCATTCATTGTATACATTGTATTTCACTTGAGGACAAGTGAATAAATAAGACTGGGAGGAAAATGTAACTTCTATATTTTGTATACCTTCCAAGCCTTATATGTTTTCAACCATATTCAGGAAGACTCATCAGATTCATCATCCAGCAGCAAATACAACTTTCAGCCATGATCAGCAGGCTCCTCAGATTTTTCATCTAGTAGCAAAGGATCCAACAGCTGATACGACAATACAGATCCATCTTTCATCCACAACTTGAAGAAGAAGCTTCAGAGCAGAATTGTGGCAGCTGAACATGCATGATTCATCCCCCATTTTCACAACCAAGTAAGGAGGACTATGAATG
The DNA here is from genome assembly GCA_031772625.1 of Pinus tabuliformis. Taxonomy (NCBI): domain Eukaryota; kingdom Viridiplantae; phylum Streptophyta; class Pinopsida; order Pinales; family Pinaceae; genus Pinus; species Pinus tabuliformis. Next base: position 115,143,071 of record CM062808.1, on the reverse strand, counting down.
ACATTTTTGCAGCCACACGTGCACAACTCTCATCCATTTTTGGAAGGGTAAGTTAAGGTATGATATTTTCTAACTTTTAACCATTAAATTCCTTGAAAATTTAGAATAATAATTTTTGGAAAAACTTCACTTCCTTTTCCCTTCTTTTCCCCATTTCACATAACTGCCCAAACCATCCATTTAAGGGGAAAGATACATTTACATATATGCTTTGTCACATTCATATATCACAACCCCACTTAACCCCACTTACCTTCAAAGTATATTCACTATTACATGAGCATACAAATGGCTTTGTCGAAAGTATTTAGAAGTTAATTGGATGCCAAAACAATCATGGTTGTTACACAAGAACCAACCATGATGCATTCCAACACAAATACTCTGCAACAAAAATCACATTATCAATATGCAAAGATCATACATTGAATGCAACAAACAAAATATGGTTGAAACAAAAGAACCAACCAAGTTGTAATTCATCAAAATAATGCTTTGCAAAAGTTATGTAAATGATATTATGCAGAGTTTAAGCCAAAGCTCAAAAAAGTAATGTAATAGATTGCATGAGGACATGCAATATCATTGATTGCATGAGGACATGCAATATCTTGAGTTTGGGGGAGATGTTGGGCCTCAAAATGGTCCCTATTTTCACTCCATTATTCACCAATATCTTCACGTCTTACCTTCATGTCACCTCCATTCCACCTCCATATCATTCCATTTACCTCATTATTGGATTATAGCTATGTTTTTCCAAAGTTTATTAATTCTTAACATTTTTAAGTGAATTTATGGCTAAAACTTAGAAAATAATATGCTTAAACTTATACCTAACAATTAGCATGAGTTTTTTGACATGTGTAGGCACAAAGGAAGCTTCCAGGGCATCTTTATGTGGCCTTGAATGATCAAATTCGAATTTGATAAGATAAGCTTCATGGAGAAGATCATGGACCTCATGGAGGAGATCATGGAGGATAGGGTTATGTGTCATCATTGGTTGAGAAATATGTGGGTCAAAGGAGAGAATAGTGGGTCTACATTTATGAGGTTGTTATCATAAGTTTTTGTATAAATAGGAGTACCTCCTCCATTCCAAAGAAGAGGACTCTTAGAGCATTGTAGCCAATTGATGATGGAATAGAATAAAGCTTCATCTTTCATACATTTCCATTATGTAGTGTTATTTCCATTATGTAGTTTTAGATTTAAGTTTCCTTAATGTAGTATATGGAATAATTTGTCTTGTTCTTATGAGAATTGAGCTCACTCTAAAAGGATGAGAGAAACATGTTATTTCATATTAGATCTTGTTTCATTTATTTGTCTAGATGTTTGAGGATTTGTTTGTGATTGATGAATGAGTTTTAAATTAGAATGTAATCAACATATGAGAGGACAACTAAGGGTCTAAGTTAGGCTCTCTCTCTCTATTTGATTTGTAAGATAATTGGAATTCATTCTTTTGCTTTTATGTTTCAAGTATCATATGAGGAGATACCAAGAGTCTAAGTTAGGCTCTCTCTCCAATGATTTATATGGTAATTGAAATTCATTCTTTTGTGTTTATGTTTCAAAGTTATTTCATTTCTTATGCTTATGAATGAATCCTAGTTTAGTTTGGATTAGTACATGAGAGGACAATCAAGAGACTAAGTTAGTCTCTCTCTCTATTTGAATCTAAACAATAACTAAGTTCATTCTCTTGTCTTTATTTCAAGGTTTTAGTTTTATGTAATTAATGATTTCTCTATGATACTGTAGGGAAGGACAACCAAGACCTCCTTAAGTTAGGAGCCTCTTCCCTTGCATATTATATTGAATCTTAAATAATTTCATTAGACATAGAATTAGTTGCCTAGTCTTGCATATATATTGCTGGCACCATCACAAGCTTACGAGTTTCCCTGGTCGATAATTTATGCAGCAATTTAAGTCCAATAAATTGCCCAACACTTGTAATGCCTTTTCAGTGGGCCATAATCCCATGAATTTACAAATGATAGCATAGGTCTGCATGTGGTCCCTGTGTGCCTACAGAGAAGGATCATTTAAAACTACTCCGGGAGTGACCTCAGCCTTGGGTTTACATGGCCCTTTTTGTGCCTTGTTTTCTACTCCCTATTTCTTGTCTTCTTCCTCATTTTCTTTTGTGTAGTTATCCTCCCTTGGTTTGGTAAAATCTTGATCCTCTTCCATATTCTTTTTCATTTCTCTTGAAGGCCCTCTGACAGATTCTATTGGTTTTTTGCGTCGGCTGGCCACTACCTGCCTGTAGGAGGGAGTGGAGCTCCCCCCTTTGCGTGCCTCCATGGAGCTCAGAAACTTGAAACCCTAGCTATTCATCTGCTTCCTCTGTCTGCCATCGTCCCTTCCTCTTCAGTCAAATTAGCACCCGTCGTAAGGAGAATAATCATCTTCTATTATACTTTCAATCTAGGTATTTAACTCTTTTATATCCAATTTCTTATTAAAAGATTTATTTTTTGATTTTCTAACTGATTTGAAGTCCTAAACATATAACCTCGAAAATCAACTAAACAAATCTAAAAACTCCAAGGTTATTTAAAATGATATAATACTAAACTAGGTAGTTAAAAGATAAAAAATTAAAAAACAGTGATTACAATACAAATATATAAAAAATCTCAAATATATAAAAACACTCATACATAAATGGTGATTACGACATACAAGTATATACATAGCACTATATAAAAATTGTCATTCATTACTATGATTATGAATGTATTTTTCTAAGATGTTTCATGCTTTTTCTCTTACTCGTTTCTGTAATATGAGTATATTAGAGAGCACTGTAGCTTGAGCATGTAAATTTCTTTTTGATTTAATGAAAGATTATTATTATTTTTCTCTCGCAGAAAACTATGATTAAAAATATGAAACAACTATTAATAAAATAGGTAAGTTTATTATTTTTTAAACTAGTAGCATAGTTCATGTTACTTAAGTGGATTTCATGTTTTTAGAAAAAATGCAAATTGATGTTTGAAATGGAAAAGTTACTTTTCTACACAAGGATAAGGACTTGCATAAATTTTTGGTGAGAGGTAACATTTATTAAACAACCCAAGTTACTATCAAAATTCTTATGTATAACATGATAGAATTAAAAGACTTATAGTTGTTGGAATATTCCAGATCTCTGGAAGTCATAAACACCATAAGATTGCAATTCACAAAGTATGTAGATGATTATTGAAAAAAACACTGTCATAAATATTTATTAAAATTTATTTCTATTGAAAAATATCAAATGGATTACATAACCAAAACAACCCAAAATTGTATATGATTGAATAGAAAGTAAAAATGCTTGCTTTGATGCAAAGAAAGATTCACAAATTAAAACAACACAAGAAACACTATAAAACATTATGTACATATATTTAACGATGAATGAAATTACAAAGGATGTTTATAAGACATTTTCAAAAGAAAACTCAAAAACCCATAATGACATACGCTATCAATACTTACTATCAATGTAGAAATAGCTACAATTTAATAGTAAAAAATATAAGGACAAATCCAAAATAGTAATATGCATCCAAATGGTTAGGGAAACCATTTAGAGTCTAAAATTGCAAGGTAGGGGTTGTTGGACATGACACACTCAATGAGCCATGTAGTATACGTGTTGAATTTATTTGTTTAGGGGAAGCTTCTTTTTTTGTCATGTTGTTTTATTTGTTTGGGGGAAGCTTCTTTTTTTTGTAATATTGTTTTTAATATATGAACAAAATATAATATTTTTTATATCTCTAAAATCATTTTATAAAATAAACAAAATTATCTATGTTCAATCATCCTTTAACTCTCTATTAAGGGATAAGGACTTGCATAAATTTTTGGTGAGTAGTAACCATTAGTAAGTTTACACATTTTCACTTTTACTCCTATATGTTAAAGCATTCAAGAAAACATAAATAATGGTAGACAATAACTCTAGGTAGGTGTATTTATTTCCATCTTGTTCCTATTCATTTTTTATGCAAATAATTATGATAGTCATTAATTGATGATAAATAGATTATTTATGTGAGTATGAGTTATTTTCAAGTATTTCATTTTAGAATTCAGACTTCTGTGATCCATATTACATTAAGAAGAATCTTTTCTCTAGAAACCACATAGGATGGCTATGGGTTTGAACATGCTGAACATGCAAAAAAAATCTAGGCATCACATGTGCATTGAGGAAACCCATGTCATTGAAGGTTAGTCATTTCCATCATAGTAAATTCAGGGAGGCCTTGGAAATTGAAAAAAGGCCCAATAATTTAAATAGAGCCAATGGTTGGAATATTAGTAGGTCTTGTCCTGTGCTCCTTATTTGTTTCTGTTTGCAGATTATTTTGTTTTTTAGGGTTTGACATTTCTATTTATAATTTTTTGTTTCCATATAAGTATTTGCATTTAATGTTAATATTATTTTGATCAGGTTTCTCACCTTTAAAAAAACAATTCCCTCGCTTTTGATTGCTTTGTTTTAATTTTATTCTCATTTAATTTTTATTTTTGTTATAAGATCTTGACTCATTCATCGGGTCTTGACTTTTCTCTCTCTCTCTCTCGCTCTCTCTCTCTCTCTGTCTCTTTTAATTATTATTTTTGTTTTAGGAAATTGACTCATTAATAAAGTCTTGGCGACTATTTATTAATTTATTTTTTACTTTGTTTGTATTTGGTTGACTTTTGTTTCTTATTAAATTTTACATTTTTTATCTTTCTTAATTATTATTACTATATATATATATATATATATATATATATATATATATGTATGTATGTATGTATATAATTTTATTATTCTTAAACTAGCCATTATATTAGGCGTTATAAGAATATTATTTGATCTTAATAATCAATCAGTATTAAAATGTTAATTTTCGTAAACTAGCCATTATATGATCTTTATGATCTTTTGGTCTCTACATCGCCCTCTATTTAAGCCTGTGACATGATTTGCATCTTCATGGTCCTGATGATGAACCACACTAGTTGGTTCGAAACTTTTGTTTAATTGTTATTTGATCTTAATAATAATTATTAAGATCAAATAATATTCCTACAACCACTAGTTTAAGACTTATTTATATGATCTTTATGATCTTTTGGTCTCTACATCGCCCTCTATTTAAGCCTGTGACATGATTTGCATCTTCATGGTCCTGATGATGAACCACACTAGTTGGTTCGAAACTTTTGTTTAATTGTTATTTGATCTTAATAATAATTATTAAGATCAAATAATATTCCTACAACCACTAGTTTAAGACTTATATATATATATATATATATATATATATATATATATATATATATATATATATATATATATATATATATATATATATATATATATCGTGCTTTTTTATTGCTATGTTTTAATTTTAGTCTCTTTTAATTATTATTTTTGTTATAGGAACTTGACTCATTAATAAGGTCTTGGCAACTATTTATTTTTTACTTGGTTTGTATTTGGTTGACTTTTGTTTCTTTTTTATCTTTCTTTTATATATATATATATATATATATATAGATATTATTCTTATACTAGTCATTATATTAGGCGTTATAAGAATATTATTTGATCTTAATAATCAATCAGTATTAAAATGTTAATTTTCGTAAACTAGCCATTATATGATCTTTATGATCTTTTGGTCTCTACATCGCCCTCTATTTAAGCCTGTGCCATGATTTGCATCTTCATCTGGTCCTGATGACACTAGTTGGTTCGAAACTTTTGTTTAATTTTTATTTAATTTTACTTGATTTTCTTATGAAGCTTAACAATGAAAAATTATTGCACAAATATTTAAAATGATGACATAAATATTGCAACTACATGCAGAAATTTTGGCAAAAAAATCGGAAGTTATCCACATGGCATAAATTTTTGAAAAAAAAAAATAATAATTTTGAAAAAAAAATATTTTTTTCAAAGTTAAACATTATAACTTGCATTGGTAAATGCTAAACTAATAGTGTTCTAAAATCTTACTTTAAAAAGACTAATAGCATAAAAGAATTAAAATAAGAAATAGAAATATCGATATAAATTTTTTATATTTTCAAATAATACAAAATATCATTAACAAATTTGTATTGCACCTATAATCTTATACATTAAAATCATATCTTGTGAATCAATGGAAGTTTGGAAAATAAAATTTAATTAACTTAGTGTTCTTTAAAAATAAAATTGAATTAACTTAGTGTTCTTTAAAAAATATCTTGTGAATCAATGGAAATTTGGAAAATAAAATTGAATTAACTTAGTGTTGTTTAAAAAATAAAGTTTAATTAAGGTACTATTTGTTTTCAATAGTTTAAAATGTTATGAATATATAAATAAATTTATGTTTGATTATAATATTTTGTTTATGATGATGATGTTGTTTAAAGTCCATTCAGACCAAACTATAAATTGTAAATTAAATAAAAATTGTTTTTTAATAAAAAAATATTATATTTTTTATTATCTATTATGATTATTTTAATATTTTTATTAACAAATAAAATAAAAACATATTTATTATTATTTATATATATATATATATATATATATATATATATATATATATAATAATCATAATTAAAAAAAAAATTCTTAAAAAATTCCAATATTCTAATAAATTTTTTTAATTGTATATTTTATAATTATAATTTTAAATTTTCATATATTTATAAAACTTGTATATATATTAGATTTTATATTTTGTTTTTTTTTTAATTTTATTAATATGAGTTTATAATTGTATATAAAATAAAATTTATATAAAATAAAATAATAATTTATCTTTATCAATATCAAAATCAAAATCAAAAATTCATATAAAATTGAAAACTCTATTTATTCTCTTCCAAATTGCTTTCAAAATACTCCAATGGCGGGCATGAGTAAGCACATATGACTCGAACAAGTCTTTTTTTTTTCTATAAAAAAAATTATAATTTAAAAAGGTTGGTTTGGTCAAGTTCCAATTTTTTGGGCATTGATCAAAAGTTATCATGTAATTATGGATTCTTTAAAAAAATATTTATTTTCCAACATATATTTTTATGGAATTTTCCAATTTTTAGAACAATAAAATTTTCTCAACTTTACAGTTTATGAAGATTAGTTAGTGTCCTTTTTTAAAGATAGTTGAAGATTATTTACAAAGTTAAATGGTAGGTCAAATAAGAGATTTACTTGTTAATCTAATTAGCTAAAGGTGGTTCTAATTAGATACCTAGTATAGGTGTGGTATAAGTTTAGGTATAAAATTAGGATTTTAGAAGTATTAATTGTTTTTTATTTTGGGGGAGTTATATATATCGTAAGTATATATAAATGATCTTATAGATAATTTATTATACATTTTCCGTGATGCTTACTTGTGCTTCAATATTATAATGGTGCCTTTAATACCAATTTTCTTCTTAGAATTCAAAGTTAATAACCAATGCAATTATGTAGTTCTCCAATATTGATTAGGAAATTTATTGATATATCATGACCTATTTTAGGACCATATGTTCACTTAAGACTAGCTTCATCTTTCCTAAAAAAGCTTCATACAAATTTTCTTTCTTATTTTCCTCCATTAATGCCCTTTTCCCTTCCTATCCTCGTCCTCTATGTTTCCATTCCTTACCATCTCCTTTTTCTCTAGTTTCCTTTGAGGATAGATTTAGAGTTTTAAACACTTCTTAAAAAGGAAAATCCTAGAGATTATAAATAGTTCTTACCTCCAAGATTGATCTCATCTTTATTTGGGTTTCATTACTTCTCTCATACTCATTTCACTTCAATAACCCCATCTCTATTTTCTTTCTCTCTTTACCATCTTATTTATTAAGGTCACAAAAATAGAGTAAGGAGTAAATATTGCTTCTAAGTTTTCTTGACATAAGGCCCTAGCCATGATTGTGGTGGGAATGTAATCATGGTTTCAATGCTTGTCCCTAGTCTATGTAGATTAGTACCACCATGTACTATTGTTGAAGTTTACTACCTTTGGGATCTACTTGTTTGAATAATTTGAGATGGTGAATTGTTCTAGTCTATTCTCCCTAAGTTCATTATTATTAGAGCTTGTTCCATCTAGTGACTAATGAGGGGAATGGAAATTTGGAGGGAATATCACATGACCATGATATATGGGTTTCAAAATGATTCCTTATTGATCTTCATGTTTCCAACTATTTGTCCCTTCTCTTAGATTCTCATCCTCAACGCTTTTGGTTAAAAGAGTGTTGACCGAAGTTTTTGATTAATACTAGAACTTTTGAACTTCTGGTTTCAATACCCTTTTATACGTCTCTTTGGTCCTTAATATCGAGTGCCTCTCATACAAAAATATAATATTGTCCATTTTTCCAAAAGATGGGATTGTAGGATGATGGTATCACTCATCACTTAGCCCATACATCCCTATCCGAATGCCAAATTCTTATAGTTAGCCACTTTTCAAAAGATGAAATGTCAAGTTGAACAAACTCCAGTCAAACCTTTTTCACAAGTTCCAACTCCCAACCATCCTAAATTAACATCCTAATTTCTATCTATCCCAATTACCAACCATATTGATTCTCAATTAGCTCAATTGTATCAAGTCTTGACTTGCTATACTAATCCACCCAACTCATTGTCACCATGATATGAAGAGTATCAATAGTCCGGTTTCTAGTAAAGCATCATTTTCGAGGTGAATCAAATGCCTACTACCACAACTTCAATTCAATTGATCTCAACATTTGAGAAAACACGGTTCTTGCTAAAGTGATCACATTGTTGTTACTTAAGGGAAATTGTCATTAAAGCACCATTATGTCATACTATGACAAGTAATTGACGGGGTTGGTAATATCAAGTGTAATCTTCTTTGTTAAGTAAATCTTATGAATTTATTACATAAGTACCTTGTGTCTATCAAATTAGGAAAATATGATCGGTAAGAGGAAAGAAAATTATTGCATAGATACTCTTAATAAACTTGCAAGAGAGAAACATGACTATCACTGGTATATTATGTATGTGATATTCAAAATTACTAGAAGATAAACAAGGCACCAACCAAGCTTGGGTGACTAGAATAGTGAAATAAGGTTACACGTTGGAAGTATCTAAATTCACAAATTTTGTTTCATGGTGTGCAATGAATTTTGATAAGCATAAAAGAGTACTCCACTACTTGAAAACATAAAACAATATGTGTTCAATGCTAATCCTTTTTAGGAAAATGTTTGTTGGGTGCAAGAATTGCAATTAATAAAACTCCTTTCAACACTTAATTTGTCAACTCGAGGTTTCGTACACTTCGAGGCGTAGCACAAGAAATGTGAAGAAATGATATGAACCTTCTCTAATTGTATTCCTACTTCTTAAATCACAAATTTACAGAATCGAAAGAAAAATGAAGATCAAGCTACAATTGATACTCAAGGAAAGTCTGGTGCTGGAATAAATGAAAAGTACTTTTGTAGAAACTAAAATGGATTCTTAATTAATTGTGAACAATCTTAACTAATGAAATGACCATTTATATTTACCTTCAGGGAGACTGTGTGATAAATAAGTTATTCAGTGTAGATGTCTTCTTTAAAGATATTCTTTTTTGCACTAAACTATTATTCCTGTACTACAACAACGTTCATGCACCAGAACGATGTGCCTACACTAGAATGAGGTTTAGATACCAGAAGGATGTTTTGTACTTGTACTGAATTTTTGACCTTCATGCAAGAGTTCTAAGTCTTCAGGCTAGAACACTTTGATCCTGTACGGGATCTGAGGTTCCTGCACAAGATATCAATATTTCTGCACTCGATTTCTAGATTACTTTCAAAAAATAAAAAGTGTGTTCAGTGAAATAGAGTGCAAAGCAAACATAATTTGAAAGTAAATTATCACAAGCAGAAATATGCTTGAACTAAACTTAGATTTTAGATAGGAATTGATTTTCAAAAGCCAAAGTAAATCCTTCTTTAAAACAGAAAACTCTTATATATAATTATGGAAATCATCTGGTTGCGTGAATATGGATTTTCCTGGGATAGTTGTGCATGTAATTTAGATCTACATTTTAATGTTTTAACTCAGAGGGTTCATTCAATAATTAATCATGAAATTCAATCCTTTCTTCGAAAGTGTTTAGTGCAAGCACATACCTGTAAGTTACTATAGAGTTTATTCCATATTCATCACAACATAATTAAATATTAAGTGAAATCTCAGATATTAATAATACCCTTAGTTTAGAAAGAAATATCAATCTTGCAAAAAGGAAAAAAATAACTCTTGTGAAAAGAAAGGAGTAAAAGAGTTGCGAAATTGAACCAATGAAATCAACTTGCAGAACCAGAAATGCACTAGTACAGGTAGCATGCTTTTACAGGCAACGTGCTTGTACCGATCTTGTAGAACTGAAATCAAACATTAAAAGGAAAGCTTATGTAAAATTAAAATCAAATATTTCTAAGCCTGAACACCACAGATCCGTAACACATTAACTGTCAATGAAATCAAACCTATAACTTGTGAGAAAGATCAAACAAAATAACAAATTCATGCCTACACTCTAAAATGAATTAAATTAACACACCTTTAAAGAAAGGAATAACAAACTGGGTTGGTCGACCCCTGGCCAACCAGCTCATTTCCTTGTTAAGAACTCGTGAAACACAGTTGGTCAAAGATTCATCACAACGCAAATAGAAAATGAAACTGCATACTGGCACATTCATTTATATTACTTTCAAAAGGAAAAATACATCTTGGATTTGTGATCCAACCCAAAGAGGTGATACTCGAAAATAATTATGGTCTCTTAAAAAAATCTTACCATAGCATCGCTCCATAATTCCTATCAGAGTTTTACATTATATACAAGCCTTCAGGCCTACAACTGTAATGAAATCACAATAGTAGCTTAACTAAGCCTTTCAGTTGTTTACAAAACACTAATATATGATATATCGTCGATGTCATGATCTTAATCCGTTGATTTCTCTCCCACTCTAAGTCCAACTCGAGTTCAATTTATCCTTTACCAAAGATACGCAGCGGTTAGTCAGCTATCATGGGAGTTCAAGAATCCACCAGCTGGTGCAAGAATTCTACTAATGAGCTGTCACAGGAATGTAGGAATCTGCCATCTAGTGTAGGAATCCTACCTGCACTCGACCATTCTATCACAATTATTAATACATGTGTTTATCAAATACTTTAGGAAAGATAAATATTAGTTGCAAGGATAATTAAAGGTATAAAATCCACCAATAAGTAATTAATTCCATGACAAACCTTTAAATATGAAAATACAAAGAGAGTGTAGGAATGTGCATGATTTGAGAGAACAATATGTTGGAAATAATACTGAGAGGGGGGCGGGGGGGGGGGGGGGGGGTGAATCAGTATTATCAGATCAGTAAAACCTTTTCATTTTATGCTCAGAAACATATACGCTACTTCAATTAAGTGAACCCGCGTGTACACGCTACTGTGTCTAATGCAACTAGCGTATATCCAGAGATCTTATGATTCAGTTAGCTTAATCTTCAGTAAATGCATCAGAACATTATTAAGCATATTAACAGTAAACAGGTGCAGTCTAACAGAACAGAACATCACACAAGAGCCACACACATGAACACCATGATATAAGGTGGAAACCCAATGTGGGTGAAAACCACCTACTGCAATTTGTTTCTATCTTCCTTTAATAAGAAACTTCTTTTACAATGTACTGGTGCAGTCCTTTACCAGCACGCAGGCTACAACCTGCAGAGGGTTACAACCCTCTTAGCTCTTGTACTAGCCGATCCATTTACTAGTACGTAGGTGCCTACCTACAGAATGCTCCAACCTTTACTCGTTTTCCAGCTGCTACTGGAAGGGAGCTACAACCCCCTGGCTCTTGTACTGGCTGATATGTTTACCAGTACGTAGGTGCCGGCCTACGATCTACCCGAGACTACGTTTCATACATTTTCATACTGGATCCATGAAACAATCACCATTGTAGTACAACCTGCATCATCAATCTCTGAATCACCTAATACTGAATCACTGAAACCCTGTCAAGAACACAGACAACATAACAACAACCAGATCCGACTCCATCTTCATACTTCACATTGTATACGCTACTTCGACGAACCCAACCTGCGTGTATACGCTCTTTTACCAAAGACAACCCGCGTACAGATCTGTAAATTCAAACTTAAAGCTCCACAGCTATATTAGACATCAAAACATACCCAGATCATAACAATAAACATGCGTCAATAGATCTAGTCTATTCACAGTCAAACCATATGAAGATAATCATTCCAAGCCTTGAGATCTCGTTCCATCATTCATCATCCTCCACATGAGTGAATCCTTGGTTCAGATCACCAACCCATAACCAGCACTTGGATCTCACACTTCCTTAGATCTTCATCACTCACCCACACTTTGGCCTAATGATCTTTCTCCTTATATAGCTTTAGGCCCTTCACAATACCACGGTCCAAATCCATAGTAACACAATACCATCAACTTCAAAACTAGGGATCAACACGTCCGTCGAGACACCATGGTCCAAAACCATAGGCACAACTTCCAAGGAATAACCGCCACGGACCAAAGATAAGTTTTCCACATACACGCTCTTTTACTGAAGCCAACCTGCGTGTACACGCGACTTGGGCTTAACGAACCTACGTGTATGAACTTTCTTGGCATGCTGTACTAAGATCTGTCCTTTGATTAAGTTGCCATCACCTGTACCAACCTCTGAGCACCTGTACCAACCTCTGAGTGAGTTGCCATCAAGGACAACACTTGAATCATAATGCCAACAATCTCCCCCTTTGGACTTGATGGCAACCACCACACCAAGTCACTCTCCCCCTTTGACATCAAGGGCAAAGGGCGGACCAAGATATTCTCTTCTTTGGTATACCTTCTGCTGTCCATACTCCCCCTGAGTACCTGCTGAAATCTCCAAATGTGCTCCCCCTTTGTGTATGCCAAAGTGTACCAATCTATCCATCTTTCTCTTGTTGAATTGTGCTGTTCATGCTCCCCTTGACTGTAGGCAAGATCTGCAAAAGATGTTCTTCAAGAAGAACAAAGACTTATACATCATAGAAGACCTTCCTATCACCAAAAAGACTCAATACATACAATCATCACCCATCCTAGTGGGGATATACCAATATTGACTCATCCACCTAACCATGTGGAGATACATTAAGAGTTTACTCATGATAAGACATGAACATTACATCATTCATCCCAGGCATAGTGGGGAAACCAACATAGGCCGTTACATGACCTTGACATCATAAAAGAGATATCACAAAAGAGATACATGACATAGTGATGAAATATCTAGACCAAGACTTATGAAAGCCACCAGCAGCATCATGATCTGTACCATAAGCATCAGCCTGCAATACCATTCCTTTGATCAAACAACAAGATGTATCATTTAGCTTTATCAACAACTTCTAACCAGAATGCCAACAATGCATTATTTGAAGAATATGCTCCCCCTGAGCCTATGCCATAAGTATCAAGACATTTCCAGACATCCTTAGCAGACTGTAACTGTTAACCAATAGAGCATATACTGGACTGGATCATATCAGACCCCTTTTCTGAGTCTGTCCCTACTGCATTTCTTCAGACTGACATATACGCGATTTTGTAGTGTGAAACTCGCGTATATACGCGACTTCTCTTCATTAAACTTGCGTATGAGAATTAAAACACTGAAGTTCTATGCCTTCAGCTCCCCCTGAGTCTGTTATGTCTGTGTTGTGTTGAGTACCCTGTGCTGTGCCACATCTTTCTGACTAAACTTCCTTCTTCTTCCATATCTTCAGGCATGTTGATGATTTCTTCTTATCATGAGCTTTGTTCCTGCAATCCTTTGCTCTATGTCCAAACTTGTTACATGCATAGCATCTTACATGTTTCATATTCCTCCTATAGCAATCAGCAGCTTTGTGGCCAAACATATTGCAAGAAAAGCAATATCCATTAAAGTACCTTGAATGTGATGATCTTTTTGCATGATGGTCTTGAAACCTTCTTCTTCTACATATGGCTGCAACATGTCCAAGATTATGAAATACATAACATTCAACATTATTCATGGGAGGAGTAAAAGATTTTCTTTGAGGAGTCTCTTTCCTTGATTGTTGATGGGGTTGTCCTTTCATCTCCTTGTAGAGCCTTTCAGATTTTGCATTAGAGATTCTTGTCTTACTTTGTGAACCAGATTCACCTTCAATAGACTCATGAAAACCAAGACCAGTTTTGATAGCAGGGGACCTTTGACTACTAAGAATATCATCCAAGATCTTAGTACTATCTTGAAATCGTAATAGTTTATCTTTTTCTTCTAATTTACTTTTCAAGATATTTACCTCAACTTGATGTTGATCTTCTTTTTCCAGACATTGATTCTTCAAGGTCTTTTCAGCTTTCCTTCCTTCATCCAACTGATGCCTTAGTTTGAGGATCTCGTTCTCTTGCTCTTTATTCAGTGCTAACAGCATTTGTCGAATTCTGGATGCACATTCCAACTGATCTTTTAATATGATGATTTCTTCTTTGAGGGCATTCTCCCTTTTGCTAGGTAGATCTTGTTGATCTATGATTTGATCTGATGCTTCATTTGCTTTTCCATCTTCAATCTGAGGTGATTCAGGATCTGAATTCTTACTTCCACTCAACGGCAGGTTGTCATTGTTCCTTTGAGCTGTCTTCTTCTTCTGACGTGCTTTCTTCCCCATTGTTTCTACGAATCTCCTTCAAGCGATCAAGCTTCTCTGAAGGACCTGCTCTGATACCAATTGTTGGAAATAATACTGAGAGGGGGGGGGGGGGGGTGAATCAGTATTATCAGATCAATAAAACCTTTTCATTTTATGCTCAGAAACATATACGCTACTTCAATTAAGTGAACCCGCGTGTACACGCTACTGTGTCTAATGCAACTAGCGTATATCCAGAGATCTTATGATTCAGTTAGCTTAATCTTCAGTAAATGCATCAGAACATTATTAAGCATATTAACAGTAAACAGGTGCAGTATAACATAACAGAACATCACACAAGAGCCACACACATGAACACCATGATATAAGGTGGAAACCCAATGTGGGTTAAAACCACCTGCTGCAATTTGTTTCTATCTTCCTTTAATAAGAAACTTCTTTTACAATGTACTGGTGCAGTCCTTTACCAGCACGCAGGCTACAACCTGCAGAGGGCTACAACCCTCTTAGCTCTTGTACTAGCCGATCCATTTACTAGTACGTAGGTGCCTACCTACAGAATGCTCCAACCTTTACTCGTTTTCCAGCTGCTACTGGAAGGGAGCTACAACCCCCTGGCTCTTGTACTGGCTGATATGTTTACCAGTACATAGGTGCCGGCCTACGATCTACCCGAGACCACATTTCATACATTTTCATACTGGATCCATGAAACAATCACCATTGTAGTACAACCTGCATCATCAATCTCTGAATCACTCAATACTGAATCACTGAAACCCTGTCAAGAACACAGACAACATAACAACAACCAGATCCGACTCCATCTTCATACTTCACATTGTATACGCTACTTCAACGAACCCAACCTACGTGTATACGCTCTTTTACCAAAGACAACCCGCGTACAGATCTGTAAATTCAAACTTAAAGCTCCGTAGCTATATTAGACATCAAAACATACCCAGATCATAACAATAAACATGCGTAAATAGATCTAGTCTATTCACAGTCAAACCATATGAAGATAATCATTCCAAGCCTTGAGATCTCGTTCCATCATTCATCATCCTCCACATGAGTGAATTCTTGGTTCAGATCACCAACCCATAACCAGCACTTGGATCTCACACTTCCTCAGATCTTCATCACTCACCCACACTTTGGCCTAATGATCTTTCTCCTTATATAGCTTTAGGCCCTTCACAATACCACGGTCCAAAACCATAGTAACACAATACCATCAACTTCAAAACTAGGGATCAACACGTCCGTCGAGACACCATGGTCCAAAACCATAGGCACAACTTCCAAGGAATAACCGCCACGGACCAAAGATAAGTTTTCGATATACACGCTCTTTTACTGAAGCCAACCTGTGTGTACACGCGACTTGGGCTTAACGAACCTGCGTGTATGAACTTTCTTGGCATGTTGTACTAAGATCTGTCCTCTGATTAAGTTGCCATCACCTGTACCAACCTCTGAGCACCTGTACCAACCTCTGAGTGAGTTGCCATCAAGGACAACACTTGAATCATAATGCCAACAATCTCCCCCTTTGGACTTGATGGCAGCCACCACACCAAGTGACTCTCCCCCTTTGACATCAAGGGCAAAGGGCGGACCAAGATATTCTCTTCTTTGGTATACCTTCTGTTGTCCATACTCCCCCTGAGTACCTGCTGAAATCTCCCAATGTGCTCCCCCTTTGTGTATGCCAAAGTGTACCAATCTATCCATCTTGCTCTTGCTGAATTGTGCTGTTCATGCTCCCCTTGACTGTAGGCAAGATCTGCAAAAGATGTTCTTCAAGAAGAACAAAGACTTATACATCATAGAAGACCTTCCTATCACCAAAAAGACTCAATACATACAATCATCACCCATCCTAGTGGGGATATACCAATATTGACTCATCCACCTAACCATGTGGAGATACATTAAGAGTTTACTCATGATAAGACATGAACATTACATCATTCATCCCAGGCATAGTGGGGAAACCAACATAGGCCGTTACATGACCTTGACATCATAAAAGAGATATCACAAAAGAGATACATGACATAGTGATGAAATATCTAGACCAAGACTTATGAAAGCCACCAGCAGCATCATGATCTGTACCATAAGCATCAGCCTGCAATACCATTCCTTTGATCAAACAACAAGATGTATCATTTAGCTTTATCAACAACTTCTAACCAGAATGCCAACAATGCATTATTTGAAGAATATGCTCCCCCTGAGCCTGTGCCATAAGTATCAAGACATTTCCAGACATCCTTAGCATACTGTAACTGTTAACCAATAGAGCATATACTGGACTGGATCATATCAGACCCCTTTTCTGAGTCTATCCCTACTGCATTTCTTCAGACTGACATATACGCGATTTTGTAGTGTGAAACTCGCGTATATACACGACTTCTCTTCATTAAACTTGCGTATGAGAATTAAAACACTGAAGTTCTATGCCTTCAGCTCCCCCTGAGTCTGTTATGTCTGTGTTGTGTTGAGTACCCTGTGTTGTGCCACATCTTTCTGACTGAACTTCCTTCTTCTTCCATATCTTCAGGCATGTTGATGATTTCTTCTTATCATGAGCTTTGTTCCTGCAATCCTTTGCTCTATGTCCAAACTTGTTACTGCATAGCATTTTACATGTTTCATATTCCTCCTATAACAATCAGCAACTTTGTGGCCAAACATATTGCAAGAAAAGCAATATCCATTAAAGTACCTTGAATGTGATGATCTTTTTGCATGATGGTCTTGAAACCTTCTTCTTCTACATATGGCTGCAACATGTCCAAGATTATGACATACATAACATTCAACATTATTCATGGGAGGAGTAAAAGATTTTCTTTGAGGAGTCTCTTTCCTTGATTGTTGATGGGGTTGTCCTTTCATCTCCTTGTAGAGCCTTTCAGATTTTGCATTAGAGATTCTTGTCTTACTTTGTGAACCAGATTCACCTTCAATAGACTCATGAAAACCAAGACCAGTTTTGATAGCAGGGGACCTTTGACTACTAAGAATATCATCCAAGATCTTAGTACTATCTTGAAATCGTAATAGTTTATCTTTTTCTTCTAATTTACTTTTCAAGATATTTACCTCAACTTGA
This sequence comes from Pinus tabuliformis, assembly GCA_031772625.1. Taxonomy (NCBI): domain Eukaryota; kingdom Viridiplantae; phylum Streptophyta; class Pinopsida; order Pinales; family Pinaceae; genus Pinus; species Pinus tabuliformis. Next base: position 115,125,136 of record CM062808.1, on the reverse strand, counting down.
TGTTGATCTTCTTTTTCCAGACATTGCTTCTTCAAGGTCTTTTCAGCTTTCCTTCCTTCATCCAACTGATGCCTTAGTTCGAGGATCTCGTTCTCTTGCTCTTTATTCAGTGCTAGCAGCATTTGTCGAATTCTGGATGCACATTCCAACTGATCTTTTAATATGATGATTTCTTCTTTGAGGGCATTCTCCCTTTTGCTAGGTAGATCTTGCTGATCTATGATTTGATCTGATGCTTCATTTGCTTTTCCATCTTCAATCTGAGGTGATTCAGGATCTGAATTCTTGCTTCCACTCAACAGCAGGTTGTCATTGTTCCTTTGAGTTGTCTTCTTCTTCTGACGTGCTTTCTTCCCCATTGTTTCTACGAATCTCCTTCAAGCGATCAAGCTTCTCTGAAGGACCTTCTCTGATACCAATTGTTGGAAATAATACTGAGAGGGGGGGGGGGGGGGTGAATCAGTATTATCATATCAGTAAAAGCTTTTCATTTTATGCTCAGAAACATATACGCTACTTCAATTAAGTGAACCCACGTGTACACGCTACTGTGTCTAATGCAACTAGCGTATATCCAGAGATCTTATGATTCAGTTAGCTTAATCTTCAATAAATGCATCAAAACATTATTAAGCATATTAACAGTAAACAGGTGCAGTATAACATAACAGAACATCACACAAGAGCCACACACATGAACGCCATGATATAAGGTGGAAACCCAATGTGGGTGAAAACCACCTGCTGCAATTTGTTTCTATCTTCCTTTAATAAGAAACTTCTTTTACAATGTACTGGTGCACGCAGGCTACAACCTGCAGAGGGCTACAACCCTCTTAGCTCTTGTACTAGCCGATCCATTTACTAGTACGCAGGTGCCTACCTACAGAATGCTCCAACCTTTACTCGTTTTCCAGCTGCTACTGGAAGGGAGCTACAACCCCCTGGCTCTTGTACTGGCTGATATGTTTACCAGTACGTAGGTGCCGACCTACGATCTACCCGAGACCACGTTTCACACATTTTCATACTGGATCCATGAAACAATCACCATTGTAGTACAACCTGCATCATCAATCTTTGAATCACCCAATACTGAATCACTGAAACCCTGTCAAGAACACAGACAACATAACAACAACCAGATCCGACTCCATCTTCATACTTCACATTGTATACGCTACTTCAACGAACCCAACCTGCGTGTATACGCTCTTTTACCAAAGACAACCCGCATACAGATCTGTAAATTCAAACTTAAAGCTCTGCAGCTATATTAGACATCAAAACATACCCAGATCATAACAATAAACATGTGTCAATAGATCTAGTCTATTCACAGTCAAACCATATGAAGATAATCATTCCGAGCCTTGAGATCTCGTTCCATCATTCATCATCCTCCACATGAGTGAATCCTTGGTTCAGATCACCAACCCATAACCAACACTTGGATCTCACAGTTCCTCAGATCTTCATCACTCACCCACACTTTGGCCTAATGATCTTTCTCCTTATATAGCTTTAGGCCCTTCACAATGCCAGGGTCCAAAACCATAGTAACACAATACCATCAACTTCAAAACTAGGGATCAACACGTCCGTCGAGACACCATGGTCCAAAACCATAGGCACAACTTCCAAGGAATAACCGCCACGGACCAAAGATAAGTTTTCCACATACATGCTCTTTTACTGAAGCCAACCTGCGTGTACACGCGACTTGGGCTTAACGAACCTGCGTGTATGAACTTTCTTGGCATGTTGTACTAAGATCTGTCCTCTGATTAAGTTGCCATCACCTGTACCAACCTCTGAGCACCTGTACCAACCTCTGAGTGAGTTGCCATCAAGGACAACACTTGAATCATAATGCCAACACAATACAGGAACGAATAGGTTCTTAGGTTAAAATAGAGGTTTAGGTCATGTGTCTAGAGTAGGATAGAGGTTAAAAAATAGGATAATTTAGCCTTACAACAATGTCGTTGCTACCTACTCCACATAAGGATTTTAATTTTTCTTTGGAAAATGAATTCATGAAAGCATAATGAGGATGTAGTGAACTTTTAAATGTTTTCTAAATAATCCTTCTCTTTCCATGATGGATGATGCTCAAATTCATGTAAATATATTGGTTGACCCCTATAAAGTGTTTGCATTATCGTTAGAAATAATTTGTATGCAATAACCTACTTAACATGTACCCATATATGCTTCATATTTTTCGACATTCAATAAATAAAGGAATCACATTCAATTGCACTGGCATCATTTCCAATGAGATTTCCTATTAGTTAAGGAATTTCAAGAACTGGAAGTATTCTTCATGTCTTCCTATCTATTTTGAGCTCCACTTTATGTAAATGAGTTTAAGGATCTACCAAGTGCTCAAAATATATAAATGAGCACCATGTTCAATTTTGGTATCTTGTGTTATGGAAGCATAAGGTTCTCGTTTATTTTTATCAGGTTCAAAATTCTTTCATTAAAGAGTTCAAGGAAATGATTTTTGGTCCTAATAGAAAAAAATAAAATAAAATAAAAAATATTCTAATGAGGCCCAAACTTTTCTCTTAGGAAAGGGCCTTTTTGAATTCCAAGCAAAGTTTTATTATATAAGGTCCTACGACTTGCGTGAAAGAGCTATGCTCCTTCTATATTATGTTTATGACAAGTTATTTTCTATTGAAATATGTCAAAATACAAATATTGAGAACATTTTATTAATCAAATAAGGCAAAAGAAGTTCATCCTAACTCGTATAAAAATTAATGGGGGCTTTATAGTGTAATTCGTTATCCAATGCACAAAATTGCTTCACATTTTTATACTTTTAAAAAGTATCAATTCAACACTTGCAAAGGCCTTGACCATCATGGAATATTTTCTATACATATGACTTCTATTGGTTGTGCTTTGAGTTTTAGTAAGCATTTTAAAGAAAGATCCATAGAAAATAAGAATTTAAGAGAAAAATAACATGAGTACAACCCTATCCATGATGATACTTTAATTAGTACAAATGAAAGACCAAAGAAACAACGATAACCTACAACTAATATTAACCATAGTTCCCATATTAATTATCCTACGAGTTCTGTAGTCTCCAAAAGTCAAGAGCAAGGAAATATATTTCAAGAGAAAAGATGCAATATAGAAACTGCTAGTGGTGGAGGAGATGAATATCGAGCAACAAATTTGAATGGAAAATGTCATGCTATTTCTATTTGTTAGAAAAGAAAGAGTAAATTAGAAGGAAAAGTTGTTAAAACCACTTACTTTCTAGAGTATGGAAATTGATACTATTGTCGAAATCCCTACCTGGGCCAAGAAACCAAAGCTTTTTGACAAAGTTCAGTGTAAAAATAAGAAAGTACTGGGATAATGGAACTTTGACATTGATATTGTAGAAATCAAATCTTTTTTAGTTTGGAAGTTGCACTAGGCTACCGGAGATCTTTAAAATATTCAATATTTGAGCAAGTAAAATAAATAATTACCTTGAAAAATAAAATAAAGGAGATAAAGGTTGAAATATGTGTAAGACCTTTATTTCCTAAACCATTAAATATACTAAAGACTTGTTGAATAATTTGTTGAACCAAGTACAAAGATGAGAGCAACATAAATTCTATTGGCATAAATAAGGAAACTTTGTGGTTGAAAACATTAATAAAAGACGATGTGATCATATAGTATCGGAGTTACTAAAGAGTTAACTTTCTTTTTCCTCTAAGATTACTTATGATTACTTCTTATAAAGAATAAATATGCAAAAAAATATTCGGAGTATGATGAGTATTTTGTTAAAAATTATTTTGAGTGTTTTTATTGCTAGACTCATTAACATGAATTAGATGCAAAGAGAATAACATTTTCCATTAAAGGCACTACTCAAAAAAGATTTGGAGTATGATGAGTATTTGTTAAAATTCTTTTGAGTTTTTTTATTGCTAGACTCACTAACATGAATGAGATTCAAAGAAGAGAATAACATTTTCTATTAAAGGCACTACTCAAACACCTGGAAACTTACTAGAGTGAAATAATTAGTTCTTTAAGACAATCTATTATTGATTGTGAAAATTCTACTACAAAAATGGATAGGTGTATTCTTGATAGGTATATTCTTTAAACTTGTTGATGTGGCAAAGGAGTTAAAAGTACCAAATGTTGTAAGTGATGTCATTTTAATTAAAGAAATAATGAAATAAAAGTTTGATGAAATGCATATTTCATGGAAATGACCACAAAATTTTTTAAGGAAGATATTCAAAAGTGGTTAGTTTGACTAAGCTAACAAGAATGATGATCAAGAAAATATGACGCATAAGCTAACCGTAGAATGAAAAGAAATTGAAGAAGAATTATCTATTGTATGAGTAAAGCATGAAATTGTCAAGGCACTTTTACGAGACTTCATCACAAGGTGGTTAGAAAATGCTATACAGAAAATTATTGAAGGCTAACTGATTTCAATATTTCAAAAACACTTGGAGTGTTAGGTTTTATTTAAGAAGATTCAACAAAAACTAAAAAATTATTCAAATGAAAAAAAGAAAGAGGTTTTTTTATTATCTTCTTTTAAGTAAAATATCCTATTTGGTCTTTCCTTCATTTCATTATTTCCTCCAATTAGTAATCATTCGACCTTTTCAATTAGTTTTTAAGGTTGATTCCTAAATACAATTTGTCTTCTCTTCCAAATATATATTCTTGTTATATGGTCCATGGGAGCCCCATATCTATCCTTAAATGGATGGTTGGATTTAATTTCTCACATATTAGAAATTCTTATTCAAACATTTGTATATTTTTAAAATATTCCGCAAAGAAGTAGCAATTTCATATCTAGTGTGATCTTTTGACTTTTATTTTTAATATTTAGGTTACAAGTGTGTAACTCATTTCATCCCTATGCATTTAAATGCAATTATCCTTTAAGGATCCTTGCAAATGCATTTCATCTTTATTTCATTTGTCCAAATGTTTAATGTTTTACTTTCTATTATACTAGAAAATTATGTTATTGGGTCGTATAAGTGCAAGGTTTACATCAAAATTTAATTTGTCAATCCAAGTAAGTAAACTTAGAGGCATAGCACAATATATGCTAGAATACGACCTTAGGGATCTGTCAAATAAAAACCAAGATTTTGCAAGAAATTCAAAAGAAGCATCATCGAGGGAAAAGGAGCAAGACTCTTCAAAGCAAAGTACACACACTTTGGGAATCTACTTCTAGCTCCTCTTCTAGGTTGAGTTGACTCCTACAGTAAGTCTTCCTCATTTTTCCAGGGTACAAGGGACTATAGGCCCCATTCAAAAGAAAGGGATTCAAGAAATAAAGAGTGAAAAAACCTCTTAAAAGAGTATTGCTATGTTGCAAAGATGAAAATCATGAAATAAAACTAGCAACTTCATTCCACCTAATTTAATGAAACCATTGAAATATTTCAAAGAAATCTAAATTATTTATACACTACTTCCCTAGAAACAATTCAATATTCAAAAGTGTGCACTAGAGACAAATAAGATAAGTGCATTTTTTGCTACTCTCGGGCTCCCCTGGATCATTAAACACTTTCTTGCAACACAGAAATATTCAATATAATATGTGGAGGAATCAATTATAATAAAAAAATTATGTGAGCAATCTTACTTTTCTAATGTAATACAAGGTTATGATCTCCCTGTTATAGACATTTTTGTGCCTTACAGCTTGAAGCATGAAATGTCCATAATCTAAGGGATCCAAAGTCCCTAAACATGTTGTTCCTACCCCTAGAGGAACAAGGTCAGCAAACCACAGCACTAAAAATTAGTTCTCCACCTGAAAAGACTCAAAAACAAGCAAATTCTGGATCATGTCAACTGCTACACTGGCTACCTGCACTGAATGTCAACTGCTACACTGGCTACCTGTGCTGAATGTCAACTCCAACACTGGCTAACTACACTGAACGTAACTGGACAAGTGGCAGGTTCATTTCTCAAGGTGTCAAGTGCCCAGGAAGCTTCTAAACTGACACTTGGTTCAGCAAATTCGCCCTATGATGAGTAAGAGGCCCTTAAACTCCATGTGGAAGCAAGATCTCCAAGTGGACTCAAGAACTGAAGTTTAACTGAAGAGGGAAAGGACACAAGTCAGCTTCATGTCAGTCTCAAGCTGACTCATCCTTTCTCCAAATATCCTATATATAGAGCTCTCTCATGAGGTTGAAGGAGGCTGGAATTTTGTGCAAAGCAAGGAAGTGCTGTTGGTTTGAGTTTAGAACTATTGGGTGATTGCTTTGAAGGAGGTGAAGAGGAGATTTCTTGCTGCTGGGAGGTGTTGCTGGATTGGGCCTCTATGGTTGTAACACTCTCAGAACTTTACTTCTTCCATTAATAAAGCATTTGAGGTTCTTCTATATACATGTGTTTCAATGATGTATTGTTGTACTTGTGTATTTGATTTATTCTAATCCTTGAATCAGTTATGAATGTATGCTTCTTGTAGTTTCCCTCTCTTGCCTTTTTGCAGGATCTTTGTGTAGCTGGGCCAGTGAAAGAGCAAGGAGCTGGGAGCAAGCAGCAAGGAGAGAAGACTGGATCAACAATAGCGAAAGACATCGGTTGGTGGATCTCTTTCTCCTCTCTTTACTTTCATAAAGAAGAAATCTTAGATAGCTTTGCTTTCTGTTGTTGCTGAGGTACTATCACCCTTAGAGTAGGGATAGGGTCATTCCGAGTCGGATACTTTTCCCCACAACAAATTGGCGACTCCGCTGGGGATCGTATCTTGTTGGTTGTTTGTGTTTCTTGCTATTCATTTCATAAACAAAGGGAGTACCGAATCGAACTGCACTTGAATCTTTCAAATGCAAAGTAGAGGGCAGCTACTCTAGCTCAGTTTCTGGGCAAGTTTATGATTTGAAGAGCTAATTCACAAGGAATCTGAAGCTCTTAGTGATAGCTTTTCATCCTCCTAATTATCCCTTAGTGTGTACTTGACTGATAGCTTCTGATTTGGCCAAAAACTGTGAATTTTTTAGCAAATTGTGACCCGGAAACTGTGAAAACGCAACTCTTGTACTTCAGTGAAGGTTGTACAAAGGCAGTCTGCATTTCAGCACAGGTAGCCCCTTCGGGAACTGCATTGAATGTCAATCTGACAGACCAGAGCCTGCGCTGAACCAGTGTGGCAGTGTCCTACTGGGGTTTCCCACTGTGTCTTTGCCCTGTTTTCACTCTTGTTTTGCTGCCTGTTGCTTGTCATAGTACCTAGCTGAAACCAACTGTCCTTGCCACTATTCCGCCTCGGTTGTATAAAGAAACTGTGATTGTTCTTTGTATATTTCTTGCTTCATTTACAGTTTCCCATAACGAAAAGCGAACTAGTCTTGCTGTGGCCTCTTAGATCCAGAACTGTGATAAGTGTCGTAGTGATCTTAAGAGTTAGTTTGATTGTTGTTCATAGCTGATTGAGTTTGTTTGCTTTCGTCATATGGTTTGAATTCATATATTTCTAGTGTCGAAACAAGTACCTGTAAGGTGTCTTTTGATTTTAGACAAGCTTGTTTGTTTTCACTTGAAATTGAGTTCGAAATTATACAACAGCTTTCTTTTTGTAATACATCAACATTAAGAAAGAGAAAAGAAATACCTGCATTTTGCATTTTCATTTTTGATAAGTTTGCATGATTGATCTAGGAGAAAGTGCATTAGTGTGTGCTTTGTGATCTGTGTGAAAAGATGATGTCTTTCTTTTCCCTCAGTAGTTAGGATTTTCAAAGTCAAAAGATTATAAAGCTTGCTTATCATCTTAAATTGCATTTAGGAATTTGTACCAATACATCTCGTGGTGATCCTGAAAGACAAACTGCTACACAAGATCAACTTAAAATATATTGAATGAACCTAACAACGCTTTGTAACATAACGCTCACAGTAGAGGTCTAGGTAGAGACGTGTTCCGGCGTCGTTAAACGTAGTGACTGTCGATCTCTACGAAGGTGGGTGATTCCTCCTGAGGGACGATAGCACTAATACGGACTTGTGCTCCCACGTACCGTCGCGTATATATTGGGAGACCCCTATAGGCATTTATCCTTTATCCTTAGGAAGTCGTGTCGGCTGCCCTACTGATCGCGATGCAGTGAACACAGCATTCACGAAGATCGACCACCCGTACCGTAAAACGTATTCTGTGGTTTCGCGAAAGGTTTGGCACACCCTCTGCCTAGATCTCCAGAGCAGTTTCTTTTGGCCTTTTTCAAACTCTATAACTGAAAAAGTCCAACTGAGCATTTGTCACTTCGGGCTCGTTAAAACATCGAAGGAGACTAGAGTCATCTTTAGCTTTTTCTCAACTCTTTAAAACTGAAAAAGCAAGTTATGTCTAAAAGCGTCGTTAACAATTTATTTTAAACGGAACAATCACCCTTTATTCCTGCGTTGATCTTCGAAGTTAGTCTATCTTCATCACAAAGTTCTTGTAGAATCGCTAGGAAATCTTTTGGATAGACTAAATATGGCTGAACAACCGTCGACATCCAAGACTGTGTCATCCGACGCAGCAGCGGCAGAGCCTCCTGCTGCTACTCCAACGATGTTCGCTGGTATACCATCTGTCCCGGCAAATTGTCAACAACAAGCCGGAGTCCCATCAGGGACTGCTTCGACGACATGGTTAGTTCCTATTTCTTCATCCGGATTATCATCTGGTATTTCTTATGTTGAAACTCAACAAATTGATCCAATGTGTCTTCAAAGGCCAATCTGCCCTTTAAGTACTGGATTGCCACCATATGGAGGGCAGTATGCCTTTTCATTGTTCTCTGCCGGAGAACAACCATATGGGAGTTTACAACAAAGTTCAGGTCAAACTGGAATTACATCCAGCGGTTGGGTACCAATACTGCCTCAGCAACCAAGGGTTGCATATTCCATGCAACCAGTCCACCCTGTGTCGAATGTTGCCACTATACCTGGTATGGTGATTGCGTCGCAAGTACAAGCGCTACCTGTTGTATGTCAACCCCAAGTTTCTCAGGTTGCCATACAACAGCCTCTTGTCTCGACAACTCAATCACAACCTCCGGTTAGTGCCTCCTTATCTGGAGCGACTCAGGCTCAAACAAGTATTGTGACTCCTCATCTTGGTCAATCATCCAGTATTGGTCAACAGCAAATGGTCCAACAACCAGAGCTGGTTCGATCTCAACAACCGCCATTCCAGCAATCATATCAAGGACCTGAGCAACAAGTCTTTGTAAGCAATGGACAACCATGCTATAATGGTTATGCCCATCAACCTTGTCAAAGTTGCCAGCATTATGCTGGTCTGCAAAGACCCATTGCTCAGGCGATACCATCTTATCCTGGATATGCTTCGCCTAACCTGAATCAACAGTTGCCCTTTGTAGCAACTCTAGAATTACCAGATCTAAACCGGCTGACGAATGATCCAATTGCTTATGCCCCTTGGTGGCCAGCGATTCCGCATAAACTTCCATCGGACATTCCTAAATTCAATGGAAATCCTGGCGAAGACCCGTCGAATCATGTGATGACTTTCCATCTGTGGTGTTCGTCGAACACCTTGAATGATGATTCGATAAGGCTTCGCCTTTTTCAGAGGACATTGACAGGTCCGGCGGCTAAATGGTATATTGAATTACCTAGAGCCTCTTTCGACAATTTCAGTTCCCTAGCCACGACTTTCTTAACCCACTTTCAGTTACCTATAAGGTATGAAACTGGAACAGAGATCTTAACCAATTTCAAGCAGACAACGGCCACACATATATCTGATCATATACATGAGTGGCGTCGTCGTCGTAGAATGGTAAAGACTTACGTTCCAGATCAGCTATTAGCTGAGTGGTTTATAAAGTCGCTTCTTCCTACTATAACAGAAGATGTGGCCAAGGGAGGGGTCGTAACAGAGGAGCAGGTTATTGCTCGTGCCCAGTATTTAGACTTAGTATATACTCAGTCTGGCATGCTCTATGACAAGATACCTGACACCCCCAGACCAGAATTTTCAATTCCTCCTCCTCCTGGATCAAATAGTGACTCTCATGCCGGCAATGGTGTGATTGGCACTGCAAACGCAAAGTCGACAAGGGATTCGAATAAGAAAGCCCGTAAGACTTCGAGTCAAAATGCAAATGAGGAACTTCTTGCCTCGGAAGTAAGTGCCGTGTCGGACGACAAGGGCAAACGACTGAAGAAACCAGGGGGCAAGAAGAAAAAGAAAGGGAGAAAAAGGAAACCCCCTACGGGGTGTCATATATGCGATGAGGATCATTGGACAGCAGATTGTCCATACAAAGCTGAGCTTAAAAGATTCTTTAAGAGTTCGAAAACCTCAGCTGTGTTGACTGATCCGTTTCCAAGCCCGAGAACCGAACTGGTTGCTAATCAAAATGCTTCCCGATCCCAAGTGCTTATGTTGTCTGTCTCAAGGCAGCAAAATGATGCTTTGACAAGGAATAAAGATTATGGGAATCCACGGCTGTCGAATAACAAGGCTAATGAACAACCTAGTAGTTCGACGACAACTTTAACCAAAGTTGTGCCACCCATCATTCCTGAACAAATGATAAAGTCGCCAAAGGGAGTAGTACACAAGTCGACATTTAATCCTCGTGCAAAAATAGAGGACTCGGCCCAATCGCCGTCCGCTATGTCGACACTTGAGGTACTGCAAAATTGCCTCTCCCAAGAGCAAGCTTTATTATCAGCAATAGGTGGGATTGACCCAATGGATTCCAATCTTGTGGCCTTTAATCATAAAGGATATGACCCTCAGTTACCAGCTCAACTAGCTTTCCTTATTCAAGTGAAAGCCCTCAACAAAACTGTTCATCGAACAATTATTGATGAGGGGGCATCTACATGTCTTATGTCGATGAGTTGCTGGAAAAATTTAGGCTCACCACCCTTGTCGAAATCGTCAACGACGTTAAAAGCATTTGATGGACGATCATACACTCCATACGGGATTTTAAGTAACTTGCAAGTTGAACTGGGGGGCAAAACAGTAGAAGTTGATGTTGAAGTAATCGATGGAAACCTCGATTACAACATCCTACTCGGAAGGCCCTGGATATATGCCATGGCCGCAGTTGTGTCGACCTACTTCAGAAAGATTGCATTCCCCTTCCAAGGAGGAATTACAATCGTTGACCAACAAACATTTCTCCCCAACAGTTCACAAGTTACGGGAAGCATTCCAATGATCCATGGAAGGAATCATTCGCTCCAAAATATCGGAGTGGGTCTCCTAAAAGACCCTGCCTTAATGGGTACCTTTACCCTACCGCCTCCGAGTAATCTGGCGGAAGTGGACACAGTGGAATATGAAATCTTCTATATCTAATGGATCTGGACACCGAGGACAGTTCTTATCTTGTGCCAACCTCATTAAAAAATGAAACAAACCCCCTTTCTCAAAGGTAAACCTTCATTCCAACCACCGAGTTGAATGCAATGAAGCTTGGGGGGCATGCACCTCGTTTTGCGTTATTATGCTGGGGGCATGCAAACTTATCACGAGCAGTTTTAGCATAAAGTTCATGCTCATTAAAAAATAAACGCAAGAACCGAGCAGTTTTAGCGCATAGTTCATGCTCGTTAAAAAATAAACATAAGTTTATGAGCAGGCTTTCCTTTAGAGTTCAAGCTCATTCAGAAAAAATGAACCGGTAAATAACCTTTTGTGATCGTAAATCCATCAGCCATAAAAGCCTTGGTCGTGTTCGCCCGTCACCTCCACTTTTCATTTGGCCGATCATTCACTTCCATTTGTGTGTTTACCTCTTTTGAGGAACAGCTGCGAAGAGTGATTTCACTTAGCCATCCTTGTGACACTGCCGTGATTGGAAAATTCCAACCTGTACCTGAAATCTGCTGCTATCCCTGTTTATCACTTGTTCCTCGAAAGACGAGTCTTCTTTGAGCTCTTTTCATCTGACTCGTAAAATATGAAAAGTTTGCTGAGTTTTGGCCTTCCAGCTCATTAAACGACCAGAAGAGCTATCCCTCTCTAGATTTTAATCTTTTTGGACCCGAGGGATTATTGCACAAAAAGATCAAGCGCTTGTTTTGTTCGGCTCGTTAAAAGTACCGAACGCTCATCCCTTCTGTATTGTTTTATACTTTTTCGGACTTAAGGGATTAGATGACGAAAAAGGAATTTTGGAGTTGACTTTCTGTACATTTTCAGACTCTCTAAAAATGAAAAGGACCGAGTTTTCCTTGTCGTTAGACTCGTTAAAATGATTAAATAGCGAAAAACTTGTCTTTAGATGAGAACGAGTTTCCCTATCGCTAGGCTCGTTAAAACATAGCGATGGGCTTGCCCGAAGGGCAGGTTATAGAACAAGCATATGTTATCCTCCTCAAGCTTGACAAAAATAAAGAGGTACTGGTCAGAAATGACTGGGGAAAAAATTGGGAGAACCTCAAAGCTTTAATGGTAGCAAGTCGCTCTTGAACATGACACTTTTCCTCCGTACCACATCGGGTTGGGTTGTTTCATTCACCGGTCTCATCACCATGGTCCTCGCCAAACCATCCACATTTGGGGTAATGCTACCGATCCATCGCATCAGTGTCGTTATATGTTCAAGAGATGTCGTTCAGAAAGAGTCAACCGTGTCCCATCCACTGCCATACATTATCCTTCATCCATTCATGACCGCCACCCTGAATCATATGTCACAGATTGTTTTCACCTCCACTAAAATCATTAGCTCCATTCCGTGTCATTGATGTGGGATTCATTAAGGCCCTCCTTTGACGGATCGCTTCTTGTCGACTTCAGCTCATTATCCAAGAAGTTGATCTAGGAACAACCCCCTCAGTACTTTGAAGCTTGCATGCCTCAATGGCAAGTTTCTCACTTCTGGCGACAGGTATACATCAATGACCTTCGACCAGAAGACTTTGCGTGGTGTTCGACGCCAAGTCCTTTATTCACACCTCGTGAATTGTACTGCAGTACCTTGAGGGTCATTATCATTATCGGTGATTCCTCTCACGCTTGTTAACGGTTTACATCATTGGCCGGTAATCAAGCGATGTCTTTCCATGTTCGACTTCAGCGCATTTTTCACATGGATCGACTTGTACTTAGAGTGAAGATCGAACGAGTTTGAAGACCTCGGATCTAATTTCATCCATCCGGGCTGCGATATATATTCAGGAAATATAAAGACATTTGACATGTACATCATTGCAGCAGATGATCATCCTACTCAAAGGATGATAATTTCAGCAGAGAATTATCAGTCTACCATCAGACGATCGTCTATTCTATGTACCAAAATGAATTTATAAAGCTGAGCATGGGAATGCCCACCTCAGCTAGATCATGAAAGCAGAATGAAAAATAATGTATTGTATTGTATCTTATTACAGGTCACCTCTCAGCGATTGAATGAACTTCGGATCCTCCTGATAAAGCATTTCACCCGATAAACGACCTCATACTTTAGGGGGCAACTGTTATAGACATTTTTGTGCCTTACAGCTTGAAGCATGAAATGTCCATAATCTAAGGGATCCAAAGTCCCTAAACATGTTGTTCCTACCCCTAGAGGAACAAGGTCAGCAAACCACAGCACTAAAAATTAGTTCTCCACCTGAAAACACTCAAAAACAAGCAAATTCTGGATCATGTCAACTGCTACACTGGCTACCTGCACTGAATGTCAACTGCTACACTGGCTACCTGCACTGAATGTCAACTCCAACACTGGCTACCTGCGCTGAACGTAACTGGACAAGTGGCAGGCTCATTTCTCAAGGTGTCAGGTGCCCAGGAAGCTTCTAAACTGACACTTGGTTCAGCAAATTCGCCCTATGATGAGTAAGATGCCCTTAAACTCCATGTGGAAGCAAGGATCTCCAAGTGGACTCAAGAACTGAAGTTTAACTGAAGAGGGAAAGGACACAAGTCAGCTTCATGTCAGTCTCAAGCTGACTCATCCTTTCTCCAAATATCCTATATATAGAGCTCTCTCATGAGGTCGAAGGAGGCTGGAATTTTGTGCAAAGCAAGGAAGTGCTGTTGGTTTGAGTTTAGAACTATTGGGTGATTGCTTTGAAGGAGGTGAAGAGGAGATTTCTTGCTGCTGGGAGGTGTTGCTAGATTGGGCCTCTATGGTTGTAACACTCTCAGAACTTTACTTCTTCCATTAATAAAGCATTTGAGGTTCTTCTATATACATGTGTTTCAATGATGTATTGTTGTACTTGTGTATTTGATTTATTCTAATCCTTGAATCAGTTATGAATGTATGCTTCTTGTAGTTTCCCTCTCTTGCCGTTTTGCAGGATCTTTGTGTAGTTGGGCAGTGAAAGAGCAAGGAGCTGGGAGCAAGCAGCAAGGAGAGAAGACTGGATCAACAATAGCGAAAGACATCGGTTGGTGGATCTCTTTCTCCTCTCTTTACTTTCATAAAGAAGAAATCTTAGATAGCTTTGCTTTCTGTTGTTGCTGAGGTACTATCACCCTTAGAGTAGGGATAGGGTCATTCCGAGTCGGATACTTTTCCCCACAACACTCCCCTCAAGCTGATCTTGGCATTTGTTCATTAAGATTTTAATTATTTCTTCAAAGTGCAAGAATCAGTGATAGTGCATATTAAGTTAAAGATTTATTTAATAAACCAATTTATCCTTGTATGAAGCAAATGGGATTAGGGAAAGCATCACACTTTAATTTATAATGGAATTAAGAACTGCAGTGGAGCATTCATTGTTCTACCTCAACTCAACCTTCACAAATATACATTCCAAGAAAGCAATGGTATCATTGAACTAACAACGAAAAATAAACTATGAAATGAAATTGAAAATCGAATAACTGAAAAGAAGAGCTGCAAATTGAGGTTGCGGAGCTATCTTGAGTCACACTCACACCATGCTAACTAAAATGCAACAAAGGAAAATTAAGAGGTTAGGGGCAACGGACTGGCTAGTGGGCACAACCATCTAGTTCATTTCCCTTGTAGCAATTAAATAACAATCTTTAGAACAGTTAGGAGGAACAAAGGCGCAGAATTGAATGCCAATTGAAATTACTGCTAAATCTTGTTACATGATTATAGAATGATGCAGTGCCAACTCTAGTGGTCCCCCCTATGGATCATCCTACTGAGAGCGCAGCTCCTCCCTTCCCTGCACAAAAAAAAATTGATGCCCTTCTTATGCAAAGATGTGATCTACAAGATTATTTTCTAGATCCCCTTTCAGTACGGAGCCTTCATATTTATAATAGCAGCACTACCCAAGTTTAGAATGGTTGTTTGAACTAACTTGGAACCAAAACAATGAAATTCTATTCCTACTAATTTTTGGAGATAATACAACAACTAGTGCAATCTGACAACTATGTAATTCCAATTGCATGGTGCAAACATAGAATAAGAATGGAGGAATAGATTCACTATCAGTTCCAGCTCCATCTTCCAATCAATTGAGTGGTATGCAAAATTCTTGTTTTGCTGGAAAATATAGACATAACTTGTGGGAGTTTTTGAGAGAGAAACAACTTGGCCTTTACCAGCAAAACCATTCATGCTTCTAATATCGAAGTAGAAGATGTTGTCACCAATTGTGTGGTTATATTTGGTGTTTCCCTGCCAAGTGTAACACAAATACCATAGGAAGAAATTGAAACAGTCCTTCCGGCTGCACGACTTTAAATAGATGCCTCCAGTTATGTGTTAAGCCTGCTGCAAGAAGGTAGAGCATTGACTTCCCACTATCAGAACCATAGACCATTGAGCGAAGAAATATATGCAAAGTATATGTTAGTTTTATACAACGGCAACTATTAAAAATAGTGTGGGAGTACTCTTCCATTTTGTATCTAGAGATGTCATTAAGTTGCTTAAGGTCATGCCAGAAATTACTTCGCATGTGATAACTTAATGCATGTAAGCACTTATGAAATCACTCTATAAATTATTTTCCTCCAGCTTCTGGCTTAAGCAACTGTCGAGCACATCTAAGTGCCATCAAAAAAATGCCTGAATTTCAATTGGATTACCATAAATGACTATTCCGCAGTCAACCATACAACAACCATTAACACAAAGGAGTGTGGGAAACGTGTCAATGTATGAAAGCCCCAAATTAGTGCAGGAATGTTGGTGCAAGCATGTTAGTGCATGCACAATTGTAAAATATGAATTAGTGAAGGAATATTAGTGCAAGCACAACTGGTACAGGAACAGTTGGTGTAGGAACTTCTAATACAGGAATGTTAGCACCTGCCACAAAAGAGCCCATTAATGACATTTTCACATTAAATACTCTTCAAATTATCAAAACAAGAAGAGTTCATAGATCAACAATTGTCAGCTCTAAATTCCTCGAAATAATAACTTAATAATGTGTAAAAAGAATAATAATGATTACATACACTTAGTACATGCATCAAATTATTTAGTAAAATCATGAATATATGGACAAAATGGAGGATCAACACTCCCCCATGTTGACCTTCTTGCATGTCCTCATGCAAGCCAAACCATAAGATTATAAAACCATGGAAGAAGGCAGGGGGTATGTTTAAAGATCATACTATGCTTCCCAACAAAAGTGTTAGCAAAAATCTAATATTAACACACCTGGTATGTCATCATTTTTAAAGCATTCATTAAGTCTACAACATCACTATTACAGTGCCAACTAAAAACATGTTACAACACTTATGAAAGTATCAAGTGCAAGAATGATAAAATTACAACAATATTGGGTATGAGAAAGTAGTGCTTTGTACCATACATTATGGAAAAAGAGTATTGCACCTTTATGATAGACATCATATACCTACTGTCCTGTTTCAAATGAATTCCCTGCTTGTCATAGATTTCAGAGCTCTTATTTCTGTCCAGAGTCTTATTAACAATTATGATGAAAATCAAAGCTTTGTTGAAAAGGTGCAATTTCAAGAAAATTACCATAATATTCCTGCACCTACTATAACAATCATGTACCTAGGTAATATAATGCTTATTTAGAGGCAACCATAATCAATCGACATTGTTTTGCATCAACACTTGGTGAGTAATCATCGTTGAGAAATTCATCACTCTAAATACCATAAAGAATTGGAGTTATGATACCAGAAAAGGGAAATAAAAATAGAACAAGATGACACCTTCGTGGACCAATCAACAAACACTCTAAATTTTGTTTTCATCCAGATGAAAAGGTAAGTTTCTTCTTAATCTAGTACAAAGAATTACCTCCACTAAGGGTACCACATCATTAAAGATTCCTGATTTTTAAAAAATAGAACTCAAAGCATCATGTTCAAATCATCTTAAAACCATTGTCCAAGAATTTAAATCATGAGTTTCAGGGAAAGAGAAAGATAATCAAGTAAGTCTTAGTATGCAATTAACTTTAATATCATAGACATGGCCCTGCTGCTCGCAGGTGTCTATAACCTCGGTAGGTATGTCTTTTAACCCAAAAAAATGCTTGTGTCCCACTTACTAGATATATATTCAAAGTTATCTTATTTGAATTTTAGATGAAGGCCAATGTCCTGGCTTGGTAACCAGATGATGACAGTGCCAATCACAAGAAGTAACACAGATGAACAGGCCGACCCGTGATGATACCTCTTATCTTCTAGATTTTCGGCTTAAAGCCATTACTCTAGCTTGGTGACCAACATCAATAATGTCATGCATGTTAGGTCCCATGGTAGTTGTAGGTCGGCTCATCATGGGACCTCATATCCTCCCCTAAATATTTTATAAATTCTGATTGTAGTTACTTCAAAGGTTACTTAATAGGTGAGCAGGCAGATCTACTCCTTACAAGTACAGGATGGCATGAAATGTTTTTAATGACTAATCATTAGTGGCTAGTTCCTCTACCCTAAAGACTTATTAAAAATATCCCAGATAATGACTGAAAGATTCTTTAAGTTAATAATGTTAGTGTTCTCATGAATAGCTTATTATAATGTTTACAAGAGTGGTCCACCATAGGGGGCTCCCTAATATTACCTTCTAAGGGAAACTGAAAATATATATCTCATATGGTAACTTCATTAGAGTGGTTAATCATGGTTACTTTTGAAAAATCATGAGGTATTAGAGTGAATCATCCTCAACAAGATTTGCCACAGATTTGTGTGTTAACAACAGATGCAGATCAAAAGTAGTTTTCAGTGGCTATGCTTTGAAAGTCAAAACCCCAATTGCATTGTTGAACAACTTTATTCATGGCATTTCTTTATTCTTATACCCTACTCTACCCTAAGAAGCAAAAGAATCCCTTTTAAGTATAGGAGGACTTCCAGTGCAACCAAGTGCGCAACAAGAGGATAATCATATTCATGTTCAAATTTAGAAAGTATATGCGAGAAAATGCTAGAACATGAGGAACCAACTGCATTAATTGATGTGATGCTACAAATTGTTGAATGATAAGGGAGGGATGAATACTGACAGTCATCTGAAACCAAGATTCTATGGGATCCATTTACTCTTTCTTATTTGATTCATGGGCAACATCTGGTGCATCATGCAAATCCTCCAATTTTCTTTGTTCATCCTCTAAAGTGCAAGCTAGATCAGGTTGGTGCTCTTCAATCTCTGCTTCTGATGGATTCTCCTCATCGAGCATGATCCATAGCTTCTTGTTCTCCCTAGGAAGATCTTCTGGTTCTTCATGAGTCTTTTCTTCCAGATGAGTAGACCAATTTCTAATTGAGGCCAAGACGTGTTCTTTTTATGATGCAGAGACCCCAGCTTTTGTGAGAATTTGAGATAGTTCTTGGAATAACATCACACTTCCTGGAATTATCCTGCTAGCTAGAAAGTCTTTTCAACACTTGGATTGAGAGCGGGGGGTTCTTTTAGCACCTGAAAAACTCAGAAGATCAATTGCATTAAAAAGAACAAACCAAGATTGTAAACTAAGGAAATCACACTCATGGAAATTAAATAACCTCTATAGGAAAAAAAAGTAACACGCTTTGCAGTAAAAGAAATTTCTTCATAAGAAACTCAATTGCAGTAAATCAAGCATCACACTTTGTAGAAAGAAAAATTACTCATAAAAATTAAATTGCAGTAAAAGAAACAAATCAGGTATCACACTTTGCAGTAAAGGAAATCACTCATTTAGAGAAAGGATAAGCTAGCTTCTAAGATCTCTGGGAATGTCGTCCAGTATGCTTCAACAAGCAAGCGGAATCTTGTTAAACTAGAAATTCAATTGCGAAGGAAAGGGAAAAGCATGACAAATTGTTGAGGCCTTATCCTACAACGCCTCCCCAACAACGGTGCCAAAATGTCGGATGGTATAAATGCAAGATTTAGACCAACATTTATTTTTTCAATCGGGTAAGTAAACTTAGAGGCGTAGCACAATATATGCCACATACAAACTCAAGGATCTATCAAATAAAAGCCAATCTTTTGCAAGAAATTCAAAAGAAGCATCATTTAGGAAAAAGGAACAAGACTCTTCAAAGAAAAGTAAATACACTCTGGGAATCTACTTCTGGCTCCTCTTCAGGGTTTAATTGACTCTTGTAGTAATTCTTCCTCAGTTGTCCATGGGAGAAGGGAATGTAGGCCCCATTCAAAAGAAAGCGATTCAAGAAATAAAGAATGCAAAAATCTCTTAAAAGATTATTGTTATTTTTTTTTAACATAGTCGGGTGCTGTTTTATATTCCAAAAAAAGTTGAGGAGGCTGAACTCCTGTGTTACAAAGAGTTATGCCAGGGAAGAAAAGAGAGGAAATGTTGCGGGGAAGACAAAATTCCTTTTTGTTCCTGCCATTTCTGACTTTTGAAAAACCTAGACAAGTGTAGATTCTAATGAACTGAAACAATAGAAAACAAGATTTACAAGGAATGCTCAGTCTATGTTAATATGGCAGATTTGGTGAGCTGTAGATTCTTGGGCTTGATATCAGCGTCAGCATTCTTGATGCTTGATGAGCTGGTATTAGCAGCATTCCTATTTTCCATCATAAACTTCAGGATTTCGATGGATTCCTGTGCGTGACTGCATTTGTTGGAGAGATCGTTGAACTGCTCTTGGAGCGAAGAGATTCTGTGGAGGAACAGGTTGAGATCAGCTTCATACTTGTCACTGGTGAGCCGGGCATGATTGGCGATCTTGGCATCCAGAATCTTCTGATGGGCACGAATTTGCTCCAACTCGGCCTGAAGGTCGGCGCAGTGGAGACAATCTTCACTTCTTGCCATTGTTGTAGACTGAATTTGATGCTTGGAGCGCTGAGAAGGCTAGAAACTTGATTGAAGCTAAAGCTACTTGACTTGGATGCTCAGAGCAAGGGCTGCTAAATCCACAAAGGAGGGAAGGGAAAGTGGTGGCTGATAATGGTCAACAGACTCAGCAAGAGCAAATAACTTAGAGCAAGAAGGCAGAGAAGGAGGGAGACTCAGAGCGAGAAAGCAGGACGACGGGCTCGAACTTAGCATGAGAAGAAGACAAGATGCAGGAATGAAAGGAGGAGGGGGCATATAAGAAGGGAAGGATTAACAGAGGGCCTGGCAAGGGAATGTAAGGAGAAGCAGAGGAAGGGAGATGAGGGAAATCATGGGAGAGAGAAGGATGAGACAGGGAGGGATGGGCGACAAGATGGAAATCGGCTGAGCGGATCATTGCCAGCGATTTGATGGGATGTTCAAGATGATGCCGAATATCTAGACAGATTTTGGCAGAGGTGAGGATCTGAAAAATTCTTGATAAGGCGCAGATGTCAGAGTCATCAGATTGATTGCAGGTTGGACTGAGGCAATAGTTGATTTTGGTCATGGGAGATAATGCTGAGATTCAACTGAGTTGCAAAGAAGATTACCCAAGGGTCTGCCGCAGGCTCTGTTGGCATAGGAGTCGGCCTCCTTATTGAGGGTGCGGAGGACGTGGAAAAAGCACAGATCTGTCATTGATTGATCGAGAATTTGACAACGACTAATAGTTTGTTGAAGAAGAACATTGGGAGACTTTCTATTATGAACCATTAAACTGATGACTACAGCCGAGTCACCAAATATCATTGTTGTATTTATACCAATTTTATGGAGTTGGACAAGCCCCTGATATAGAGCCAGAGCTTCGGCCCTATTATTGGAGATGGGGCCAAGCCCCCATTCATAGGTAACAATGCGTTCCCCATTGGCGTTGAATATGACTCCTCCTGCCCCTGCAATTCCAGGGTTAGATTTGGAAGCACCATCAAAGAAGAGATAGAAGATGTTGCAATTTCTGAGCCAAGTTGAGAACTCTTCTTCTTTTAATCTTATTTTCTAGTTATGGCTAGAATTGTTGAGTAGGTTGTTAGCAATGTTCCCCTTTTTGTCACTATTGTTTTTGTCTAGCAAATAACCAATGAAGTTCCGCTCTTCGACACAGAGACCAGTGATATCAATATTCCTTTGGTTTTTGGCAAAGATGGTTTCTAAGGTGAGGCTCCTTGCCTTGTTGCAAAGTTTTCTTATGATTGTTTCCTTGTCTTTGAAGACCCTGTGGTTTCTTTCCAGCCAAATGTTCCACAAAAGAGAATAGGGAAGAGTATCCCAAACTATTTTAACTATATTATTCTTCTTATGCTGCCACAGATAGTTCTTCTTCCAAAGTTGCAGAACTTCTCCTATGGAATTCTGAGAGTTCCAGGGAATATGATCAGTGAAGGCTATTTCTCTCCAACATGTGGTAGGAAAGGGACAGGCAATGAAGAGATGTTGAATGGTTTCTTTAGCAGCTTGGTAGTTCAGGCAATGGGATGGGCCACTAATTCCTCACTTTTGCAAATTTTCAGAGGTGAGGATTTTCCCTTTAAGGGGAGTCCAAAGGAAGAATTTAATTTTAGGGAGGGCTTCAGACTTCTAGATAGTTTTCCAATGAGTCCAAATGGGTGTGGGGTGATTACTGTTGCAAATGTGCTGGTGGGCAGCTTGAATAGTGAAATTGGATCCAAATGGATCCCAACGGAAGCTATCTAAACCATTTGTTTTATAGGAGCTATGCTATGAATATGGGCTTGAAGAATAGTGAAACTTGCCTTGAGATCTATGGGAATGGCTGGAAAAATCCAACCCGTCCATAATTGGGATTGGGAATCCCACTGGGAAATCTGATCCAAGTGCTGAATGCCTATGTTGTCAAAGAAGGAGAGGATTTGATCAGCTCTAGCTTGGCTGTTGATAGGTTGTTGTCCCATAATTTTATCAGCTCCAATTTTAATATTAGCGCCTCCCTTGGGAACTTTAGATATGTTTTGAGCCATAAAGGGGATTTCTTTCTTGCACAATTTCCAAATTTTGGAGCAGTCTCTGTTAGGAATGTCATAGTCAAGGAGGTGCTGCCTTGGGAAGTTTAAATATTTAGCTTCCAACACCCTTTTCCACCAAGTAGAAAGGCCGGTGATAAGTCTCCAAGCAATCTTGCCACCAAATGCTAGATTAAGGAACTTGGGAGATCTGATTCCGAGGCCTCCTCGATCATGGGTTTGAATGACATGCTTCCAACTAACAAGATTGAACTTCTTTTTTTCATTTTTCCCTCCTTGTAAAAGAAATTAATGGAGGATGATTTCCATTTTATGATGAAAGGAGGCAGGAGCTTGGAGGAGGGTGAATTGGTATAAGGGCAAAGAGGAAATACCTGATTTTAGGAGAACAAGGACCTGTTGGATTGAGCCAGATGGAACCCCATTGCTGCACCTTCCTTTTCATTTTTTCTATTATAGTATCCCATACTCCTGCCTTTAATGGTCCAGCACTCATTGGCATGCCCAGATAAGTGAAGTGCATCCAATCATAATTGCAAGAAACTCCAAAGGTATTGGCGATATTGTGAAGGACTTAAGCTGAAGTATTCCATCCATAAATGCAGCTTTTCAACTGATTAACCATTCCTCCAGAGTATTGCATATATTTGTCTAGAAGAGCTTTGAAGCATTGGGCTATTATATTAGAAGCTCCTCCAATTAGCAAAGTATCATCAGCAAATTGAGAGTGATTTATATTCTTTACCCCATTCCCATATTTGATGCCTGCGATGAGGCCGACCATCCGATTGAAGTCAAAAGCTTTGCTAAAGGATTCAACCATCAAAATGAAAAGATAAGGAGAGAGAGGACACCCTTGTCTTAGACCTCGAGATGATTGGAAAGTAGTTCCAGGTCTACCATTAACAAGAGGAGAGATCCAGGGGCCAGAAATGCATGCTTTAATGAGGTTCGAAAAAGGCACATCGAACCCCATTTTCTTTAGTACAACAATGAGGAAGGAGTGCCTTACTATGTCAAAGGCATTGGCAAGATCTAATTTAAGAATAAACCCTTTCTCTTTTCTAGACTGGCTTGAATGAATAGCTTCTTGGACAAAGAGGATAGAATTGGAAATTTGTCTATTGGCCAAGAAACCTCCTTGGTTTTCAAAAATGAGGGAAGGGAGGAGGGGTTTGAGGAGAGAAGCAAGGATTTTGGTCAGGATTTTGTAAGAGGAGTTGCAAAGAGAGATGGGTCAAAATCGAGCAAAGGAAGAGGGTCGATTTTCTTTGGGAATGAGGGCAAGGTGGGTGGCATTGGTGAAGCCTCCAATTTTTCCCTTTCGTTGGGCCCATTTGATCATTTTGATTAGATCTTTTTTTATTATGCCCCAATAAGCTCGGTAGAAGTAGATGGGGAAACCATCTGGGCCTAGAGCTTTGTCAGGTTGGAGGGTCCAAATGGTTCTTCTTATTTCTTCCTCGTCAATCTCCTTATTCAAATTGTCATTCACTTCCTTACTAATCTTGTTGGGGAGATATTGAAACAGATCTGTATAATCTTCCTCCTCTTTTGCTTCGGTTAAGAGAGCTCTGTAGTGGTCTGTGGCTGCGTTTCTAATAGCACCTTGGGCATTTTGACGATTTCCATCTGCATCCAAAATAGAATTTGCATTGTTCCTCTTTTTATCGGACAATAGCCTGCTTATGAAAGAAAGAAGAGTTCTTATCTTCCCCTTGCAGCCATAGCTGCCTCGATTTTATGCTCCATTTATGTTCCTCCTCTCTGTTTGCACGACACAATTGTGAGTAAAGATCGCTCTCTTGGTCTTTGTTCTCCTGTGAGAGACCGTGCTCCTCTGTTATGCTATGGATATAGTCCAGTTTGCTCTTTATCTTTTTTTTGGTCTTCTCGGGTTCCTTATAGCAATTTTTTGCCCAATCCTTTAAAACATGTTTGGTCTTTTTTAGCTTGGTTTCCCATATGTAACCAGGGGACCCTTCAACGTGCTGGCACCAAGCATTTTGAATGATCTCTTTGACAGCTGGAATACAGTTCCATAAGGAACTATATTTAAAGGGAATGGGTCCAAGAGGATAGTGGGTTTCCAGAGTAAGAGTTATAGGGTAATGATCAGAGGCTGAAAAAGGAAGGATGGAGGCATAACCAACAGAGAAGGAGGAGAGAAACATGACATTCACTAAGATTCTATCGAGCCTTTCCATAATGTTACCTTTACCCAACCTGCGATTGCTCCAAGTATACCTTCGATTTTTTGGAGCAACATCGATGAGATCATGATCCTACATGATGTTTTATAACTGAACTCTGTAAGGATCAGGGGTGAAACTACCTCCTCTTTTCTCATTGGAATGAAGGTTGAGATCTCCCCTGAAAATAATATTATTACTTTCTTCTTCATCTCTGTTGGCCTTGAGATCATCCCAACAATGCTCCTTATCTCTGTAGTGATTAGGAACATAGATATTATAGATGACTATAATTTGTCTATCTGTTTTATTTTCTAGAACGGTTTTTATCCAATGCTGGTTAACAGTGTCAGTTATATGATTCTAGATGTTGTGGTTCCAGAGAGTTGCAATTCCTCCAGAGGCACCCCTTGATTCACTAATGTTGCCATTATACTGCTTCTGCTGATCAATGATTCCAATCATTTCTTGTTGACCCTGTTTTGTTTCTTGTAACAAAAGGATTTCTGGTTTCTCACCATTAATAAGATCTTTTAAGGCAACTATTTTGGAGGGGTGCCCTAGTCCCCTACTATTCCAAGATAGAAATTTCATCATTGGGTATGAGGGGTACGGAGAGGTGCTCGCCCCCCTTGATCCTTGTGGACTGCTTCTTTATCATATTGCCCTAGAATGTAGGATTCTATAGGGTTCTGAGTGCCCATGGCTATATCTTTCTGAGCATTCTCATCTCTTTGTTGTTTAGCAGACTTCCTACCTGGCCCATGTTTTTTTTGAGAGTCACTAGTTACTCCATGCTCTTTTGAGGAACTCCTGGTAAGTCTAATAGGAGGAGGATCAAGGGAAGGATGGGAGGAGACGGGCGGAGGAAGAGAGGTTTCGAGGGCATTGGCTTGGACCAAAGAAGGGGGGTAATTTTGGGAGGGGAGAGGACAGAAAAGGGATTGGATGAAGAGGGGGTGGATGATGAGGGGGGGGGAGGGAAGAGGTGGAGGGGGACAAAGAGGAGGGGATAGCTGCATGAGCTAGAGGGCCAGTTTCTAGAGGAACTTTGGGCATGGGGACAGTCTTCTTTTTCTTAACCGTTTCCCATTGATCATCTTGTGAACCATTCTCAACATCAACAAGCTTAGTACAACGATTGGAAAAATGGCCATATTCATGGCATACCTTACATTTAAACAGGATCTGCTCGTAATCTAGCTGTTGAATGTGACTCCAGTCATCCACTTTGAGTTTGATGGCTTCGGGGAGGTCTTTGCCTAGATCAACTTCAACACATATGCTTGCACAGGCTTGCATATTATCTTTTGGCTCGCTACAATCAATGAATCTGCCAACTGAGTTCCCGATTGCTCAAACTAATTCATCTCCCCAGTAATGGAGGGGGAGATGAGGAAGCCTAACCTAGACCGGAACAACGTTAGGAACATCCAATTCTGGATCAAAGTCTGGAGTCCATTTATTAAGATACAAGCCTCTGGAATCCATGAAATAAGGGCCATTTATGAAGATTAGGTCCTTGTCTTCTCTAGATTCAAAATGAAAGGTGAAGTACCCTTTCCCGTAGAATCGAATGGATATTTTGCCTTGAATTTTATCAGACCAATTTCTTTCGACCCATATTTGCACAGTCTTCGGGGATGGCCAGAGACCCGTGAATTGACCAATGAGACCTCTTTCTGCTAAAGAAAGGGCATCCATATGGGGAAGAGCTAGGAGAAGATTGACTTCTTGAAGAATATCTAGTTTTTTGACAAATTTGGAAATGGCTGGTTGAGGGCGCTACGGAGGTAAAGATTTTACCAAATTAGAAAAGGCTTGTTAATCAGCAGCCGCCTCTAGTGTAGCATCTGGAGAGGCCATGGGGGAGCGTTGAAGGCCAAGGCAAATGCAGAGCGGCTTGACCTAGCAGAGGTAGAACTGAGCGCACGTGCAGAACAAAAGATTATTGTTATGTTGCAAAGATGAAAAGCATGAAATAAAACTAGAAAATTCATTCCAGATAATTTAATGAAACCATTGAAAAATTTCAAAAAAAATCTAAATTATTTATACACTCCTTCCGTGGAAACAATTCAATATTCAAAAGTGTGCACTAGATATAAATAAGATAAGTGCATTTTCTGCTACTCTCGGGCTCACCCTGATCATTAAACACTTTCCTTGCAGCAGATAAATATTCAATATAATACGTGGATCAATCAATTATAATAAAAGAATTATGTGAATGATCTTACTTTGCTAATGAAATACAAGGTTGTGATCTCCCCTCAAGTTGATCTTGGCATTTGTTCATTAAGATTTTAAATATTTATTCAAAGTGTAGGAATCATTCATAGTGCATAATGAGTTAAATAATTGTTTAATAAACCAATTTATCCTTGCATGTAGCAAATAAGATTAGGGAAAGCATCACACTTTAATTTATAATGGAATTAAGAAATGTAGAAAAGCATTCAGTGTTCTACCTCAGCTCAACCTTCACAAAAATACATTTCAGGAGAGCAACAATATCATTGAACTAACAACAAAAATAAAATATGGAATGAAATTGAAAAACGAATAACTGAAAAGAAGAGTTGTGAATTGAAGTTGCAGAGCTATCTTGAGTCAACTCACACCATGCTAACTAAAATGTAGCAAAGGAAAATTAAGAGGTTTGGGGCAACAGATTAGATGGTGGGCCCAACCATCCAGCTTGCTTCCCTTGCAGCAATTAAATCACAATCTTCAGAACAGTCAGGACGAACAAAGACGCAAAATTGAATGCTAATTGAAATAAATGATGAATTCTGTTACGTAATTATAGAATGATGTAGTGTCGGCTCCAGTGGTCCCCTCCTGGGATCATCCCATTGAGAGTGGATCTCCTCCCTTCCCTGCACAACGAAATCAATCCCCTTATTATGCAAATATGTGATCTACAAGATTATTTTTAGGATCCCCTTTTAGTACGCAGGCTTCATATTTATAATAGTAGTGCTGCCCAAGTTTAGAATGGTTGTTTGAACTGACTTGGAACCAAAACAATGAAATCTGATTCCTACTAATTGTTGGAGATAATACAACAGTTGGTGCAATTTGACAACTATGTAATTCCAACTGCATGGTGCAAACATAGAACAAGAATGGAGGAATAGATTCACTGTCAATTCCAACTCCATCTTCCAATCAATCACATGGTATGCAAAATTCTTGTTTTGCTAGAAGATATAGACATAACTTGTGGGAGTTTTTGAGAGAGCAACAACCTGGTATTTACTAGAAAAACCGTTCATGCTTCTAGTATCGAAGCTGAAGATGTTGTCACCAATTGCGTGGTTATATTTGGTGTTTCCCTGCCAGGTGTAACACAAATACCATAGCAAGAAATTGAAATGGTCTTTCTGGCTACTACGACTTTAAATAGATGCCTTCAGTTATGTGTGAAGCCTCCTGTAAGAAGGCAGAGTGTTGAATTCCCACTATCGGAACCATAGACTGTTGAGCGAAGAAATATATGTGAAGTATATGTTAGTTTTATACATCAACAACTATTAACAGCAGTGTGTGAGTACTCTTACGTTTTGTATTTATAGATGTCATTAAGCTATTGAAGGTCAAGCCAAAAATTACTTCACATGTGATAGCTTAATGCATGTAAGAGCTTATCAATTTGCTCTATAAATTCTTTTCATCCAGCTTATGATTTAAGAAATTATTGAGAACATCTAAGCTCCATGAAAAACAACGCTTGAATTTCAATTGGATAACCGTAAATGCCCATTCTGCAGTCAACCATACAACAACCATCAACACAAAGGAGTGTGGGAAATGTGTCAATGTATGAAAGCCTCAAATCAGTGCAGGAATGTTGGTACAAGCATGTTGGTGCAGGCACAACTGTAAAATATGAATTAGTGCAGGAATGTTGGTGCAGGCACAACTGGTGCAAGAACAACTAGTGTAAGAACTACTAATACAGGAATGTTAGCACCTGCCACAAAAGAGCCCATTAATGATATTTTCACATTAAATACTCTTCAAATTATCAAAACAAGAAGAGTTCATAGATCAACAACTGTCAGTTGTAAATGCCTCTAAATAATAACTTAATAATGTGTAAAAAGAATAATAATCGTTACAGACACTTAGTACAGGAATACAATTATTCAGTAAAATCATGAAAATTTGGACAAATTGGAGGCTCAATAGATGTCTTATAAATATGGAACTTTTATTCATGTTTATGTGAATGTTATATTATATCATTGTTCATACTTATTTTATGTTAAGCTTGCTCATTTCTTAAGATTTTTCTATTTTTTTTTTTATATAAAGCATGAGTGCTACCTCTATACAAATGTAGAGGGAAGCTTTTCCCTAAATGTTGTTTTTAATACTTTCATTTATACCAATGAAGTTATTTACACTCTTGTTTCTCCTTGGGATAAAAGCATTTAATAAAACATTAATTCTTTTAGGAAAAAATTTATTTTATCTTTTCATAAAAACTTTAGTCCCATAGTTTTTATAGGCCTCTTCTCTTAAAATCTACTCATTTTTCTACAAAGGAAAAATGTAACTTTCACATAATTCCTTTGGCAAGTCCTTAAAAAATCAACTCACTCTTTATTAATAATTTGGGTCCATCTTCTTTTACTTATATTCCATGAAATCACAATTTTTTGATGATTAAAAATCCTTTCATATATAGAACTTTAAATTTATAATGCAATATTCTAATTCAAAATAATTATTTTTATACACAATTTTTTTTTATGGAAAATGAAATAACTCTTTTATAATAATTATAATTGTAAATAACAATGGACCAAACTTCATAATATACTAGTTATAGATTACCTACTATATTATATCTATATCCATACAATCACATTTGAGTCCAAATTCACAATATCATCGAATAACTACTTTATATCCAAACAAGGACAGAGATATAGAGAGATATATCAAAGGACTCGGAAAATACATGGTAAATATAAGGAAAAGCAAATATAGAAATGGGATTGATATTCGTAATTCTCGGATTATTAATTATTACATAACAACTATAAATTTAATTATGGATGCTAAGGAATCCAAAGTTATAAGAAAATCCATTTACATGTAAAAAAGCCTATAGATAAGAGAGAATGATTGCACTAAAAGCCTATACTTATTATGTCAAAAAATGTTTCCCTTTTAAGTGATACATAATTATGTTTTTTTCTTAAATAGAAGAGAAAGCGTGGCCACGATCGGACAATATATAGTTTTATTTACAATAGATTGATGAGATTTTATCACGAATATTAAACATGATAACACTTTATTTGCAATATATAAATGTAAGTTATGTTTATATTTAAAGTATCTCTAAAGGTAAGTTGCATTCAAATTATAGAAAATTTATTTTAAATATAGCCCAAACGGTAAATAATATATTATAATATTTCTACTCATAGGAGACCCTTTTGTTTTACCTTTCAATAACGGTGATCTTCTAGTCACAAAGTGTCTTTTGCAATTTTTAAATTGTTTTTTCGTACTTATATCTTGAGTTGGGATGGGAGAGTTGAGGCGTGGAGCTCGATTCAAAGCTGGGATATTTTTTTCCAGGAACTATATTCTTACATCAATAATAGAGGCAAATTTATTTACATTTATCTTTTCGAAGGGAATAGCTTGTGATAAATAGTTAGTTATAAGAGCAGGGGAGGAATTCCCTCCTCTCGCAAAGCCTTGGTAGGGAAAATAATCGAGACAATGGAATTACATGTTTCTAAGGAAAGCACTTCTGAGACATAAGGCACTTCTGGCTTGTCTCAGGTCCTTATCCTAGGTGATAAGTGGCAAGAGGGCTTGAGAGAAAAGTGTATACCAATGGTCATCACAAATCCCAGATTTACCATACCTTCAAAACGCTTGGAAGATCGCCGAAAGTGGAATGAGAGATCACACTTTTATATGAAAATTCATTGGAATTTGGTCTACAAAAAGGGAACTTGAACGGTGGATTCAACAACATTGGCAACCTAAAGGTGAAGTTAATTTGGGGTTGGGTCCAAAGGGATTCTTCACAGTCATCTTCTCCAACCTCGAAGATAAAGAATTTTTTTTTGAAGGTGGTCCATACTTTTATAATAATGCAGGTCTATACATCCGCCACTAGGAAGCTTATTTTAACCCAGATAAGGAAGAATTTGTTGTAACTCTTGTTTGGGTCAAGTTGTATTCCCTTCCTATCGACTTTTGGATACCTGAAATACTAGGAGGTATTGGACATGCACTTGGAAGGCTTGTCAATGTATCGGAGGTGAATCGGTGTGTAAGAATCATGTCTTATGCACGATTATGTGTTTATATGAATATATCCTAGCGCTTACCAGAATCCATAGAACTGGACTACCGAGGTAAAAATTTGACCCAAACAATGGACTATGAACATTTTCCATTATGTTGTCGCTTTTTCCATCAACATGGTCATCTCATTCGGGAGTGTTTGTTGCATCATAAGGAACAAGAAGTTGGAGGTCTTCAACAAAATGATGGATTTTCTATGGTCTCCTAGAGGAAATGTAGCCAGAAGAATTGACAACCACACAATACTATGTTGGCAGAAGATAAGAACTCATTATCTGCTCTTGATGTTATGGAAGAAGATGTTAATAGGGTTGAAGACATCAATATGATTGATAATTTGGTAAAAATTGATTCATAGAAACAAACACATAAGTGAAAATTGGAGGAAGAAGGCCCCTTCTTCAGTTTCTCGGGTTTGAAGAAGTTTCTCCCTTACTCACTCAAGATTATAAGGACCTTTCTGGGGAGGAACACAAATTGGTGAGTTTTATTAATGATTGGGCAACACAAGGTTTAGCCAACTTGACTAAAGAAAATCGAGAGCAACATGGAAAGGCTTACCTTTCTTGGAAAGCTAGAAGCACACAATCTCTTTGTACTACTCAATAATATACCTAGGGTCATTCTTTCTAGGAGAAGGGGAAAGAAATACTTCTTAAATATTTAACCAAGGACCTGAAAAAGAAGGGAAAAAAGAACCGCAAAGAGATATCATAGCCTATGGAGCATATTTCAACTAATATTGGCCACCTAATCTACTTTCCAGACTTAACCACCCACCATTCCAATTTTTCCCAATGAAAATGATCTCGTGGAATATTCAAGGACTTAATAGTAAGGGCAAGTTGTTGGTGTCTAAGTGTGAATGATACTATTCAACCCTTTCCCACATTAAATTTCAATCTGGGATCTACTGGTTATTGCAAGGCTAATGCGCAATGTATATGTAGGAACAATTGTACAACCCAAAATTGGTCAAGGATTCATTAACAAACGATAAACAACTGTAACAGAAAATGGAAATGACAACAATAATTAACTTGTAACAACAATTCGATTCACAACATTTACATCAAACCATCACAACGAAAAGAAGAAATACATTCATGAAAAAGAAAACTAAGCACACACTATCTCAGCAGCACCTGATCAAGAGAGTGGGCCCAACTCCCTGATCAGGTTTGTGATAAACTCATGAACTCGGAAAAAGATAAAAAAGCTATAAATTTCATTAATATAAAGTCACTTTTACAAAGCTCAACTCTCCCATATGCCCACTCCCTGTTTCAATCTCTCTATCCTCTCTTATACAAAACAATTCCTGAGATTAAGGTAATAGTTGCTGCGATTACACAATGGTTGTAATAAGCCAAAACTGAATACAAAAGATAGAAAGAGTAAGTCTGGATCAGTTTCGCCATTACAACTGTTGTTTAATAGTAGTGTTGCCAACTTGATGATTTAAACTTAGCCATTTGACTTGGAAATATGCACATAAGATAAATTTTAACAAGTGCTTTAGGAAATGATCCCCTACACCATGCTTCAATGATTAATTAATTCATAAAAACATGATTAGATGTGTACCTGCGTGATTCTGAATTTGAAATAACTTAGTTAGGAGTGAAAATGTGAAGGAAAATAGGATAAATGGACAAGCAAAAACATGCAAGTTTAGATCCCAACATCTCCCCCCAACTGGTCTTTCTACATGTCCTCATGCAGCCCATTGCCTTTGCAAGTCTAGGTTAGATCAGCTATGATCAGCATGCAGCTAAGCAAGATTGTATTTCTTGTCCATATCTGCCCCTCAGGTTTTGTATCCACTTGTCAGTAGGATATCTTTCCACCATTCACTGTTTACATTGTAAGTGGGAGTGTATTGATCTGCTGGCAAGCAAAGGATGGGAAATTGAAATCTCAAACCCATCCAATGGACCCCTCGAGTATGGATGCAGTCGATATATTTTGGCATTCTTTCTAGTGCTCAGGCATAGCTAGGGGCCTCGAAAGGTTCCTGCGTTTTGATAGCCGATGATAACAAAATCCATCTCCTCTAATAATTATCCTAAGCCTCATCTTGACAAGCAACCACCTTTGTTGTGCATAGCCTTGTGCACCACCTCTGATTCACCAACATCTTTTCTTGATGCCCCTCAATCCCTGTTGGCTTAAGGGGGCTTGACTTAGGTTCATATTTGTTTGAGCCAACCAATAAAACCCTAACTTCTGTCCCTTTCAGTAACAACTTGCCTAGCATAGGCTGCAGTCTCTCTCAAAGTAGTATTGGGGGATGCTAGAACCATGTTTCTACATCCAGAGATTGTTTGATAAGCACTCTTAAGCATTTCAAAGCTCAGATTTTCCTTCTCACATATCAATAGTCTTCTATGATCTAATATAGTAACTCGAGAAAAATGGCTTCTATACCTTTGCGAAGGTCTATGATCACTCTTTGTAGGATCTAAACAAGAAAAATATCCACTTTTGCACATTAATCAATAACCCTAGATCTGCCTTCGTACAGATCTACTCAATTCATCAGAAATCATAATAGAAATAACCCTTATCTTCATGAAAATAGATAATTACTTAAGTCATGCACAATTAAGATAGATTAAGTAGTTTCACATAGCATTTATTCATTATTCCATAGAAAACATATTATAACTCAACAGCTCATAACATAAATAGAATCAACAATAATGCTCAAATTACAAGATAATTCTTCAAAATCAATCTTTATTCACCTTCAACATTCATATTATAGACTCTTCTACCATGCGCACTCAGTGGCAGGGTGTTGGCTTGTATGGGCTTGACCCAGGGTCAGAGGTGATTTTGCCAAGCAAATCCTGGTACTACTGGCACTTTTGGAAACAGTCCACGAAGCGCGGACTGAGGTCTCACTCGAAGTAGTACGGGAGGGTGCTAGAAACAGGTTTCCGCACCCTGGGGATGTCTGATGAGCTTTTGGAGGTCTGCGGTCTAACCCGTTAGTCTGCGCACTTGCTATCCTTCGTAACCTGCGATGCTGCTCTACGCAACCCTACTTGGGTACAACCCATATAATACCCAAGTCATTTGTTATTTAATATGTTAGTATCTGTTTACTTGACTTGTTTATGTAAAACTAATGGTTATTACAACATATTCAATGATCATATCAGTGCGCAAGGTAAATAAAACATTATTAACGTAAAGAAGACAATGTACAACAAATACACAGAAATAAGAATCAACTTCTCTTTATTAATATTCAATCCTGATTACGGACTCGACATCTCCCTGCGCACTTAGCTACAGACTCTACTAGGCCTCTACGCACTTAGCTACAGAGCCTCTTCCTACTACTACGACCCAATACACTTTGACTCTTCCTCTATGCTTGACCCATTCCTACCTTCTCTTTTATTCACTATCTTTACACTTAGAGCCTTTGCTCTATTTATACACTCCCATGGTCTGCGGATCATGCATAGGCTGACATGACTTTAGATTACATTAGAATATTTTAGGGAAGACAACCCTATGACTCATCTTGTGCTTCACGCTTTGTGCCCGCAATTTGTGGAGTCTTACAAAACTTTTGACCAAAACATGGGCTTTGAGCCACAAAACATGATGTGGGGAGATTCCATGCCCAACAGGCCCCCAACACAACCACCGTGACCCGGCCTGAGTCACTCTCCTGGTGCGTTGATATTGTCACAGAGCCCCTCCAACTAGTCCCGTACTGCTCGAAGCTTCGTGACACACTATTCTGTGATGTGCTGGATCTACTGTATTCTTGCTTCAGAATCATCTGTAGCTGAATTGTGTCCTTACCTCGGTACCGACATCTGTTGCATGTGTTTATAGTCCCTCTCCCTGGTCTGGTCCCTCGAGTCACGAAGACTGTGCTTCGGTCGGTTAATCAAATAATCGGCCCACCTATGTAGAGCTTTAAGCGACTGTTGTTTACCTTGCCTGGGAAGGGTTCTCCATTTAGTTTAACTAGCTGGACGGCGCCTCCATCTATCACCTCCTTAACCACGTATGGTCCCAGCTAGTGCATTCTGAATTTTCTTAGGAAATTTTCAAAATTACTGTCATACGGCAGTACTAAGTCGTTGACCTTGAAGGTGCGCAACTTGATATGGTGATCGTGCCAGGCCTTTTCACGCTACTTTTGGACATGTTGATGAAATCCAACCAGAGACCATTCTTCCTCGAGTTCTTCCAATTGCGCAATCCTTTCTTCCATGGCTTCGTGGTCCATCATGCCTATGAGCACTGCTATTCACAGACTAGGTACGATGTATTTCATTAGCATGACAACTTTTGTGGCACAGACTAACCAGAAAGGTGTCTGTCCTGTCAATTTTTTGCACGTTGTCCTGTACGCCCATAATACAGCAGGTACGCGCAGGTCCCAAACATTTTTATGCATGTTACATACTTTGGTCAGTGCAATCTCCAGTATTTTTTTGAATGCTTCTACTGCCCCATTAGCTTGCGGGTGGTATGGTGTACTTTGCTGATGATGCACCTGGAGCTCCTCTGTGAGCACGTTGATGGTATTATTCAGGAAATGTGTTCCGCGATCACCCATTAAGATTTTCGAACAACCAAATCATGTCAATACATTTTCGAACAAAAACTTTGCAGCCGTAGTGGCCATGCAGTCCTTGAATAGTTGCGTTTCCACTCATCGTGTCAGGTACTCTATCGCGGTGATCATGTAGCGTGCACTCGTCTTTCCCTGAGGTTTGATTGGGCTGACAAAATCAATTGCCCATTTTTCAAATGGTTGTAGTGTCATGTGTGGATTTAGTGGCATCTCATCCCTATGTGATGGTTTTCTTGTCCTTTGACATATATCGCAGGCCCTACAGTGCACTTTTGAATCCTGGTGCAGGGCTTGCCACCATAACCCTATGTGGAGAATTTTTTGTACAATCGCACGTCCTGCATGGTGTCCTTCTGCAACACCCCCATGTGCTTTCATAAGGATCTGACCTCGCTCAAATTTTGGTACGTATTGTCGCAATATCTCATCATTCCTATTTTGTAGAGGTGCCCTGCGATGATAAAAAAGTCCACCATGCGCACCACCAATTCCTTCTTCTGTTGGACTGAGTATTCTCTTGCCATGGTACCTGTTGTTAGAAAATGGATTATATCCTCAAAGTTTCCATCCGCGATGCACACTGCAAAGAGTTGTGCATCAGGTAGTCCCTCCTCCAAATTTTTTGGTTCCTTGCCCATCTCAATTCGTGACAAACAATCTGGTCCTACGTTTAGGCATCCCGACTTGACTATGACCTCAAAATCATATTCTTGAAACAATAGAATCCATCTACATATGCGCCCCCCAACACAGGCATGCTCACTAGGTATTTCAACGCGGAATGGTCAGTATACATCTTGATATTTTTTCCAAGTAAATAGTGTCGGTATTTTTGGATTGCGTACACCATTTCAAACCCTTCATGCTCAGTGGTAGAGTAGTTCTTTTCTGCTTTGGATAGACTCCAAATTGTGAATGTGATCGGGGTGATCTATGGCCTTTGCGCCTTCCTCTGTGAGTACGGCTCCCAGTGCAATACACGACGCATCAACATGTACATGAAATTCCACATCATATTTGGGAAGACTAGGATTGGAGAAGAGGCCAGTTTCCCCATTAGGACATCCAAACTCTTCATGCAGTCATCATTCCAACAATATGTAGCATCATTTTTCAATAGCTTTTCCATCGACATTATTATCTGGGCATAACTTTTGATGAACTTCCTATAGTATCCAGTGTGCCCCAAAGCAGCACACAAATGTTTAACACTTTGCGGTGCTTCCAAATTCAGAATAATGACAATATTCATAGGGTCCACCATCAGGCCTTGTTTGCAGAACACATGTCCTAGAAGGCTTTCAAAGGGAACGTGGAATGTGCACTTCTTTAGGTTCAGTGTAATCTGGTGTCGGCGGCAAGTATCCAGCATCAAGCGTAAGCTTGCTACATGGTGCTTAACTAATCCAAAGATAGTCCAATCATCCAGATAGGCCTCCAAGAACTCGTGAATGTATTCTTTGAATGCAGCCACCACGATGCACGAAACAATCACTGGCATGTTTTTCAGTCCAAACGTAACGGTGTATTGAAAGTAGCCCCATTCTGTTCTGAAGGTCGTATTGCTCCTATCTTTCGACGCAATCTTGATCTAATTGTACCCTGAGAAGCCATCAGTGAATGGGTATGCTTCCTGACCACCAACATTTTCCAGTACCTCATCTATGAATGGTGTCGGGAATGGACCGTGTACTCAGGCGTCATTCAACTTCCATAGCATAGAAAATTTTAGGGGCGAATATTCGCCCTTTGGCGAAATTAAGGGGTTTTAAATTTTTAGTGGGCGAATATTTTGTATCATAGAACATTTTTACAAATCACCTCAAATAGCCCACCTTATTTTAAGGGAGAGGGTAAAAAAGGTAAATATAGCCCTTGAAATTAGGAGTTGCAACCTTCCATTCACCCATTTTCAAGAATAGGTTTTATGGTTTTATTTAAGTGAATCCATTCGCCCATTTTCAAGAATAGATATTATTTAAGTGAAGCCTATGGGCCAAAGGCCCGAATACCTATTTATAAAAGAGGTATGGTAAATTAATAAAAATATAAATAAATGAGAGGTATGGTAAATAAATAAAACATTTTTTATATTTACTCCATAAGTCACCTTATATACATGCAAGGGTGTAAACAAATAAAAATATAAGTAAAGTGGAGGTATGGTAAATAAATAAAATGTCTTTTTATACTTACTCAAAAGGTATGGTAAATAAATAAAAATATAAATAAACTAGACACATGGTAAATAAATAAAACCTCTTTTTATATTTAGTCCATAACCCTCGTTCTATTTATGAAGGCTCAAGAAAGAGGTTTTATTTAAGTGAATCCTATGGGCCAAATACCATATTTGTAAAAGAGGTATGGTAAATTAATAAAAATATAAATAAACGAGAGGTATGGTAAACAAATAAAACATTTTTTTATATTTACTCCATAAGTCACCTTATATTTACGAACACTCAAAAAATGCGTTATATTTAGGTGAAACCTATGGGAAAAATACTATGGGACAAATACCACGGACTAGATTGTTATTGATACCATGCAAAAAAACATTATTAACCCTAATATTATTATTAATAAAAATAAAAATGGCACATGGTATTGACCCATGGTATTCACCTGGAATGTAGCCTATTTAAATAGGGGAATTACTCTGGATCTACTAACCCCGAGAGGTATCAAATATCATGATATGCAAACTAGCATAGAGTGAAAAAATATTTGATCCGATCAAGAGTAAAAATGGATGTTGTAATTTAATGTATGTTAAACATTTTAGCTTGGTTAAAATAAAAAATAAAATAAAAATCAAATATTAATTTTATTAATTTTTATAAATTACTAGTAATTTTTAAGCTCCAGGTTTATAATAACCCATGGTATTGACCCATGGTAATACCATGGCATTCATGTGAGCATAGACTATTTAAAGGGGAAATTCTATCATCTTAGATCCATATTAATTCTGGGTCTACCAAGTGCTCAGAGGGATAAATAGATTTCATCCCCCTAAGAGTGGTAGATGTGGAGTTAAGATGGATATAGGTTGGTTTTTATGATAATGAAGATATTAAATAGACTTAGGAAATTATATTGTAAAAACATCTTAAGGTGAATGGTTAAAGCATAGACATTGGACAAGTATATTTGTATACTTTTGTTTTAAACTGAAACAAATCCAGGGCTAAAAGGAATGGATTGATTTCACTAGTCATCCTTCTATAACTTTCCAACATATGCTGGAGTAAACAGAATGTAATTTGGGTAATTTTTCTAATTGCAAATAGGAACATACTTGTGTATTGGCAGGGTGGTTACGAGGTCCCTAGAAGTGATGTATTTGAATTTTTCTTGGTTTTATATATAGTATTATGTTTTTTCTCATGCTTTCTGTGAATGGCACAAGTGAATTTTATCCTACACCCACTAGGTTATCGATATGTAATTTCGGTAATTTTGATTTCAAAAGATATTTTAAAGAAATGCAATGATTTCATTTGTGTATTCAATAAACATAAGATTTTATAATTGAGTAAAATATTCGCCATGCCTGGTGAGAGATTCGCCAAAAAATTATATATACATATCATATTATTGATAAAGTCGCCTTCCATTTTTCCTATATACCATGAAGATTCGCCCATTTATTATACATGTAAATTTAGGGGGGGTTCTTAAAATTTTCCCTGTTCCATAGGTCCACACATATTCTTATTTTGCCTTTCTGTTTTTTCTCCTGTACTACCATAGGACTCACCCAGTCGGATTCTTATACTGGTTCAATAATTACGGCTGTGAGCATTTTTTCTACCTTGTCGTGGACCTTCTCTTTATACTTCGGATTCAAGAGGTAAGGACACTACTTAACTGGCTTCGCATCTGATTTCAGCGTGATCTTCATCATTCCTAAGTCGCCAATGATCCCTTTTAAGTTCATAATTTTCATCGGGAACAAATCTTCGTATTTGCGGAGTAACTCAGCGACCTTATCCACTGTAGCATCATCCCAATAGTCCCCCAGCATCGCGTACTTTAGCTCTGCTTCCGTTCCAATGTTTACCTTCTTTGTTTTTAGCGGCACGGTGATGTCGGGATCCTCAATTGATGGTCCGCAAACTTCACGACAATGTTCTGTTTCTGGAATATTAATATTTCGTGAGTCCTCATCATCCTCCTCAACATGCACATTATAACACTCTAGGGTGCTGCTTAACTATGTCACCCATGCTGGCTGAAGTACTTCCATTGGTTCTTGTGGTAGTTTGAAGATAGTGGCTTTTACTGCTTGTAGCGCATTGTCAACAGTATCTAACCAACAGTCTTCAAACATGAATGTTAGCAAAAATCCTTCATGCAAGACATCGCATTCACCCATACCATGGTGGAGCTTCATCTCAGTATACCAATTCATGGGTATGACATCCACGGTATGGTAGAATAAATGTACCCATTCAGGCTGTGGATCTTCCTCGTAGACCTTGGTCCATTTTGGGAGGCGTGTGTGTGGATCATCTCATCCGTCATATTTGTCTACTAGCCATATTTGTGGTTTCCAAAATCATAGGCACATCATCCTTCTTCATCCGTGCCAGTCCTCAAAATTTCCTTGATGCGTACCCCACCATCATGCGGGTGTTGCACACAATGCCCACTTCAGCGGATCAAACCGCTATTGTTCTGGTACTTCTCTTTCAAATTTTCTTAGAAATTCGTCCACTGCTAACAATCCATCATATGTTGGCAACTCCCTTGCCTCTTTTGTCATGCAACGTAGTGATCTAACCATCATGTTGCAATTAAGCATTGTTACTTCATGCAGCAAATTCTGACATTGCTCTACTTCTTTGTCTGAATCCGAAGTGCAAGAGCTTTCACTCTCCCATGAATTCTCCCATCTGTAGTTAGATTCACCCAATCCTATTCTCATGCATTTATCTTGTAAATACAATTGGGATTGTCATCACTATCATTGTCGCACACTGGTTCAGTGTATCACGCTCCTTCGGTTGGATCCAATGGTACTACTATGCGCAGTGAATTTTTCTCAAAGATCATTTTGCGCTTCTTCAGATTTATGAGTCTGTTCATATCAGTGGCCTAGTCTATTCCTAGTAGCATGGGATATGGATTACTATCATCAACAATCTCTATCACTTCAAAATCTACCTATGCGCTCACCCCTTCAATATCTACAATTACCCCTTGCAATCTTCCCATGGGAAAAATCTCTTGTTGGTTCACCATTCGTAACTGAATAGGGGACCATTGTAACATGGGTCTGCCCATGCGATCCCATTTTTTCTTTGGTAGTGCAGTTGAGTTCGAACCCAGATCTAAGATTACCTGATCCATTTCCTACTCGACGATTTGCGGAGTCAACCTCGTTTCCCTTTCGGTGCGCAAGGCATGCTTCCCTAGTTTCTGGACCACATGCGGTTCTCCTGAGCCCATGCACCTAGTGATAAGTTCCTATAATCCCTCGATTGCCTCGATGTCACATAGTAGTTTCATGCATGTCTCCAGAAAGGTAGTGATAATTGAAGGATCCATTCCTGGTTCTAGTTGATCCTTACTGCCTGAAGTGGAGGCCTCCGTGAAGCTCTTCTTAGCTTCCATGAATGTCTCCTTCACGTGTTCTAAATCAAACTTGGGTTCCTTTGTAGGAGCGTTGCGAACCCACACACTTTCTTCAGGCTACTTCCCCTTATCATCTCCCATGTCCATACCACTCCTCAGCATCATGTTTACATTCGGGTCTTCTTCACGCGGCTCAGACCTCATCATCTATACATTCTAAGTCGGAGGGGGTTGGAATACCCTTTTTTCGTGCATCCTTGTGATCAGCGAAGGGCAGTGTTCTGCTAAATGATCACACTGAGCACAATACAAACATGATATCCTTGTCGGGATAGTACAATCGCGGGCATAGTGCCCTGGTTCTTCGCAATTGTAACAAATTAGTTGTCCGCAACCCCTTCCTGGCCCCATTCCACCTCGTCCTCGATCATGACCCTAAAATCCAATGCTCGCCATCCTTGCATTTGGGTTGAGGGCTTGTGTTTTGGTCTACACCCTGTAGGCAGGGGTCTGATCCATCATTAGTTCGTAACTTCGGTAGGTGCATTCATCGCGGCCTCCCGACCTGCAGAAATTACAAAACAATTACTAGGATGTCTGCTTATACTTCTGCAAAAGAAGACAATTAGTTATAGTGCTTTTCCCTCCTATCTGAAAGATCACACACCATAATGCAGGTGTCGTGCTCGGCCCTGCCTATGCCTATGGTCTGAATGGCATCGACCCTCCTCCTGCCAAGTATTTTGTGAACACTGGACAATGATCTTTGTCGTGCCCTTGGCCTTTTCATTTTACACACCATACTTCCTCATGCGCCTCCAGCCGAGGTGTCCTGTCCTGTTTCAAACTCTTCATTTCCAGGCATAGATTCTGTAGTTTCATGTGGATTTGTTGGACTCCCAACCCAAGATCTTGTATAGGGGTCTCATGTAATCTCATTGCCATTTCCAACGCTTTAGCCTGGGTGGAAATTTTTTGCTGTGACAGTGCCATTCTTAAATGCGGTGTCAAAGATGCTACAAACCATGCACGATGCTATCCATCCATCAACGTCATATTGGCTTCACGAATCGTACTCTTCATCCTATGATCCAGATCCTAGGGGGTCTCACCCGGGAGCATTGCGATCTCTTTAAACCCGATGATTGATTGTGTTTCTGACTTTGGCTTGCTAAATTCCCTATTCAGCGTGGCCTGGATCTCTGTGATTCCTGTGTTTGGGTGGTCATTAGAATGCTTGATATACCATGTTAATGTGCGATCTTGCAACACGCTCACCAACATAGCCTTCTTAATATTGTCATCTGCGACCCCTTATGCTTCCCATACTGCTCTTACCACAAACCAGAATTGGTCTGGATCTTCATTCCCCACTCCTCTGAATACCAGTAGTTTGATCACACTCGCCATACTGAACTATGGTGGTGGCAGAGGGGGAGTGGGTGGAGATGGAGGTGAGGAGGGTGAAACGGGTGGCTGTGTGGATGGAGGTGGTAAATGCGTAATTCATTGTCTTATCAAACTGACCGTGCTTCTCGGAAAAACCTTCGCGAGCTCTTCCTCTCTCTCCTGCGTGGGTGAAATTAAGGGACTAGTTTCTAATCCTTCACTACTTCCGCTTCTGTAGATCTTCCCACTCCGCATAGTCCCAAAAAATAATTTATTCGTATCACCTACTTTTCACACAACAACATCTTAATCCAAGTGCACAAATATTTAATATACTTACCTCATAGTCCCTTGAGAAAACATTGCTCTGCCTAACTGTAGCTGACGGTCATGTCTACCACAAACTCATTGATATATCCTCCTATTATTCAGTCAAGCCAATGGTCCATAGCTCACATGATCTTATCTTCTCACGCTTCTATTCTACGCACTAATTCCAGAGTGCACACTATTGGTTTGTTGAGCCTACAACTTCACTGGCTATCTGCTAACTTTGTGATCCACTCATACAGCTCAGAAGGAAAGGATGCAAAGAAAATCTCGTGGATTTCTATATACAAGTAGCGTTCCAACCACTGTTCTTTAGATATTTGCAGAGTTCCGTTTTCCTGCATCGGGAACTCATGAATGTTCTTGTCTAACCACTCTTCAATTTCTTTCATTGTTGGATTCTAGTGGCATAACATCAGACATCCCTTATGCAGATCCCGGTCCTGGCAATAGAACCATTTGTTGGCTTGTATGGACCTGACCCAAGTTCAAAGGTGATTTAGCCAAGAAAATCCTGGTACTACTAGCCCTTTCAGCAATAGTCTGCGGAGCACAGACTGAGGTCTCACCCAAAGTAGTATGGGAGGGTGCTGGAACTAGGTTTTTGCATCTTGGGGATGTCCGATGAGATTTTGGAGGTTTGTGGTCTGACCCGTCACTCTGCACACTTGCTATCCTTCGTAACCTGTGATGCTACTCCGTGCAGCCCTACTTGGGTGCAACCCATATAATACCCAAGTCCCTTGTTATTTAATATGTTTTTATCTGATTCCTTGACTTGTTTATGTAAGACTAATGATTATTACAGCATATTCAATGATCATATCAGTGCACACGGTAAATAAAATAGTATTAACGTAAAGAAGACAATGTACAATAGATACACAAAAATAAGAATCAACTTCTCTTTATTAATCTTCAATCCCGATTACAGACTCGACACCACCCTGCGCACTCAACTATAGACTCTACTAGGCCTCTATGCACTCAATTGCAGAGCCTCTTCCTACTACTACGATGGACTACACTTAGACTCTTATTGTATGATTGACCCATTCCTATCTTCTCTTTTATTCGCTATCTTTACACTTAGAGCCTTGCTATATTTATACACTCCCATGGTCCACAGATTAGGGGTAGGCCAATATGACTTTACATTAGATTACAATATTTTAGGGCAGACAACCCTATGACTCATACTATGCTTCGCGTTTCGCACCCGCAATTCGCAGAGTCTTACAAAACCTTTGACCAAAACTTGGGCTTTGAGCCCTAAAAAATGTTGTTGGGGGAGTCCATGCCCAACACAGGGTTTCATGCACTCAATTGCAGACTTACCAAGGCCTCCTGTGAAATTAGTTGCAGGAGTCTTCCCCTTTCGCCTAAGTATAGGAAGCAAAGCCTTCCTACCTTAGAAATTGCCCAAAACAATCTCTATCTTGACTTACTTGCCCTTTTCTACTATTAGTTACTTCATCTAGACTCACTATGACTCAAATATATAGCATTTTTAATACAATACGATGGTCCATGCACCATGGGTGAGTCTCAAAACCAACCTATTTACTTATCCAAACAAGGGGATAAACCCCTTTGACTCCTATCTAGCTGCGTGCTCTGCATCCACATTGCGTGGAGACTCTTCGTCGTTTTACAAAATGTTGGTTAACTAAACCCAAAAATGACCCTAGGGACCCTATCCCAATAGGCCTCTAGCACAAATATGGTGACTCACCCCTGAGTCACTCAACTGGCACCTCTATCTTGTTGCGAAGATCACTTAGCTCGACCTGTAATAATGCAACTTCAGTAGCGCTATGCGTCATGGCTTGTTTCACTTATTCTACCAACTTCTCTGTGGTTGGGCCTTCCACTAAGGCACGTTGTCCTCTATGTTTGTTGTAGAACCTTTAGCTTTTCTTGGAGTGATAGAGTAAGCTGACAAGCTTCCTCTAGCCACGGCTATAATCAGACCTTTAGGAGGGCCTCTTTCCTTTGCAATTCTTATGTCTATTCTTGCAACTTATTTCCTTCCTATAGCGTCGTGAGGCATTGCACTAGCACCAAAGTGCATGCAATCACTCAAACCTCATCATACTTCTACTATGTCTCTC
This sequence comes from Pinus tabuliformis, assembly GCA_031772625.1. Classification (NCBI taxonomy): domain Eukaryota; kingdom Viridiplantae; phylum Streptophyta; class Pinopsida; order Pinales; family Pinaceae; genus Pinus; species Pinus tabuliformis. Next base: position 115,080,267 of record CM062808.1, on the reverse strand, counting down.
TAACATCGACATTTAGCCTTTGAAAATTCGAGTCCTTCTGCATATTTTTCCGTAATTCCATTGCTTGGTCGAACATCATTGCATAGTTTGTGACTGAGGTCTCCAATGTGTTCATCTTCTCCTTGATTGCTGCTCTGCATTACTCCCGAACCTCTAGTGGAGTCATTGGTTGCAAGTTAAACTACAACTTTGATATCTTCATTTGGAAATCAAAGGTCACCCTGCCGACTTCATCCTTTGATGCACGTACCACAACAAAAAATTTCCTTACTTTTATTGAAGCTTCGACATCCTCTAGGATGTTCAATTCTGGCACTACCTTGCAGGCCTCCTCTATCATTGTTTCTAGGCTCTAACTTCATGTCTGCATCTCCTCCTTTGCCTTTAGCACCTGTGATTTCTCCACGAACATTTGTTCATTGTTGACCTTAAACTCACTTATGACTGTGATGACACGTTCCTCTTTTATCCTCAGCTCATCAGAAACCCCCTCAGGAAACGCGTCGACGATCTAAAGCGGTAACACAACCAAATTCACTACCATTTCCTTCAATGTAATGATCACAGTGTGATCCTCATCTAACTCTATGCGAATGGACCCTCTGGTAAAGGTATGACTCTGAGGTCTAGATTCCATTCCAGATCCACAAATGTTCCACTTCATTATGTCAGGCTCACTTGCATGCCACTTGCTTGCTCGATTCTCAATTGGATCATGCTAGTCTAGATTTGTAGCTCACGGAGATCCTTTTGGACACTCCCCAACATCTACATATACTGCTTCTTGAATTTCTACCACAACTATGTTGTGGTATTGCGAACCTTATCACCAATCTCTTTGACATCTCCTTCAGTAAACACCATTGTGTCGGTGTGTGTCTTCTTATCAGACTTATGCTTTTTCCATTGTCTCGCAATCTACTCCTTTCCATACTTCTTCAATGTGAAAGGAGTTCTATGCTCCTCTCCACTGCCTCCTTCCCATTCTGAAAGCTCCTACTCATATGTGTGCTATGAAGCTCAATTTTTGACTTCTTCTATATCCCAGTGTTCTTTCTGAGCCTGCTCTTTGGCAGCATTCTCTATATCTACCCGTTCTTTCTCCACAGCTTCCTTCTTCTTCTGCTCAACAAAGGCTCGCACAACCTTCTGAGATGCTTCCTTATGCTTCTGTGTAGCAGGGCTCTCTACACCTTTTCTTGTACCCACACCAAGTTCTGTGGGTTCATGGCACTCTTTTGGCTAGCTCCCCATGATCTCCTACATGTCCATCTCAGATACCAGATATGAAATCTTGTGCCATAAGTTCTTTCGGACCTTCCACGCCATGATGGAAACATTGTGGAAATCGGCCTTGAACTCCACGAAGGTCGTCAATTGTGCAAACAAGGTTGGGAACAACCTTGGCCTCTCACTAATGACTATCCTCAAGTCCATCTCCATAAAGATCTAGAAAACCTTGGACTCTTTGATCCACTCTGGATCCTTGGCTGCCCACAACGAAGCGAACTTCGTTGCTTCTGGTAAATCTTCCTCCTGTAGAAGAAACTAGTTGTCCTCTAGCAACTTCCATGCTACTAATACAATAGATAATAAAATTCATGCATAATGGAATGGCTTTCTCTCTTCCTGAGCCTTGTGACAGATCGCTAGGAACTCTTTGCACAGATACTTTTCCCAATTGTATTAGACTCCCTTCACGCACTGGGTTGCAAGTGATACTAATGGCACCAGAACTTTTTCCTCGCGACATTTCCTCATGATTTTTCCTACAAGAATCTGGGTGGCAAACTTCACCTCCTAGTCTTGAATAAAGTGGATAAAATATCTACACGACTTCTTGACTAGCCCATATTCTTCCTTCATCTTTTCTGCTAAGTCTTTTTCCCCACTTTTCCCTCCAAAATCCTTGGCAAGGTCTACTCCTTGGTAAGGTAGCTCTGGTATTCAATGAATTAACATATATGTTACCGGGATGGGCTCCCAAAGCCATAAACATCCATTTTTCACCAGCGCGACGAGCTATCACACACACACACCATGTTGATATTCGATCTATGAAATGAAATACACAAAGCATGTGCCACAACCTAGCCTCCTCAACACCTCTGACCCACTTCATGGGCTCCAACTACATAACCCTAGTCTCCTGATAGTAAATTTTTGTCATGTACTTGCTAGTTTCCAAGTGTGGGAATCTCTCGTGGTCTGTGAGATCCAAATCCCCCATTTTTAGGATGGGAATGTGCGCTAAGACTGTGCCTTCAAATTCCACCTGTTCAGGCAACAGGGGAGTCGACACCACGAATTTCTTAGTATTTGCGTCTTTGGTAACCTTTATTTTACCCTTTCATAGAGGGATATACACCAGGAGCCATGTGATGGGTTCATCCTCCTCTGCATCCAACTCCTCCACACCTTGGTATTCCTCCTCCAAATCAACCACTTTCCCCAGTTGTTTGTATTTTTTCTCCTTCTCTCGCACCTCTGGACTATTCCTCGGTGACTGTCTCACCAGTATCAACTTCTTTTGTTTCTCTTTAGTGGCATATTTCTTTGGCCTAAGTGACCTCGATGTGGTAGGTAAATGGGTTGTAGCTTCCATACTTGAAATCTCCAGGCCCGGTGCGTCATAAATGGTAGCTTTAAAGCTTATGACTTTTGCAGGGTTTGTAGCAGTCATTCATTCTATGAGCAACTCTCAGGCTTCTGCGGTATAGTTTTTGAATGAGGGGCGCATCATGAATTCCTCCCAAAATTTATGATTCAAAATTTTTAACCAACAAAGTTCCCAGATAAATCTTAGAATGCAAAGTGTTATTCGGCAAACCAACATGCCCAATTTATAGAAGGTTTTGAATTCAAATCCAACCGTTCCCCCAAAATTCTAATCATAAATGCATCTTTGGCAGTAGATCTCCAAATATTTTCACCATAAATAGAAACCCGATCCACTTAACTGATTTTTGGCCATAAAATCATGAATAGTCCCCCCAGGGGCTACTTTAGGACCCATCTGCGCAACACCATTTTCCATGGCGCAACTTCACCTATCGCACCCTTGCCATCTATCGAGAAACCTTCCTACCATGTTCTTCACTTAGTTGGGTAGCATAGTTTAGAGTCCCACAATCCCTTATAACTACCTTGATTACTAAGATTTTCCTTCTTCCATATAGTCATTGCATAGGGGCAGGATCCCCTGTGTACAACAATAGCCTATTTCCATTCGTTTTTCAAGGGGATGTTTCCCCATTCAGCTTCCTAAGCTAAACTGCGCCACCATCCGTGATCTCCTTAATAACATATGGCCCCAACCAGTGCATTTGAAAATTTCTTGGAAACTTCGTGAACTTGTTGTCATATAACAACACCAAATCATCTACCTTCAATGTGTGTATGTTAATATGCCAATCATGCCATGCTTTCTCGCATTCCTTTTTGCACTTGCTGGTGAAATACTGCAAGGGAGCAGTCTTCTTCTAACTCCATGATCTCCGCGAGCCATTCCTCCAAGGTCTCACGATCCACCATCTCTGTTAATGCTGCAATCCACAAATGTGGCACAATATACTCCATAGGCATTACTGCTTCAATTCCATAGACCAACCTAAATGCCATTTGTCCTGTCAGCTTCTTGTAGGTCATCCTATAGGACCATAACAAAACAGGTACACGCATGTCCCATTCATTCCTCTGCACATTGCATACCTTCTTCAATGCATACTCCAAGATCTTGTAAAAATATTCCACCATTCCATTCACTTGTGGGTGATAGGGCATGCTCTTTTGATGATACAATTGAAATTATTGAAGCATTGCGCTAATCATTTCATTCTACAAATTTGTACCCCTATCACTCATAAAAATATTAGGGCATCCAAACCTAGTTGAGACATATTCAAACAAAAATTTTGCAGCAGTGGCCGCTGTAAAATCCTTCACCGGTTGTGCTTCAACCCATTTGGTTAAGCACTTTGTTACAGTAATGATGTATCAAACACTCGTCTTCTTACCTGGTGGATGTATTGGACCTATAAAATCAATAGCCCACTTATTAAATATCTGTAATGAAACATGAGGATTTAAAGTCAATTCATCCCTTCGTGAAGGCTTCCCCGTCCTTTAGAAAGAATCACACACCTTGTTGTATGCCTCAGAATCCTTGTATAATGTAGGCCACCATAGCCCAACGCACAAAATCTTTTGCACGGTTGCTTTCCCTACATAGTGAGCTCCTGCCACTCCTCCATGCACTTCAACTAGGATACTAGCGCATTCAAGCTCTAAAACATACCTTCGCAGTATCTCATTCATTCCCATCTTTTAAAATTGACCCACATTCACTGAAAAATCCGTAGTGTGAACTACTAATTCCTTATTCTTTTGAGTGGAATAACCTTCTAGAGTTGTTTTCATCGTTAAATGGTGAATGATATCAGAAAAATGATCATCCACAATGCCCACCGCAAAGAGTTGTGGGTCTGGTAGTCCTTCCTCTAAGCTACTTCGTTCTTCACCTATTTCAATCCTAGATAGATGGTCTAGGCCTGCATTCATCTTTCTAGGCTTCACAATTACTTCCAAGTCATACTCCCAGAAAAGTATTAACCATCGACATATCTTCCCCCCCAACACAAGCAGCTTTGTGCTCCAATCTGGCTGAGTCCATTCTACTGGTTCCCTTGGTGTTATTAATATAGCTAATTTATTTCTTGTAGTGCCTCATCAATGCCCTCAAAACCATCCTCAAAGATGAAGGTTAATAGAAAACTCTCCCTTAAAATGTCACATTCAGCAGTCCCATGGTGAAGCTCTATCTCCAAATACTAGTTCATTGGGATTGTATCTAACGTATGACAGAAAATATGCATCCATTCTAGTTGTGGTTTTGTTTCCTAGGCCTTAGTCCATCATTCTAAATGATTACACAGATCGTCCTTCCCGCTATACTTTTATGTCACTCTAGTATTAGCATAGCCAAACCTTAACTTCATCATTCTTTTGTATTCTCTCCATCCAACAAATATCTCCTTGTGGGTACCCCACCAATGGGCAAGCGTAGCGCGCAACACTAACTCAAGTGTCTAGAATCGGTGCTCTTCTAGTACTTCTCGTTCAAATTCATCTAAAAATAGCTCCACATTAGTCAATCCATCATAATGCAGAAGATTTCTTACCTCAATTTGTTAGAGTGTTTTCTTCTCAATGATGTACGAAAAGAACCCACATAAGATCGTGGATGACAAACAATATCAACAATAGAAATGACTACTAAACATTGTAGATCTATAGCTATTGATAGAAACAAAACTTTGTAAAATCCTGATCTATGTTGCAATCATAGTTAAACAATAAAATCAAGAGTAATAACCCCAAAACATCCAATGGAAACTAGATATGTAAAGAATGATTTTATTATAACACCTTTGAATGGAACAAATAAATGTTACCAGTCCCGCTCTATGGGGTGGGTTCTTAGAAATCCTCAAATGCTTTCAGCTTCTATAGAGTCTCTCTCCTCTATAATGCATAAACCCAACAAAAATATGGTGTGCAACAATGAAGATAATCAGAATTAGAATAATGAGTGCAACAATGAAAATAATCAAAAGTGAATAATGAATGGAAAACCCTCCTATTTATAACAAGATATTGAGTTATCATCGAATAATGAGCAATAATAAAATATTATTGATCCTATTCTTGGAATTACCACTTTGAATATTTTATTATATTTGTTTAGGAGGGAAAAAGTATTTAAACTTTTACTTAGAAATAATAAATAAATAAATGATTTATTTATCATCCCAAGGAATTAGTTAAGGAATAATAAAAAATAATGATTTATTTAATTATTCCTAAGAGATTTAGTAAAATTTAACAAAGAATAGTAATTAATTAATGATTAATTAGTTATTCTTAGAGAAAGATAAGATAAATAATGATTTATCTGTTAATTTTTCATGATTGGGTCAAATTTAACATGGAATAATAATAAAAAAATGGTTTAATTAAATTATTCATAGAAGAAAATCAAGTAAATAGTGATTTATTTAATTATTCTTCATGGGTTTAACTGTAAATTACTTAATAAGGGTGGTTTATTAGGTAATTTCTCATAGTGAAAGCAATTTTACTAAAGTAAAATTAGCTTTACATGGTGTACTTCAATCCATCTAGTAAATTAGGCTAGATGATCAATTTTTTGGTGATAAGCGATTTCCCCCCAATGTACGAGTGTTAGGAGCAAAACGTATGACCGAAGTACATTGTAAAGACACAATCACTTACACAACACAGAGGAGTCTTGGAGAGAGAGAAAGATCAATGAAGTTGAAGCTGAGAGAGGATAGTGACAGAGGGGCGAGACTAATGCAAGTATCCTTTTTTGTTGTGGTACCAGACCTCAATGAGGTGGGGGAGGCATACCCATATCCGCCGAAATAACTTAGTACAAAAATAATGGTTTGCCCAGAAATATGAAACTGAGCAATAAAGTACATGCTTAATGGTACATGAGACGCTGGCATAATAGAGACATAAAATAATGCAATGTGTCCCATATACATAATGCACCTGGTAGAAACATGAGTCGGGACTGAATACAATAATATTTGAGTACATGAGATATAATGCCCCTTACCTCAAAAAAGAGGTGGCAGGAGGGTGGAACAACTGAAGAAGAATTGTTGAAAAGGGAAGGGCTATGCAAAACTAAATAGATCATCTGAAGGAGACATGCATGTGATGAACACTGCGATAAATAGAAACTGAATCCATCAACTCTGTGGAACTACATTTGAGGTTGTAGTATAGTAGGAATGCATCTGGGCATGTAGGGGGCTACCTGAAGGGATACCCCCTCATGAGGTCTAAAACATCTCACACACTCTCGGGAATCACTAGTACAATCTGTTGCATCACCAAACCATCAAGTGTATGGTTCATGAACATGAAATGACCAACTCAAAGGGAAATAATGAGACCCTCTGCTCAATCCAAGGCACCAAACAAGAATGGAAGTTGGAACTGAGATACACTGCCCTCTAGGTCGTTCTTCAAGAATAAATGAGATGATGTCGACAGAATAGGGACCGTGATAGATGAGGAAATGAGGATCCTTAAATAAAGCACAAGGGAAAATAGTAATGTGACTGATGGACTAAAACCAGGGATAATGGGGAAAGAGAACTGGGGGACAAATAGATGACTTCCCTTGTCATAGGATAAAGTGCATGGTTGACCTAGCAACCACTGACTCAACTTCAGAGGGGATAGGGACAATATGACTTGAGGCAAAAATAGGCGACACAAGATGAACTGTATGAAAATATGGATGGAATACTGTGACATGATATGATGGGACATGAAATAGACTCCAAGAATGCATTGGGGACTGATCACAGATGCTTTGAACAAGGGTGACTCGATGACACTGTCACACAGACTAGGCCGATGGGGACCATGAAAAGATGAGTAAATGATGGTTACTCATGATGAAGATCAACATATGGTATGAAAATTATTAAGAGGGGGTGGACCTCAAAGAACAAGTGTTGCTTTATGACTAAATTCAATTTTAAGTGGCAATGAAGTGACCCTTCATGGAAAAAAGGCTTCCTGGTGAAGTGTCAAATCATCAAAAAATGAGGAAGACCCATTATAGAGTGTGGTGAGAACTTTCCAATGGTGCTAATAGTTCATCAAACTGAGATACGGTATAGTCACAATGGGTGACAAAAAACAGTGGGTTTTCCCATAAAAGGGGGTTTTCTCTCCAATTTGAGAGGAGGAGAAGGCCCTAAACCTTGTGGAGATCGTAGCAAACAAACCAACCATCGAAATCAGGATCTAAAACTTTTAGGAAAGTGGCCTTGCTTATCTAAAGATGGCCTTAATGCTTCTTGGAATGATGGTTCCTGGTGAAGAATTAAGGTAAGAGGAAAAAAAGAACGAACTAATAAAGGAGGTCTAGAATCATCCTCACCCACTAAGTTGAACATGGGGACTATGTGGACATTGAGCAGAATATTTGAAGATGTCGTATCAAACATCTATGATATGCGATATGCATAGGGCTTACCGAAGAGGCCGATAGGACAAAATATCTAAGGAGTGGGAGGATAATTGACCATACCTAGATTCACTAGGATTTAGGCTGAGACTTAATTGAGAAGATGGCCAGGGGAAAACCATCATGCCCCCATGCATGGGAAACTGATCTGGTATGCAAAGGCGGGAATGATGCCCCTAGAAGGAGGAGTTTGTGGAGAGCCATTGTGTTTCGAGTACTCCAAAAAGGGATTCAAGCATCTTGGCCCAACTTGGCATGAGATCCTCCAAGGGAGATGGAGGGACCTATGTGACCCCTAATATGCTATGGGTGTATTGGATGTATTTAGGGATATGGCCTCCAAACACTTTTATGATAATAATATGATTATGCATTTTATATGACGATGATGGTTTGCCATTTGTGTGGTTATCTTCTGTGGTATACGTGTGATAAATTCCAATCAAAAATGATGTTTGCAATGGTATCTACATAGTGATTTTGGGCTCTAGGTACATGACTGAATGTAATGGTTTCAAATTCACGTAGTAATAGCTTCAATCGTAGATATTTTCTAAATAGGACTTGGTTATGCACATGATACACACCATTTAATTTCATGACAAGTAACAAGGAATCTAAACGAACATGAAGATGAAGGATGCGATGAGCAAGGGAATCGACTAAAAAACCTATCACTACATCATATTCGGCCTGATTATTTGTGGTAAATCCAAGGCACACATCGTTTTAAAGGACTAAAGTATGAAAGGGGGTAAAAATGGCCTAGGTTGTCGAGGCTAGATTCCAGGAGAAGTAAGTCATACCATTGGCATGACCAATACAGTGTGGATGATGAATCCATCTGAATGGTGCAAAAGACAATGGGGGAGAGGATGAAATCTACTTAACATTATGGTAGAAATAAAGACATGAAAATCAAATGGATGTACTGTGAGAAAAATTTTTGGAGGTAGAGTGCATTGGGAGAATTAAGAATAAGATGGCCTTCAAAATCATCTTGGAGAAATTCCCTCGTACTCATGTGTAGGGGTGATCATGGGTAGACATAGCTTCCATGGTGTCCTCATCAGGCTGGGAGATGGGCAGATGGGAGGAAGTCTAACTACATGATGTGGTGGAAGTACATAGTGCATCAACATGAGGAATAAGGTTCACATATGCATCGTCTTGGATGGCAGATGATGGGATGGTAGATGGAGGGTCTACTGATGTTGAGACCTCAGATTCTTTTGATAATGGTTCAATAGAAATGCACACAACAACCTCAGGAAGGTTTGTTGATGAGGAACTCAAGGATGATGATAGGTAAAGAATGGGGCCTGTGGTGTTCGTCATCTCGACATCAAGGGAGGGGATCACAATAGAGGGGCTAGAGTTTCCATGTTTTGGGTGACTAGTGGTACAACACAATTGAGGGAGTTTAACACAATTGTTGGTGGCATGCCCAACAACTTCACACAAAGCACACGACTTTGGGGCCTTAGGCGCTGGAGGAGCTTCGGGAGCCTTGTCCTTTGAATCTTTCTTTTTGGCTTTTCCCCCTTGGCTAGTTTCTTTCGCAATAGGAGTTGGTTCCTATTGAGTTTTTGATGGTAATTAAGTAGTGGCAGGGGTCATGGGGACAATTGAACCAAGGTCAAAGCATGATACGGTCTTGGCTGACCAAGCGAAATGTTTGCAGGGGATCGATGTACCATACTTGGATCCCGAGAGTCATGTCAGGAATGACCAGTGAAGCCATGATAGGTACAGGAAAAACTCCCAGAGGGGGGAATAAGAAAGGTATCTAGCTGGCAGGATAATGCCCCAGCAAAATAGCTCCTAGATGGTTCAGACCTGGAGGAACAGTTCCTGGAGGGACATAGGAGAGGCACCCACAAATAGAGGAGGTCCCGGGGAAGTGGGTTGAGAGGGTTCAGTTGGAAAAGCGACAAAAATATTATGAGGAGATGGCTATTGATCAGGTATATTGGACAGCTTAAGGGCGGTCAGTGACGCTTGTAACATGCAAACACTCATAATAGTAGGTTTTTTATAGACATTTTTGTGCCTTACAGCATTGAGCATGAAATTTCCATAATCCAAGGGATCCAAAGTCCCTAAAAGAGTTGTTCCTACCCCTAAAGGAACAAGGTCAACAAATGACAGCTTCTCCCAGAAGTTCTCCACCAGAAACTGCCCAAAACTAGTCAAATCAGGATCAATTCAGAGGCTCCACTAGCTGCCTGCGTTGAAATGCAGAGGCTACACTGGCTAGGTGCGTTGCAACGCAGGTGGAAGCACTACCAGGGTGCGCTGAGCGGGAAATGACAAATGGCAAGATCATTCAACGAGGTGGAAAGACCATGGAAGCTTCCAGAATCTTCTCCAATGACACTTGCCTCAATGAATTCGACTAGTGATGAGTAAGAGGCTCTCAACCTCCAAGTGGAAGCAAGAACTGACAAAGAGAAGCCACAAGTCAAAACATAAGCTGACTCATCCTCTCTGCTTACATCTATATATGGATCTCTCACCCAGAGGTTCAAGGGGCTGGAATTTTGTACTTTGCAGAGAATTGCTGTTGGTTTGAGATTGAGATTAGTACATTGGGTGATTTATGCTTTGTTGGAGGAGAGGAAGGGATTCCTTTGCTAGGAGGTAGATGCTGGATCGGAACTCACTTGGTTGTATCTCCTCTTGGACTTTCTTATTCTATCAATAAACTATTTGAGTTTCTCCTACATGTTGTGTACCAATGATGTTTTGTTATGCTTACATGTTTAGCTTAATCTGATCTTGAGCTTTTTATGAATGTATATCTTTATCTTCGTGTAGTTTCTCTCTCTTCTGATCTTGCAGGAATTCGGTGAAGCTGGGCCGGTGAAGGGGCAAGGAGCTGAGAGCCACTGAAGAGAGGAGTGATTGGATCAACAAACTAGCGGAAGACACAGGTTAGTTACATCCTTTCTCCTCATTTACATTTCATAAAGAAGAAATACTCAATTAGTTTACCTTATTTTTTGCTAAGGCATTATCACACCTTAGAGTGGGATAGGGGCATTCCGAATGGATACTTTTCCCAACAACAAATTGGCGACTCCGCTGGGGACTGTATCTTGTTAGTTTATTTGTGTTTCTATTGTTGTTCTTCTCATAAACTCAGGAGTGCCGAATCGAAATGCATTTGCCATTTTCAAATGCAAAGTAGAGATCTACCACTCTAGTCCACTCACTGGACCTGTTTTATGATCTGAACAGCTGATCCACAAGTGCTCTAACAGCCCTTTGTGATAGATCTTAGTCCTCCTTTAAATCATCCCTCTAATTGTACCTAATTGATAGCTTTTATCCGGCCAAAAACTGTAGATTAAACTGCAAACCGTGACCTAGAACCCAGAAACAATTCTCGTTTCTACTTCAGCGCAGACTCTGTGAAGAGGTTCTGCATTTCAACGCAGGTCCCGTGAAGGATACCTACGCTGAAGTTCAGTTTCTCTGTGCTGAGGGTGCGCTGATCAGCCTTTGCCTTGTGCAGCTGTGGTTCCCTGCTTCCTTTTTCTCAGTTTTATCTCTGTTTTTTGCAACTGTTATCAATCAGTGTACCTATCTGAAACCCCTTTTCTTTGCCTCAATTCCGCCTCAGTTGTATAAAGAAATTGTATTTGTTCTTTGTGTATTTGTTACATCATTTGTAGTTTCCCATTACAAAAGTAAACTAGTCATACTGTCGCCCTTAGATCTAGACCTGTCGTAAGTGTCGTTTTGATCTTAGGAGCGAGTTTGTTTGCTGTTCACAGTTGATTAAGCTTTTACTTTTGTCGTTTGGTTTGAATTTATGCATTTCTAGTGTCGAAACAAGTAAATCATAAAGTGTCGTAATCGTCTTTTTGATTTCGAAAAAGGAACTTGTTTATGTTTTCACTTGAAATCGAATTCAAATTTGTACAACAGCTTTCTTTTTAGGCATCAATATTAAGAAAGCGAAAACAAATACATGCATTTGTGCATTTTCATATTGATAGTTTGTATGGTTTGATTTAGGGAAAAGTGCATTACTGTGTGCTCTATGCTCTTTGAGAAAAGATGGTGTCTTTCTTTTCCCCTTGTAGCTAGGATTTTCATTGTTGAAAAGATATAAAAGCTTGCTTATCATCTTTAGACTGCATTTAGGAATTGTATCATACATCTCGTGGTGATCCAAAAAGGCAAACTTCTAAGAAAGATAAACCTAAAATAAATTGAATTAACTTAACAACGCTTTGTAACTTAACGCACAACATAGAGGTCTAGGCTAGAGACGTGTTCCGGCGTCGTAAAACCTGGTGACTGTTGATCTCGCTGATGGTTGGGTGATTCCTCCTGAGAGATGATAAGCACCAGTACGGATTGTGCTCCCACGTACCACCGAGTATATATTGGGAGACCCCTATAGGCATAAAACCTTTATCCTTAGGAAGCCGTGTCGGCCGCCCTACTGATCGCAATGCACTGAACACAGCATTCGGGAAGATTGACCGCCCGTACCTTAAAAAGTATTCTGCGGTTTTGCGAAAAGTTTGGCACACCCTCTACCTAGAACTCCATAGCAGTTCCTTTTGGCTTTTTTCAGACTCTATAACAGAAAAATTCCATCCGAGTATTTGTCACTTCGGGCTCATTAAAACATCGAAGGAGACTAGAGTCATCTTTTGCTTTTTCTCGACTCTTTAAAACTGAAAAAACAAGTTGTGTCTAAGCGTCGTTAAAATTTATTTTAAACGGAATATTCATACCCTTTTTCCTGCGTTGATATTTAGGTTGAGAAAATGGAGCCTACCAACCAAGGAATTCCCCTTGGTGGAAATCCTAGTCCCTTCTCCTCTTGGGGAGATGTTGGTGCGCCCCATATGGCCACATTGTCGCTTCCAGGACTGACAATTGGCTTGCCGGTCTGGCTCTTCTCAATCAATGTCGTTCAGAACACCACTATTCCTGAACAGTCGAATCAACAGTTAGACCAGTCCAGAGTTGCCCACCAGCCTTCTACTTCCTCTAATTCTTTCTCTCCTCCTTCCTCTTCGCTTGACGGAACTGGTAAAACAAAAAACCAAGTTCCTAAGGAGAAGAAGGAAAAAGAGAAGAGAAAGAGAAGAAGAAGAAGGAGCCAAAAGCGACTGGGGGCAAACAAGTGTCATCTCACAAAAATCCACACATAGCACTGACTAGGCCTAAATCGCCATGTGTCATATGCAAGGGAGACCATTTCCACAGAGATTGTCCCTGCATCCCTCGGATACTAAGGGACTGACTGTTTTCCCGTTTACAATCTGATGGCATCAACCTCTGATAGCCATGTTGAATGCACACCGTCAACTAGCGAAAGTGAAGTCCTTGGAAAAAAAGGGACAGCTAGATCTCCCTGTAGACTGTGCGAAGGAAACCACGCCATCCACCGTTGTCCCTTCTTAGACGAAGCGAAAAGAGTTTTGGATGATCGTCCGGTTTCACCATTACGACTTCCTCCTGGATATAAAAAACTCTTGCCGAGTCATTCGTTAGTTGAAAATCCAGCTGGCCCGCTCAAGTGGTCAGCTGAAGCACCGGTCATTGAAGATGAAACAGCTGAATCCATACCCGACGAAAGTCAAAAGGTCGAGGCGGCAGTTGACCCGGTCTTGCCTTCAGAGGTTTTATCTTCGAATGATACAGTCACTGAAGAGGATAAAGATGACACCATCGAAATTCTCTTCATCAACACAGACTCCGACGAGCACAGGGGCAATCCCCCCATTCCTTTATCGCAGGAAGGAAGTTCGTCAAAGCGATACCCGACCGTCTACTCGGTCCCACCACCAAGCAACCTAGTTGTCTCCTTCAACTGGAACCAACTAGGCAGACCCCGTTTGCCAGTAAGCATACCATTCAGAATTATCGTCCAAATATACAGAATGGTCATGGCTGGCACCATCATTGATGAGGGGGCATCTGTGAGTATCCTTTCCTCTACTGCTTGGAAAGCACTTGGTTCGCCAACGCTTTTGCCTGAAATGAGAAATCTGACAGGCTTTGATAAAGGAACCAGTCGACCTTTAGGGATCCTCCCCAATGTGCCCATAACATTGAAAGGGAAGACCATTCAAATGAACGTGATGGTCATTCAAGGACCCTTGGATTATAACCTACTCCTTGGACGAGACTATATATATTGCAAGGGAGCCATCGTCTCCTCACTCTTTAGAGTAATGTGTTTTCCGCGCGAAGGAAGAGTGGTCAAGCTCGTGGACCAGCTTTCATTTCCCGAATCACGTATCGCAAATAGTCATATACCGTCCCTAATGGTCTCTTCACGCAAGAAATGTCTCAACCCACGGTCTGTCCTCCCGATGAGCGCGAGTAATTCGGAAGGATATGACTGGAACCCAGGGGGCATGCGTCATGGTCTGCTTCGGCAGGAAAACTTTGGGTATAGGGTAGGTTTCCGCGGGAGAATATGACTATTCCATACCCCGTCCGTGATTGGAAGAGGGGTTGTTCTAGAATAATATTCTCTTGTCAAAGTTATGTGAGTTGACAGAACTGAGTCAATCACCTTTGTCTATCTCGGTAGACATTGCCGAAGAAGTGTTTTGTTTGAAAGATTAATAGAACAATCTTTGGGTGACCTGTAAGAGGTAGGCCTCTCTCGCTGAAACAAATGTTTTATCGGACTAAAGTAGGGGTAACCTTGAAACTCTGTTTTATACCTGGGGGCATGCAACCCTTTTGGAGTGCAAGCAAGGGGCGGCTATTTATTTTTTAAATTTTTAGGTCCTCCCTTTAAACCTGTAGGTCTAACCCTTTAAACTCGTAGGATTAGTCGTTTCCGAACTTTCATAATGAAAGGATGCGGGGCGTAGCTTTGTAAGGCGCAAGCTCCATAAAAAATGGGATCTTACATGAGACATTCTTATCATATGACTGGATAATCGAGCAGTTTTAGCACATAGTTCATGCTTGTTAAAAAATAAACATAAGATCGAGCAAGTGTTTCAACCCGCGTTTAAGCTCGTTAAAAAATGAACTATCCTCCGGTAAATAACCACCGTGAATGTAACATTATCAGCCATTAAAGCCTTGGTCGTGTTTGCACCGTCACCTCCACTTTTCCATTGGCCGATCATTCACCTCCATTTGATTGTTTACCCATTTTGAGGAACAGTTGCGAAGAGTGATTTCACTAGCCATCCTTGTGACACTGCCGTGAATTGAAAATTCCAACTCTTACCTGGAATCAGCTGCTAACCCGTTTTATCACTCGTTCCTCAAAAGACGAGTCTTCTTTAAGCTCTTTTCATCTGACTTGTAAAATATGAAAAGATTTCCGAGTTTTGGCCTTCCAGCTCGTTAAAATGACCGGAAGTGCTATCCCTCCTCTAGATTTTAATCTTTTTGGACCTGAGGGATTATTGCACAAAAATATCGAGCGCTTGTTTTGTTCGGCTCGTTAAAACTATCTAAAACTCATCCCTTCTGTATTGTTTTATACTTTTTCGGACTTAAGGGATTAGATGACGAAAAAGGAACTTTGGATTTATCTTTACGTACCTTTTTAGACTCTCTAAAAATGAAAAGGGACCGAGTTATCTTTGTCGTTAAACTCGTTAAAAAACATTAATAGCGACAAACTTGTCTTTAGACGAGAACGAGTTTCACTATCGCTAGGCTCGTTAAAACATAGCGATGGGTTTGCCCGAAGGGCAAATTATAGAACAAGCACATGTTATCCTCCTCAAGCTTGACAAAAATAAAGAGGTACTGGTCAGCAAAGACTGGGGAAAAATTGGGAAGAAACTCAAAGAACTTTATTGGTAGCAAGTCGCTCTTGAACATGACACTTCCGCTCCATGCCTGAGTCGGGTTGGGTTGTTTCATTCACCTGTCACATCACCATGGTCTCGCCATACCATCCATCTTTGGGGTAAATGATACCAATCCATCACATAAGTGTCGCCGATATGTTCAAGAGAAGTCATCCAGAGAAGTCGACCGTGTCCCATCCACTACCATACATTATCCTTCATTCTTTCATGACCGCCACCCTGAACCATATATCATCAGATCGTTTTCACCTCCATCAAAATCATTTGCTCCATTCCGTGTCACTGATGTGGGATACATCAATGCCCTCCTTTGACGGATCGCTTCTTGTCGACATCAGCTCATTATCCAGGAAGTTGATCTAGGAACACCCCCTTCAGTACTTTGAAGCTTTCATGCCTCAATGGCAAGTTTCTCACTTCCGGCGACAGGTATACATCAATGACCTTCGACCGAAATATTTTGCGTGGTGTTCGACGCCAAGTCCTTTATTCACACCACGTGAATTGTACTGCAGTACCTTGAGGGTCATTATCATTATCGGTGATTCCTCTCGCACTTGTTAACAGTTTACATCATTGACTGGTAATCAAGCGATGTCTTTCCATGTTCGACTTCAGAACATTTCTCACATGGATCGACTTGTACTTAGAGTAAAGATCGAACGAGATTGAAGACCCCGGATCTAGTTTCATCCATCCGGGCTGCGATATATATTCAGGAAAAATAAAGACATTGACATGTACAGCATTGCAGCAGATAATCATCCTACCAAAAGGATGATGATTTCTTCAAAATCATCAGTCTACCATCAGACGGTTGTCTGTCCTATGTACAGAAAAATGAATTTATAAAGCTGAGCATGGGAATGCCCGCCTCAGCTAGATCATGAAAACAGTATGAAAAATAATGTATTGTATTGTATGTTATTACAGGTCTCCTCCCCAAGAAGTCGAAAACGAGGATACGATGGCGGGCCTTCGAGCACCTAGGGCTTCAGAACGAACACGCTATGCTGCCGCCGTCCCCAGAGATCAGCCAGGCCCCGGATCTGCTTGGCATCTGGTTGATGGGATCTCAAAAATCGAGTCATCGTTTTGGTCCTCCCTGGTTTTCACTGCAGGAAAGAATACACATGGATCGGATCAAAGACGCCAACGGCAGAAGGAAACATCTCCCTTCATGGAGCAGGCTGACATTCTAATGGTGGATCTGGGTTTTTTTCCTCAAAACCCTGGGTTTTTCGTTTCAACACAGCTCGATTATACACAGATCTGGGTATCTGAGCTAGCACGCGTGGGGGATCCAGACCGGCAAGGCAGAGATGTCTGCGCATGGTGGAAAGCGAGGTGGCTGACGTCTCCTCTGCACCATTCCATTCCTCGACTTGATGGAGCTGAGCAGCCCCTTCCGCGTCCCGTTTCAGTCAAGATTCTTGTGGGCGATGTCATTTGGCTCCGATTCCATTTCAGGGGCGGAAAATCACTGGGGTTAGGGCCGATTTATGCAGGTATAGACCATTGGTTGTACACCCGGCCAATCGATCCATTGCTGTCTTTTGCACGCAAAGAAGGGGGACTGCATGTTGCAGATCCAACCCAATTCAAAAATGCATGGCTCAAATTCCACAGATCCAGGCCGGATCTAATAGATTGGAGCAAGATTCAAGACAATACGGAATCCAGCCAACAGATCGGAGGGAATAAGTATCGAATGATCAGAGGGCACGCTTTTCTCATCACACAGAAGGTAGATCGACCCAATAAGAGGCAAGATCTGGAAGAAGGCACACAGCTTGACCATCTGGCAACCAGCATAGACACTGGTTCAGGCAAAGCTCATCCAGACCGCAGAAAACAGGTAACCAAAAATAGGTTCTAGATTTTTATTAAAACCCCTGAGAAGAAATCTCTCTTAGTATGGGTAATTGGAAATAGCTCTGTTTCGTTGTTAAAGCAGCAAATTTGTGCTTTGACTGGCTATCCTGGCCAGATCCAGCACCTAGTCAGTGGAAGATGGTCTCTCCAGGACCACAGAACCCTGGGGAGCTACGAGATCAGCCCAGGAGAAACCATTGCCATGAATTTCAGGTTGAGAGGAGGGGCACCATTTCAGGGACAGCCAAGCAGTTTAGGAGGGGAAAAGGGGAAAACGTTACCCCAACATAAACCTAAGGGAGCTCCATCATATAAAAACATTCTTCAAGGCAACAGAGAGTCAGGACCCCCCTAGATCAAGGTGGATATACACCTTGGCCATACATAGTAGAACAGCTAGGGAAAACTCCAGCCCTTAATCTTGATTCCACAGGGATGGATGACTATGTTAAGTCATATGAATCGCAGGCCCTAATATTCCGATTCAACAGTTTTTTGCCAACACCAACGAATCTATTCCACTGGATCTTCAAAAACTGGACCATGGAATGCGATATACACCTATGCTACAAAGGGTTCTTCATAGTTAGATTTGCATCCATGGAGGTCAGAGATACAATCATCAACGCCGGGCCTTGGTTCTGGGGAACGGCGGGGCTGTTTATAACCCCATGGTTTACAGACTTCGATCCAAACAAAATGACAGTCACCAAAGTGCCGGTATGGGTTCGTCTTCACAACCTCCCCCTGCATTTCTGGAGCGAACGAGTCTTGGAAGGAATTAGGAACAACATCGGGAAATATATCAAAACAGATATGGAAAGGATTGATGAAAGGATCTTCACTTTCGCACGAATCTGTGTGGAAGTGGACTTAAGTAAAGGGCTGCCTGACAATATAAGGCTGATATACAAACAACAAATTTGGTTGCAATCACTAGACTATGAAAATACTGCCTCTAGATGTAGGCTCTGCAGACAAACAAGACACCTGCAAAGCACATGTCCAGAAGCCAAAAAAGTGAACAGCAAAAGAAAGCAGAAAGGGAAGCAGAAGAAAGGTTGGTTCTTCTCCCCTCCGGTCTCAGATGATGAAAAATCAGAAGCTGAAGAGGAAGACACTACCACAAAGAAAGCCGAGGCTCCCCAGGAAACGGGGAACCAGAAGGAAACCACAACAGATACCAAGGTCGCACAATTTCACCCAAATCAGGCAGAGAAGACAAATGATGAACAGAACATGGGAGGGATAAAGCGGCACCACAAATCAGACACATCAGACTCAGACAAGGAATTAGGCACGCAGGAAGCAGAAACACAGTTAGTTATTGCCTCGATCGAGCCCACTCAAGGAGTATGGTGCAAGGTCGAAAAGAAAAAAGGAAGAAAAACCTGAAGCGTGAGTCTTACTCACAAATGTAATAAGTAAAAATTCAGTTTTTTCTTTCTCTCACTTCTTTTCCTCTCTCTCTCTCTCCCTCTTTTCTCTCTTTCTCGATCCCTCTTTTTCTCATCATTTTTGCACGTTCGTCCTGTAACATTGCGGAGGGTGCCAAGGCACCCGAGCCCTCCGGGCAGCTATGGAAATGCATCATGCATCTGCAATTGTAACTTTTCATTTTTTAAATAAAAGGTTACATATTTTTTCTTCGGAAAAAAAATTACAGGTCTCCTCCCAGGATTGAAAGAACTTCGGATCCTCCTAATAAAGCATTTCACCCAATAAACGGCCTCACACTTTAGGGGGAAACTGTTATAGACATTTTTGTGCCTTACAGCATTGAGCATGAAATGTACATAATCCAAGGGATCCAAAGTCCCTAAAAGAGTTGTTCCTACCACTAAAGGAACAAGGTCAACAAATGACAACTTCTCCCAGAATTTCTCCACCAGAAACTACCCAAAACTAGTCAAATCAGGATCAATTCAGAGGCTCCACTAGCTGCCTGCGTTGAAATGCAGAGGCTACACTGGCTAGGTGCGTTGCAACGCAGGTGGAAGCACTACCAGGGTGCGCTGAGCGGGAAATGACAAATGGCAAGATCATTCAACGAGGTGGAAAGACCATGGAAGCTTCCAGAATCTTCTCCAATGACACTTGCCTCAATGAATTCGACTAGTGATGAGTAAGAGGCTCTCAACCTCCAAGTGGAAGCAAGAACTGACAGATAGAAGCCACAAGTCAAAACATAAGCTGACTCATCCTCTCTGCTTACATCTATATATGGATCTCTCACCCAGAGGTTCAAGGGGCTAGAATTTTGTACTTTGCAGAGAATTGTTGTTGGTTTGAGATTGAGATTAGTACATTGGGTGATTTATGCTTTGTTTGAGGAGAGGAAGGGATTCCTTTGCTGGGAGGTAGATGCTGGATCGGAACTCACTTGGTTGTGTCTCCTCTTGGACTTTCTTATTCTATCAATAAACTATTTGATTTTCTCCTACATGCTGTGTACCAATGATGATTTGGTATGCTTACATGTTTAGCTTAATCTGATCTTGAGCTTTTTATGAATGTATATCTATATCTTCGTGTAGTTTCTCTCTCTTGTGATCTTGCAGGAATTCGGTGAAGCTGGGTCGGTGAAGGAGCAAGGAGCTGAGAGCCACTGAAGAGAGGAGTGATTGGATCAACAAACTAGCGGAAGACACAGGTTAGTTACATCCTTTCTCCTCATTTACATTTCATAAAGAAGAAATACTCAATTAGTTTACCTTGTTTGTTGCTAAGGCACTATCACACCTTAGAGTGGGATAGGGGCATTCCGAATGGATACTTTTCCCAACAACAAGGTTCAAAAATGGGAGGGCGAGGACCAGGGAAGGCACCTAACAATGAGGAATATTTATAGACTCCAGGTGATACACTGGTGCAAGGAGTGGATGAATGTTTATCAGGTACCAACGAGATGATGGACTCAGGGGAGGTCATAGATGCCGACTCATAGTAAGTCAACCAATCGATGGTAACGATCCTCCATTTATGGGGGAATCACATCTTGTGGAACATTGCAAACGCAACAACTGACATGGCGTATGTGTAACTACGACCTAAGAGGATGTTGTAATCCAAATGGGAATCTATGACTTTGATATCGACATGGACAGTCTTACTCGCAAGGGTCACTGGATAGTTGGGATGACTTGATTTGTTTCCAACAACTACACACATCACATAGGTGGATGCACCTTTGTCAATAATACATCTAGAGATGATGGCCTTACAAACTCTAACTGGTATCTGGAAAGCAACAGATGAAGGCAATGGGGAGTGCTCTGATGTATCAACTGGGAATACAATTAAGCGATCATTAGAATGGTCCGCTGCACCCAAAGAAGTTAGTAGAGCCTTCTTTTGGGCAGGGCACAACTCGAGGACTTCCAATGTCGACATGGCGGAAGGTCACTGCGCTAAGTTGTCTACTATACTGTATGTACGGGCAGCTCTATTAGAAGCCACATTACGATGTAATGGTCCCTTTGGGATCTTTGGAATGGCCACAAATTTGCATTGAGGGATCTATAAAGGACCATTTGGTGTCGTAAGAGGCTCAGCAGACACATTGGTTTTGGACTTGGCAACTGATGAAGTGGAGGGCTTGTCACATTGATGTGACTGAGTTTGTAGGTTGATATTGGAGGGGTTAACCTCATCAGAGTTCATCATCAGGATCTGGTAGTCACTGGGACCAGAAGGTTAGGGCAGGTGGGTTGCCTGACCTAGATGGGGTGGAGCAACAACAAATCCTTGATGAGGGAAAGGATTTGTGAGCACAATTGGTTGAGGTGGTGCAGGATTCTGAGGCAATTGTTGACCTCAAGAAGCTGCTTGAGCTTCCCATAGGTTGCACATCTAGGGTAAAAGAGAACAGTCATGTGTGTAGTGGTCATGTACACCACAACATGCACAAGGTTTATTCATACAAATAGCCTTGTTTTGCTTGGGTTGTCCGCCTTGTTGTTGGTTGTTGGTGTTAAGCTGGTTCCCCTGGGATTCACTAGGCTAGTTACTTTGGTTACTTTGGTTACCCTTCCCATTATTATTTTCTTTGAATTTTGGGTATTGGTATCACTTTGCTGCACCACAAAAACACCTAACCTTGAGGAGGTTGTGGCTGTTGGGGCTGAGGATGAATGGGAGGTTGTGGCACTAATGCTTGAGGGGCTGGAGCGCCAAGCTATGCATAAGAAGGAGAAACAATTTTATAAACAGGTTGGGGCCCTGGAAATATGATTATAGTAGGAGGGGCATAAATGTTGGAGGAACTAGTGCCCCCCTGCAGGTATCCATAATTATACTGAGAATATGGCAAGATTGTGAAATGGATCCAACGATACTGTCAGCGGCATGATATGCCCCTAATGCATTCGCACTGCCAGGATGAGGGAGGTATGGAATAATGATATAGACATAACCTAATTGAGCATAAATCATATCATATCTCAATGTGGCCTGGAGAGCTTCTTCCTCAGTCTGAGGAAAATGGGATGTGACATCTTTCCCAATGAGGGATAAAAAGCTCTTGAGAAACCAACCTAGATAAACATGTTGTTAACGGGAAAAGTGTCTATTCAGAACGACCCTATCCCACTGAGGTGTGACAGTGACCTCAGAAACAAACAGGGAAAATTACTCTTGTATTCTCCTTTATGAACTATAAACGAAGAGGAATAGGATGAACCAACCTGTGTCTTGCGCTAGTCCTTTGATCCAATCTCTCTCCTCTTTGACAGCTTCCAGCTACTTGCTCCCTTACTTGCCCAGCTTCACCAAGTTCCTGTAAGATCACAGAAGAAGGAAACTACACAAAGACATGGATTTATGTTTATAAATAGCTTAGGATCAGATTTAAGCTAAACATAAAAATATAACAAACATCAATGATATACAAGCATGTAAGAGAAACTCAAATAGTTTTATTGATAAAACAAGAAGATCCAGGAGGAGTTACAACCGATGATTCTTGATCCCGCATCAACCTCCCAGCATGGAATCCCCTCTTCACCTCCAACAAAGCATAAATCACCCAATACTCTGATATCTATCTCAAAACTAACAGCAATTCTCTGCAATGTACAAAATTCCAGCCTCTAGATCTCTTGGATGAGGGATCCATTATATAGATGTAT